>CM042219.1:19590803-20790803 GCA_023566465.1 Cottus gobio
AAGGCACCCATGCACAACATGTCGGAGAGAGAGAAAGAGAGAGAGAGAGAGAAAGAGAGGATGATGAAAGATGAGAGAGGAGAAAAATATGCACAGTAGAAGCACAAGATATGGGGCTTTACAACAAGCTTGTGAACATACCAATGTAAAGTAAGAGGCTTAATGAAATGGAATTCAAAATAAAGAGAAAATGAGACGCTCCATTGTGTCTCAGTAACCATCCCACATTATTTTCTACTCTGCGGTGAACTTCTGCAGGTGTCTCAGCCCCGGTGTTGGTTCACGGTGAGGTCAGTCGACCTTCTAACCACCGCCACACAACGTGGAGCTACAGTACCGGCTGTGTGCTTTGTGCCAATGGCACCGCAGCATCACGTAGAAACACAGGAAGTCAAACACAGCTGGAGCCATCGGTGAAAAACGAGACGGTGACCGACGCGGCAGTCGCCAGCGCGTGTGTGTGTGTCTGTGCACGTGTGTGTCTGTGCACGTGTGTGAGGTCCTTTCGGTGTGTGTCACGCTCTTCTCCCCTCCACCAGTCTGCCGAGCTCATTTCCTCCACAGGCTGCCTCCCCGCTACTTTATGAGTGAGAGCTTCTACAGCTCTCACCTCAGGACACACTTCAGTGTCTAAATGTTTCCATTTGTGGGGGAAGTGACACACATTCACTCACACCGCAGGGCACCTACCCATAACTAACCATTTTGCGAACAAGCAGCAGTGAATCATGAAAGAGATTGGTTAAAATGCTGTGTGTCTGTGTATGGGTTGCTTATTTTTAAAGGCTGTGAAGGTACAATATGTGTGAGTGTTGAGCACAATTGTGGCTTCACAAGTGGTGTTCACGGCGTCCATAGACTTTTAACTGCTAGATTAAGCCTCCATCATAATGTCGGTGTGCAGTTCAGGACACTGTAGTGAAGTGTTTTTCAAAGATTTTTGAGCCGAGGCACATTTTCTACAATAAAGAAATCCTGCGGCACAACAACAACCCAAAACATTACAAAATGTCACATTGTAGCATAATACAGCATATATGGAAGGTAATTATTGCCCTACCTACTGGGATGGAAGAGTATTTCTTTACAAGGGCTGCCACTATATTGCAGGCTCAGATGCTCAACAATGACAAATTATTTGTGGCAACTAAATAATATTTTTTTTGGACCAATTAAGTGAAATTGGACATTTCCCCACGGCCCACCTGCCGATCTCTCACAGCACAGTGGTTGAAAATCACCGCTGTAGTGTACCCACTTTTACTGTTTTCACTCATTTTGGGAGACTTAAACATTGTTTTTGTTTGAAGCATCGATTAATTTTCCTTTACCTTTTCCTTTTCCTTTTCCTTTCCTTTTCCTTTTCCTTTTCTTTAACGGAAGCCTCTCAAATGCAAAACATATACAGTGTGGGATTCCGCAGGGTTCTTCACTAGGTCCACTGCTCTTCTCGATTTTTACAAATGATCTCCCACTTGTTTGTAAAAAAGCCTGTGTGTCTATGTATGCAGATGATTCAACACTCTATATGTCTGCACCAACAGTTGAGGAAATCACCTCAACCCTCAACAAAGAGTTGCAGATGGTATTTAAATGGATCTCCGATAACAAACTTGTCCTGAACATATCTAAGACTAAGAGCATTGTATTTGGAACAAAACACTCATTAAGATCTAAACCCAAGCTAAATCTGGTACTGAACAATGTTGCTGTTGAGCAAGTACAGGAAACAAAGCTTCTGGGTGTAACCTTAGACTGTAAATTATCATGGTCAAGACATATAGATTTATTGGTGCAAAAGATGGGGAGAAACATATCTGTAGTCAAAAGATGCTCTTCTTTTTTAACACCTCAACTGACCAAACAGGTCCTGCAGACTCTGGTATTGTCACACCTAGATTATTGCCCGGTGGTCTGGTCAGGTACCACAAAAATGAATCTAGGGAGGCTTCAACGGGTACAGAACAGAGCAGCTAGGCTTGCCCTTAAGTGCACACCAAGAGCCAACATAAACAACATGCATGACCAACTCTCCTGGGTGAAAGTTGATGTTAGGTTAAAGGCATCACTTCTTTCTTACATAAAAAACATTAATACATTACAAACCCCCGACTGTTTGTTTAGGCAGCTCACACTCAGCTCTAATGTGCACACATACCCCACCAGACATGCCACCAGTGGTAACTACACAATTCCGACAATCAAAACAAACTCAAAACAACGCACAGTAATATGTAGAGCTATGGTTGAATGGAACTCCCTTCCAGATCATATTTTAAAAACGCAGAACAAAGCTAGCTTCAAAAAACAAGTGAAGCGACACTTCATGGCTGCCTGAACTGGATCCTAGTATGTATTACAAAATTTTACTTTTATGTACTCATTTATTCTTTTTCCTTCTTTTTATCTGTTGTTTTGTATGTTGATTTCTTCTTTGTTATATGTTTTGTGTGGACCCCAGGAAGAGTAGCTGATGTCTTCGGCATCAGCTAATGGGGATCCTAATAAAATTCAAAAATTCAAAAAACCCCTGAGAGTGACTACCGTCCCAAATCACCGCTTATACTACACTAGTGATTTTCACCATACTCCCGAACAATTCCGTGTGACAATCAATACGGGACCGGGATCTGGCGTGCAGATCGATACGGTGGGGCTCTGCTAGACAAGCCAGCGCTTCGCGAGATCAACACCTTCCCACACCATCATTAGTGTCGCTGACCTTGAAGTAAAATTCAATTTCCCTCTGCGGCAACAAACCCCCGTACCCCCCTGAAAAGCCACTTCAGAATTCAGAAGCCATTTCCGCCTTCCAGCGCAGGCGAGACAGGATATTATAACTTATGAAAAGGGATATGTGGAGCGAGGGATGCCGACAGAAAGAGAGGGATTCTGTTTGAGGAGGTAATTATAACATCAACCTCCTCGGAAAGTAAAGAGGGCAGGGCCTGGCAGAAGTAAATAAAAAATCCTGATAAGCAGGCTGGCAGATTTCCAGCTTCAATTAGGGTGCGTGGCTGACTATGAGGGTCTCCCATGGGGAGCTTCGGCAGCACGGGGGCGGCTGTGAGGACCTGTTGAGGGAATTCTCCCGGGGGATGGACACTGGGTAAAAAGAGAAAGGCAAATGTGCAGCGAGAGAACCAGAGATCCCATTACACTGATCAGTGTAGTGCATATGGAGCAGGCGAGCAGGAGGGATGAACAGGGTGTTCAGAGGGGATGAGGAGAAAGAGAGCACCCATTAATACGGGGAGAATATTCCTTTTTATTCTAATTATGACATGCCAGTGGAACTTAGAGGGGAGAAGAAAAGCACCGGTGGCCATGAGACACCATGAGGCTGACAGAGAGAGCTGCTTCTCTCAGGTATAGATTGCAGAGTGAATAAGGTTGTGTGTCTGTGCTGGGGTGGAGTGGAGCGGGGGGCCATGGGAAGGGATGCAGCCAGAGAATCAAACCAGCATCCCGGATAAAGCTGTGGGATTGGATATGAGGCTTTGAAGTCTGCTTTATCATGGGGATTTGAGAGGGAAATGGGTAAGAAGGTGGTGTCCATATACTGTGTGTGTGTGTGTGTGTGTGTGTGTGTGTCTGTAGCCTAGCGGAGTGTAGTTTGATCAAACCCCATCGGATCCCATGGGAGCTCCTAGACCTGACCATGTATGTTAAACATATCATTTGCACTTCCCATGTTTGCCCTGCACAGCGTGATAACTCTCCAATCAGATCTGATGAGCGCGGCGTAGAATATTCATGATCTTTAAATTTGACCAGTTACGGCGTCACCCATCCTAGGTTTGAATAGCATTTTGAAATATACATGTGGCCACCAAGCATGTAATGGATGCATTAAAGGGATTTTCAAATGTGGTGTAATTACTTAAGTGTCTCTTGAGGAGAAATTGACATGTGAAATGGCTTTTTATGACATTCTCCGATGCAGCATCCATGATCCTAGACCTAGACTGTAGTATATGAACAGCTGCTACAGGCCTGTTCTGCATGTAGTAATATTAAAGTCAAATGTGTGTTTTAATCAGTGAATAACCCTTAAGAAAAGACAACAGTGTAAATACCAGCAGGGAAAGATAATACGTGTCTTACACTGCATACCGAGTGTATATGTGTGCATGTGTGTGTGTGTGTGTGTGTGTGTGTGTGTGTGTGTGTGTAGTTAGTAAAAAGATGATACTGAAAAGAGATGATACTAAAAATGTATGAGGCTGACGGTGAAGTGTTGAACCACAGCGAGTGTTTGATTTGAGAAGAGCAGATCACAGTGTTGAATGTTGTAATGTCACAATTATGTCACTTTGAAAAAGCAATGTAAAGATGAATAACACAACACAGCCCTGTAGATCATAACAGCTGAGACCAGAGTACACACACTCAGAAAACAGCCTCAATGTAAAGATTGATATAATGATGACGTTAAAAACTAAAAGGGTGTAAAAATGACAAAGAAGAAAATATTTTGACGCATGAAAACAGAAAAACAAGGGTATGATCCTGCACTAGCAGCTACGGCTCACACTTCTGTTTTGCATCTGCAGTCCTGATATTACCTCAACACCTTGTCAGCGAAACTTCACCTCAGACCTCTGTGCAGCCAAATAATCATAAATACACAGAAAAACAAATGAGCTTGTGCTGATCAAAAGGAATAAGACATGAACTTTAGAGGAATGAAAAGATGGACTCTTATTTAATCATTTCACTTTCTCTCTTTGGAAGCACTTTTCTCCTCAACCTCCACTTGATAACATGTGCAAAGGTGTTATAAGTATAAATCATAAAGGTGTTATACGTATGTCAAACCAAACGGGTTTCACTCCAATATTTTTTCTCAATCTTTAAACTCGCAGCAGCGAGGCCTTGTGGACTCTATGGCAAAATTCAGACCTCCTTCCAAATGCAATATACAAGGAGAATTATTCCCCAAATTCCTGCATACAATGTAACCTGCTCATAACCTTGCTTCTCCAGCTTGAATTCATTTGAGGCTCGGGTTCAGGATTCACAAGCGAGGGACGGAGGATTTGGCATGGGCAGGACTTTGTGTAAGGAGCTGGCTGTGAGCTTTGCAAGCTGTGAGAAAAAAAAGTGACCGTGAAGAGGCTCGAAAATTCTGTTAACACTACAGATTGCTTTTTATGAATATTTGTTGTTGATAAAGCAGTGTTTTTGTTCTTTTTACATAAAGTTGGTTATGATATCACTAATATATAATATGTAACATATAAATATATATGTGTGTGTGTGTGTGTGTGTGTGTGTGTGTGTGGTGTGTGTGTGTGTGTGTGTGTGTGTGTGTGTGCGCAAGGGGGGTAAGAATCACCTTGATTCAGTACACCGGGCCTCTTTGAAGTGCTTGGAGCCCAGCACGGCCAGCACAGAGCCAACCGTAAGCCTTCCAACAAAGATGGAGCCTGACCTCCCCACCAAATCATAACCATATGAACGCAAGAATTTCCACCTTAGGAGAATGCTTTCTCCCCCGTCCATCTCCCAGGGTGAGGCATTAAGTAGTGATAACAGAAAACAGGTTCTGAGAGAAGGGGAGGCACCGGGAGGTGATGGAGGGTGGAGAGGAGGACAGAAGGAAAATAGGGGTTACAAGTGTGCCGTATGGAGGAGATTGGAGAAGGGGATCGCGTCCAAAAAATGTTGTTGCACTGGGCCCGACTACCTAAAATGGAAGTTTCTCAAGAGGATCAAGAGATATGGTGCCCTTCGCAGTTGACAGAGTGAGAGACAGACAAGGGAGAGGGGGAGTGCAACGAGGGGGAAGAAAAAGACAGAAATGTTGAAATGTGACTCTAACTCAATAAATACCTTTCTAAACCAGTGTAGAGGAGCCTAGTGGTACCTTTGCTAAGGCCTCAGGACCCACCTGCAACTGGAAATGGTTTCCTGTCTTACACAAATGCTGTTGCACCCTAATCCATGTAATTACATCTCATATTCCACATGTGTAAGTACACATGTACAACATTATAGTCACACGTTTTTTTTTTTTTTTTAAATAAGAGCTCGGGGGGGGGGGCGGGGCTCCCCAAAACTACCACCAATGTTCATGCTCATTAGAGAAGACAATATATTTACCCAATAAGTAGATAACAGGAACGAAAGGAGATTATTTTTCCGCGTTAACGACTTGAAACACACCCTCACGCGCAGGCATCTGCCACTGAAACGAAGCCCATGTTCGACCAGCGTGATTTTGTGGCAGTGTGTGCGCCCGATAGTTTGAATAAGCCTTCCTCCGAGTGTGTGTGCAATTAGGGTTAAGACTGTTTGTGTGAGTACAGTATGTCTGTGTGTGTGTGTGTGTGTGTGTGTGTGTGTGTGTGTGTGTGTGTGTGTGTGTGTGTGCGGTTGCGTGGCGGCGGTGGGGGTTGTTAGCGGTTCCATCTGGGTCTCCTGGAAGCCGTGTGGAGTCAGGAAAACCACATCTCATAAAAGTGGAGGCAGCCCAATGTTCTACAAGGACAGAACATTACTGAGAATGTCGCTCAGGAAAACCCAGGGCTTTGGTCCACATGTTGGCTGAGAAGCCCGCGTCTCTCCTCTCCTTCTCTTTCCACTCATTCTCTCTCCCTCTCTACTTATTTTTCACTTGGTAAGGGATAAGGAGGAGGAAGGCAAAATAGACAGTGTGGAGTGTGGGAGACGGGCTGAGGCAGAGAGAGAGGAGCCAGTGCTGATAGCAATCCCATCTGTCTGTATCGAACAGAGGAGTGAGCAGTGACGGGGGAGGTGGGAGGGCATCTGGTGCACATTGGCTGTGGGTCTGTCTGGAAACAACCACGGGAGAGGAGAGAGGGATGAGTGGAGGGAGGGAGGGAGAAAAGGATGAAGGGCTGAAGAGCGGAGAAGGTATAAGTGAAGGGCAAGGAAACAAATACTTGAGTCTGTGGTGTTCACCAATGCCTCGGATTGAACTTCAGTCAGGGGCACGGGGTGAAATAGCAGGAAATAAAATATCATAATTGTTTTAAATATTTTTTCCAGGTCACTCTTGACTCGCACAAGCCCACGTATAAATATAATTGAAGCATATTTTAATGTCGATGCGTATGCAGAAAAACAACGGATTAGATAATACAAGTTTGACACATGACTTGAATACGTTATGGAGAGCTGTGATCAATGTATCAAGTGATCAAAAGTGATCCAACCAAGAAAAACATTTATTTTTAAAGTAAAGTTGACTGTAAGTTTCCTGAATATTTCCCAGAACACCGGCCAGCTATACCGCCGCGGTAACGGACACTGCAAAGGTCATTACTTAACTTTTAAACTCTTGAAAGTGTGATGACGGGCGGGAGTTATTCTCCTCTGACAGAAAGAACGTCTTTATTAGGAACTTCGATGCAGCTCGACACACATTATTGTGCAGATGCGTGGTCGGCTAAACACTCAAACCTGCATACATTTATTTATGGCAATACTTTGGCAACTGGCTGCATGAATGTTCTGGTGTGTAAGTGTGTTAATGCCATGGAAGAGCAGTATGTGGACTGAAGGTCAAGCTTCAGATGGCTTATAGAGAAAGACAATCATTCATTTTAATGGTTATTGATGTCATGTATAATTCCTCTCCTTTACAAATCAAAATTCCTACCGCTTGATAAGCCATTGCATGTTTAATAATATTGATTCATTTCTTCAGTTAAAGGAGCCTATTACCAAGATAAATTGCACAGTGTACGCATATTTAGTCACACCTCAACAATGTATTTGCTTTTCCCGTGCAGTGAATGGCAGTGAAGACGGACATCAATTATTCCTTCTGGAAAGAAAACTACAATGCTATGGTGACATATTTGTATTATGACTTTACTGTGGAGAGTTTTTTTCTGCAGGTAACCTCAACTGAATGATGATAGTTACCCAATAGCGTTGGTACACAGGGTGGTGGTGAGACAGCACCGGTGCTTCTCATATGAATGAGTGGTTGGCTTGTGTGGTACATCAGTGTGTACGTAAAGTACACACACTGTGTGTGATGAGGAGGAAAAGGTGAGCGTTGTGTGGAGACATCCAAAATATCCTCATCGAGAGAGAGCGGTTTTGGTAATCTACTGCTGCTCAGCACTGCCCAGGAGGAGGAAGCGCATAACGTGGGATCAGAAGACTGATTTACACTTGAAGAATAGAAATGAAGATGAGATAAGAGTCAGTGGGTGCCACAAACACTGGCATTGACTTCACTAAATGATGGCACTAACAATAGAGCGGCGTCATGAAGGGGGTGCAACACGGGCCTTCTCTTTATAACGGGACTACTCCGTAGGCCTGCGAGCTATATTTAAATCGAGTGTTGGTCTGGAGGCGGAATACTGATGCCAGGCTGCATCTGTGTTTTCTGGAGGTTTTCGCTGTGTGATTGGTCGAATATAAGTGTGTGTTTTCCTTCTTCCTGCACTGCATACATTCAGGTGGTCAGGCATCAGAGGAGATGCAGGTAAACTCTGTCAGCTCGATGTCCGGAGTTCTCTGGCGCATCACTGACACCCATACACACTGACACCCGTACACACTGACACCCATACACACTGACACCCATACACACTGACACCCATACACACTGACACCCGGCAAACACAATACACACACACACACACACACACACACACACACACATTTATTTCTCAACCTAAACAATCTAAATGTATTAGGGGCTCTAATTGATGTACAATTATAGTCATTTAAAGCATCGCTCAATACAATAAGAATTAACATACCAAAACAATTTTATTCAAATTCAAAACCAGTACAAGTGAGCGTAAAGGATCCCGGCAAAGATCCTCAAATGATGTCCGCTGACATCAAAATCAAAAAGACAACTTATTATCCATGTGAAATACTGTTTTTACTCATTTTATTGCCCTTTTAATGCGGCGTGGTGGTGGGGGACAACCCCTGACACAAAGCGCTGCCCGCAGGCTCGAGGAAGATGATTGAATTTCATAGCTACTTACAGGCTAATAGGCCCGTACAATGACTGCTTACTGTCCTTAAGTGACTGGCTGCTTCTCGCCGGCATGCGGCCCCTTTGAAGCCCTTCTGAGGAGATCTAGAGGATTTAGCCAGTAGCGTGACATGATGCTGAGCAGTTGAGCAACGGTGCTCCCACCAGCTGACTATTAGAGCCAGCTGATATAAACACAGGCTATGAGAACACAGGGCTCTGGTGGTTGTGCAATACAATGTCGTATTGCTGCAGGTTTGGAGGGTTTAGTTTAGTAATATAGGGAAAATATTTTTTTTTAAATGTGGGTGATGAAACAGTCGATTCATTAGTTAGTCAAAAATGATCAATCCAGCAATACTTTTGATAGTTGATTATTGTTTCAGTTGTTTAATAAAGAAAACAATTAAATGAGTATAAGCAGATTTCCTGCTTGTCTGTTTTCATATTATTTCAAATTTAATATTTTGGGGATTTAGATTCACAGGACATTTGAGGATGTCATCTTGGGTTCTCAGACATTTGATGGACCAAACCATTAGTCAATTATCCAAAAAGATTCTGAACGGAGTTTTTGATAATTACATATTTTTTTGTTTCAATTAGGAAAAATAATGAAATGTAAAAATGTAACAAACTAGTTAATATTACATAAGAATATAAAATAATAACAGAGGATATTATATGATAGTATATTATATTTGATTTCTTTAATTTCCCAGATTTCCCAGTGTATTTTTTCAGTAATATTTGTATTAATTGTAAATTGTAATCTCTAATGGCAAATATTATAATATTAATATTATATAACTGCTATTGTTTGTTTTGTGTGTGTGTGTGTGTGTTTTCTTAAAGACTTGAAGAAAAAGGGACTGGGTCTGCGAGCGCTTTACTCACAGAAGCCGTTTCCACATACAAACCACCCTCTCCTCACCATGCTGTTCCACTTACACTCTTGGAACACTAAACCATACACGCATACAGATAAGCACATGTGCACACAACAGACACACACGTACACACACGCACACACACACACACACACACACACACACACTAACCACATACACATGTTCACTTGCTCTTAACTAATTCATTCAGGAACACTTTGGTTTGGGTTTCAACACCAAAACCTCCGTACCTTTGATTGAGAAATGTGTCTGACTGCAATTATCTGGGAGGGAGTGGTGGAGGGAAGGATAGATGGGGAGAGGAAACGCACTACAGTGGTTTTATAGTTTGCTGGCATGACATTTTTCTCCTCTTTTTTTTTTATTCCTTTCCCTTTTCGAGCTGAGGGGCATAGTGTTTACAGGGTGGACTGAAGTAGAAGTAACAGCAGGGAAAATGTGAGGAAAATGGATGGGCAATGGGACTGAAGTGGCTTAGATTGTCACTATTGTGCGTGTGATCAATACCTCTCAAAATAACTGCAGTGCAGGAGAAATCATTCGACGCACTCGGTGAGTGCGTATATTATTCCCACGTTAAAAAACATTGCAAATGGCCAGCGAATAAAAGCACGGGCAGGGATGCATTTGTGCAAGTATAGAGTAAACACCGCTAATAGTTGGTCTTGACCTTTAAGCTAAACCGAAGTGATGCTGTACATGTGTCCGTTGCTGCTGCTGCGTGCCGGTCACTGACCTGCAGTATGTAGCCCCTGACGTAGTCTCGGAGGGTCCAGCCCAGGCCGTGCAGGATGTGCAGCACCTCTTCCTGCTTCAGCACGGAGAAGAGGCGGTCCAGGAGGATCTTGAGCCTGACGGGTACGGCTTGGGTGCCGTACAGCATCAGGCTGCTGATGTCGAACACCACGTTGGACTGAACGATCTCCACCTGGGTCGGGTGGTACAGGTGCTGGGTGCTGAGCTTGTCCAGGGCTGCGTGAATCACCGGGTGACAAGATGAGAAACGAAAGGAAATGCACAAACCCGCAGAGGCAGTCAGGCACGGTCAATGACTATCAAGTTTCCTTCTCATCTCCAATCTTCCTTTGGAGGCGACTGCACGGTCAGCACTAGCTGATAAGAGCATATCAATCAGATAAAAGCAATGGCATTAATGTAATTATCTGCCTTTTTATTTAATCTAATCTCTTTCACATTCATGCTGCCCTTAAAGCTCCTTTTTTATTCACTTCTTCTGTCTCCATCTCAACCCCAACCTGCATTACAACCAAACTGCTTTCAATCCTAATCCTCTCTGTTTCTGGCTATCCTATGTATTTATTCCTAATCAGGCGTGGGCTCGAATGTGCTATGAATTCAAGGATGTAGGTTTGGCTTCAGGAGTGGTGGGTGGGGGCACAATAAAGTCAAAGGTTAAAAAAAAAAAGCTTGATCGTGGATGCATGTCAGGTTTTGTTATTGCCCCCTCTATTGTAACCTCAGTCACCTCTTCCTCCTACCTGGCTGTCTGCGCGACACCTGGTCGACTCTCTCTTTCTTTTTTCTCTGTTTCAATCCCTCCCTCTCCCCTTCCCTCATACCTCTCGCCTTCCCTTCCCTCCCCCCCTCCCTCCACCACCCCTCTCCCTGTCTGTCTGGGTGACACCTGGTTGGGTCTCTCTCTGATCCTGGGACGGCTTTTTCCTGCTGACGAGTGCTTTGCCTGACAACACAGCGCAGCCAGACACGAACATAATAAAAAATGAAGAACTACTTGTCAGAGTCCCTGCCAATGCCGACATGAAATGAAAAGTGGGGGAGAGGAGAGATGGGCGCCTGACAGTTCAGAGGGAGAGATTAAAAAATAGTCAATGGGGTCTTGTGCGATCCGCTGAAGGGCCCATGGCTCGCTCTGGTGCAGACGCAAGCCAAACAGGTGTTTTCTTTTTTCCCCTCCTCCTTCTCTTTGTACTTTCTTTGCCTCCTTTCCCTTTTTCTTACACCCGCATGAAAAACTCATGAGGTGTGGTCTCTCGCTTCTTTATCTGTCTTGCGGTTGTCTTCTTTTCTGCTTTTTTTGTTGTTGTTTTTTGGTGCAAAAACAAGACAATGAAAGCAAAGTTTCTTCTACTACGAGTAAAAACATTTGAATTTGACTACATTCACAACCACAGACGGAGAGAAGCTACTGTCTGCAGGAAATACAAAATGTCACAAAACATATGAGAATTGTGAGATGCGTGAGATGCATTTGTTGTAATTTTCTAAACATAGCAAGAGGTGGTATATTTATTTAGGGACCAGTAAAAAAGGTCATTTTTATTGAAACCCTATTCACATAAACCTGCCATCCTGAATGTACTCACCGTGAGCTACCCAGCCATGTTTGCACTGGTCACATGTCCGTAGGTGAATCTTCCCCGGCTGGAAACACTCACATGTGCAGTTCACCAGTGTGCAGCGAATGGCCTGCAGAGACAGAAACAGAGACACGTCCACATCAATCACAGCTCGAGTGGAGAGGAGAGATGATAAAGCAATGACTGGGAACGAGCAGTTATCAGCTAAGAGTCACAAATACAAAAAAAAGAAGCACAGGGACTTCCTTAAAAATGTGATAAAGAAGCACGTCAGCAGTTGCAGCCATCAAACCAATATCCAGACTACTATTTCATTTTGAAATATCATCATGCCAATCATGCCGCTCCGTACTGTAATTTCCCAGAGTTCATGAGAGCCGACAAAGGACTTCCTTTCCTGAAAACACAGAAATGTAACTTGTTTTGACTGAGGCTCCATTACTCAACACTGGAGCTGCACTTAGTCTGACCCCGGGAAGCTTTTAGCAGTGAGAGGTTAAGTGTCCAGACTTGACGAGGGCAACTCGGTACAGCACAATGCATCGTCTGCCTGAGCCTTCATCAAGGGCTGTTAAAAACTCAAACAGGAATCCAGGTGCATTTTTCAGCGAGGTCATTTGATCCTGTAAGATGTTTCACATTCTTCAAACAATAAAGAGGTTGTACAGCGGGGAGAAAATGTACGATATAGACAGAAATCCTCACAAATGAATACAGCTCTATCATCACAAGTGCAGCAGCTGCAAGCCGTAAATTTCTCACTGACACGGAGAAACAAGAAGAAAGAATAAAAGGAGTCAAAAGAGAAAAAAGGAATTAGAAACATGAATCTTAATAAGCACTGGCAGCGCTCTGTTTATCAGACAATTTTTTTTTACGTGACCAAGATGAATTGAGGGATAAAGATAGTCACACTCCTGCAACCTAAACTGCCTCAAATGGAATCTGCAGATGCAGGAGGATCTGTGCAGCCAACCGTGCTTATGGATACAAAATATGGGACCCGTTTCACCCTTAAAACATCATATTCTGTACTTCCTAGTTAAACGTGTAATGTAGTGTGTTGGCTGCTGATGTGAGAGTAAAGTAGTTAATAGCCTGATATAATAAACAGCAATTCCACACGACAAGGATCGTGTACTTTACATTTGGCACATATGGTGTTGAGTCAGTGTTAGTTATTTAGGAAGGAAAAAAATATGTAATCACTAAAATTACTGAGCAAAAATTGCAGGAAGGCTTGAGGCAGGAAGTTGGTTGTAGTGTACTGCTGAGAGTGGTTGCCTATTTATTTTTGACAGGAAAATCCTAATAATCTAGTACTAAAGCTTGTCACATCAATATGGGAAGACACAATCTGTAGACATCCATGTCCTCACACCAAAGCCGCTTATACTAAATACGCTATCACATATTGTCTGGTATTCTTAAAAGACTACAGTGCGACAATAATGTGACACAGACGTGCACACAAAGGGTCGTAGGTTGGAGTCCATGTCTGCGCCAGCATCCTAAATTTCACAATGTCTGTACCGGTCGATCGGCACTTCCAGATAGAAGAGGATCCGCAGCACAGATCAGCTGACGTCAATGCACGATAAGAGGTGACAGAATAGGTTTGCTCGCTCCTTATGTGCACCTGTATTGAACCGAGAGCACATTCTGAGTGTTTAGCAGCAGGAAATGGTGTTACCTAGTCAGGATATAAAATTCAGCTCGCTGATAATCTACTAAGGGACCATAAAATCTATCAGAATCCCCCCCTCGCTCGCCCTAAGGTGTCGTAAACCAGATTAGTAACTGGAGGTGTCAACGTGAACATGGGCTAATCCGAGATTAAACACCAAATAACCCCACTTCTAACCATGTCACCTCACTGTTTGACACCGGACGAGACGCGGGCTGAGATTATTTGACTTTACACCATTTTTAAGCTCTCCAGGTGCAGGCACGGCAATCCTCACCGTGTGTGGGGATTACACGCCATGTGTCAGCTCGAGTGTACATATATTATGTCCTGAGCTGACGTTCAGATCCAGAGAAACGTGCAATAAGTGAGTTCAGCGTTCAGCTCAAGGACACTTGTGTAGCAGACGTCCATTGACCGGGGAGGGGTCGAACCCGTGACCTTTCAGATACAGGATTGACTCAGAAAAGCTGTTTTATAATACTGTTCTTCACATTCAAATGCAGTTTCCTATTACTTGTTGTCACAAGGTCAAGTGGCGACAATGTAAAGTGCAATTCTGGCACCAGGTCTTAATTTTGATAATTTTTTGATAGTCATTTTTCTCAGCAAAATTGGTAATAGTTACTATTAGACAGTATATGAAGACTTCCCTTTCTGCTCTTGGAAATGCAATACACGTTGTCATCATTTACGGACATTTCACAGAGCAGAAACAGAAAGCCGCTGCACCAATCATGCCTACGCGAGCCACTTTCCTTCACTTCTTTGTACCTTAAATTTCCCCCTTTATATAACTCTCCTTGTATAACGATTTAGCAAACTCTCACGTGGAGAACCCAAATGTAGCGCGGCGATATCACACAACACAAAAACCCCCTTTTTCTAATTACGTCTCCGTGCGGCGGCGCTAACGGCAGCAGATGGAAATAAACAATTGGAAATATCAAATGCACCTCTGCTGTTTATGAGCCGGGGTCTGACAGCTGACAAGATAGTTAAGGAGCGTCTAATACGGCAATTAGAGCGTGCCACTGTCTGCGGGGCTGCTGCTGTGACAAGGCGCCCTCTAATCACTGACTTATTACGCTGGCTAGCAGCACCTCTCATATCTGGCCCATTAAGCAGACAGCAGCATTAAGGAGCATTAAAGCAGCAAGCCCCTTCAGCTGAGGAGGCACTGACGGGAGAAAAGGGAAGGGAGAGGACGTACTGTGCCTGTTATTTCCCCGGGATTCATTTGCGTGCGCTGTTCCACGTTCAATTGGGGAACTTGCAAGAGAAGCGTAACGCGGGAGATGTTTGTGATGTGACGGCATCAGAATTGATCATACGCAATAAGATGAAAAGATTACAGACTGATTACAGATGCTTTTTTTTTTTTTAAAGAGAGGCAGCAGATGGATGTGTCAAAGATGGCCATCAAAAGCAACATCATCGAGGATGTGAGCTTGCTCGCGTGTGTGGCTTGTCAGAGGAAACAAGTAAGACAGAATCCTAACGACTCCTCGTGATTCTCACGTACTCAGAACTCTGCTTCTGTTGCCAGCTCGGATCTGGGATGCATTTGGCCGTGGTTTAACCTGCGTCTGGCCTGGGACGGGTCAGGGACAGGCTTGGGCCCGGATCCCACCGCTCCACTCGCACATATTTGTCACAGCAGGCAGGGGAGGAGGCTGTGTTATCTGAGGCCCGGCCAGATACACAGCATTAGTCACCGTGCTAGCGTCTCGCCAGGGTTTCCTCTTTGGCCCGAAACAAAAGAGGAAGACGCAGAGGAAAAAGGACGGAGCGATGTGTGTTTGAATAGAAAAACGAGCAGCTCCAAAGTGAAAGCTGTTAGCGAGTGAAGAAAATCCCACAATGCTGTAGCAATTAGACCCAGTCGACACTCTCGCTCGGCTGCCGTGTTACCGCTATATGGTCAACAGCTTAACCTGCGTTCAGAAAGCATCATTTTCGACCCTTATCCGGCTCAAGTGTGTGTGTCTCACTGCTGGACTTTGTTTAGCTGGAGGCTTGATGTTTCATGGATGTTTTGCTTGGCTCGCAGTCGCTGTCCCAGCCCAAGTGTATAAACACTGACAGTCAGCAATGGCCAGCATCAGACTGGGGAGGACTCTCAATTAAAAAACTGTTAGTGGGACACATGGACTGAAGGACTGCATGAAAGAGGAGCTGCAGAACAAGATGGATTCAGCCTGGACTCCTGTAGTCGGGTCCAATGAGGATTTTAAACAGACGATACATGCAAATGAGTCACGAGCTGCATATGTAGAGGTCAACACAGACGGAGATTATGAAACCATAGAACTGATAGTGATCCTAAACAACTATCCTGCACAACTGTCATATTTTAAAGTTGATGTTGTAACATTATGCCACTGAGAACACCACTAAAACACTCTTTCAGCCTCCGTGCATCCTCCCTAGACAGCGTGCAGTGGAGAAGCCAACCCGGACAGCTGCTAGATGCTGGTCGGGTATTGTTCCTCCTACTTTAATTGAAACCTTTACCATGTTCAACACACAGCCACAGACCACATCTCTTGTTTGGTGAGTTAAGCAAAGCCGAGATTTAAATGAAAACCCTGTGTGTGCATGCACATGTGTGTGTGTCTTCGCAGCAGCAGCTTCGGATTTAAATTTGTTTCTGCTTAGGGTCACTGTAAAACACTGGGAGCATCTTGTCCTCTCTTCCACCCACAAGATATTATCTCATCCATGAGTTAGCTGCTGAAATGCCGTCAATTTCCTGCCAGAAATGTGCAGCCAACGTGTGCAGGAAAAGAGGCACAGCAGCTTTGCGTGTCATAAAACAAGGCCCTGGCTCCGTCAGATAGATCAGGACTTCACGATGTCCATATTGGAAACAGGTGACAAATAAAACACGGCGAATAAAGAAAGTCTTTGTAGTCGGACACAGCACGCCACGAAAATAAAGGGGAGCAAATACCTCATGCCACGGCTAATTTTTGCTTGTTTGATTTCATACAGTGGATTTGACTTTCTTGCCTCACAGAGTGCTACAAAACAAACAGCGATGCATCACGTGTGCACTGACTTCAGTGTAAAGCAGACGAGCGTCTTCCCTCTGAAACACCCCTACAGCGTGAGGCCCGTCCTCCGTGTCAGTTCTGTTTTTTTCCGCCCGGCGGCTGGCAGCCGCAGAGCCAGAGGTCCCCGTCCTTTGTGCAGCTGTGCGTCTGGGCTTTGACACGGGGCAGAGCGACCAGAGCTATGCTAATGGGAACCAAATGGGGCGTGAGTCCCCGGTGGATTACAGAAGGAGAAGAGAAGCATGTGTTTTCATGTATTCATGTGGAGACCTGGGACCCCTCTCCTTTCTTCCCTTCTTTCTGCTGTCTCCAAGCCAAACAAATGGAAGCAGCCATGTCTGCTGTTTGCACGCACGTTTAATTAATGCTCTTTGTCACTTGACAAGCTGTGTCCTTGTCAATCAGCGAATGGGCCTTGAATCGAATTAAATATACATAAAGATGTGTTACAATGTTTATATTGAGCTCTATTTAAAGGCATGTTACTGACTTACTTAGACTAACATTGAAAAGGGCCAGATTTGAAAATGAAGTTTGGAAATGAAGTGAGCATGGTAAAATAAACATTTAACAAAGACTGGGGAATGATAAAAAATAATCTGTGAACATGTTGTGTCTAAGAAAAACATGTTTCAGATGTTTGGCAGTGCCTCTCAGATTGTGTTGCACTTCACCTGCTATTAATGCAACAACGTTAGGCCCTGCTGACCCAAAGAATAAAAGTTCATCACTTCATTTCTGCTCAATTGGGCAGAAGTGATACAAAAACAATAAGTCTGGTTTAAATGTAGTCGATTACAAGATTACTGTTGAGCGATAAAGTCACAGTTTGGCAGGACTCAGCCTCTCGGTGATGCCACCTGACACATCAAACCCTTTGCATGCAACATGTGGGATTGCTGCCCTGCTGGTGATGGAATTGCAATACAGCCGTCATTGATAAGAATCGCCAATCACATCAATCTGACGTCCATAACTGGACAATCCAAACAACTGGACTGTGAGTGGTGATGATATCTGTCATTCCAGATGACGTCCAGTTTCAACTTTGACCGGAGGTCCAGTCCTGTCTTTTTATGTTTGGCGGCCGTCAGATGTGACTCACGCTCCGCACTCACATGCACAGCACAGCCGTCGTATGACTGCACAAACCGACAGGCAACATTTCTGCTTCCAACATTCCTGCCTTTTTCTGTGTGGATTGACACAGTCGCAGAACCACCCGAAACATTTCAAATCAGATCAATGACGAAACTCTCGGCCTGACTCACTCGCATGATAAATAGCTGTGCGTGTACTTCAGGACAGTCATGCTTGTTTATGAAGTGGACGGTAAAAGGACCCAGCTGGCTTTGATATTGTGAAACCGAGAAGGAGAAGGGGAATAATATCCCAATACTGGACCGAAACATAACCCTGTGATCTCGCTATCATATGCCATGCTCTCAGTCAGGGCAGCCTGTAGATGGAGAGCTGTACCTCACTGTTAACACTGGACTACACTGTCAGTTCAAATACCCAGGCATCAAGGGAGCAGCGGTTTCTCCCATCTTTTGTGTAGACAGCAGGTCCAGGCAGAGGCCCCCAGTCCAGGCCCCTGGCCCCTCTCAGCTCTCCTCAAAGCATTTCCCCAGCCAGAGATCAAACCATCTGCCCAGTGACAGACCTCTGGGTCCACAGACACAAGGCCAGGTTCAAAGAAGGGTGCTTGGGGAGGCAGGGAGGGGATGGAGGGAGAGAAAGCGGGAGAAAGAAGGGGAAGTTGGCGAAAAGGAAGAGAAGTGAGATAGCGAGGGGAGCAGCGAGGGCAGGTTTGAGGAGGAGGAGGGGGTCAGGCAAGCTGCTGTAGGGGAGAGGTGGGGAAGAGGTGTTGTAGCAAAGGTGGAGGAGGCAGAGTAAAGTTTATATACACATTTTACATGCACTCTATATTGGTGTTACAGTTTAACCGAATATCTAACTGATCTGTGCCATGTGACCAATATCATTGGCATTTTATCAATGTCCACGTATATGTCGACCAGTAAATAATAGATGGCAGTACAATTCCTGAGATATGTTTGAGGTTTATTGTTTGTTTCCCGGTGAGGCCTTTAAATTAAAAAGTGTATTTGTTAACTATGCATGGTACATACTTCTTTGTTTCTTCGTCTAAAAGTCTAAAAAACAAATACATTAAAGCTACATGAAGAAAAGAGAATCCTCATAATTAAGCGGTTGCAACCAACACTTATGTGTTATTTTTGCTTCAACAACGAATCAATATTCCAAATGTCACTTAATTCAAATGTCCCCCTAATTGCTTTTGCAAACAAGTTCCCTCTGTTCACAACTGCGAGTTGTTTGGCTTTGCATTCTTCAAAGACACGCGTCCTTATCACTGGCCATTGTGTGGACAGGAAAGAAAAAGAAAATTAAAGAGGCCCGTTGTCGTCAATGCATCCCAGATCTGCTCCGACCTTCAGCCTATCAGGAGGAGTGACCTTTGCCAGATAAGGACGCCTCCCTGACCGACATGACACCTGCACTCTCCGGCCCTCTGATCGCCCCCGCTGCATGCAAATGTTTCTTTCTGGAGACTTGAGGGAGTGACATGACCACACAGTGTGACCAGACACATGCTTGAGAGAGGAGAAAGGGAGTGAAAGGGAAGGGGACAGGAGAACAAATGGAAGGAGTGGCGGAGGGGGGTGGCCTGGTTGAAACAGAGGGAGAGAAGATGACCAGCATCGTCTGCTCTTTACCTCCCTTCCCATCTACACCCTAACACAAACAGAAAGTATTAGTCAGAGCCCAGACATATTGCCGACCCCTCTCTGCGAGGGGACATCTCCATGGCGATCATTGGTTGGCGTGGGCGACGGTACACACACACACACACACACACACACACACTGCAGACTTGAAAGCAGCGTGACGACAGGAGGCCAGCACTGCTGAGACTCCCCCAAATTGACATTTAGTCATCACACTAGTCTACGGGGTGAGACTCTACCTCCTGAACTACACACATACAAACGCCCACACACTCTCCCACATTCCCTCTCATGCAAACACACATACACACACACACACACACACACACACACACACACACACACACACACACTCTCAGTGAATTCCCCTACTCAAACTAGCTTGCAGCCAGAGAATTCTTGGACGAGTTCCTAGATGTAATCTTGCCAATAGCTCTTTATTTTCTTTGACCATTCTTAATGTAAAAACGGCTGCACTAATTGTGTGTAAGCAATCTACAAATTATGTATATGTGTTTTTTCAACTAAACCGAACACTACCGTAGACAGATTGGCCGGTTCTCAAGACACACGACTGGGCAATAATATTTGTTTCTTTCCTCAGAGTTTTGTTCAAACAGTGTGTCAGCATGGCGGTTTACTTGTAAACACCTGGGCCTGCAAATCCAACAGCTGCGGAAATACAAAACTATGTATAAGCCGTGCTGAAGCGGGGATAATTGCTCTCTTCACATTATTCGCAACCAAGTGCCACATCCACCGACATTATAGAATATCACAAAAAGTGGCGGAGCGAGAGGAAAGGAAAATCAATGCCCAGATTGTTGTTATTTACAGATGTGTGCAGTCATTTACCTCAGCCAGCATAGTGAGAAGACTCCTGATTCAGTTTCGTGGTTCACTCCAAACAACACTCCGGGAAAACAGCTGCAACTTTTATTAGTATTTACAGTGTCGGTCGGCAAATGACACAGAAAAGAAAAAGGACACAAGACGGAGATACGGAGAGAGAGGGGAGGGAGAGGAAGAGGGAATGTTTAACCAATGGCTACATTACTGCAGTGACAAGCGTGTCACTCCCAAAGCCACACAATGAGTAGTGAGGAGTGTCTCTGCTGTGTGTGTGTGTGTGTGTGTGTGTGTGTGTGTGTGTGTGTGTGTGTGTGTGTGTGTGTGTGTGTGTGTGTGTGTGTGTGTGTGTGTGTGTGTGTGCGGTGGGACGACGAGAGAAGGAGGGAGACGGCGAACCAAAGGAGTCCATCTGAGTGTCTTTATCAGTCTTACAAAGTTCACAGATAGAGGAGCCGAAGTGGAGGCTAGACGCTGTTCCAGAGTCTCAGGTCACAAAGAAGACACAGAGCGGCTCCAGTAGGTGGGAGGGAGGGAGGAGAGGAGGCAAGAAAGCAAAAGAAGGAAAGAAACTTACAGTTGCGTGAGGAAAGCGGCGCTCAGCCTTGGTGATTGCCATTCTGCAAATCGACCTGACCAAATTGCAAATTCCCTCTCATGGCCCTCTGAGTCCGCTTCATTTGGCTAAAGCCGGAATCCTTATTTCTTCAATTATAAAGCTATTGACCAATTCGACATGTGTTAGCGTGTCTCGCAGCGCGTGAGTGCTGGTGTGCCATTGAGTCATTAACTTTGACAAATTGTGACAGACTTTTTTATCGCCACCCAATCATGAGAAACAAGACTGTGGCAGAGGATTTAATGACTGGCATGCTTCTCCTCTCTCCCCCGTCCCCCCCCTCCACCGCCACCGCCACCTCTCGCTCTCTCGCTCCTCTCCAGCCCTTCCACTTAGATTCCTGCACCCCCAAATCCCCCTCACCCCTCCATATTTATAATTTTACCACATCCTAACAATAACACGGCCGGTACTCAGCACATAACACGCGGGCCCGGGCCTAATGAATCTCATGCCTTTACCGCGGCAAAATGGCCAGTAAGTATTACCAGCTGCGACACTCTCCCTCTTTCTCTCCCTCCTTGGCAGTGGCATTGAGCTTGGGAGCGCAGGGGTGGGTGGGTGGTGGGGGATTTGGGAGGGGGGGGCAGGCAGACACATCTGAGTGCAGCTGGACCAGGGAGAGGGAGGGAGGGGGGAGAGGGGGGGGGGGGGATGAGGGGGAGAAAGACCGCAAGTCTCCGTGTTTCCAGCTGCCTTTCTCAGGGGCTCGGTTTTCTCCCTCCCTCCTTTTGGTTTTTTGCAAGGCCCTTCTGGTCCCGGCTTACTTGAAAAATCACAAACACACACACACACACACACACAGACATAGACACACGCACGCACACCCTGATCCACCTCCCCTCCATCCCTCACATTCGGCCATCTTTGTTTGGACAGGGCTCAGGAGTTCCAGAAAAGCTCTCTCAGATGTGCTGAAGTAAGGGAAAAACAAAACAAACTGGCCCTCACACACACACACACACACACACACACACACACACACAGTCTAAATGTATGTGAACGCGCAGACACCAACAAGTACCTTTCGCTCACACATAACACTGTGTAGGAAGAGAAGTTCACACACACTCCCACTCCCACACACACACACACACACACACACACACACACACACAGAGAGACACACACATGAACAATTTCACATGTGTGAAAGCCAAAATACCAGCTTCAACCAGAGAACAAATTTGCTAAGAGATGAAAAAGTGGCATACATTTTTTTCTTCACGGAGGAAGGCAGCCTACTTTTGAAGGCATGCATTCTTTTACACAGTGTGTCTGTGTGTGTGTGTGTGTGTGTGTGCGCGTGTGTGTTTGAGCGTGTGTGTGTGTCCCAATCCAGGATCACAGCACCAGGGCAGGCCTGAAGCATACCTCGACATGTGTTACCTCTTTGTAATATTGACTTTGTTATAGCTATACGAGTGGGAGAGTGGAGCCAAGAGCCTGGGCCTTGCAGTAGTGGGGCCCCTGAGTTCACTAGAAAACAAATACCCCAACGAGCCGTGAAAATAGAAAACACAGCACCACAATAGCGATCTATAAAACAGATTCAAGTAAACTATAAAATGTCCCTCACTCCTGCCTCTGACCTTTTACATCTTCACTCTCTAAATTAAGAATATTATTTGTCTGATTCCATTTCTGCAGCGTGTTGCTTACTAAGCCGTAGGATTTGGCCGCTGAGTGAGCCTTGGCCTTCTCGTCTGAGCATGTGTACTGGAGCAACTGTAAAAGTCAAAAAAATATGTTTTTAAAGCCTCGTCTTACTGTATCATTTAATTACCGATACCAAACCGCTTCTAAGCTGTGAACATGCTGTCAAGATATCCGAATCTGCTATATTTTAAATTGAATAATGAACAAGTATCACTGCAACATGGCACTTAGTCAATACATACAAAATCAGCCTGTGAATTCCTCGTGAAAAACAATGAGAATAATTGAAAGAAGCCCTCCGATTTCAGATGACACAAATGCAACCGAGATAAAGGGAAATCACATCGGCTGTTTATTTGATTGCTTTGCAGAAATAAAAGATTGATTATCATTTTCCTTGCTCCTGCGAGTGTGAATCCCGTCTTGTCTCTTTCCCCAGTGATGACTTTGCTTATACATTTGAATAATGAAGGCAAGTCATTTGAATATTCCCTCTGTATTTAAAAAAAAAATAAGGTTGTTTTTCCACGATGCAGCAATATTAGCCATGTTAATTGGGCTCTTTGGACTTTCCCAATAGAAAGGCTAAATTAATTACTTATGTCGACAAAATGTCAGACACGCCGATCTAATAGCTACAACTGTTTCCAACAGTGTTTTTGTCTTTGTGTGCGTGTGCGTGTGCGTGTGCGTGTGCGCGTGTGTGTGCGTGTGTGTGTGTGTGCGTGTGCGTGTGTGTGTGTGTGCGTACGTGATTGTGAATGCACTTGAAAACACTCTGAGCATCCAACTAGCCCGAGTTAGATCTAATGAACGAAATGGGAACAAAATGCTTTGACATCCTCTCCATGTTTCATGGGTGACTCTAGAGAGCCCTTCTCCAATATTCATCCCCTCTTCTCATACTAATCAGCCACTACAGTATTGACTGTTTGTGCTTGCAAAGTGACTCATGTTTGTGTGTGTCTGCGTTGCGCAAGCACACTCGCACACACACGTTTTCTTATGCTAAAGCATGCCAATCCACGCTCCATTTTATAATAAAACTTGTAAGAGAAAGTGCATGTTTTGCAGGACGTTACGTGGTTGTTTGTGTGTGTGTGTGTGTGTGTGGAGTGTGTGATGTGTTCATTAATGTGTACCCACCACCACCATTGGGGGCTTTGAAGTTCCATTTTTTTTAGCTTTTGGCTGTTTTTCATCTTGAAGAAAAACTGTATCAGCGCATTTTTCTCAAGTACGAATAAACATTAGACTTTAGGAGAGGAGGCGATGGGGAGACATTATGAGTATCTGTGAATGTGAGGCGATCAGATGATGTGTGTGTTTGTGCACAAGAGTGTGCACATGCATTAGTACACACATACACTTGTACAGACATACACGTGCAAGTGCGCAACGGAGAGCTAACAGAGAGGCCTGCTGATGCCATGTTTCAGACGACCCCTTGAAGTGGAAATGAGCTTCCTCGGTCTAATAAGTAGTCCGTTCTCACAAAGTCAGCAAACTCTGCCACCCCTCTAAAGAAGTGCAGACACCTCCCCACCTCCCCACCCAGCCCTGTGGTCAGCATGCAGGATGAATTCCCCATCATCAAGACCTAAGAAACGGATTCAGGTCCCACCTTATTTCATCCGCTTTTGTTCTTGATCCATCAGGATGCAAGAGGTGAAGACAGTGTCTTCAAGTGACCTTTGTCCTGACTTTAGAAGTCATGCATCTCACAAGGTCAACTGCTGTAGCTCAAACCAAATTCACCTTGTATAAGCACAGCTAGCTCAACATGGCGAACAAAATAACTCAAACTGTTGGTCTTAGCAATTTCCTTTAGATGAATATTCATGTTTTCTCGCTGCATTTCCTTATAATATCTTTGAATGTTGCCATCTTTTGTTGGCACAAAACTATTAACATTTTCAGTATTATTATATATATAAGTATAATTTTTTTCAAATGATCTATTGATTAGTTAATTTCTAAAATAACAAAGAAATATGTCAGATCCCCAACCACATTTGGCAGAACTGAAAGGGATGTCTTAAAAAATGGGGTCAAATATCCAAAAGGTTCAACAAATTTAAAAGAGAAAAACATATGGCTTTCATAAACTGTATCCAGGTTAGGTATTTTCAGTTGATAAATGACCCAAATTGTCACAAATTTATTTTCTGCCAATTTTCATGATCATGCTATTGTGTTCATGCGTCTATCTCTACATGTATATTTTGTAAATCTCCTCTGTGATTGTTATTACTATCATTATTACACTGTGTGAATGCATTCAGTGTGCATGCACGCACACCGCTGTTTGAACCTGTGCGAGCACCTGAGGGTCAATCCCCAGCCGTCCTCGGAGCGGGGAGCGACAGCTGTACAGTGTAGCGATAGGCATCATCGGCTTGCTAGAGACTAATTGGTCCACAGCGCTCCTCTGAGTGGCCTCGCTAATTAATTAGAAAGGCAGTGGAGCTGAAATTTTTAATCAGGACACCAGGCTCTTCAGCAAGCAGGGAAAAAAAAGACACATCACCTCATCATTCCATGTAATCCACCTGACACTGATCTCCCATGTTGTCATGTGAAATGTGTTGTGTGTTTAGGTATTCGTATGATCTGGTCAGGGAATAAGAAATACATTTATCACTGGATCATTTTAATTCCTAGAATTAAAAAAACTCTGGGTGTCCTGCTGCAGTATTCATGTGTTGTATTTGGTTTGGACCCAGGAGAACGATGTAAACACGCCCTTTTCCTCTGTGTGTTTGTGTATCAGATGTACATATCATGATTTCCACTGATGTAAATGATGTACTGACTGGCCCTTATTTGTAGTGGCAAGATGCAGATAATATGCTCTAGCATGTGGTGGCAGATATGGTTACTGCTGCTGATCAAAACTGCTAAAACGTGCTGGTGTGCTTTTACGCGTGCACTGACGCGTGACGATATATTTTTCCTTTTCAGCCTTTTATTTGTTGCTTTTTTTTATATAATTCCCGCTTCACATTTAAAAACAAATATTATTTGTCCTTCTTCTCCCTGTCAGTACTTAAAAAATGAATGTGGTCACTCAAACCAACAACTACTATAAAAAAAACTGTGGTAATCACAAGCTTGTTTAAAAAAAAAAAAAAAAAAAGATCCACTGGGTTTGGATTTTTTTCTGCAAAAAGGGAAATATGAATGTGAAATACTGCGTTTTTGTGCCATTTTTGTGCACATTTGTGTCCGGACGCTGCACACAACACACCACAGTGATTTGCGGTGAAGGGCCAGAGTCTGGGAGGAATCAGACGGAGACCCAGAGACAAGAGGCGTGCTAAAACGAAAGCTAAGCCGGTCCTTCACAGAGGACAAGGGAAACAACATGTGTTCACCATTGTACTACTGGGATGACAAACTACCCCCCACCGACTGCAGTCACAGTAACAAGAAAGTGTACGGACGTGAAACAGGAAATTCTCATCCAACCCACACCGAAATTGGTACGCAACCCTTCCATCGAGAGGAAAGTGTCTGGAATGCACACGCACGCACCTTTACCTCGCGTGGTGACATTAGCTGTGTGCGGCGCGCTAATCAGCCAGACGCTCTTATCAGCCTGTTGCTTGGGCCAAAATAAACACACGGCGCCTTTTTATTGCTTTGTTTTCACAGGTCATTAGGGGAAGGAGAGAAGACGCATTGATTAGTTTTCCAGACCACTGGATTATTGTTGTGTTATGACTATCATCATTACGTTTCATTAAGGCTGTGGTTGTTCTTGTTTCCAGAAAATGAAGACGTTGCAGGAAGAGGCGAGCTGGTTGGAGGGCAGACGGCGCGTCACACTAATCTGGAAGGTAAGGAAAGTGAGAAAGCATAGCAGTTCACATGTGAGAGGCCTGTTTGTCAGTTACCCACAACAGCTTTAAGATAAGGCTGAACTCTGACCCCTGTATTATTTGCCCCATCGATCATATTGTTCAGGCGACTCTAAAGCACCGAGCTTCTGTCCTACATTCCTTGTTTATTTGAGGTGCAATAAAGCTATAAAAATAAAAAACTTAACGAAGCGGCATCAGTCCGCAGCCAGCTTTTGCTCCGGAGCCACACATATGCTCCCAAAGCAAGGAGGGAACTGGCTCTGTCGCCAGACTAATTAGCATGTGTTAGCTAGTTAGTCCGAGGGCGGCCCTCTGTGATGTGTACTGAAGTGGAGTAAAACGCCGGGGCAAGGACTGTACTAATGGCCCACTTCCTCCCCATGGGGACCCTTCCTGCAGCTCTGCACGTGCTGGCATCAGTGCAGCCCCGGGCAGCCACAGGGCCGCCACCGCGCCGGGGGCAGAGGTGGGCGCAGAGGAAGACGCCCGGCCTCGGTTGGCATCATTTCCATGCAGCGCGAAGCTCTCCGGGTGTGATGTTCTGCGACGTAACAGCAGGTGACAACGACACTCGCTAACGCACACACACACACACACACACGCTAACAGATTCATCAGCCTATGAAATCGTTCAGACAGCTGGGGCCGCGGCGCTAGCTAGCTGCCTGGCATTGGTGGATGCATTATTTACAGGAGGGGCTGGGGCATTTTGCGAGCTCTTTGACACTTGTTTAGCAGGCGTAGGTGGTGAGCACCGACGGGCACGCCAGTGTATCTCTGTCAGTGTGAGTAAACAAACAGTGGGGACATGGTGTGACAGAGCAAACGGCTTGCCACACAGACACATGCAAACTCATCGGGGAGCCGGGAGAAAGCGGAAGAAAAGAGGAGGGGCGGGTGGCATCCATATTTATAGGGCTTTTCTAGCATTTGTCCCCAGGCCAAATGCTGTGACTACACTCAGCTAATGTCAGAACAGCACTTAACCAGGCATTTCCAGTATGTCATGTGCAGTGGGGAATACGTGGGATAAATACAAGACCAGGGCCAAAAAAAGAGACAAGCAGGGATGGAGATGAAAGGCAATGCAATTATTTTTTCCTTGTCTTTTCATTCTTTTCTCTTTCTTGCTCTCTATTTTAAAGAGTCTGCTGCCTCTGAATAGGTATTGAATGCCAACAATACACTTGAAATAAATAAAAAATACTAATTCTGACACTCAATATCATGGAATACACATTTTTTTTCCTATTAAGACCATGCCATTTCTGCCATTTCTGGTCCTGTATAATCTTCTTCATCCTGGATTAGTATCTGTAACTTCAACTCAACCTTGCCTTTTCTTTTCTAGGATTTTGCAGGCAGACTGTGACGAAAATTGTGACGTGGGAGTTGCTGTATAGTCTACTGGCATTTGCACTCAACACTATATTTGATAGCCGTTGAGAACACTCCTAATTTCATGTCGAAATGAGTACAATGAAGCTCTCTCTGAGCTAAACTCGAGGAGAAAAACAGTAGCCGTTATACAGTCAGTATGTCCAACCTCGGTGCTCCCTCTTTTCATCATACCTGTTGACACCAGTGAGAGTGTTGACCTGTTTTTTTTTTTTTTCCCCTGCAGGATTTATGAGAGGTGAAAATGAAATGTTGGCATGTCATTACTCGCAAACTCGCGTGGAACGCCAGGAATGGGCCGCTTCGTTTCGGTCACCTGTCCCTAAGTTCATCATGTGTCAGGCAGGGCATTCGCTTGGCTTCATGCCCTCTGGCACCGGGGGAGGCCGAGGGCCCCGCAGGCCTCACTGGCACGTCCCTTTTCACCACAGACTCAAACGGCGTGATACCCCCAAAGAGGGTTGACTAAGTGGGTAAAGTAGCTCCTTTTAGCCCAATCTGTCATTATCTCAAGTGGCACGTAATCGTTTTGTGTAGCGAGATCCATTATGCATCCACTGAGAGCACGGGCTAATTGTGGAGGCTCGCATTTATTAATTTGCTTGCTGCCAGTTGTCCCGCTATATTTTTGGGGAGGAGCAATAAATGCCAATGTTTGTGTCTCTGTGTTTTTAACTGGTCGGAGCACTTGTGGTGAAGTGGTAAAAGCCACAATGTTCCTTTTGTGCTCCCAAAGGAAGCTGACAATCAACAAATGATTAAGAAGTTAACCACTGCCCCAGTCATTTTTAACACTTTACTGACCAGGTAAATACATCAATATTAGACTACTTTGGACTTGAAGTTGATTAATAAGGCTCCGTTGGGTTTTGGTGTCATTATTCAAGACACGTCTCCAAAAGCATGTAGAAATTGTGCTCTCAGGGCACGGGGAGGTGAATATCGACAACACACAGAGAGAGAGAAAGTCGAAAAGATGAAACAGATTCATTAAGTTTGTGTATGTGTGTCTTTGCACAGACCAAAGGAGAGTATATGCTGTTAATCTTGATCAAAGGTTCTTTCTGTCTTTCGGTGAGTAAAGATAATACTGGTAAAGCCCTTGGATTTAACACACTGAGATCATGAAAGCGAGTGTAATTAGGAATCAGATTTTACCAAATTAATGCAGACTAACAGAGGCAAAAATCCGCATCAAGGCTACCAAACAGTATTACGGCCCAAAATGTTTTACTGGGCTTTTCCCCTTGAAGACATGCTGAAATAAGAGGACTGTGAGCAGCCAAGCATGGGCAGAGGATGAGGAAGGTTGCTTGTTCTAATCTTTGAAATAATAACTCAGTATCTACATTTTTTTTTGTCTAATGACTTTTTTTCGACTGCTTATGAATAGTTTTTTAATCGCACCCATTTCCCTATTTCTGTGTCCGCACCATTGACAAGGATTTAGCCACTAGGTGTACAGAGGACTGTGTTTCCCAGGCTTGGCAATTTAGGTGAGAGAGCCACTTAAACCCCCGTGCACACATATTATTAGCATTACCATATCTGGGCCTAACTGCAGCTGAGGGGAATAATGTGTGTCAGGAGAGTGTAAAATTAGAACCAAAACCAACACTGCTCTTTAAATCCACTTCCCAAGTCCCCACTTCCTTACTTATAGCCGAGCTTACAATGTCAAACACTAATAAGCCCGCTAATTCAATTAGGACTCCACTTCTGTGAGATTCCCGCAAAAAAGAGACTTGGTGAACAGCTCGCAACTACACAGAACTCTTCATGATGAAAAAGTGGCCTTTATTCATGAGCTTCAGAGGACGCGAGAGGGAACTTCCTGCGGAGCTTGTTAGCAAAACACCCTGATCTGAGGCGAGAGATGTGTGACTAAAGCTGGGTCTCTTAAGTGTCTGTCACCCTCGTCTAACCCGAGGAGAGCTCTTTGTAGGCTTTGTTTCCTCCGCCTGCCTCGCTCCGCAGTGACTGGGGATGAGCCCCGCTGTGTTGCTGCAGGTGACAGGGAGCCTCCTTTTTGTTGTCAAATCCTGACGGAGCATCCACATGAAAAACGTTTCACTTGGGCTGCCGCCGCCTTCCTTCTTTCCCTTCCTCTGTCTCCCACTGTAGACGTCAAAGGCAGCAACTGCCCCAGTGATACGGAGGCAGAGAGAGTCAATCTCTTACGCCCCCCCCCCTCCCCATCCCCCCCATCACTTTTATTTTTGTCAGCCCTTTTTCCTCATACTCTTTCATACCTCCCTCTCGCTTTTCCATCGTCTCCTCTTCTGACCAGCCTTTCCTTTTCTCTGCTCCTTTAACCCGCCCATCCCGCCCCCGCCTCCCGCTGGCTTAGAGATGTGAGTTGGGTCTCAGGAGGAAAATACAAGTCAAGCCATTGTCATTTCAAACAGTGTGATAACCAGACACTGGGCTGCCCACTGTCAACTCTGGGGAACTGGCCCTCTCTCTCTCTCTCTCTCTCTCTCTCCCTCTCTCTCTCTTCCTGCTCCTGCTTTTATTCTGAAAGCACCCCCCCCACCCGACAGGAGGCTCGGTAGCTTATTGTTGTTTGTTGCATGGCGCGGCTGTGTCTTGAGCCTGCTCCTCTCTCCTCTCCGTGCCGTGGGGGGCCGGGGGGAATAGTTGTCTTAGTGTGTGTACCAAGGTCAGTGCTCTCCACATGACAGTTCTCTGCCTCTCGACAAGGCGGGAAATCAATACTTTCGGACTTGTGGCGCTGCCCTCGGTGTAACAACAACACTGGCCAGCGCAGAGCGCGGCTCAGGCACCTGACACATCCCCAGCCGTCCCCGCAGGCCCTCACCAGGGAGCCCCTTCCACTCTTATTCTGACCCCTTCATGTTTCCACCAAGGCCCTCTGTTTCACTTTACTACACCTTTTCTCACTATACTGTTTTCTCTTCAGGGCCTCCGACCGGCTGTATATCAGATTCCCTGATTTTTATATTATGCAATGCATGTTTCTATGAACTGTGCCTCTGCTACGCATGTGACTTGGAGAAGAGATGGGTATCGGCTTAGAGAGTGTGATCTATGCAGAGACCAGAAAGTTGATCGGGACAACAGAGGAGCTGCTGAATGAGAGATGTGCTAATTACAGAACAGTGGTGGATGCATACTGGGACGTACACAGACTGGACCTTCAGAGATCAGATGGTGGTGGAAATCAGAGGAGGAGGAGTATGTGTGTTTACCAGAGTGGTAAAGATGGCCGAGTTCATGGCGAGTCTAAACAATGGAAACTGCATTCAGCATTCAAGTTTACGAGTAAATCGAGTAGATCAGACACGTGGCATGAGTCCATCAGTCGACACTTAAGCCGCCTTCATTTTCCTACAGCTCCACAGGTGTGTTCAGTTCTCCCGATGCCACCTGTCACACACACAAACCCTCCTCACCCAGTCAAGCCAATGCATAAAAGGCTTCTGAAGTGAGGGCGAGCAGGGGCCTATAAACTGTGAGATCTCGACCCCTTACAGGTGTTAAGGGAAAACGTGTTGCTCGGTCGCAACACACACGAAGTGGAGCCATGGGCGCCATTTTTAATACAGCTCTAAAGCCTAACATGCCTCCTTATGCTTTTTCACTGCCAGATAGACGCTCGGAGAAAAAAGAGAAAGCACAGGCAGTGCGCCCCACACCGATTGTTAAGCCTCTCTCTTGGCCTGCCTCTAATGACGAGAGAGAGCGTACGCAAGGCCAATTACAGCTCCCGTCCTTCAGCAGTCAAACGGAGTAAAACTCCCACTCGCAGTCGCTGCGGAGAGGAGCCACAATCGACCGAAGTCCCCGAGTCTCCGAGGGACACGAGCAGGCGCACACTTTGTGTGTGCAACTGGACGTCCATCAACAGGGCCATCTCCTCGCATCCCCTGGCTTGCTCCCTTGATTCCGCTGGAGTAAGGAAAATGCATCAAATACAACAGCCACTTTAATGAATTAGATATTGAGCTGTTCATTAAAACAGATCAAATTCCCCGAAGTCAGCAGAGGAAACACAGTACCGGAGTGTAACCTGGGGATGGACGTGACTTCAGAGGAGTCATAAAACACAGGGATCTGATGACTTGACTAAATGTTGGCCAGAAACGACTCATGTTCAGGAATTAGGTGACTTGTTTAAGAAAATAAAAACAATGCTTTTTTTCTGCAGTCAGTGGAAGGTAGATTTCCTCCCTCCTCACATCCCTCTCTTATCACCTCTCATGCAAACAGCTTGTCCTACTTTCTGGTGGCAAGAGTTTAAACAAATGAAGTATTTTTGTATCAAAAACACAAAGAGCTGTGATTGGAATCTCAGCGGATGAAAACAAAAGGGCCGGGTGACTTCTCAGCGTTGTGTGAAAAAAGAAAAGTCCCTGGCAAGAGGCAAGAGTGAAAGTATATATCTGTGCATGCATATACCTGTTTGTATTGGCTGATAGGCCGGGTAGTGCTTAAAACGTTTGCAGCAGCCTTTCCCAACACCGCTGACTGTTGTTTCTTCATGGATTTAAAAGACAAGGAACATGCTCTCGCTCTCAAAACAGAGGGCATTTTTTTCTGATTTGGAAAAATTGAAAGTCCATCACATTCAATTACCCAGCGTTTAGCCTATGGAAGTCCAGGTAAACAAATGGCTTCATAGGCCGCTGATAAAGGTGGAAACAAAGGATCTATTTTTTCTCCAGTGTTTTTTTTATTTTCGAATCTTATCTCTGGCAGGCAACCAGCGGCCTTTCCCCCATTTGATGGAGAGATTTACAGGAAGCTGTCCTCACTCTCTCCTCCTCCATCTCCGCTTGTCCCTGGATGAATGTGATCTAAACAGCCACATCTCCCCGCTGTTTTTTCTACAGTGACAGCCTTTCTCATGAATTAAAAGAGGAACCCATTGATTTTCCCATTGCTTAAATTTGCAACTTAATCCCCCAGATATGTCTAGAATGTACGCGTTTGTCAATAGACTGCACCGCCACTGACGAAAGGCAGAACCGGAGAGAAGGCGAAGAAACAGATGACAAGACAAAGGAGCGGGAGAGAGGCTAGCTTAGTGGTCAGCGCGGCGGTTTCTGGCCGTTTGTTCTGCATTATGCCGTTCACAAAAACTCATGCTTTCTATTAACACTGATTCAGATACATTACCACAAACATAGCACATCATCTAACTGATCCACCAGGAGAACAGGAAAGAGGCCCAACCTGGCCATCTTGCAGTTCCTTTAGTAACACATCATATCCAGTTAATAAACCAATCACCATGGTACATCTGTAGAGTATAACAAGCCACCTAGCATGGCCTTCTAACGATTAAATATCATTACATAATGAAAAGCCAACCCACAGGTTGTGTGGGACTGAGATGGAAAAAGCACACTGTCCCCTCTGAGTGAGGAGTTTGAGGAAGTAACGGGATATCACGACCTCTCCCCAGGAGCAAACAAGGCAGAAAGCCCATGCCCTAATTCACAATAAGCACCGTAATGTTCTCGTCTGACTCCTAATGTATGCTATAAATCTCCGGTACTCTGCTCTACATCAATGTAATACCTGGTATTAATATCCTGATTCGTACATGGAGTGCGGAGCAGCCTATAGGCCCGAGCGTTGCCTTTTATCTCCACATGTTCAACATCATTATTGAGAAAAGGGAGAAATATGGAATTCTAGGAAGGCATCTGACAGTTTTCTGAGGAATAACTGGACACTATATACAGTACAACAAAGGGTGACCCGTACAGATTTCACCCTCCTACACTTCGTCTCTGGTTGTAAACCCTATCCCATAAGCCTCTGGGGTGGTATGGCTCCTTGCCAGTAGCTGTGCTGTTGTTGGCAATGGATTTCCTTTGTGGCCTCAGTACTTGTGTAGGCCATAACATGATACACACAAAGGCCGACAAGAGCACACCAGTGTGCACACACTCACAACCACACGCAATCGGCAAACGCAGCGCACGCACATCAACACACGTAATTATGCACAAAATCGCTATTCTCACCACTCATCCAGAGAAGACCCGCAGCCTCGTAGGAAACAAGGAGGGGGGAAAAAAAGCACAATGTATCCTTGACAGGGTTCATCTGTTTCCAGTTTGGTGCAGATGCTCAGGTTTTATTGCTGCAGTCTAGTATTTCATGGCAGATTTAGCCAGTGGTTTGGTTCTCTTCTCGCTACAGCTCTAATGATGGCACATCTCTTGTAAATTGTGGCACACCAGTAACAGTTTGTTGCTTGATTCCACCAACTTTTATCAGCCGGAGACAAACGTTACACAGTGTATGCTCCTCTCAGCGTGAGAACAAAAAGACGTATTCACTGATATGTTGCGCATATACAGCGGAGAGCATGGAGTTAATGTAAAGGTAGTGCCTGGACGAGATAATTGACCTGTTTGTTGTCCAAACTGTTTCAGCAGAGCTGCTGTTGCTGAGGCTGGAACTTGATATAAAAAGGACCACATCTAATGTTCTACTCATTTAGTGGTGAGCTCATAATGTTTTTCAGCCCTCTGGTCCTCATGTCAACATAATGGGTCTCATTTAACCAACATACACAGTTTTCAGCAAAAGAACACCACAAGGTTTAAGGGTTGTGGCGTAGACCAAATAAACATCAACAATGTGTTCTGAATTTGAACTTCAGGGATGGTTGAGTCTGTTGTGTCACTATTACTATTAACATGATTACTATTGTCATATGAGTTCCTCTTCATCTTCTTCTGCTTTTACAGTTGTCTGTCTATTGCCTGATGTGTACTGCCATGCATGGTGACCAGGCGTTGCCACAACAGTTGAATTCAAAGTTGTGGCGAGGGCAGTATTTCGATTTCTACGTCAATACATTTAATAATTAGAAACTACTTATTTTTTTTAAAACATGAATTTCGCAAATACAAAATACAGACAACGTACTTAATTTAGCTTCTCTAATGCACTGATTCAAATTCAAAACATTACAGAAATTGAAAATCACTTTGACAGTGGCACTACCTTAACCAGCAGGGGCAACCACCCTATAGACCCCTGTTGCGTTGATCACAAACAATGCTAAGCAAAAAAAAAATTATTCATAGATAATATACTTTCTACACCCTGACAGCTTCCACACACACACACATCTGTTTTCCCTCTCTGTGTGTCAATGCCGGCAGCGCACGCAGGCGATGCCTCTCTGTCTCAAGACAGAAGTGTAGCGTTGAGTGTCTCTTAACTGGCTCGTTTAGTCCTGATGGCTTAAATGATTTCATCACTATTAATGACAGGGACCGTGGCACCCCGTGACGCGGCGCCAGATGCTCGGGGACCGCTGAGCTTCCCGCTCTCATCCTCTCCCACCTAGCAGCCTCTCCTCATCCCTCCTTCTGTGCAGTCTAATGATTGTCCTCTACATGCCCCCTACCATCCTATTCCTCCTACTTTCCTTGGCCGCTGTGGCCTCCTTTGGATACTGAAACATGGTGTAGAGACACAGTGTTGGCACTCGCATTGCATGAATGCTGGCTTAGAGCGCTGCAGGGCTGCAGCGCTGTTAAAATGTCATCCGACCAGCAAGTAATTGTCATGAATATCTATACCAAGTACAGAGAAGTTAAGTAAAAACAAAATGTCTAAGAACACACACAAACACACGCTCTCTCTCTCTCTCGCTCTTTTTCTTTCTCTGGGCTATCAGGCGAGCCAACAAATCAGCTATCAGCCCACTTCCCGAGCCACTACAGAGGTCAAAGGTCAGATAAAGAAGGTCAGCTGGCACCGGACCAGACTGCCTTCAGAGGTCTTTCCTCCAAATGGAATCAAAGGCCTTTTGACGGCTGCGAACTATCGCCACGCCGAGCCCCTGCCTTCATTAGCTTCCCGCACATAATTGGCGAGTTAATTTTGAGACAGATGCACAGCCTTGTCTTGATTCATGAATGTGATTTTCATTCATTTGGATAATGAAAGAATTAAGTACCATTTTGGTCTCCCTTTTTTCTCCCTTTCCCCCGTCTCCTCTGTCTTGTTGAGCTCCTCCGTTCCAGCTAAGTAATGACATTTTAATTCTGAACGTCTGAGTGTGTGCACAGGAAACTGCTGCTCTTCGGTGAATGCAAAAGAGAATTTGTCTTTCCCGGCATTGTAACCAAAAAGCTTGGTACGGGTTACATGCACACAAACTGCACAACCCCCAAAAAAGTATCCCTCACAACTAAAAGAAAAAAAAAAAGGTCTACTAGACAATCTGAGAGTGAATTCTCAAAGTGTACAGTTTGTGCACTGGAGCATATTACGGTAAAATTAGAAATCACTCCTCCAACATGTGTTTTCACTATGTAAAGTGCAGGTACAGTTTCCCCTCGTATCTGGCCTTTGGATTTAATACAGTAACTGATTGCTACTTTTAAGAACTGCCAAATGTGCACATGCACTGCTTTTTGTTGCACACAGAAGTATATTGAATCAAATCCTTTCACCTGAATTTAAAGAGCATTAATAGCATTTTAATAGCATTTATTGTCACAGATTGTCACTTTGTGTGATCGAATAAAAGTACACTCTCTCTTGCAGTGAGGCTGGCATACCAGATAGAATAAAACAGTGTATGCACGTGTGTGTGTGTGTGTGTGTGTGTTGTATTGGATGTAACCAGGCATTTTTGCGTGTGCGAATCCATACATGTGCGTGTGCGTATGCTGTATTAATTTCCCAGAGCATAAACCTTCATTGATTCAGTTGCTCTTGTCTTCCCAAGAAACAGGGAGAGGATTATGCCTTTAAAACGAGCTTTCTCATTGCAGATATTAGGTCATTAATTTCACAGGCTTACATATGAAAATATTGACTCTTCCCAGACACCCCACTATATCCTCTGTTCCAGCCGCAGCCTTGCATAAATAAATCTTTTCAAGTATGCAACATTGATACGGCATTGATTTATTCGTTTGAGGGGCTAATAAATAAGCAAATGTATTGGATTATGGTTTAATTATTAAAGTTGTTGATTGATTTATATGGGAAAATGTGAGCGCTGTATGTGCCATATAGCAGCAAATCCCTCTATAAGCTACAAGATCCGTAAAAAAAACTTCACTGGCAAAACTAGAAACCTTCATTTTGAAACGTTTCCAAGCTTTTGGTGTGAAAAGAAAAACAATTACATCAAATCTCCAAGTAACTCCGCTTTTGTTGCACTTTCCACAACATTTCCTGTAAATGTTCCCCTTCTGAGTTCCACTGAAATGATTAATGTGTCACAATTAAACATGGAAGCAACTGTATGACACATTTATTCTTGGTATCCATGCTGACTTGTCATACCGTAAATGAAATAAATCTCTGATTCACTGCGTCGGCTGGAGGGACCCTGAGGAGCGACAGCCGTCTCCACATGTACACTTAAATGATCCAAGTCGCACACACAGACACAAAAGAGGCAAACAGTCTCAGAATGGGAGTCATCCAGTGGGAGCGGGTGGGAGATGGGTGCAGCTTTATGTCCCCACATAGCGGACGAGGGATAGGCAGGCTTCTGGGAGGGGGGGGGGGGGGGGGGGGAGGAGGAGGAGAGTGCAAAGGTTGTCACAGACTAGTCGCAGCGCAGGAGGAAGGGAAGAGGTGGAGCGGAGGGTACGTTCCAAACTCTCCCATCTGTTATTCATTTGTCCCGAGCTGGGAAGAAAATAGCAGGAAGCGTTCTGGTGGTGGCGGAAGATGAAAAGACAAGCAGATTGAATAAAAAAACATGTGTCGCACATGCACTGCGGCTGATTGAATGTGTCCCACGGATTATTCCCGGGAGGCGCTGCCAGCTTGGAAAACACACGGCGGCCTTCTACGTACACACACACACACACACACACACACACACAAGCAAGAAGAAGATTCCCCTCACTCATAAAGCAGCTTGGCATGCACACCCTTCCTCTGTCTACACAGCACAGTGTCAGAGTCAGATCTACGCCTGTGGCCTCGACACACGGCTGTCTAACCAAACCTCCCAGTTTTGTTTTGGCCATCATTACACTCACCGCTGCTTCGGCTCCCATTACGCTGCCTACATCGACTCACATCTGGGCTTCTGTGCTAAAACACGCTTTACTCAAAAAGCAAAAGCTTGTTTCATTTGTCAGACTAAGTGGCAGCTTTTTTTTTTTTTTTGCTTCGTTCATTACGGACACACCAGGTGTGTACAGCAGACGCACAAATAGAAACAGATGCAACAGTCATCGGAAAACGCGACGTGACAATGCCAAGTGGCGGCCATTAAAAGCTCGTCACTAGCCCACACGGTGGGACCTCCCATCGCTAACGAGGTGAGATGTGGCGGGACACAGACAGGTAGGAGTAATGCCTCTACAATTATGCAAAGGGCGCGAGTCTGCATATGTACGCACATGCATGTGTGTGTGTGTGTGTGTGTGTGTACGTGTGCCGTGCCACTTAGGGCCCATCCCACAGCTCATTAACAGTAATAAGTGACTGCCGCCACTTCTTTTTTTTGTCAGTGGGGATGCGAGCCAATCAATAGGGTCATTTCACATCATAACGGCTTACCAGAGAACATTATGGCACTTGTTCATGGATGGGAATGGCTGCCATTAGTGGCATAGCCAGATTAGATAAGGGCTGGGTGGGTGAAGGGGGGGGGGGGGGGCAGATGGAGAGAGAATTAAAGAGGGAGGCGGATCAATATATGGATAGTTATGGAGATAACATCACAATAGGGTGTCCGGGAGAGATAGCATATTACAGACTCCTGATTTTCTTTTTGGAAATGAGGTAAAACCGTGTGCGTGTGTGTGTGTGTGTGTGTTTGTGTGAGAGAGAGAGAGAGCGAGGAAGAGGATGTGTGTTTACCCAAGTTTTGATGTCTATGAATGAGTCCATTGAATGTGTGTGTACAAATTTGAGCATGTGTTATGAGAGAGAGTATGAATTACAGAGATCTACTCACAAATCTGCACCTCGTTCTGTGTGTGTGTGTGTGTGTGTGTGTGTGTGTGTGTGTGTGTGTGTGTGTGTGTGTGTGTGTGTGTGTGTGTGTGTGTGTGCGTGTGTGTGTGTGCATGTCTGTGTGTGTCTGGGGGGCGTGGAGGTGTATTTGAGCGTGCTTTACTTTGGCATATGCGTGTGCAATCCTGTTTAATTACAGATCAGGCTTTGAGGCAGAGGCAAACAGTGCTATAATTACAGGAAACACCTTCTTTAATATTTTATGGAAATCTACCCTGTGTGTGAGAGAGAGAGAGTTGTAAGTTGCACATGTTTATTTAGCGTGAGAGAGGAACAGAAGAAGAAAACAGGAGAGAGAGAGAGATCTATACGGAGGGTTTCTTCTGAAGGACTTCTTGCACCCTTCCTGTCTTCCCTCCTTTACCCTTCACAGTCTCTCATTTCAGATTTGTGTTTCCAAATGGCTTCGCTAAACGCCCCTTTTTTCCCCACTTTTAAACCTCTCGCCTCTCAAATATTTATACTCCCTTTTACACGGCCAAGAGACAGAGGGGTGAAGAAAGAGGGAAGAGACTCGGATCTATCTATTAAAGATGAGCAGCATCTCAAATGCATAAAGAGGGGTGATGAACACACTTGCTCGGGGATGGCGAGGTGTAAGCCGTGGCTTAATGCTCAATGACACACTATGAAGAAGGTTTACTTTTTGATTTACTACAAGAGAGAGGAAGCAGAGAAAACAGGATGTGCTCCCAAAGAGAAAATAACACATCAGATGGGAATAATAGAGCAAAAAAAAAAAAGCTTTTACTGTTTACTTTATGTAGATTTGATATTAGTTCTACATCTTTTTTTTTTTTACTGCATATCCTAACCTCGGTCATCTATTGTATTTTCCAGTCCCTCCTAAATAAAATTAAAGAAATGTGTATGAACAGCACCGGGAGACAACAACAGCTAGAAGCGTTTATATCACAAGCACAAAAAAGATCACGATGTCATCTCATGGAGTGAATGCTAATTTATTTTTTTATTTTTTTATTTTTTTGAGGAGGCCAGGCAGAGGCCAAACTGAACACATGTTCCGTCTTAGCCCGCAGTGACACAATTGAACACACACACACACACACACACACACACACACACAAACACACAATGGCAATATGCTAACACTAACACTAAGCCAGTGCCCCCTACAGGGCCTGACACACTGGGGGAGTGGGAGCAGGCTTCGCTGGTAGCATGCTTTACTACTCTTTGATATGCACCAGTCATTAAAAATAGATGGCGAGCAATCATTACAGGCATCGGAATTAATCTAATTAGCCTAGCGCACTACGCCTCTCTGGTATGGGGTGGGGTGGGGGTGGGGGGGATGGGGTGGGGTGGGTGGGGGGGGATTCTGCAAACAGAGCCACCCGGCCGCAAACACAGTGTAAGGAGACAGGGCCAGGCTGTGGGGTAGGGGGGTGGGGGGTTGGGGGGGATAATCCGCCTTGACTTATTAATACGCGCAAACAAGATTTAGCTCCTCAAAGCAAACAAATGAAGCAAGTGCTAAGAGGAACGGGGGGGGCGAAAAGGGAGGGAGCGAAAGCAAGCGACATGAGAGAGAAAGAGAGAGAGAGAGAGTGCAACATCGAGCGAGAGCAAGAGTTTATTAATTATTTAAAGCTGCATGGACCGTATGGAGAGCCGCAGCCACCAGTGGTAAAAATGGACTTAAGGCCAGAAAGATGTGTGCTCTTCAGTCCATCTCCTTTGTAAACAGATGCTTTTTTTGTTTTTTTATGTATGGATGGATACACTGTACCGAGATCTGACTTTACTTCAGACCTCTTTGGGAGAAGCTTCAGCAAGTCACAACATGGCTCACGATCTGCTGACGAGTAATCTCCTCTCAAACACCACCAACATACAAACGCACGTTGCGTTGCCTAAATAGATCACTGTAAGGTTTATTGTGGGCAGACATGAGTCCTTTATTGACTCCATAGCCAATGGAGTGCTTAGCCCGCGACCTTCTTGACCTCCCCTGTCATGGTTAATGACTGCTGCAAGGGGTATAGGTTATAGGCACTAAGAAGTTGGACGCAGCCCTTCTTCTTCTTCTTCTTCTTCTTTTTTTAACGCGCAACCATGATGTGGGTTCAACTAAGCCGGGCTGGGTCCGCACTGCAGCGATTAAACACCAACGTAACTACTTGCACAACTTTTGGGATTGTCTGCCGCCGTTCTGTTTGCTTAAGGACGTTCTGAGCAGGGGTTCACACCAAAAATAGCCACGTAAAAAAAGCAAAGAAGAAAGGCTGTGTTGGCGTATAGACGTGTTGCTATGGATACTGGTGAGAAAATTAAAATACGATCCAGAAAGAGCAGTTTGACTCTTGAAGCTCATCATGTGTGATCACAGTTGTATCTGCTGTTGAGACAAGTGATCACATTTGAATGGGGGGTTGGACCCCTACTGTGCCGATACAGGGATCTCATTGAAATGAATGAGGGCAGTGTATTTTTGACTTTATTTTTTTTTTTAAAGTCTAAACACAACAACAAACTGTTTTGGGGGCCTGAGCGAAGATCTCCATTAATTAAAGCATTCAGCAATATTTTTGGACTCTAATCAAATTTTTGGGACTTTTCACTTTTAAATTGTTTGGAAAGTGAAATCCGTCAACATCGAATGCCCCTCCACAGTCCCCCGGGTACGACGGGCCGAGGCGGCGGCGTTGGTGATGCAGCTCGGGCTCGACTCAGTGCCAACCTCTCCTCTCTCAGCGGGTTCGTCGGCCATTCTTTCATCCCGGCCTCTCTAATGCTAGCAGACGGTCATTACCATCTCTTTGATAGTAGGGGTCCCAGCTGTGTTGGGTCTAATACCCCTCAACCTCTGTCCCAGTGTGCCCCGCTCTACTTCTTCCCTCCATCCAGCCCTGCGTCACTCCCTCACACAGCCGGTCTGGAGGTGCATCTGAATGAAACCCACAGGAGAGAGGTGTGGAGGGGAGGGAAGAGAGAAAAAAGGAGAGCGCTAATACCAAATCTCAGATGACCGACCCGAACGAAAGTCTATCAAAAGCCAGCTCAGCAAACACAACTTCCATACTGATGAGGAGGGAGCCGAGCAGCGAGGGAACACGGCGAGGACAGAGGACTAAATCTTAGTTTACGCATCACTTCAGGGAAAGAAATGTGTCTTTTTCGCTGCAGTATCATTATCTTCAGCATATCTTCATCCATAAAGAAGAAAAATACAAAACCACAAAATTAAATATCTTGCAGGACACTGGAGGTGGTTACTACCTGAAACCATAATTTATTCCAAATTCTAAGAATCTGGAATAAGAATCTGGAGTAAGAATCTGGAATAAGAATCTGCAGGCCTTGAACCTGACAGATCCCAAAGATAAATGTAATAAATCTATGCCTGTGATTTAAAAGGCATTTAAAAAATGTGTGTCAAGTGTCAAGTAGATTTTAATTACCCTTACTTACATAAATACTTAAATAAAAACGTTTAGGAGACACACAAAACGGAGGAGGAAAAAAAAAAAGAGACAAAGACGGGGAGAGAGGCACCGGTTTATGTTTGAATAGATGGTATCGCAGAGCGCTCAAGTGAAGTACATATTTCAAAATGAAAGCTCTTTTTCGCTGTGGTTATTATTTACTACACAGACTGACACAAGTCTGAAGAGAATTGAGAGAACAGGAGGCGGACTGTAACTGGAGGTGCCACGCGGAGAGACACAAACCAGAGGAAAGCCGAGAGACAAATTCACCGGCACCTCGCTCGCACGAAGGACGTATTAGCGCCGAGAGCCAAACGACTCCACGAAACAGGAAAAGTCTATTTTTTGGAATCCACTTACACTCAAATTGCAGTGACATTCTTGGCAGCGCTCGCAGTAGCACACATACATACAATGTACAAGAAGGACACTTATCAGGGCACGAAAAAAACAAACTATCAACATGCAGCAATGAGAAATCACAGGAAGGACTCAAATCAACCGAAGATTACAAAATAAATAGGGGCATGTTTCTTGGCAGCATCTAAATCCAGCTTTTTTTTTTGTTTTTTTTTTCCATCTTCCTCTCCCTCCTACCCTCCGTCACCAGGTTAAGTTACAGACATGAGGCGCAGGAATGAGGGAGGCAGAGTGGTAACATACGGTACCATGAGGAGCGAGACGCCGGCCCTCCCTGACATGGCGTGCACCGAGCCTGGCCCCCACGGGCAAGCACACACACACACACACACACACACAGTCTGCACATATACAGACCAATCTGCCAAATGCAAGCAGATATGATTGTGTACACGCACGTATACACACACAGCCTTTGCCCCCCCCCCTCCCCCCCTCCCCCCTCGCTTTACTTCCTCCCTCCCTCTGCGGCTCACTCTGCATGTGTCCTGTCAGCCCATAATTGTCCCAACTTATGGTGCTTCTTCTTCATGCAAGCCACAGTTTAGGGGAAGTGAAATCCTTCTAAGTGACTGTCACAATGCATCAGCCTCAGGCAAGGGACACACACCCACCCGCTTCCCCCGCCCTTCCTCTTCCTCCTCCTCCTCCTCCCCCCGTCAGACCCCCGGCTGCGTCCCCCCATTCTCCGCTTACTATCCCTCACTTTAAGTGTTTTTCTTGCTGAGATGCTCGACTTGTGCTTTCATTCTATTCCCCCATCGTACCGTCTCCCAACAACCTTCGACTTCCTCCTTCTCTCACCCTCTTTCTCTCCGTCCCCTCACTGAAGGGTGCTGTAGTCACAACATCACACCACCTTTGGGCCCTGCCTGTGACCTGCTCTCCGCTCAACCCTTGTTCCCCCGACTACACCGCCCAGGACAAGCAGAGGTTGAGTTTGTTTCTACTTCCCGTTTCCTTTGAAGGGACGGTCACTTCTCGACACGCATTTCCACACAACTACACACATGCATCAAGAGAGGGGCGAAAGGAGACGAGTGTGTGTCCTCCGGACAGCCAGCGTGACCTTTTCCGTGACCCTGGCATGTCACAACCCTGTGATGCATGTGTCACTTCTTCTCTGGCTCTGACCTTGGTGCTCACGTCTCTGTCACCCGGGCAGAGCAGACACACACACCCTTGTTTCTCTTGTTGCGCCGCACTACACAACAAAAACAACTGGCCTGTCCTCTCAACCGCATACTTCTGATTCCAAGTTTGTCTTTGTAAGGCCACTATAGGATGTGTGGAATATGGCTGCAACAAACAATTCTTTTCGTAATCGAATATAAAATGAGCAACCATCCAAAAGATACTGTGAAACTGTGTCTATACAGACCTTTTGGGGCATTTTTCTTTAAAAAAAGAAGAAGATTTAAACCATTAATTCGTCATCAAAATAGTTGCAGATTAATTTCTTACCCACAATTTAAATGTATCTTTGATTAATCTTGAGATTAAAATAGAATGTCACACTGACCGTAGCACAAGGGGCCCTAACTAAATCAAATAAACAGGAAAAAAGCAGAAAAACAAATGTGGTTTAAACTTGTGCTTATTTTTGGCCACAATGATGTGTGTTTGCTTGCACCCGTGTGTGCTATATGTGTGTTTTGGCGCCTTTTCCTCTTAGGTGTTTTTCTATTAGCCCTGTCAGGGCCGGGATCAGCGTTTTATTGAGCATTTTATTGGAGCTGTGGACAGATCAGTCACCCATCAACCTTTCATCGACCAATCATGTGCAGCGAGGGGAGGGACCTGGGAGGTCTGGCAGAGACGGACACTCGGCAGGGGAGTCGGGTGGTCACTCACTCATCACTTGGATGCAGTCCGGCACTCAGTGTGTGTGTGTGTGTGTGTGTGTGTGTGTGTGTGTGTGTCACAAAAAAGGGTCAGTCACTGGTCACCAGATGGTAACTGTTTGGACTGGACCACAGCAAGCTAGAGAAAGAGGGGGACATTCTCTTCACTCTCCTTCTTCTTCTTCTCTCCCTCTCTTCCTCACATGCTCGCACACATACAACAAACCATGAGAGTGATGGGTGATAATGGAGCAGACACTAACAATTCTGCACCTCTTGGCTTGGGGCCTTGACTCGGACTCAGAAAGCCAGACAGTCTGTCCAAGTCACAAGCCCAAGTACAACACACCGCTACATGCTCGGCAGACAGAGGCTCCAGTGACCCTTTCTGTTCGCTGCTCGGGCTCCAGAAGCACTCTTTTGTTTTGAAATGACATTTACACCAGTGGAATTCACTGTGGTTAGCTTGTAGACATATAAGCCATTGCTTTGCACTACAGGAATCGGGTGGTTTTATATACAGCGAGCTGCGCAGGAGTTTGTCACTGTGTGTGGCCTTACAATGAGCAGGCTACTGCTGCTCTGGATATTAGTTCTTCTGTATGTCTGGCTATTAAATACCAATCCCCAGCCACACACACACACACACACACACACACACACACACACACACACACACATACCACTTCCCTTCCAGTCTCAAAGTCAGGGACATAACAGTTTTGGCTGGCAGTATTGTGTGGGCCACAAGAAGGAGAGAAAAAACAACTGTTCTTTTCAGGGAAACCTTCCAGCTGGAGACCAAAGAGGGGGAAAATAGAAACCAAGGAGAGCAAAACTGCTTGAACGAGCGCTTGTGACCGAGCGAAAGGTGGGCTGTTGGGTAAAGGAAGGAGTCAATCAAACGGAGAGAGGAGGCAAGGAAGTGCTAGAGAACAAAATGAAGTGGAAAGAGAGGAAAAATCAACACTTCGGCAAGTAGAACGAAGCCACAACGAGGGAGCGAAAGAGAGCAAAAAGGAGGAGCTAAGAGAGAAAATTTGTAAAATACAGAAAAAAAAGGGAAGAAAGAAGAAAAAAGTACGGAAGCGCGAGCAGCTGGACTTCTGCTAATTCAGCACTTTAACAAATCAATGCCACTTGAGGAGTACAATCCGCACCCTGAGCTCAGCTAGACGCATCAGTGAGACTGTAGGCGTGTTTGTGTGTGTGTGTGTGTGTGTGTGTGTGTGTGTGCGTGAGTGTGTGTGTGTGTGTGCCTGGAGGCTTGATGATGTTGGTGTGGGGTCATCCACAGTAGTCCACATTAAGGTCCAGTAATGTGTTAATTTATAACTCTATCGCCCCAGACGCCTGCATTATCCATCTGTGTCACATGCTAGGCCTACCATATCTATCATCCAGAGGGGAAAAATGGCCAGTCCAGAGAGATTAAGCCACCGGTCGCACAATTTCTTCTTTTTTCCCCTTCTTTCTTTTCCCTTTAGTCTTATCTATCGCATCCTTCCACACCCCGCTCCTTTTATCCTCAGCTCCCCAGGTCAGGGTGATCAATTAGGGCTTGACAGACTTCTCAGTCCTGGCTGACCACTGGAGCTCCAGAGGCCCTGCAGACATCACTATCTACCCAGAGACGAAGCACTTATACTGGGCTGTAACACCCTCTTTCTCCCCCCCCCCCACCGCCTGGCCCCGGAGGCCTGTACAGGGGGGCTCTTTTGATATCAGTGATCAGAGATTGGATTACACTTCACTGTGACCTTTGTGAACCTTAAAATGTGACATCACTTGCAGCAGAATGACAAAACAGAGTGATGACAAAGAACGGGCATTTGTGTGTGAGCTGGAAGGAGTAAAATGATTTCTATTTGAAAAGACCCTTGATGCATATAAGTCAGCGACATATTACCCAGTTTGTCATAACACTGCAGGAGCTGTATTTTTACAGGTTTCCACCACCACCTCTGGGCAATAATGTTGATATTTCCATAAAATATTATGTTGCGGGAAAGAATACTTTTTGGCTGTTGAAGCAATGTATTACACTTGTCAAAACATGCAAACAACATACTGTATTTCTTGAGTAAACATGGCTCTGCGTGTGTGTGTGTGTGTGTGTGTGTGTGTGTGTGTGTGTGTGTGTGTGTGTGTGTGTGTGTGTGTGTGTGTGTGTGTGCTTGTGTGTGTGAGATTGCGCGTATGTGTTTATCCGTTTGTGTTTGTGCGGGTGGCTCATGCTCTCTTTGTCAGCAGCAGCAGGCACTAATAACACACAGGGGGAAATGATCAATACTCACCCTCTCTATTCAATTTCACAACATCACTACTATCACCGGACACACACAGACGCGCACACACACTCGGGCACCCACGTCGACGCACAACACAGCGGCGTGAATGTAAAACAAAGAGCCTTTGACTAACAGATGTAGCCAGAGGGCTGGCTAAAGCAGGAGACTTGGCTTCGGTGTGAATGCGAGCAATGCATTAATATTTACTTTGTTAAAAATACTCCCCTCTATCCTGGGAGAGAGGTAGTGAACATGAGATACAGAGGCTAAAGGAGGGGTGGGGGGTGATAGGAAAGACAATCAGGCAATTCCACCTTTAAAGAGTGCAACAGTCATCACGAGAGGAGAAAGGGAATCTGCCCATTAAGACTAAGTGGATGTCTATTAGATCATGGAGGTAAGGAGGTGGGCATTTACCATCAGTCCAACTCGCAAACAACCTTGTCTGCCCCTGGCCCGTGCCAACAGCTGGGAGTGTAATGCAGAGCCCCGGCGTTGACATCATTTAAAGTTTCTCTTAAAGTTAATAGAGCTTCTTTTTTTTCTTTCTTCCCTTTGAATAAATGGCTCTCGAAAACTCTCAAGCAAATTCACCCATTCTCTCTTTAAAACTATTTACCCTGCGCTGTGTCTGCCAGGGACGTCACCTCTGCGAAGATGAAGGCAATTAAAAGACTATCAAAGTCACCGCCCAGTCCTGTGAGATCAAACAAACCCCGTGCCCTCTTTCTACTTCTCTCCCTGCCTGTCCCCTTTGCTCTCCCCCCCCCTCTCCCCCCATCTTCCCCAGTGTAAACCCCCCCCCATTCTTATCACTGCGGTACAGTTAATCCTCCCTCTCTCCTCCTCCTTCCATCGCGGCGTCCCTCAGGGGGAACGCGGGAGGCTAAAAGGAGTGAGCACATTTGCCACTTGCCTGCGACACATAATACGGAGCAGGCAATCAACTTTGGCTTGACATGTATTTGCTCATCTCTGGGACACACACGCACACTCTCCCCCCCCAACCCCACCACTGCTGGGAAATTGAAGGGTGAGGGTGGGGGTCGGAGGGAGGGGGGGGGGAGCCTAAATTAACACTTGACATTCAATACGGTCAGGTCCTTAATTGGCCGGGGCCTTCCTGAGAAGGCAATTTTCTATTCCCCAAACTGCCCCCGCGCTGCGCCATGTGCCAGTGTCATCTGTGTATGTATGTCTATGCGTGTGTGTGTGTGTGTGTGTGTGTGTGTGTGTGTGTGTGTGTGTGTGTGTGTGTGTGTGTGTGTGTGTGTTTGTGTGTGTTTGTGTGTGTGTGTGTGAGGAAAAGAGAAATTGCATCTGTGTGTAAGTATGTGCCAGAGAAAAACTGAGACAATGAGTATACGCATATATCTGTGTGTGTGTGTGTGTGTGTGTGTGTGTGTGTGTATGTGTGTGTGCGTGCGTGTGCGTGTGTGTGTGTGTGTGTTTGAGCCCGGACCCTGTCCTAAGAGAGGCCCTCTGGTCCCTTCCCTCGCTCTAATGAGGCTGGATGAATTAGCTCTACGTGACATGATTTGAACAGTGGTGCCCCCCCCCCCCCCCCCCCACACACACACACCCACCCTCCTCCTCTTTGTCCTCATCTCCTGCTCTTCCCCCCCCCCCCCCACCCCCTGAAAGCAGTGACAGGCATCTGGTGGCCGAAAAAATGCCAGGAGCAACCCCGCGGCGCTCGCCTTTGTGCGTGCTGCCGCTGCCTTACACCGCGCACAAACACACAAACACACCTAGACGATGCACACACAATGAAACACTTTCGTCTTCCTCTCGTTCCTTTTCCACTCACGCAGACTCACTTGCACTTCCCCGCGGATCCAGTTACAGTTGATGTTATTACAGCTTTCAACCTGAGAGGTATTAGGCTTCCTTTAACAGATCTGACAGCATTTACAACACAGGCAAGTCGACGCCTCTAATCGCCTCTGTGACTTCAGCCTATTACCAATTGATCTCAAAGAGAGCCTCCTCCTCCTCCTCCTCCTCCTCACCTTCTGACTGATGCACAGGCTGCCGGCTCCTCTTGCTCTTCTTTGTCATAATGCGCTATCGTTCTTTGCCGCTACATCCTGTAAACTCGGCCGCTCCTTAAGTGCTCTCATTTCACCGTTTTACTGCGATAAATCTCCCGGCCATTTGTTTATGATACTTGTCTTATTTATGTTATTGAGTTATATCTGGTCAGCCATTGATTGGGCTCCGAGGATCACCTTTGCCCTCGCGAGGCCTCGTTTTAGCCACAATCAAGATGCAAAATTGATCAGTTTTATGGCCGTGCAGAAAGATGTCTGTAAATCTGGGTGATGAATCCCAAGTTGCCACCCTTAACAAATCTAAACTGATCAACAAGCTGTGAAGTAATGGCCTGGATAAGGGAAACAAAAGCTCCAGATTTTTATGTTTCGTTTTTTTGGGGTTTTTTGGAGGAAACATATCAAATGGATTAAATGCCATGAAATATTAAATGGCAGTCAGAGTCACACGCATCACGCTGCGAACGTTGCTCCAACAAAGCACTTATCGCTGAGTGCGTTTCCCGACAATGGAAGAAGCGGCTTAAGCCATTTACAAGGAAAACATCAACATAGAGAAAGCATGTGTCTGTGTGTGTGTCTGTGTGTGTGTGAGTCCCAACAACACCAAATTCTTTTAACGCACACAGAAAAAAACAGCTTTTTTCTTTACAAGAATTCTCACTTTGTCTGAACCCGTCACTTCAATCGCACAATGAATGTCACAAGAGGCGGCCGGCCGACAATGCCCGGGGTCAGAGGTCACGCATGGTAGACCTCCCCCGCCGGCTGGTTGCCACGGATACAGGGTCAGACCAATTGATGTGTATCACAGTAGGCTAATTAGATCATTTGTGACTTAATTGATATTATAGATTGTTAGAAAGTGAAGCTCGATATGTGATCAGCTCACACGCAGACAGTTTGGATTCAGCAGTGTTAACAGGTATGCTCAGTGACAACACACACAATGCCTCTCCCATCCAGGCCACACACACTGTGGTATTTCATTGCACTGCGTATACACACACACACACACACACACACACACACACACACACACACACACACACACACACACACACACACACACACACAAAAAGCCACCCAGAGTCTCAGTTTGCCAGAAAAACACGAGCTGTGGGATGCCAAGGCAGCTGCATTTAACAGTGGCCATTAAACGTTATTAATCCAACAGCGCAAACATCTTTACAAAGTCAGCAGAGAGCACAAACAAACGCTTACACATGTTGCTTTAACACTTTGCACACAACAAAAAGTAGCTAATGAGTTTAGACTCAAGTTTTTTTTCATAGGGTTAAAATGACAGCATGGAGAGGAAGCAATTTACACTTGAATAAGTATAAAGAAAAGACATAATAGGAGTGTGTGAAAGCATGTATCTAAGTCTAGGACTGAATATCTTGTGTGTTGTGTGTGTGTGTGTGTGTGTGTGTGTGTGTGTGTGTGTGTGTGTGTGTGTGTGTGTGTGTGTGTGTGTGTGTGTGTGTGTGTGTGTGTGTGTGTGTACGTTGGCTCCAAGCCTACCACAGCCTGTACCACTAGCCTCCCTGCTCCAGAACCTCCCTAAAATCCTCCCTGGGCCTCTAGCAATCAAATCTCCATGGTAAACTGGAGACAGAACAGAACAGGGAATGAAACAGAAAGTGGGGAGAAAAGCCTCTCTCGCCTTCACCCACAAAAACACACAAGCCACGGAGTTCAACCTATGCATTAAGAGATGTAACATTTATTCTTGCCTGTGTGCGCGCAAGTTGGCCTCACCTCACATGTGAACTGCAGACAATCACTGTTACCTGTTGGAAAACCATTTTCTCTGCACAACAACTTTGGCAATTTGCCAGCACATCGGAAATGTACAGTACAGACCGACACACACACACACACACACACACACACACACACAACAGTACACGTCGGATTAGCAGCGGAAGGAGATGGAGTCAACTGTGAGCCCTGAACAAAATTACCATAATTATCCATAACCATAAATAAGCCTGATGATGATGATGATGGTTTTCACAATAATAATAGCAATTCACCCAGAGTGCTTTTTTCAAATAACAGTGACAGCATTAGCCACACTGCCAACAGAAAAATGAAAGGCTCAGTGCCTTGAGAGCTCGTCTTCGCTGCCACTGCTGATGGGGCAAATTGGCAGGCAGAGCGAGCAGACAGGGGTCCTTAAGACAGATGTAAAAATAGTAGGCTGTTTGATTTGCCCGTCGTGCTGGCGCGGCTCCAAGGAAAACAAAATAACAGGAGTTGAGGAATAACAGGAAAAGGGAGAAGCCGCGGTGAAAGTATGCCCAAGTTCCTGTCACTTAGCACAGGTCACACCTAATGTCACCTTCCTCTGGATACAGGACGGGAAAGAACAGCCTCTGACAACAATGTCTCTGCCAGCTGGCCATGTCTTAAAATACTACAGCAATATATATATATATATATATATATATATATATATATATATATATATATATATATATACGTGTCCTCCGACTCGCTCCTTCTTCTTTCACTTGAGTCAATATGTGTGATGATCCTCGCTGCCGGTGGTGATCTCTGGGCTACCAAAGCCAAGATGAGCCCCTCCCAGTTCTCAACACCCCTGTGACCCCTCCCCTGGTACTGCCACTTCAAACTTCACACACACACACTTCACACACGCATGCACACACACACACTCACACACAGAAGGCACAATTATACTTCAACCTTTTCATAACTGCCTGGACCTTGGTGACAGCTGCTGCATTCTTGCCGTGACAGAGTGTGTCACTGTCTATGTGTGTGTGTGTGTGTGTGTGTGTGTGTGTGTGTGTGTGTGTGTGTGTGAGTGTGTGTGTTGCCCTGGCCCTGTGCTTCTGTCCCCCTCATTAGCCAGTGGCGGGGTGGTGACATCCTGAGCGACTGGCCCTTCAAACACACACACTTCCTCTTCACACCGGCGACTTCTCCCCACTGCAGGAAACTACCCAAAGACAAATATCCAACGGCCCACTTTTGAAAGGAGAAATGTAGAAAATGAAAAAAGGAAAAGAATGGCAAAACATTCAAATAATTTGTACACTTTCCATACAATTAGTGTGTATTTATTGTATTTGTAAACATATTTTTTTAGTGCAGTAAGGGTCTAATCACATGCCATGGCTGAGTTTATTAAACCCCATTGCCACACTGAACACTATGAATCTCCTTAATGTTACATGTTAAGATTTCTCTTTATTGATTATTTTGTTCACATAATAACAGTAAATAAAGAACAACTATATTGTATTTCTCTCCTTTTACATGCACACGCCCACACAGGACTAAAAGAAGTCCCCGGGAAAGACTCAAACATAGATGTCACCAATCAGCCCTCTGATAAGAGCAGAGGCGATGGCTTTGCATTTTTATGGTTCCTACACACACACACACACACACACACACACACACACACACACACACGCTGCCCTGCCAGACATATGATATATATGGTGAAAGCCTTTTGACTTCGGTGATAGTTTCTCTACGTTCTGTATCCTCCCCATTATTCAGGCATTCGCCATAGTTGTGAGGCGGCCGTCTCCTCAGGAAAAAACAGGAAACAGCTGACATAGAACCCGTGAGTGATGCTCATATGATGCTTATTGATCGCTGGACGCCCCGGGTCTCGCACACAGAGTCAGGGTCGGTGCTTACCCATAACGCTTGTCCTGCAGGGCATCACTACACGGCTACAGAGGTTACTGAATGACCCGGGACACACATGATCACGGCCATGTGCGGGGCGGATTTTTTTTTTGGCAAGATCAATGCATGTACTATGAAAATAGAAGAGTAGTTTTTTTTTGTTTTTTTTTCAGGCTATAATAGTAAGAGATGGTGAGGATAAAAAAAGGAAAATGGGGGTGTCTGCATGAGGAGTCTTATTGATGGATTTCCTCAACTGTCTGACAAAAAATATGGAAATAAAATCATGGATATTGATTTTTTATCCACTTAAAAATGTACTGTTAACGTGTACCGCAGATGCAAGAAAGAAACGTTTATCAAACGGCATAACAAGAAAACAAATTATATAAATCTATCTTCAGATTTTGATACAAATGAAAGGACATGTTAAGTAATGCAAGCAAAAAAAAAAAAACATTTAAAAAGCCAGTTGAAACAAGTTAAAAGTAAAAATGTTGTGGACGTCATATCTCCCTAGTTGGTGCCTGGGTAAATATAGTGGGGACCACAGCATGAATGGGACCTTGTACATCCTCCTACTCCGTCAAACTAGATGGCTTCTTAATAGAGCACACACACACACACACACACACACACACACACACACACACACAGTAAACATACAAGTAGCTGCAGTCACCTTCCCACTCAATCTTATTCTCCCATTCCTGTGCTCTCTCTTGTAGAAATAATGCTGCCTTCAGGAAACACTCACATCATCATTGCTGCATATGCAAAAAGACCGAGAGAGATGCCCGCTGACTGGATGCCATTCTCAGTGCTGCTTATGTGATCTGGACCCTCTAAGAAGGTCAGTCACATTGCAATAATTGCATTAAACAATGTAACTTTACAGTGAAGGACCACTACTGCAGGTTGGATCTGTTCTGGTGAAGAAGTAGCTTTAAACCTCCTTAAATCAGGCTGATTGCGAGGCACACCCAGCCCCTTCCTCTTATTGAAGAAACATTGTGCTCCTTCTGACACTTGTCCTTGCGTCTCATTAAAAGCCGTAATCCTAACGCCCAACGTGGCCCATTGTTACACACATTCAATGTCAAGAGCCCCTTCTCATAAAACACCCTGGCTTAGCATGTGGGGTCTGCTGCTGGAGGCAGAGTTTCAGGTCGGGAAGATAGTGGAGAAAAAGAGGGGGTGAGGTGTGGGGAGTAAGAAGAATATAAGGGAAAGCGAGTGAGAGAGGAAGAGGCAGTGAGACACAAAGACATAGTAGAAGAAGAAGAAAAAGAAAAAGTAGTAATGGGGGAAGTGGTGCATGTCTTTTCTGCAAATCTCCTCTTTCACCTCTGCTCTCCTCCAGCTCTCCAGCCAAGGCCAGCCAAGAGACACTTCACCTCGCACCCACACACACATGGAGCCGGAGCCAACACACAGAAACACACACACACACACGCGCACACACACACAAACTCTCTCTCTCCCGCACGCACACACTCACACAACTGGCATATGAGCATTTAGCCACCCACTCAGAAAAATAAATGGCACGCCTATAACGCACACATGCACATACATAGCGTCAGTGTCAGAGCACACACATGCACGTTTGACACCAGATACATGTACGTATAGGCATCCATATGCTCTGTGTGCAACGACCCATCAAAGACAGACATGGAAATAATAACAGTTGAGTGTAACGACACACATACGTCCACTGACTGTGGATAATTCTACACATGTGTATCAAATCACGGCCTCCCAGTCACACAAAATGGCAAGAAGCAATGCATATGCAACACGCCTGTACCCCACTGTGTAAAACCACCGGTACACACACACACACACACACACACACACACACACTCACACTCACACACTCACACTCACACACACTCACCACTGTAAGTGTATCACTGTGTTAATAGGCAGATTAGCGCGTTCTGTGATCTGCACTGAAGAGGATAATATCAACCTCATTTCTTCAGTCAGACAAAACAAAGCAGAGCATGTTATTCCACTAATACGTCTGTCATCATGTCCTCAGCCAACAGCATGCATAGGCTGCACTGCAACATATTAAATCAACAAGTATAATTGTAAAATTGCTGCAAACTAAAAGTTTAAATGTGACACACGACATGAAAACACCAGGAGATATTGAAGAAAGAAAATGAAACGGAAGAACCGCAGCCAGATTTGAGAAATTCAGAGTAGTTGTTTTTTTGTATAACCAATAGAGCTAACATATTAGAACAATGCCAACAATTTCTTTATTGAATAAAAAAAAAGGTATGTTTTAACTAATCACAGCTTTTTTCACATTTACTAAGGTGGGAAAATAATGACATTACCGACTGAAATATATGAAAAAAGAAAATATATATATAAATATTTACAGTCCTTTGCAGTTTTTAATTCTAGTTTATTAAAGTTTTCTTTTTCATGATCTTAAATTTGCAAATGCACGGTGTGAGAGAAAGTAGAATCCTACAGGCTTGTGGGGCTTTCCAACTCAAAGAACATTTTTAGAAATTAGCCAAATGCATGAAATAATGCAAACACTTAAAAAAATAAACACATGCAAGAAAACGTCACTATCCTAATTGTATTTTTATTCATATTATTCTTAATATTATTATTCTTTAAAATTCTGCATTTATTTCTGATGAACATTTCCACATGGTAAACCCTGGCATTGATATGTGGACACCGGAGTCTCCGTGAGACGCTGCAGCCACTGCCCCTCTTCCAGGGCTGGCCCAAAGTCGACCTGTCGCACTTCAAAGGGAGCCGCGCTACAGCACCCTTGTAAAAAGGAAAGGAAAAAGGCTATTTTAGAGATACTTTTAGCTGGAATGCATTCTTTTGCTCTCTCTCTCTCCCCCCCCCCCTCTCTCCCTCTCCCTCTCTCTCTCTCTCCCTCTCACTCTCTCTCTCTCTCTCTGGGTGGCAACAGCAGATCCTCAGGTGGAGTTTAAGGCACATTTTTCACGTGCTTCTCTAATCCTCGTGTTGTTCCTTCGTTCCTCCGACTCGCTGCGGAGAAGAAAATATGAATCCTAAAAAGAGACGCCGGCATGCAGCTCCTGCATTGTGGAGGAATTATCCCTGATGAACCAATTAGGCTCGTAGCATCACTTAACTCCGGGCTTTTTAACTTGCGAGGGTCGATATTCATAGCCACGCATGTACAGCATCGGGTCAATTAAGGCTCCAAATATTATCACTCCGTAATGCCTGGGAAATGATTTAACTCCTAATTAATGTGTGTATTTTTTTTCCTCCATAAAAACAATTATGAAAGTTCCCTCTTGCATTGTTTTGTAAAATGTGCACCGATTTCTGAGCATTAGGAAGCTGAGAAAACAGGCAGTATTTATCGAATCCATTTCATTGATTTCATTTAAATTGCATGCAGTTCGTGTTGTTTCCTGTTGACACTCGCGTGGATTATGAAGGTGTTTTAGGAAAGACAAGATTTAAAGCCTATTAAGGCCTCTTATGGAAGCTGTAAATTATTGGCTTGCAGCTGTCCCATAATCGCGACTGTTGTTCATTTCGTTAGTTTATAAAAACACGCAATAATAAAATGCGATTGCATGCAGATAGATTATCAATATGCAATCTTAACTAAATAAAACATAATGCAAGTGATTTAATTCATATTTATTTTGCATGTGTTTCTCCCATTTGTAACAGTATCCCCTCTAGCAAAATATTCTGGGGGGATGTGCCATTGTCTTAAAAACGTGAATATGGAAATTTAATAAATCTGAAATAGTTCGAAATCAGAATTTAAATATAAAATGCAAGAACGTGTATTGTATTCAGGAATCAATCAAAAAGGGAAATCAATACATTCTGAGATGAAATTCGTTCTCGAATTGACATCTATTTTTGTTGTTTTATTTTTCTTTACGGAGCAGACAGGTGCTGCTTTTTTTTTTTTTGCTTGATTGATTATGCTATAAAACACATCAAAAGAGAAGAAGAAGAAAACATCAGATCTCCTGATTACAAATTTGAGAGTTCGAGTCTTTGTTCTACTTTCTTTACTTCCATCGGTCACTGATGTCGTATGCACCTGCTGTAAACCATGGCCTTATGTGTGGCATTTCAACCGTGAAAGTGGAAGGAAAATACCTGCATTACATTTTCAATTTTCAAAACTCTTCCCGTGTGCGTGTGAGTGTGTGCTTTACAAGAAATGTCCAAAGTATTGCCAAATGTTCGGGCTTGTTGACGCCTGCTCGCCTCCACTGCCGCGTCTGTCCTAAACGCACCGCGCGCAGCTGTTCCGCGTCTCCATCGATCAGATAACCACGATAAAATACCGCATCCCTGGTGTCACCTATAGTTGATCTTTAAGGGAGAGAGAGAGTGGAGATTTAGAAACACAAGCCCACACCGCATCTCTCTCCTCCAACACCCCAGGGTGCGCCAACCTCGGCAAACACAAAGTCATTATCGGTTAGATTCCAAGAAGGCGAGTCTGTCAAGGAACAGGCTTCCTTCGGAGGATTTATGTCATGCCTACTAAACATGGGAAGATGTCTTCTAAGTGGTGCGAGGAAGGATAAATAACAGCGAGTCCCTCGGCTGATTATATTGAAACAACGGTGCGCATTTGTAAAAAGGATTGGGGATGCACACACGGGGTCCCAGCAGATGAGGAGGCAGGGGCCCATCCACCTGCTTCACACCGGGAAGCGAGAGGGAAGAGGAGCGCTCTCCTCTCTGCGCGGCTCTTTCACTTCACTTATCAATACTTTGTGGGATCGTTTCATCGGGAAAACGTAAGGACAGGGATTTGAAAAAGAAAAAGATAAAAACGTTTAAAAAAAATTACGATTTGAATGAAAGGTGCAGGGATGCGATTAAATGAAAGATTAATTAAATGTATTGTTCGGTATATTAGGATGAGTGAAAGGCAGAAACGCGTCCAGTTCATTAAGAAACAACAATATGGGGAAAGCTGCTTTCAGAAATATGATATTTGATAACTTACATAGAGGTATGTTTTATTTTATTTTATTTTATTTTTTTTGTGTTCTTTTTTTTAGGTATATTTATATTTATATGTATTGTGATGACTATATGGACCTCTGTGTCTGGAATAAAGTTGATTGATTGATTGATTGATTGATATCGACACAGCGTTATGATTACACCTCTGGGATTTAAAAATAATAATCTATATGTATCGTCAAAGTGACAAATAAGTGAATAAGTTTACAAGCAGAGCCGCGGCTGTTGCGCAAGAGCCGCTGTGGTCTGGGTGTGTAACAGCATGTGTATGGTACGGAGAGCCTGCAGGTCCCGCTATGATTAACTGCAGCCTAACAACCGTCCTCTATCTATGTCTCCCCCACACACACGTGCGCGCGAACGGACACACACAAACACACACACACACGTACACACACACACACTTGCACAAACTCCTCTTCCCTCTCCTTACCTGACATTTATCCCACGAAACCAGCAAATCCCCCGTCCCTTAAAATAACTCTAACTTACGGGCTGCTCGAAAATAATAATAATAATAATTTAAAAAAAAAAAGGTAATAAACACGAGAGAAATTCAGTGTAACATCCACGAGAACAGGCGAGAAATATCGGGAGGAATTGTGGACTTTCCCTCGGCCGGTGGAGGCGATCTGTTATCATCATTACTTTTCCAGACGAGCCTGTTTTCATTCGCGGCTCCTCTGCTGTTCTGTAGCCGCGCGAGGGGCTTCCTGGCTCGGCCACATGAAGTCAATTAGCCGGTCCCAGAGGGGTGCCCCTTCCCGAGTCTTTATCGGCACTGGGGTTACCAAAACATTGCTATTGCTTGCTTTTAAACTCCACACCGCTCATGGACCAATTACGGAGACTTAAGCATGTATGTAACGAATCCGGACACGGCATAATCCATCACATGCTGAAATAAATGAATTCTGCATATTTTGCATTAAAATGTGTGTTTTTACAAATACACAAAATATGGAATTTTAGGTTTTTTTATGGGGCAGAAAAGGACTCATGCATTGATTTGTAAAAATAAAAACAACACAAACACACACACACACACACACACACACATACACACACACATACACACTCACACAGAGTGAGCATATGAAAACACTGTGTGGAACAACAACATCTAGACCGACACACAACATGAAATTGTGTGTGTTCCAAAAGTGTGAAAAAGTTGCAAAAATGCAATTGCATATAAGGATTCGTATTTTGAAATATCAAATAACAAAACATTGCCCACAACCCCGCCTCCCCCGTTGCCCCCTGGATAACCACACACACACACACACACACACACACACAAACACACACACACAAACAAACACTCCCTTCTCAACCCACAGACCAAGTAAGAATCACAACAGCCGACGTCTGAACATACACCAAGAGAAGAAACATCAAAGTTGAGTCCTCGGCTGCAAATGTGGAGCGAGTGACCGGCAGAGGAGGCCGAGAGGGAGAGGATGAAGGGGTGAGGCGGAGCTGACGTACCTGCTGGGACATTCTGTAGAGGAGGTTGCTGTCAGAGCTCTGCTGCTGCCATGTCCCCATGAAGCCCGGCTGCTCAGCACTAGGCGGTCTGGTGCTGAACTGCATGGAGCTTTCGCCTGCTCCCTCAGCGCTACTGCTAACGATGCTAATGCCACCCAGACCACTTCTTCTGCTGCTGCTGCTGCTGCTGCTGCTGCTACTGTGGCTCCTGGAGGGGATGCTCGTGGAAACGCCAGCGGTGGCGGCGGGTCCGTTAGCCTTAGCTGGAGACGGCCTGGGCGGCTCCGGGTCTGTGCTGGGCTCTTGTGGGACTGTGTCGTCGCACTCACTGCCTCTCACATCCAAGTCTGCTTCCTTGGACTTAGACCGAGAGAGGGAGAGACAGAGAGGGAGGGCAGGGAGTGTGAAGGAGGAGAGAAGAAGAAAAAAAAAAGTCAGTGAAGGTGGGTTCTTTGGGGTTGTGTTGCTTTTTTTTTTGGGTCTTGCGCTGTCCTGCTTCACCAGAAGGATAACATCGAGAGGAGAGTTGAGGGAGTAGATGTGTGTGTGTGTGTGTGTGTGTGTGTGTGTGTGTGTGTGTGTGTGTGTGTGTGTGTGTGTGTGTGTGTGTGTGAGGTTTCTTGGCAGCTCTGGTGGCAGAGGAGTGTGTGTGGAGTTAATTCTCAAGAATAGAGAAAGAAAAGAGGGCTCACAGTGAATTTCCTCGGGGGCCTCGTCTTGGACAGGGCAAGATGAGCGGAGAACTGGAGGTGAGGAAGGATGAGGATGAGGAGAAGGATGGAGGTGAGGAGGGGGTCTGATGAGAAGGGGAGCAAGAATGGAGTAAAATAAAAAGACGGGGGGTGGGGGGGGTATGGGAATTAGATGTTGCCCGTGGCCTCATTGTGTACTTGGACATGGACTCAACATGAATGCAAACACCGACATGCAAACACACACACAATCTAACACACTGCCCTCCATGCATGCACACATGTGTAATACCTCTAATATTAAAGACATTGCAAAAGAACTAGGGGAGAAAAAAAGTTGAAGAACCTGTGAGCTGCCATCAGCACTGAACACATGCACACAGAAGGATAAAAAAAAATACAAAAAAATGTGTAATCCATGTATTTCTTTTCTCATGTCATAAGTAAGGCTTGAATATAAAATGTACACCACATTGAGACAGAAGACATCAACAAAATGTGAAACACTTCCACACAAAATATGTGTTAGAAAATGTAAAATGATAAATAAACAAAAGTAAACAAAAAAAAGATAATCTAAATACAAAAGCAAGTCCCATAAAAAAGCGCCATACTCAGGCACGAGTCCATAAAATGCATGAATGTCTCTTACCATCAATTCTGTGCCTGTCCCAGCAAAGTGAAGATGAGGTGTGGGAGTGAGCCACCCGCTATCCCTGCTCGCGCTTCTCTCTCTCTCTCTCTCCCTCTCTCTCTCTCTCCCTCTCTCTCTCTGAGATCGTGTCCCTCTCTCGACGTCCGTGTGCCGCCTGTCCTCTCTCTTTTCCTCTCTCCCTCGCTCTCTCTCTCTGCTTCCTCTGTACTCCGCAGCAGCCGCTGAGGAACTGGACTGAGCGCCTATGTGTGTGTGCGCGAGAGAGCGAGAGCATGTGAGAGCGAGCGAGCGGGCGAGCGTGTGTGTGTGTGTGTGTGTGTGTGTGTGTGTCGGGCCGGTGCAGGCGCAACTGAGTCAACTGTGCCGCTCCACTCTGAGATGCTCAGTGACATCGCGCTGCACGCTTCCTCAGACACACACACACACACTCTCTCTCTCTCTCTCTCTCTCTCTCTCACACACACACACACACACACACCCCTCCTCTGCTAGGGGGAGGAAGGTGGGGGCAAGCGCCATCGCAGAGCAGGAGAAGGTGGGGGGAGCGCTTGTCCCCCTGCCTTATTACCATTTGCGCTTCGAGCGGCCGGTACGTCTCAGAGCAACTTACTTCCCCTGAGGGACCATCCCGCCACACACACACACACACACACACACACACACACAGAAACAAACACACACACATACGATGCTTAGCAGCAAATGAGCATTTTACTTTGGGAAAAAAAAAAAATATATATATATATATATATATCTTGAACAAAAAGCATCACCGTTGCAGATCGTTATCAAGTATTTGTTTCTTTGTTTAAAAATGAGAACAAGCAGTGTTGTATTCAACAGAAAGGTGCTGTGATAACTGGTGGAAATGACTTAACGGCAATCAACAATAAACAAACAAAAAAATAAACAAGAAAATATCAATAGACTTGCTTGATCGCAAACAAAAATCTGGTGCCTTTGTTTGATTTTCTCCCACTCTAATGAAAGACTAATGGAACGCAGGCAATCTGCCACCAGCATGCATACGAACACACACACACACACACACACACACTCTCTCTCACACACACAGGAAACCCCCCCCGCGGAGGCTCTCAGATTTTAATTAAGAAAAAAATGAGGAAGAGGTTCCATTTTAGCCAAATTGGTCCCCACAGCTGCAAAGGTAAGGGAATAAAATGAGGGATGGAGGAGTAAAGGGAGGTAGACACGGAGAAAAAGACACACAGGAGGATAAAACTGAAAAAGAAAAAAAGAGGAAGGAGATCTATGCTTCCTTTGACACAGCATAGGACATGTCTCAAACAATGAAGACATCCCCCCCCCCTCCCCCCCACTCCCTTTCCTCCGCTCCCCTTTAAATCTCCCATCTCCTCCTCTCCACCCCGTCTCTTCACCCCACCATCATTAGAGAAATGACAGACCAGGTGCCTCCGTCCGCGGCGAGAGGGAGATGTCACTGTGATCTCTCCGCTGCCGGGGAACAAAAGAGAGAGCGACAGAGAGAGAACTTCTCGCCCCGGCTCTGTATTAAATGGCTTCTGATATATTAAGTCACTTCACATTTTGTGGTAAATTGCTGGAGACAGGTGCTTGGTTTTCTGTTAAAAGCCTTTTGTACGATGTACTAATGGCAGTATACTGTTAACCTCTGCTGAGATTATCACACCGGTACTGTTCAAGGGGTTTCTGAGAGAAAAGTAGTGTGTGTCCGACCACTTTGAAAATGTGCAATTGTGTCTTTGTCTGAAGCTCCATTTACATCTCCCTCCTGCATGCCTACATCTTATTCCTTTGCTTTTGTCTCCTGTGATGTGTTTCTATACTTCTTTACATTGCTGCCTCTCTTTCACTCCCCTCCCTCTCCCTTTCTATTCTGTTCTTCATGCACCTTTTGCAAAGTGGCCTTGTCAGAAGCCACAAGCAGCCTTGTCGTAAAAGGCGTAGTAATGTGTCACCTCCTGTCCGTGCTCTGCACACGCCGCTCTTAGCGACTTATTGAAAAAGGTAATGCACGAGGCTTAGACTTATTATATTAAGTGACAATTTAGTGAGGTTCCTTTTTGTTATCCGGCTCCCGCTCCCTCCCCTCCCTCCCCTCCCTCTCTGGCTTCCTCCCTCTCGTCTGTAAATGTGCGAGTCTGTGGGTTTCTTCGAGTGGCACTCAGTGTTTTAAGTCAAGCTGGTGGCTCAGCTTCTGACCTGGCTGGTTAATGGCTGTTATTTGTGGGAGGGAGGAATGGACTCTGCCAATATTGCTCAGGCTGCCTCTTTTTCCTCTCTCTCTCTCTCTCTCTCTCTCTCTCTCTTCCACCCCCCTCCTTCCCTCCCCCCGCCTCTGCTGATGGTAATGGCCGTGATGACAGAGGAAACGAGAAAGAGACACAGAAGTGCAAATACGGAGATGGAGAAATTCAAAAGGGAAAGGGAGGAAGAAGGAAATAGAAATATAAAAACATGCTAGGAAGCAAGAATGAGGTTGGGAAAAAAAATGTATGCAGGAGATTCGAAGGCTCCTTTATTAAAACTATTATTGCGCAGGACTTGAGAATTCCCCCCGGGGCAGGGGTCCATGTCGAAGCCCATATAATTAACTAGAGGCTCAGCTACGGATCAATTACCAGACAAGCAAGTGATAGCCGAATCAATGGAAGATCATCAGGCTCGTTATCAGTGTTGCAACTCATTAGAGGAAAAGTGAGGTAGAGAAAGAGGGAAAGGAAAAAGGTGTGTGTGTGGGGGGTGTAAGAGGGGAGGTCAGGGTTGGTGGCAGTGTGTTAGCCCCGCTGTGGGTTGGATACTGGTGTGTGATGGTGGGATGTGCTGTAGACCAGTGACGGGGGGGGGGGGGGGGGGGGGGGGGGGGGGCTGTATGACAGAGGGCAGTCCGCTGTGTAGCGATAGTCACTGAGCCTTGTGTGGATCGATAGTGTGCGCACGAGGTTAAAGCTCCGCCACAGCATCCTTATTCCCCGGCCACTCACGTGTCCGGGCTGGGGCACAATCCCACAATCCAAGCAGCCAGAAGGGGATTGGTCCAGATGGAAGAGTTGCAGAGCAAAGCCTAAATGTACAGAGTCCGAATTGGAGGAATATGTTACCTAAATATATAGATGACCCCCATCTCTGTGATATTATTAATGCCTCTGTAGAGAGCAGATATGTGAAAAGAGGCCGAGTCAGTTCACTTGATTTGATTCTGTTAAAGACAAACGCACATTCGTCCAAATACGTTCAAAAAAGATCAACACAACTTTACAATAAGGGGACAAGAAACTGATGGACTGTGTAATGCTCAGCAAACATGCAGCTGATCCAGCTCACAGGTGCACAGAACTCGATGCTTTGACAAAAGTAAGCCTCAAGTATGAGTAATCGTTGCTGTGTCTACTGTATATCATGTAAGTCGCTTTGGATAAAAGCGTCAGCTAAATGAAATGTAATGTAATGTAAAGTAATCAATTCTGCATCGAATGACTACTTGGAGATTTTACACTTTTCTTAAATGATTTTTATTAAAATAATCTCTAGAGATCCTCCACTATATTCTTCCTTCCTTCCTTCCTTCCTTCCTTCCTTCCTTCCTTCCTTCCTTCCTTCCTTCCTTCCTTCCTTCCTTCCTTCCTTCCTTCCTTCCTTCCTTCCTTCCTTCCTTCCTTCCATACATGTTGGTTCTTTCCTTGACAATGTTTCTTCTGTTTGTATTCTAACTTCTTTTTAAAGTATTATTTATATTTCCTTTAAGCATGTGATGATGAATCTTTAAACTTAGATTTTTAACAATGGTAGTAATTGATTGTATATCAATTACTTACTCTCTGTTACCTTAATTTTGTGAAGAATTCTTATTGAATCGAGGCGCAAAAAGCATTGAAAAGAGTAAAATTGTTGCTAAAATGCACGTGTGTGGGAAGAACACGACTCGATAAATGAGTCTTGAATTATACCGCACGAGCTGTGTGGGACTTTTAAACACATTTTTTATATAATTTAGCCGTTGTTAAACTTGGACCCCCATTTACTTCAATTCATCAAGGATTTATTCAGTTTTCAATTATTTCTTTCCTTCGTGGAGGCAGCAAGAAAAACAGAGTTTTCTTCAAGAATTCCAGGCAACAACGCGCGGCGAGTAATTATTGATAAGCAAGTGGTAATTTTGTGTGTGAAGTACTGCTTTAAGTATACAAATTGTATACAGATGCATGTTTAACAAGATGTTGCACTTCTTTTCCTGCCAGCTACAAGTGTGTTTCAGAAGGCGCCCTCCGTCACTTAGCCCACATTATTCTACCCATCAAAGCTCTTAGCACCGCCTGGTTGTTTCCCAAACTTTTGACATCTAATGTGTCAAATAGCCCAGAAATTAGGTGCGACCGCTCTGAGTTGTTAGACCGTTCTCAAGAGAACCAATTCCCCTCTCAACATGCTCTTAAGTCTCGAGAGGTTAAGTACCTTACGTTTCATTTTCTATGTAAAGTGACAAAACCCGAAACAAAACAAAACAGATGCAAACATCATCAGAAAGTCATAATTAAGTTGCTTGACTTCTGTGTTACTTTTCTGTGTTTTTACAGGGGGGAGGAGGGGTCATTTTTCATGGAATGAAATCACAACCGAGCAAAATCCAACTGAAATTGGCCTTTTACCCGCCGAAACAAGGGCAAACCGAGGACAGAAGCAGAGGGCAGAGAGAGAAGAGAGTGGAACAACATCATTTGTGCACTGAGGGTGATTATGTGCCGCAGAAACAAATGATTAAGGCAGGCAGAAAAAAAAAAAAGGTTGAGTGAGTTTCTCTCTGCTCCGAGAGAACACTGGTTCACTCTGGGTTGCAACGCGAAAGGGAACATCCAGAGTTCACAGTCCGCATGTGACAAGGAATGGCGTGTCGATCAAAATGGCACAGGGATAGATCTGTCCCTGTTCTGCTACCACTGAAGGGCCACAAGACATCATATGACACGGGCAGGAACAGCCCTCCACTTGTGATAACAGCAGAGAGAGAGAGACGGGGCGAGAGACACAGAGAGACACAGTCGGGGGCACCGAAAGGTCTCCGAGGACCGATGGAGAGCCACGTGAGCGTCTGTGTCCCTGATCACGGCGATCTGGCCTCCACTAATAAGTGCACCTTTGTGAGGCAGCGAGAGGGGAAGAAAAGACAGCGGCTTACGGGTTATTTACACATTTTTAACTGTGTCTGTGGTAACGAAGGTTAATGGCTGAGAGCGCAATCTGCTGTTTGGCAATTCATGACCTAATGACACATGTTGTGTATAAAGTGCTCCACATGCTGGTTTTTTTCCTGCCAAGAGGTGAAGACTCCACTCATGAGGTTAGGAGACAAAAGTACAGTTGTATCAACACGGACACTGTCTAGCCATGCGCACACACAAACACACACACACACACACACACACGTCCAGCACCTCTGACCCTGCAGGCAACAAGCTGACCAGATGATTGTTCTTCACACCAAATTATAGCAAATACTACAGCAACCTGTCGGCCTCCCTTACTTTACCTTTACTGCACTGCATTTCACCTCACCACGCACACACACACACACACACACACACACACACACACACACACACACACACACACACACACACACACACACACACACCCCGTTACCCCCAAAATAACATCCATAGTGACATATTTCATGTGAATCTTCTTGAGAAATGAGTCGGGCTGCAACTGATTATTTTCTCAATTATTGGAACAATCGTTTCTTTTATAAAATGTCAGAAAATGATTAAAGATCACATGAGCCCAAGGTTTTGTCCGACCAGCAGTCCAAAAACCAAAGACATCTAATTTACTAGTATGAAAATATTAGGCCAGCAAAAATCTGAAGCTGGAAACAGTGAATACTTGGAATTGTTGCCTTAAAAATGATGTCCACAATTGATTGTTTGACTTAATTGTTTACCAAAGAAGGCTTGTCAATTTACAGCCTGCAAATCACCAACATATTTTTGAGTCGCCAAAAAATAAAAACAGCCTTAACAAAAGTGCCTTTCAGTGATTTCATTTATTTTACTGGCAGCATTTACAGTACGAAGCAAAATCCAGACATCTCCGAAGATATGTTTAACTTAGTGCATTTCATTTCTGCGTTTTGCCCGTCCATCCAACATGGCCTCCACAAACTGACTCACCGAAACTTTTAAGACCTCTCCACTATGGAATCCAGATTTTCCCACTAAGTTTTACAGCTAAAGTTTGTCTAAATTTAACTTGAACCCAAATACCCTGACCCCCACAGTGGGGCTCTGACATCAATAGGAGGTGGGCTTTATGATGGAGACAATTCTACTGCACAGTGGAACGGAGTTAAAGTTCATTTCTGCATCACTGAATATCTTAAACAAGGCAAAATTAATATCGGCATTGTTTACATTCTGGTTTAGTCTCACATGCTTGCTCTTCATTCTCCACTCTCTCTCTCGCTCAAAGTCACCGTGTGAAGCCCCATAAAGGTGTGCAGCATCATGGGAAGCGTTACTTAGCGTCTGAGAAGAGGAGGACGTAAAAGAAGCGGTTCAGTTCCGTCACTTTGTCTTTTGCCTTTTTCCTCCCTCTTATTTCCTCCTCTGACTCCGTATTCATGCACACTCACACTCGGGTAATTCTCCTCTAATCATCTCTAGTTCTTCTGCTCTTCCGCCCTCATTTACTTCCCTCATGTCGGCCTCCCCTTCCACCCTCCCTCTCGCCTCACCTCATCAGACAGGCCTCCACCTCGCCCCTCCGCTGCCTCCATCCCCTCGCTCCTGTCCTCTCTCACTGACCCGTGCTCGCCCCCAGTCACAGGGCGTTGTGTCTCTACCTGCCAGGCTCCCTGACAGCCCCACGTCCCCCCTCACCCCCTGAGAGGAGGCCGCCTGCCCATCCGGAACGCTGCTGTGGCAACCCTGCCAGCGCCCCCATTGTAAAGGCCTCCCACCCCCACCCCCACCCCCACCTCCACCTCCACCTCCGCCAACCCAATCTCCACCAAACTCCGCGCAGAGTTTGACAAAGTCCTTCTCCTCTCTCTGCTAACTTCCCATCCCTCCGTCTCTCATTATTCTGTTTTTACTCTTCGTGTCTCACGGCCCTCACATTTTTTTTCACCCCCTTCTGACCTCACTAATAGATCTTTACCTCTTTTAGCTTTCTGCTCTCTTTGACACTCCCTGAAACACTTTCTCCTCTTGCTAAGGCCCAGACGAAAGTGAAAAGAAAAGTGTAATGTGAGTGGTTGTTATGGTGACCTCCATAACTGTTTGCTTGAGGATTGCTGTTTGTGTTGTGATGGGGCGAAATACTGGCAGGAAATACAGCTACGGGGAAAATTGTGACTCAAAAAGCAAAATTTCTTTTGTAGAAATTACATTTGATAATGTGAGAGTCGTATTATATTTGAGGACAGAGTGTGCCGCGTTATGGGTTGTTTGTAGCTTTAATGCAGCTCGGTTATTAAGTTTCTTCTGCTCCTTACTGTTTCTTTTTGAGTTAGTCATCGCTAAAGTGTTTATGTGGCCTGTTTTAAGCTACGGGAGTTTCTGCTCGCTTAAAATTGACATTTGTATATTAGAAAATATAGGGGTGCTTTCGAGGTCGTTGGCCAACGTACAAAGCGCAGGACTTTGACTGCAGTCAGATTCCTGGCTGTGGCTTGGCTCGGGCAACCAACACACTTTGATTAAGTTAAAGGTGTGATTTTGGTTTAATGTGAAGTTGCTGCACACTTTCCTGTCTTGAACCGAGCCGTGATCTTTCCCTAACCTCGCTCAAGTACTTCTAGCGCATAAACACAAGCATAAAAAAAGTTATTAATGCAAGCGTCGCTACAAGCTGACATTGTATTGCAAGACCGGATATTTTGGCAGAAAACGAATGATGTCAGTGAACGTTTTCCTGATAAATTCAGTAACAATAGTTTGTCAGTAAGATTTCCTCACTATGCTATAAAAAAAAAGTAAACTGGCCGGCATTACGTCTCCTTAAAAACATATTTTCTGTTTCTCTGTAATTTCTATGAGACTTACGCAACTTGTTGTGTCGCCAAGTAGGAAATAAATTCCAACACTTGGGACCAAACCGTCTGTCGTACAGTCAAGAATTACTTGTGTCACACAATAAAAAAAAAAATGTAAAACTTTTTTTACAAGAAAAAAAGAGAATAAGATCGAGCACCCTCTTCTCCGTACAATATGTCAGGGAAACATTCCCAATAGGACGAGCAGATGTTGGAAAAAGGGGAGTTGTGTTATGGTCGGGGTCATCTCAAATTTGGTCCAATACGGCATGTGAAATACAAATTTATGTTGAATTGAGACAAAATCCAACCAAACAGGGCTTTATCAGTCTAATACTCATGTCTGGGTATGACTGTGTGTCTACATGTTCCTAGAGAGGTCATCAGTACGCAGCTGGGCCTCTGCTCAGTGGTGACGTCAGGAAGTAACGGGAATCACACGTTCGCCTTTGTGAGTAACAAGGAAGTCCGCGACTGCTTTTGATATAAAAAATAAAAAATTGAATGAGCTCACAAAAAGTTGAGAGTCGAGTGTACCGTCTGAATCCTCCCCGAAAACAAATGCTGAGCTGAGAGGGAGGTGGGAACAAACAAAAAAATCCCAAAACATGTGGGTCACATTAGCCAGAGGATTCTTTTATTTGTGGCACACACATGACAAGAAGCCTAACTGCTAACAACACGACAAACACACAAACACTTGTGACCCTGCCAAACAAAACTCACAAATAAATGGAACACAAATCATCCGGTGGTTGTAAAACCACTTAGCAAACACGCAACAAGTCTTCACTTGCAAGAGAAGATAATTCAACTTTGTTTCATCTGTGTGTATGAAGAGGAGAGAAGTAGTGCAGCTTTAAACCTGATGTGTATATTTTATTCTTTAACTTCTGCATGCACCAAATCTAAAAAAGTTAAAAAAAAAAAGTCATATCATCACCATGGAGAGGTTGTAAGAGCAATGCCCTCCAAACCTCTTGCAATTGAACACTATCCAACAGCACAGGCACAAATCTGCTTAGTGAATGCAGAAAGCCGGAAAAGAAAAACTATGAAGAAATGATTATTATTCCACCATCAGGTATCAATTACAAAGAAAAGGGGGGTTAAGTGAACATCAAGTCATATTAAAGTATATAGGAGGCCACTGGCATTGAGAGACTTTGTTGAAAGCTCTCGTGTATTAACACACATTCTTACACGTGGCCAAGTTACATTATTTGATTATTACAAGCGTAGCCACAGGTTTGGCGTGCAGGCTTTGAGTTCCCCCTCTCGCCATAGAACCACTTCCACCGAGAACAAGAACCTATTAGTCTGAAAACTGTGATGAGAGAGAAAAAAGAAATGTCTACATCTGGCGAGCACAGAGGCCAGAAGCCCAGCTGTGTGTGTGTGTGTGTGTGTGTGTGTGTGTGTGTGTAAAGCATGGGCGTATATTCCATCTCGCGTGTCTGCGTGGCATTGCTTTAATACATAAGACAGATTTCGTGACAGAACGGACGTTTAGGTTCTGCGTTGTAAAAATTTCGGATTTGGAAAAAAAACTGTCTGCTGTTTCATTATCTTCCAGTCACTCATAAATCACCTCATGCTCTTATGACTTGTCCGTTTCTGAGCGCTTACGTTCACTTAGCCGCCCGCCTCTCTTCCCCTCTCGCAGTCAGTCGCTCTCACTTTGTCCTCGCTAACCGCCACACCGGATTCTGTCACCTGTCTCCGCTCGTTCTATCACTCCCTGAGAGGCAGAGCGATGGCCACCGCATTCCCAGAGGCAAGACATAAAGAGCTGTGAATGGATGGATGGACGGCGAGGGGGACGAAACCAACGGCTAAATTATTAAGTGACACTTCGCTTCGCTTTGAGACACACAGACACACTCGAAAGGCAGGCGGGTAAACGCATTAGAACGGTTAGCCCCCTGAATGCACCCGACAACTCCACTACACGCTAATTCACGTCAAAAATCATCAAACCAGGCCCGGGGCTCTTAAAATTTTTACGCTACCGCTTGAAGGGACGTCGCGGAGCCCGGGAGGCTTTCTGAGAGTGAGTGGCCCTGTCATCGCAGCCATCGCTGCCAATAAATAAGTAAATATGGGAGTGGAGTGGCTAAGTAGCGTAGCCGCAGAGTTGACAGCACCCATTCACTGTGAGTTTGTGCCCCTGCGTGAACACCGGCGAGGAGGTATTCGCTCCTGTGAGTGTTTGTGTCCTTTCCCAGCGTCTGACCAGCTCCGGGGGAGGGCTTGCTCTGGCCATCATCTCCCCAGCTAGAATGTGCCAAAGTGGGGCTTCATTCACTTATGTTCCAACTGGCCTTGATTTCCTGTAGACAAGCCTGGAGCACACTGGGACAGGTCTAATTTGGCACATAAGAAGACAGGATGATGGGCCATTTGGCCACCATGGACCCCGGCTCTGTTCAGGTCTAACGGGGAGACGAGCACAGACACTCACTTCTTAGTTTGGGGGGTTGCAGCAGAATTACACAGCTGAGGTCCCCTCTCCGAGTGTAATTGTCCCTTTCTACACACATCGGATACAAGACACGGGATATTAAACATATTTTATGCACTCTGTTTACTGTTAAATGTATATTGTTAAATAAATATATATATAAAAACATTGCCAGGACAAATTCCTTGAATGTGAAAACAAACATGGCAATAAATGGTTCTGATTCTGATTCTGATCGGTTTGTTGCAAAATGAGAAGAGAAAAAACTGCCTTCCAGTCAGCAGGAAAAAAACATGGCTTTGTACGTTGCTGAAAATCAAGGATATTCGGTTAGAGCAAGCAGCGTGACCGAGTTGTTTTATATTGAGCGACTGTTATTGAATGTTATGTGATATGAAAACTAGTTTAGCAAGCGAGACAGTCCACTCAGGGCAGGTGGGAGGCCGGTGGACGCTCTTCAAGTCCTGAGAAGAACCAACAGTAGACGATGAATTTAAACTTAAACGATTTTATCTAACGGTATGTAAGTTATGTATTCACATTTCAATTATTACGTTACATCATCACTGTGGAGTATTAACCAAGCGGACGCACGTGAGGCGTTAGTCACTTTATTCAGCCATGCGAGAACTCTCCAATCCGTACTCCGTAATGTGATCAATATTCCACAATTACTTTTGAACATAACCGAACATAACCGTTTTGTGTCCTAAACTGACCCAATGGTTCCACAATGTTCACCACGGGGCTGCAAGCGTGATAAGAGGCTGATATAAAACTTATTTTTGGTTTAGAAAAATCGATGTATCTGGGGTTTGCAGAAACGTACAATGTCAACATGTGTTCTTAATAGAGTAGAATAGCATTTAGTTTAACAATATAGAGCACTGTCAAAAGTCCAAAGCAACTATTTTGTACAGTATAAAGTAGCTCAAACAAATAAATAACCTCCATTGTATTGGAAGTGTGATGGATATTTAAACCCCTGGACAAATAAAACCAAAACTCTCTACATTGCAATATACACAGAGAATCTTTTAGTGTTTTTTATCCTTGTTATTTGGGTAAACCTACCCTTTAAGGAGTGAGGTGACTTTACTTCTTCCCAGCAGCAGTTCTAAAACAACACAATGAGGCAGATCCACGTTGAAGCGAGAACATTCTTGAAACAAATGTGTTTTGTCGTCTGTTTTTTAAGAAAAGAAGAACAAATTAGGATTTTTTCTTTGTAGCATTCGCTCTCCATGACATCATTTGGCCGAGAGTGGCGGTCGCGTTTTGGACGTCCACCGCCAGCACACAGAGCAGGCTGTCCGACCCGACATCCAAATGCACCGGCACAGTGATGCTAAAGCAACTATAAAGAGAGTGTGTGGGCCCATAAATGTGCTCACAGTGTGAATGTATCTCTTTCAGTGTGTGTCTGCGTACGTGTGTGCGTGCCTGTGTCTATCTGTGGGCACGCTCATTGTAAAGCCTGCTAATTGCAGTTGAGACTCCTTTAATTAACACAAAGAGAGGTCTCCGGGGTACGCATGGGCACTGTGAGCGTGTCACGAGTTTATATGCAGCCAACCTGTGGGACACAACAGCCTAATCAGAGCCTTTTAAGTTCTGCCACGCTCACACTGGAGGATTAGCTGAAGACACACTTTAGTCGTGGAAAACGAGACAACCGAGGATCCTGTTGGTCTGGCTGACAAAACAAGCAAAAAAAAACAAACTCAAATGTGCTTATAAAACTAACACTTTGAACTAAGTACACAACACTGCTGACAATAAGAAGTGCGGTGTTTTAAGGTTGTAACGGCTTTAACCAGCTTGGGAGCCTCGCTCAACTGTAAACAAAATGGCTGCCCCGCTGTTGTTGTTGTTGTTTGCAGATTGATGGTTTGTGTATGGCAATGGATGCCACGGGAGATATGACACAGGATACGGCTCGATCTTTCTCTCTTCCCTTTGTCCGCCCACCTCCGTCTTCATTTGCTCACTCGTTCCTCCTCTCTCTTTAAAAATAACTTCCTCTCTTTCTATTATTCCTGCCAATTTGGACAGGCGCCCTGGTCAAAGACAGATTACACTAAGTCGCATATCAAAGCTAATCAATCTTCAGCCCCTGGAAGGCATCACTCTCCCAATGAATAATTACAGCAATCCAGTTATGAGCTGCCACTGCCAAAATGTTGCCACCACCATCTTTTAGGATGCCGGACCCCCCGGCTGATTAACCAATGAACTTTGAGGGGGAAGTTTGTGAGCGAGAGCGGTCCAAGGACAAAAGTGCAGAGGGAAGACGAGCCCAACATCCGGCGATGACGAGTGCAGCTGTGTTCCCTCTGAGAACGAATGAAGTCAGGTGGACTCCTTTAAGTGCAAGTGGCTCCTCGGGTATGCAGCGGTTGGAGAGCTGATATGTGTGGAGAAAGAGAGCGATCAGGAGTGTGTTTTCATCCAGGCTTCAGTCTGGCGCGGTTGCTGTAGTGAAACTAAGGCCAAACTCAAATTTGGCTTCCTTGTGTTTTTTTCCTACAGCTGTTACAATACGCCACCCTCTGTTGCGAACACTCACACGGGCACACGGACTCACACAACAAGATAAAGATGATTAAAAGGTGAGGAAGGGATGCGGTGTGAAGAGGGAGAAAAAGATTAAAAGACGGGTAGAGAGAGAGATGGGGGAGAGGGATGAATGATGAATGAACAAATCATCGCGATGGTGAGGGCGCTGCTAACAGCGGGGAGAGGATGCTCCAGTCATACACTGTCAGTCAGTCATTCAGCCGGTAAAACGTGATGTATGAAAGGGTGTGTGTGTCCTACAAGACACGGTTCTTTTATCAAGAGGCATGTTGAGTGGAAAATATTGAGGGCGAATTGACAAGAAACTGCTTTTCTTTCACACGAGGGAGGAGAGCCACTGTGCTGTGCATGAGAGGAAGCGGTGGAGGGAGGAGGGAGTGCGTAACTGCTGGGCAGCTGTATTGAGCGGAGGAGGGTGTCATTTAGAAAGTGGCTGGCTCAGCAATGGCCATTAGTAGCGCTGTGACACAGTGGACCGCCAAGCAAACAGATAGACAGGCGGAGGGGCGGGCGTGGAGGTGGGCAGGCGTGCAGGCGGGAGGACAGATGGAGCGGTGAACAGGTCGAAATTAAAGTCGCGATTGCTTTCATTAATGATATTCTTTTTTACTAATTGATTCATCATTAAGTCTGAGATGTGTGAGAAAAATAGTCAAAAACATGACTTCAAGCATTCATTTTTCAAGTCCAAAACCATAAGACAGACAATTTCATTTACAATTATATAAAGCAGAGAAAGTGTCAAATCCTCACAGAAACTAGAAGTGTTAAGTTTCTTTATTACTTTGATACATTCATGATTCATTTTCCACTAATTAATTTATAAACGAATCCACCCTAAAATAAAACCTGTAAAACCAAGTTGAATTTGCAGATTAACAGGTTACAAAGATGATTTTGAAATATTGCATATATTCAGACGTTGGATACATTTTCTGGGGCGTCCTGTAAATATGTTATGTACATTTATAGATAGGCTAATAAATTAAATTCATTTAAATTAAATTAGCAATTTATTCACCATTCCTGAGGCTATTGCGTATGCACCCTGGCGCCGGTCTCCACGACTGTACGCCGCTAGAGAGCTATCTAGCTTTCCAGCACCTCGAGTCCACCGGTGGCAACGTGGTGGCGCTGCATGGTTGTGGCCTTCAGTGTGGAAGTGATCAGAAGTGTTTCAGAAGCTCCCCGTTTGCTGCACTTTAAATAATATGCATGCTATTTTTTTTACAGCTGCAACGTTTCGCACAGAGCATATTGAGCCAGGAAATACAACTAACAGACAAAAAAGGAACCAGCAACTGAAACAAAACCAGAGTTATTCTCATCTTATTCCTTCTTCATTATCAAAACCAGTCATTACCCACGATGCAAACCACCAATAGTTTGATTTGGATGTTAGTGGTAGCTAATGTAGCCATGAACCCCAAGCAGAACTGAACTCCACAACCCCAGATTGTTTTTTTTTTTCACTTTCAGACTTGTAGTCTTAAGACTCAGTCAATGTTTATGAGACAGGGTTTGCATTGTGCAGCTCCCCCTGGAGCCACAAAAGGCTTTGTACGAATTATTTTCACTCACGCAGTTTTACTCCCCAAGATCGGTTAACAGACTTTGATGTGTTAAATCAGCGCAATTCCCCTTTAAATGAAAGTTTTACAAAGGACTATCAAAGCTCCAAACTGTAACTATTAACATGACCTTATGAAATACTGGGAGGATACTAATATTTATACTATTTTAGGTTATCTGATATTTTAATCCAAGGAAGCCTCTTATGACATTATGGTGAAATCCTAGCTGCTTAATCCTGGAATAACACAGCCGCTCCGAAAACCGCAAACTATCCAGCGCCGCGCCACAAATAGCTATGATTTTAGTCTGAATTGAGTGGAAGAGTGAGAGAACGAGTATAAAAATATGAGCGACGGAGAGACAAAACGAAGAATTCCTCAAGCCTGTGAAATTCCTCAGACAGCAGAACTAGCAGTGAAGGCTAAACACTAGGAGTCTGGGTGTTGGCAGACACAAAACACCGCCGCAGCCAAACGCACCAATCGCAACCCGGGGCAGGACTTGAACCGCCAATCACAAGTCTCCGCTCCACGCAAAGCACCAATCCTATCCGGCATCATACAGTAAGGAGATAAGTCCTGATCGGATGAGATAAGCTTGACCTGTGGTTACGCATATATATGATATACGATTATTCATCATCAAACGCCACATGCCCGTGACTCCTATGTGTGTTATACGTAGCACACACACTCTGGCTCTACATCTCCGTCCGACGATCTGACTAAATGACCGAGGCGAAACGCTACAGCCATGCTTTATTTATTTGCCTTGAAAGACGACCACAGCTTTCTCTTCCCTTTCCCACCGGTCGGTCCAGCTGCCCCTCTGCCAGAGAGCAATTTTGCCGGGGGGACGGTGTGGTCCTACTGGAGCGGCAGGAATTCACAAGCAGAAGGGGGCAAACCAAGGTTACGGAGACGGAGGGCCCAGGCACGCTCCCAAACGAGGCAGGCGGCGACGCAGCCAGCGCAATCTGGGGTCCTTCTGCTGACTGGCCACGCTAGGACTCATGGGAAGGGAATGCAAGGCCCCCGGTCGCGGGCCAAGTTTGGAGGAGTGCGGAGTGAGAGACAAACTGCTTGAAGAGGACGGGGTTAGCGCATGAGAGCGCTGCGTGTGCGAGTGTGTAAAAAGCTCGACGAGTAAACTCTGGCTGCCGTCACTCGTCACTTCTTTGTGTTGGGAGAGACCGCCGTGCCACACCCCGCAGTATATACGCCATACGGGCCAAGTCCTCTCCCATTCCAACGAGGAGACATTAAGGGAGGAATAATCACTTTGGACGCAAGCTGCCAATTTAGTCTGAACTTATTCATCTCATTTAGAGTCAGTTTGGAGGGTTATACACATGGCAAATGCCGACTTCTCAGTTCCCACAGACGGCGGAGGGGAGAGACCGCTGGCAGGGCTGACGCTGTTCCTCCATTGAGCTTTTTCTTTACTGTAACAAGAGAGGGGGCGACAACGGCCTGCCAAACCCTGACAACTGCAATCCTGTCACTGCGCGCTGCCAGTTCATCTGCGGGTTTTCCTCTTTCACTGGATGCGTTACCACTAATTCAATTTCTTCTGGTGTTTCAAGCATTAAATTCGAAATCAGGATGTCCTGAAAAAGCAAGCTTACCTTATCAAACAAAGTCACACACACACACACACACGGTACATGTGAAGGACTACGGCCACCGTAGCAGCTCGCCTCCCCACAAACCACATGATGCAAGGACCCCCCAAAAACCCATATCCTACATGGCTCTGGCTACGCATACTAACTAGCCGGCGCAGCACCCAAAGGGGGTACAGTAATGCAACTGGAGATGGCCTCTCTTTTCATGAGAGCATGCACACACACACACACACACACACACGTTAGGTTTAGTCTAATTAGCGCTGGTATTTTCAGGGCTTGTTTGCGCAAATTGGAAATGTGTGATGTGAATTAAAATATGGCCGGGGTTTTTGTTCCCAATAACAAATAGAAAGGGGGTTCACCTTGCCCCTTTGTTGGGGCTCATACGAAAGTAATTTAGTCCAGAGAGAGGTAGTAAAAAAAAAAAAAAAAGACAGAGGGAGAAAAAGAGACATGGAGAGACAGAAAGGGAAAGGGGGAGAGGGGGAGGAGGGGGGAGGGAGATACATTCCGTTTGGCCCAGAGTGAGAGGCACTGTGGGTGTCTGAGGGCCCTCGCTGCAAGTAATTGCTTCCATATAGGACCTGGCCATGGTCACACACACGCACACACACACACACACACACACACACACACACAAACACAAACACACACACACACACACACACACACACACACACAGACACACACACATGCACGCAGACACAGGCCAAAATGCAAAAGCAGATACATAAATATACACCGATTGAAAATCATTCATACAATGGTAATTTACCAAACGTGAAAGTACACTAAAAGTTTGCGTTTATCTAACCACTGAATCTGGGTTTCATGAAATGAGTCATAAAATGAAGCGGAGGCCACGGAGCTGCTGCAGATTACCAGAACGAGAGTCAATCTGGTTAACAAACAGAGATTATTGATACATCTTTATGAAGCATATCTTGCTTTGTGTCCTCGGCTGTATGACAGCTGCTGCTCATGGTCACCTGTGTATTCCTCTGCTCTGTTTGGTTGAGCGTCTGCCTGGAAACCGATTCTTTTAGGTAGTAATGAAGTAATGAAGCTAAAGAGTGTCGAAGTCCTTTCTCAAAACCATGACAACATTCTGCACATGTTACTTCCTATTTCATTTTTTACATTACATTTCATTTAGATGACGCTTTTATCCAAAGTGACTTACATGATATACCGTAGACACAGCAACATGAGCAATTAGAGTTAAGTGTCTTGCTCAAGGACACAACGACATGGACTAGCGGAGCCGGGGATCTAACCACCGATCCTCTGATTGAAAGACAGGCCTGCTAACCACTGACCCACAGTTGCATTTTCTAACTCTAAAACAAATGCACCGGTGGATCAGACTTGAACCTGCAGGGATGTCCCTGTCTTTATGGGATGTAAACTCAAACTGAAGACAGGAGCTCAACTTTTCCCCTCTCACCTCACAAAAAGTCTCCTCTCCGAACCGTCACCGTCTCTTTTTGGTGCTTTTTCCGTCTCCTGTTGCTTACGGCAGTTGTTGCTATGGCAGCAGGTGTAGATTAACGTATTTATGTAATATATGAAATAGTTAAATAATAGGATATTCAATAATAGAGGCAAAATGAAAAGACTCATTCAAGACTTTTCAAGCGACGCTCAGCCATTGAAGAGACATTTTAAATATGGTTCACTGGCGCGGAGCGGAGCAGTAGCTCAGTTACAGATCTGTTTTCTTATTCCCTGTCGTCTTGTATCACTGTGAATGTGTATATTTCAGTACATAGACAGTGTAGGCTCTAGTTTGATGTATTTACAGTGAGTATTACGCACACTCTTTCTCAGCAACACACCCACAGACACACACACTCATGATTAATAGGAGTGGGTCTGCGAGGGGCAACAATAGTCATCCTCCGCTCCGCTGCCAAAAGAAAGCATACAGGATAAGGCATATGTAACCGCATGTGGTTGTGGCTACATTAGGCTGTCATGCACTACCTCTCATGTCAACAACAAAGGGAAAAAAATCTCTTTTTCCCCATTTCTTCATACATATCATAAATCGACGTACATAATTACGTATACAAACGGAGAGAGGAGAATGAAGGAGACAGGCAGGAAGTCAAGGAAGAGAAAGAAGACGGAAATAAAATGGAATAATAATTCAATAGGACGGTTGAGATGGAAGAAGCAGGTAATCAGAGAGGGAGATATTTTCAATCCGAGGAGAGGAAATCCGTTTTGCCATTTAAACCAGTTACAGCCACTTAACCAGGTGCAAAGAGCAGCAGAGGAGCCAACTACATAAAGATGAATCTTAACTTTACTGGGAGTTTAAATAGCAGATGGACTGTGTGTGTGTGTGTGTGTGTGTGTGTGTGTGTGTGTGTGTGTGTGTTTGAGGTGCATAGCGTTAATGTGACAAAGACCACTTGGGAGCATCAGCATGGGAAGGTGAACAGGTGTGTGTTTTCAGCCTCTTAAATGAATGAAGTCACCAACAAGCCTTACACACACACACACACACACACACACACACACACAGTCATTTTAAATGGTCGTGAGTTTGTGTGGCTGAATTGGCAGAGCTCACATATCAAAGGCACGTGGCGTTAGTTGAAGATTTCCAATGAAATGGCAGAACATAAGTCTGCATGCATTTATGCCGTGCAAGTGTGTGTGTGCGTGCACACAATCTGCGCGTGTGTAAATTACAAAACCGAAAGGCTTGACTGCTCTCTCCTGACTTCATCGCATCTTTATGAAAGCTCAGATGTGACATAATGTTTCATTAACTGAACTCAAACATTAAACATTACAGCAGATTTGATATCATAAATAACTATCCTTCCCATCATCCCTCCGCCACCACACACATTGTAGACTGCAGCCGCAATGAAGGGGACCCATAGGGAGAACTGCAATAGATTGGTGGGCTTTGTTGTGTGTGTGTGTGTGTGTGTGTGTCCTGGAGGAGTGGCTGTCACTGTATCAGTTGCCACAGTAGATAAGGCAGTGTACCGCGGTGGTGCTGGTAATGATGCTGGGACCACTGAGACAAGGAGGCGTCTCTGATGCTTCTTGCTGATCTCATCACATCACATCACACACTTTTCTCACTCAACAACAACGTCCTCAAACACACCCAAAAACTGGAAACTTTAACCGTCTCTAATGCTTTGCTTTTTCTGCTCCTGTCATCTCGTTTGAGTCATCTGCTCTTGTGCTTTATTCACCTTCACTGCAGAAAATCCTCCTTTAACAAACAAGCTAAATATTCTTTAATTTTCTAGAATCACATAAGAAAAGGTGTTATGGAAGTAGGCAAACAATTCTAAAAAAACTCCTGTTCAGTTCAAGCCACAATCAATCAATTTAAAAGAAAATATAACAGAAATACGTAAAAATCCAATAACGGTTAAACTTCATTATTTGCATGTTGTATTTGTATGTTTGTCAAGAGAAAATAACCCTCATGATATCATCATGGGTATCTCGGCTTGTGGCATTATGGGAAGTGTAGGATACCACTAAGACCTAAAGGGACTAAAAGTCAGGCTCGATCAGCCTTCAACTATTTATTTTCTGATCCGTCTCCTCTGAGTCCCCCAACGTCATTGAAATTAAGAACTAAATCTCTGCAGTGCTCCTTTAAGATTGGTCAGATTTATTTTCAAATGAGAAAAACCATCTTGATTTCTCCTATTGTTCACATCTGGGATACTGTTGTGACAATGCAATCTACTTTCCCCACGTGTGTCTTGTCAGCTCTAGTTGAGAAAACAGATTTAATGTCTTCCAAGTTTTCTTGAAAAAAATGAAATAATCAAATGCATATTGGGCGTTTGACAAGATTTATTTAGATTTGTATAAATAAGATGAAGTAAATGGGTAAAACGACCACTAGAACAATCAAAAAGTGATCCATCCATTAGTGCTATTATTATTATTATTTCTACTAATACTATTACTAATAATAATGCATGTATTAGTTCATATATTTCTTCTCCTCCCCCAGCAGAGATGGTAAGTGGAAAAATGTACAGCTAGGATTGCCTGGTGAGAGAAAATAAGGAGACCACACTGACTCTTTTTTTCCTGCTTTTCTCCACTATTAAAACAAAAAGCAGGCATCAGATGTCAGCTCTTTATTTCTGATAGCTGTTATTTAGGTGCCCTAGTTGGCTGGACTTCAGTGTTTGGCAGTCGTTAGCACCTCCAAGGAATCAAATGAAAAATCTGGTTCAAAACCTGCACGTATATGTATCAGACAAGATTTAGTTTGATCTGTTCATGGTGCAACATGAAAACAAAAGAAAGAAAACGAGGAGAAATGAAATGTATGGGAGTAGAAACATCGGCAACAACAGATAAACAGACATGGCCTTTTTCTCTCTGAATAATACATTCTCCACCAAAAGGTCAGATAATTTTCTATGGTCCAAGTCACAGAGTCGCACAGAGGATGTGGTGAGAGGTTGGTAAAATCCTACAACAGAAACCTCCACTGTCCTACGCCTAACCCGAAAAACCACTGGAGTTTCCGCATGTAGCGTTAGAGAGGTCTGTGGTGCAAACGGGTCATGATCCAGCAGGAACAAGGCAGGAGAGGACATCAGAACACACTTACTAATCCAAACAGCATTTCCTACCTTGGGCTGCCCAAAACCACAGAGTGTGCGTGCGTGTGTGCATGTGTGTGTGTGTGTGTGTGTGTGTGTATACTGTGAGGTTGTGAAGATGGCTGGGTCAACCTCAATCAAGGGGAGAACGACAAGAAAACAAGCACAAGCTCAGCTAAACAAATGGGGTTGGGGTGAGGAAGAGGGATTCACAGAGGAGTGACGGGACCCAAACAAACTGTACGACTGATGTGGATGAAGATTAGAGCAGGATGTACAGAGGGGGTCCTCCATGTATGTGACATAACCAAGCACGCACACACACACACACACACACACACACCACCCCTCCAGGTCATGTGTAGTCCTAGCTAGAGGCCGCCAGCAAAGCCTAAACAGTGGGATTAGCTGAACACAACACTGACGCGTTGGCCTGTGTCTGCGTAAGGGGGAGAGAAGGCACTGTAAACTGTTTACAGGGGAACGCAGGGTTGCTGCTCCATATGTGTGTGTGTGTTTACAACACAATGCTGTGGCTTTTATGATGGGTCGACTCCTCTCTGATTGAGACAGGATCAACAAAGAGACAGCGGCATGTGTCCATACACAAATATACAAGCTGCTTACAGTTAGGGAGCCGGACACTGAGGCGCACACAACTGTATGCAGCCTACAGAGCGCTTGTGTAGCTGTGTGTCGTGTGCGTCATGTGACCTCTCACTGAGGTTTTCTTTCATCGGTTTTAAAAAAGGGAAACTGACATTTATGGTCTTTTCTAAGATAAAGAATGCACTCATAACTTAGTGGTGTTATTGGACCCTGTGTGACTTTAACATATCAATTTGTTAGCTTTTGTGCTGCATAGTGTGCATTATACTTCATCATAACTTCCACACTTAGCAATGTCATCCTCAAGCAGTCATCTTTCCTATTTTTGTTGTCTAATAACACGTACACTGCCCTCTCATGTCCTGTTACGGGGCCCTGAGGCAATAATTATCTGCTGGGCTCCGTTAATCCCACATTCCTCCCACCATCCACTCTGTTCTCATACTGGAGTGCTACCTGGCCCCAGGTTTGCTGTGTGCTAACAGGAAGACAAGGACAAGATAGGGCCTCAAGATAAGAAAAGACCCAACCATATGGCACTCTTCACATCAGCTGATATTGTGCTTTTCATTGCGCATAATCTCGATATTTTCCCGATAATCAAATTGCCACAAACCAGCAGACGTGCAGTTTTGTTTTCCTGACCGGGACCCTGGGGTTCTGGGGCCCTAAGGCAGGTGCACAATTTGCCGGGGTCGGTAATCCAGCTCATAGCTCGTCACTCAACTGGGCTCAGTCTGTCAAGATGGTGACAGTTAACCCGCGACCTTCTTGAGCTTGTGGGAAATGAGGTTCATTATCGGGTGCTCAAAGCATAAATACTAAACAAAAATGGCGATGTGACATTTAATTGCCATACCTTTCTGGACGAACTAGTGAACTAGGGCTTTTAAGCTCGAGTCCGGCTGGGAGTTTTAGTTTCATGTCATCGCTCCTCTTCTGTCACCTCATTTCCTGTCACCTCTCTATTGATGATAGACAATGCTCCTCGCCCACCCCCTAACCAAATATTCATATGATTTTGAATTACATTTTCTTGCAGAACTTTTTGGAGTTCCTTTGTATACTGTGAATCACTGCTTCAATGCCATGCAGATATTCTTAAATACACCGGGGGCAAATTCAAAGATAGACTGGATATGACATTCCACCTCTCTGTGCCTTCAGCAATCAAGCCACTGTGGGAGGATAGCATGTTTATTTTTCAAAAGAATCAACCTTATTTTTTATTTATTTTTTTACACCTTTTGCTCAGTGGCACAAATATAGACAAACAAAACTATCCAAAATTTCCCACAGCATACAACTGTTAGGCTCTTTTAAGTGTGCCTCAACTATTGCTGAATGTTTGATGCTGCCTTGTGCCTTGCAGCAAATGTAACAGGCAAATCTATGTCACTACAGCGTTTATTTCTTTTCTTTTTTTTCAGAAGAAAAACTGTTTGTTGGGCCACATTTGCTGCTTGATATGAAAGCTTTTTTTTCCAGGTTCAGGAAGCTGGAGAAAAAAAAAGGCTGCCGAACAGAACAAAAGAGAAAGCGGGGAGATTTGAGTCAACCCTGCTAGCTGAACAGTTTCTGACTCATCTCAGTAAAATGACCCCGAGTGTTCCTTAGTGCTCAAAATAAGAGCTACATGCTAAAACAATGAGCCTCTCCTGCACAGCCTTACGAGCATCTTGTACAGTAGGAAGCTAAACAAGTAAGGACGGCTGAAGAATATGGCACAAATACATGCTGTGTGTTTGTGTGTGTCTGAGTGCGTGACAAAGTGCCTCCCTCAGAGAGAGAGGCTCTGATTGTACAGACAGAGTGGCTGTGTGTGATAATGGTTTCCATTAACCTGGGCTGAGTTGGAGGACCTGTGAGACTCTCCATTCAGTCCTGTCTCTCTCTCTCTCTTTCTCTCTCTTTATCTCTCTCTCTCTCTCACACACACACACACACACACACACATACACACACACACACATCACATAAGTACAAGGACCCTTGTAGTGACACAAGCTGCAAAAGAAGTAGGCTTTTTCATTGTGTGACGATGGGCAAAAGGGGTCAGAACTTTATCAAGAACCCCGAAGAGCCCCCAAAACAGTTAGCATGCCCAAACCATTGGGATCACCTCTGCGTTATCTAAAGAGTAGACATTGGAAATGTGGCCCTTCACACGCTGAGAGCCTCTAACTTTCTCCATCAATGCAGCGTGCAGCCAAGAGAGGAGAGGAGAGGGTAAGGAGAGAGCTAAGTAAATGCAGTAGAGGGCAGGAAAGAGACCGGGGCTTAAAAAAAAAAAAAAAAAAAAGCCCTTTCTTTTCAGTCCCATCTTTACCCGGACCCTCTCTTTAAGAGCAATATGTGTAAAGCACAATGCTCCTCGGAGAAGCTTTGACGAGAACTAGCATGTGGACATGTACAGCAGTGGCTCCAGCAAAAGCATGTCACGGAGTGCTGAAAAGGAACAGAGGAGATGGTGTAGCAATTATTGCCGAGAAGCCATTAAGGGCAAGGGGTGGCTTCTTTAGACGATCACAGCAGCTGACTAATGGACAACCTTGTTTCCTCGCTCGCTCGCATCCTGAATTTATCTCTACCAGCTCTCAAGTATTCAATATACTGAGCAGAGTTTTTACAAAGCGAAACATGGTTGTATTCCTTTAATGGTGTGTGTGTGTGTGTGTGTGTGTGTGTGTGTACAGTTGTTTCCTCCATCTAGTGCAGGTTTGGCCCCAGGGCATTGCGTCCCCAATGCCGCTCCCATTTCTTTTCCTCCCTGCAACACTTCCCCAGGACACACAAGACATGTACTTTATTTATTGCAGAAAGTGTGCGAGCGCACTAATGAAGAAGGTCGAGCTCACAGGGCCGACAGGCTCACGCCACACGTGACAGTGTTTTGTCAAACACTGCATGATAATAAGAAAATAAGTCATTTTGGATAGAAATCTGTATGTATAAGTCCACAAAAAGAAAATCAAGAACTGGAAACATCCAGAATAAGTACGTTCTAAAATACAGATACTGTTGAGAGAGTGTGATTCACCCTCAAAATGATTCTGCAGCCGGGAGCCATGTTTATGTGTTCCAGTAGGGAGGAAATTCTTTGTTACATAAATCAACATGTTGCAAGAGTCAAAGGACTCTGTTTACTGGCTGCAGGTACTCTCTGGTCCAAAAAAGTTAAGCCAACGATTAGTTTGGCCACAGTTCACTGCACATATTATTATTTTAGCTAATTTAGTTAATGAATAAGGCTGGTGCTGATGCTAGCAACCCTAACGCGAACCATCTGCCTCTGAGGTTGCATTAATATATATTTGCATGTGTCTACATCCAATAAAACCTTGTACATAAACTCACAATTATCGTATTATCGTCCACAAACATTACGTTTATGAATTTAAGATCAATGTGTTTACTTTTTTGTGAAGGCTCTATGAAATGTATTACATTTATTAGCCATATTAGTCCGTTGCTACGGCTTCACTTCTACTGTACCGCTATTGTAATAGAAAAAATGCTGCTTCGCGCTCAACTTTTGCCAGATATGTTGGAAAGAGGTCGGTGAAGCGTGAAGCTTCCTCTCCTTCTCACTCCGCTAACCTGCTGTTTTTGGATAAAGATATGGACAGAGGATGTGTGGGGATAGGTGGTCCTGAGGAAGATCACTGATGTAGAACTGAGAGATACGTTTTAATTGTCTTTAGCATTTTTATGGATCTGAGAAAAAAAAGCTTCATAGCGGTACTAAAATGTCTCCAGCCCTCCTAATGACTGACAGCGTATCAGCTGGGAAACGGAGCACTTCTCTGCAAAAGAGGGCTGTTCCCTTCTACTGTATATTGCAAGTGATGAAGATGAGGGGTGAACTAGAATTACAGCAGCGGGTTGTATGCCTCTGTTAATCAGTCAAGTTGCAGTTTACATCTTTGTCCGTTCAAAATGCCATCCCTTTATCATTTTATCCTATTAGACATTTATGTAATATGATCATGAATGCATTGAGGCCGTGTATGTGTTTTGTGAGGTCATAGTGACCTTGCCCTTTGACCTCCAACATTTAAGTCCATGTTTTGAAGAAGATATCGTATCATACTTACACAATGACATTTGTCATCATGTGGATTAGAAGATCATTACATTTCATTTAGCTGACGCTTTTATCCAAAGCGACTTACATGATATAAAGTATACAGTAGACACAGCAACGGTGAGCAATGAGGGTTAAGTGTCTTGCTCAAGGACACAACGACACGGACTGCCGGAGCCGGGGATTGAACCACCAACCTTCTGATTGAAAGACTGACTTGCTAACCACTGATCAACAGTCGCCACACAACACCAAGCACATGCACACACACACATATTCACATGCCTGTGCATGCACACACACACACAGAATACCGTTGTGAAAGTGTGTGATGAAATGACACAGCACGTATTAGCATTTCATTGCACGGGTGCCTCTGCTGTTTGCCCTGGGCATTGCTGGTGGCACAATTCAACATCACAGAAATAAATAAAGAAGTAAAGGTGAGGGGGGGGGGGGGGGGGTGGCTAAGAGAAAGAGAAGTGGGGAATTAGAGAGAGAGAGAGAGAAATGAGGGTCTGAATTAAACATGCTTTGCTTGTGATTGGAGATGGTTGTGTGTATGGCGCGTAAGTCAACATGCATCGTTGCGCCTTTTAGCCATGCTGTATGTCGCATGACAGCTAACAGCGGCGGCTCCCGTGTCTGAGGGAGCTGACAGAGCAAAAACAGATAAAAGGAACATACCTTTGTGAAGGAGAAGCAGCGGACGTTGCACATAGAGGAAAGAAAACAGAGAAGTTAGACTTTCATTTGAACTGACAAATTGTGTTAACGAAACAAACAATAGTTACAGAACTTGAAAAAAAAAGATGCCCTTTAATTAAAGCCTGAACCGTGAACACACAATCACACGCCGTCCCCTCCACCGTGCAGCCAGTGCTTGCAGCAGGCTGTGCAATGCCCGCGAAGGGTTAACTTGGAGGTACATATTTCGGAGACAACCTCGCTTTAGATGAGCTGTGCGGCTGCTCTTGTGGCGGTAATGGGAAAATTGCACCGAGAGAAAGGACACACGCAATTAGAATCTGGTGGTGGGTGGCGGGAGGCGGGGAGGAAGACACGGGAGAAGCGGGAGAGAGAAAAGGGAGAGAGGGACGAGGTGGCAGGGCCCACCGGACAAGAAGTGGTTTAGTTGAAAGCTGGCTTTTTGATGCACCGGGTAAATGTCTGCTGGCTGGGGCCCGTCCCCGCCCGCCTCGGTGACAGCAGCCCAGATGTCAATCAAATTAGAGCCCATTTACTGCTGATTTGCCCGTGTCATTTGCAATATCCCCTTCCCGCCTCTGATGGGGCGGCGCAGAGAGGGAGGGAGTGATAGAGGAAGAGAAAAGGGGGAAAGGAAGAGATGGAGGGAGAGTCACTTTATTGCAGTCTTTCTCCGTGAATGTCATCTGCCCACTTATCACGCATTCCAGTGGGACGGAGTGAAGGAGGAGAGGAGGAAGAGAGGAGATCCTTTGTTCCGCGGAGTGGCTCACTAGCACATGCAAATAGGGCGGCAGCGTCAGGGGAGCGGCTGGCGCGGGTTTTAATGGAGTTGGGGCAAACTCATTTTACAGCACAGAGCCACAGAAGAGGCGGATAATAATATCACTCGGTGTGTGTGTGTGTGTGTGTGTGTGTGTGTGTGTGTGTGTGTGTGTGTGTGTGTGTGTGCAGGATAGTGTTTATAAGACATTGGGCCGACAAAATAAAAGAGTGCCGCCTGCAATCTGACTTAGATGAACGAACACTAATTCAAAGCATCAGCAGGCTCAAAAAAAAAAAAATCCTTTATAGTTCTTTCTGTTTCAGTTCATATGCAGTCGTGCTTCCTAGTGGTGCTGTTTATCCTCTACCCTAGCTGACTGATAAGAAACACCAAACACAGACAAAAAAGATAGGGGAGAGTAAGGAGTGAAGGGGGGGGTGAAAAAAAAAAGAAGAGTGTCCTGATTGATGCCGTTTGATTCAATTTCCAGCGTGTGGAGACATTTCAGGGCCCCGGGGGCCTCTGTGCCTTCACAGGAGCAAAGGAGGGAAGGATGGTGATAGGCTGGGCCAAAAGGGAGGGGGGACGGGGGGGGGGGGGACGGGTTGTATGCGGTGCTCACTAATTTGAGATGTGCCTTTCAACGATGAAGGCAGCTGATGTTCAACTTACACTCCAAACCTCTGCTAAAAGACACAGCTAATTGGCTTGAAATAGAGACCGAGAGCAGGCGGAGGGAGTTGGTATTACAACATTACTGGTATTACTACAAATAAACGTATACGATCACGACGAGGGGGAGAGGCGGCGTATGAAGTGCGTATTGAACAGCGCGCGCACGGAAGCGGAGGTGTTTTTATCAGCTCTCGTCTGCTCCGATGGCTCTCACCTTCTCATTGATCTCACGTGTGAAATATAACCCTCCATGACATTTACACGTGGGGGGAGATTTCAGAAACGATGTGATGATTGATAAGCGGATCTCGAGTGTGTGGCTTTGCACACGGCCCCTGCTCTTTGACACACGGGCACTATATATGGAAATGAAATGAAAGTTGATGTTACGGCGAGTGGATAGAGCTGTCATTAACGTAACACGGCCACCGCTTGATGAGCAGTGGCAAAGAGTGGCAAAGAGTGCCATTCGCGTGCCTCTCAGTTGACAGGCCCACGATGACAGACAGAAAAATGCATATGGAGGCTTGTGTGCTGGCTTGTACACACACACACCTACACCCAGAGGAGGGTTGGAGGGGTTGGGCCTGTCACTGCTCCGTCACTGGCTCCTTCCATTTAATGCCGGTCCTGTCACGACAAGACAGGAGCAGAATGACGTGGAGCACCTAGAGGCACCACACCTCGTGGGCTCTCTCTCCGCCTGCCGATCTGGCGGCGCACAGGCGAGGCAATGTCACCCCACGGTTCACATCAAACATGTGGAGCTCTCTGACTGAACAGGACTGAGGGCTGCAAATTAGGTCCCGGAGCAAAGGTTTTAGAAAGTTTGAAGGCCCTGAAAGAGTGAAAAGAAAAGGGAGAGGGAAGGAGGTAATCGCTGACTCCATGCAGGGGAATTACATGAGTTGATTTCAGTCCAATCTGTCTCTTAGTCTCCAGAAGGGAGGAGAATGTGTGTGTGGGGGTGACATTTCCCAGAATTCACTGCCTCCCTGCCCTATTTCCTGCAGGTACACACGCGTACACACACATTCACACACACACACACACACACACACAGATTCTTTCAAGCATTAGCAGGAATTCTGCATCTCCAGTCGAAACACTGAAAACACACATTCTTCTTTTGCCACTTACGTCACGCATGGCCTACGCTTCTTCCCTCCATCATCAACCTCAAATTTCCTTAATGCATTATTAGGAGTGCATGAATTAGCACCCATGTGCTTTTAGTTTGTGTGTTTGATTGCTGCTTCGCTTCAGCAATGGCCGCATCAGGCCTTCAGTTAGGGACAACGCAAGAGGGGATGGGAGAAGAAAAGAAAAAAAGAAAGAAAAAGAAAACGAAAGGAAAAAAATGGAGAGATGAAGTCAAGGAGGAAAAAGAAGAAAGTTAATGTCAGGATGTGCCCCATAATGACTAGTATAAGCTCTAGTGGGAGCTTCCTCTCGCGCCAGTTCCAGAGAGGGTAGCTTGATTGGGGATAATTGGCTAGCCTTCACTAGCGGTTAGCATCCAGGCGTGGAGACAGGGGAGGGCACAGGGGCTTGGCACACACACACATACACACTTGCACTCATATACACAAACATATTCACATTGGCAAATAAATTAATGTGCAGAGACACAGGATAGACCATGGGACCGACATGTCAGGCAGGGTTGAGTAAGAAAAGACAATGTCCAGCAGCGCTCAGCTTCTACACACACGACTACATGCTAACATCTTCATGTAAATCTACATTCCTGTGGCGCTTTTGTACCCAGGAAAAAAAAATCAAATACATTCATTTAAGTTAAACACTGTGCGATGTTTTTACACAAACTGATCACATTAGAAGAGCTTTTGCTCTCCGTCCTGCAGAGCACAGCAAACATTTAATAGTTGTGCGAAGTTGCATTTCTGTGACGGCGTTCTCCAGCTCCTATTAATCACAGTCTAAAAGCAAAGCTATAGGCGGCTGAGATGGTAAGCAGCGCTCGTAAAACAACACACACTCCCTGTAGCTACAAGCTCACACACACACACACACACTCCTTTCAAAGAGATAGCTTTGCAGAGCCACCCGCTCCCTCGGCCCATCAGAGCTTTGGTGCCCTGCGGCTCTGGTGACTGTACGAGCCACATGTTGACAGCAGCCAGCCAGCGACTCCAGGAAACACAGCAGTCCACACTCAAGTGCAATTGGGAGGCTGTTTCTACGAGAGAAGGTAAAACAGTGGAGCTGTCTGGGTCACAGAGACCCGAGAATAATATCCCCTCTTAAGTTTTATGCGTGTATTTTCACCCACGTAAATCATCCTATTAAGCCCCCTTTGTAACTTCTGACTATTTTGGGAAGTTAATCTGCATTCTAGTGTATGGATTAGGTTTTAGTGGTAAAGATTGGGCGAGATGATTAGAGGACCAATGTATTTCAGATTTTTCTGACTATGAATATTTGGATTGTAAAACCTTTGGTAGAAAAAAGTGCAAATTTGCTTTGTGTATGTTGTTTTATCCTCATGTTCTTGGTGTGTAAAAGCCTTAAGACCCTTAAGACCCTTAAGAAAAAACTGTTGTTTTAACCCAAAATGTGAGTATCCCTGAAGAAAGACTTAATCTACAATGTGTTATTTGGTTGGTAGGTAGGTGACATGAAAGTGACCCAACGGGTTGTTTCATTTAGATTGACAGCTGTGACAGTTATTCCTATTTAGACTTGAGAGCGGTCAGAGCTAAGGTCCCCTTTGTCTCTGCACAACATTGCATTGTCTACAAGCTGCTGTAACAACACACATGACTTCTGCTGTAATCAGTAAAGTTCACAGAGAGCTTCCTCTTGCCTGACACACACGCACGCACACACACACACACACACACACACACACACACGCACACACTCTCTTTCTCACACACACACACAGACTGGATGCCTTAATGAATTAACGAAAGGCTGTCTGCCGCCACGCCCCTCACTTCAAGAGCTTCAAGGAGGTGGACAGAATGTGAGTGGAGAGGGGATTCAGGGGCTGTTTTGAATGGCAGGAAATCCCTGAGATGTTTTCTGTACTCTGCCACAACCTACGGCCTGCTAAGGTGGTGAAGGGAAACTCTGTGACAAAACACCTTTCTTCTTTCCTTCTTTCCTACTTTGCTGCTTTTCTCTTGTGCCTTTCGTTCACTTTGCTCTCTTTCTCTCTCTCTCTCTAACACACACACACACACACACACACACATGCGCACACACACACACAAACATACATAAACATGTCTTACACAAACCCTCTTTCTGCAGCCAGATGTCCTGGGAGAGGGAGGCCAACGTGCCCTTTCACTTAAAACAGCACACACACACACACACACACAGAGTTTAGTGTCAGTGGGCAGGGGAGTGTCCCTGTGCAGGAATGCGGGGATGATAAGTTGTGGAGGTGTCAGGGGAGATACCCATGCTGTTACAGCCAGACACCTAAAAACACTCCACCCAGCCCTTCTGTCGGATCTTTTCTTTTTTCCTCTCCTCAGTTTTACCCTTTTTCCGTTTTCTTTTAAACCTTCTCCTCCCTCTACTTTCACTCGTTTTGTCTCGTTTTGATTACGCCTTCACCTCTACCTATGTCCCGGAATAAATGATACTTAATCCTTCTGTCTGTTTTAACCTTTCCCCCGAAGATCGTTTCCCTTTTTATCAGTCTCTCCCTGTTTTTTCTTCAATGTTCAAATTCCTTGGCTCGATGTCGGATCACAGGCTTGCCAGATGTATAACAAATATCTGGGCAAAATGGATTTGAATGTAAGTTAATGTAATAATGGCAGAATGTAGATTATCTTTAAGATAACTTTGCCCTTGATAACTGGGGATTTCCACTTTAACAGAGGCAATTTTTTCTTTTTTGCATTTGTATTATGAGAACTCCACTAAGCCCCACATTGGCTAGCTTACCGTTGCTACACCTGAATCTCAAGGCCGGACAGTTTGCGACCTGGGACAGCAGCCACCTGTCACTCAAAGCACCCCCCTCCCTCTCCCCCACCTCCCACCTCTCTGATTTAATCTGTCTTTCTGCCTCCGTGTTCCCTCCCTTCCTCAGTCATGATCCCACACAGTGTCCAGGTCACGGTGACATCCTGGCTCTGCTCTGGCCACTGCGGCAACAGATTCACACAAACACACACTCAAAGACCAACACGCACATCACACAAACGCACACAGGTAAATACAAAAAAAAAACATCACTCTAAATAACAGAAACCGCAGGTTTGAGTGGTTCAGGGAGTCTGAGGAGATGTCCGATCAGGAGCATAAAACGTGTCCACAGAGACCTCTCAACTGTCCAAAGAAAGGAATCTGACCAATTTCATCTTCAGCTTCATGGGGAACAATAATTACCGATCCTCATTCACACCATTACTATAACAGTTTATCAGGCCACGCAGGCTACAACCCTCTGCACAGTTTGAACCTCAGACGTTTTGGGAAATTATTTCTAGTGGCGCTGGATTATGTAAAATAATTGAGGACACTTTATCAATTTATGTAAATTATGAAACAAGAACAGGGTTGTTATCTTAAAAATATGTTTTTTATTCTGAAAGTGTGGAGTAGACAAAAACCCCTTTCATATATGAAATAATCTCTGTTTCCCTGATTCAGGGACCTTGAATGCATGCCATTCCCCGTCTTCATTTACTGCCATCTCTATGCTGTCTACTATTTACAGTAATAAAGGCAAAATGCCATGAAAAAGTATTATAAAATGGTTATTGAGTCAAGTAGAAATAGGTTCTATAAGAAGACAATGCATTGCTCCTGCAGGAGCAACCAGCAAACCATTTGTCCTTAATGATTAGACCAATAAATATACCAGCACTGCCTTTTACTCCCCTTATTACCCTCCGATTTTCTTCATGGCTTTGGAATTATAAAACCCTGAATTATAAGCACCCATGAAAGCCTGGCTTGTACCTTAATTATTTATCAGTCATTCTGTGTGCAGGGATTTGGGTGGAATTCTGTTTTTCCTTTTCTGTTTTGTTTTTTAATACACGATGCTGGGTGAAGAAAGCGGCTGGCAGTAGCATAGAGGCTGACTCATGCCAATAAAGACTATTGAATAAAAGCAGATGTTAAAACTTTCCCTGGCAATTAAGCATCGGCTAAGTGCTGAGAAGTCATGTGAAGATTAAGGAAACTGCGCTGTTTGTTCCCAGGCTGGTATGATATCACCTGGTGTTTGAAGTCCTTCTCATGGCTAATGACAGCGAGAGGAAGCATAACTTTGTGTTTATGTGTGTGTGTGTGTGTGTGTGTGTGTGTGTGTGTGTGTGTGTGTGTGTGTGTGTGTGTGTGTGTGTGCATTGGAAAAGATTTTCTTTGACGTAAATGTGCGTGTGAATATTGAAATGTGTGCTCTGCACCTGAAGTGCATCAGGTCTTGGGAGGCAGAGGGGATTGAGTGTTGGAGTGAGTTAGTGTTAGTTTAACTGAGAAGTGATGTGTTGAGACCTGTATCCCTGTTAGGCCATGTACCTTCCTGGCTGGCCTGCTGTCTCACCCCACCCTGCTGCTACAGACTGGGAAGAGTGTTTGAGCTTGTACTTGGTGGAGGTACACGGTTCAGGGCGGGCTGGTGGCTTAAAGAGGCTTCCCGTTCTCCTTCGATTTCGACAGGGAGCAGTTTTTAGAAAGGACAAAGGGCTTAAACACATGCAGAGACATTAATGGACGGACACCCAGCAGTTGTGGTAAATTCCACTGAGGCGGACTATGCTTTTTTAGCACACTTTTCCACACACAGACGCACAATGAGAGGGTACAGCTTTTTTTTTTATGGGCTGTCAACAAAACTCTGAGCATCTAATAACAGTGCTGGGGCCATGCGGTGGCTGAAGCATCCCTTTTAGCCCATCACAACTTAAGTGGCTGGAAGAGGAGTTAAGGCAGCAATGGGGAGACGAGTGGACGTGAGGTAATTGTCCGCACCAGGTAGAGTGGTTTCCAAATGGGAGGACGAGAGACACGGGTGAACAGGCAGGAGGATGGATGGACAGGTTTACCGGCACGACGACAGGCGCTCCATCCCATCGCCGTGGTCGCCTCCTCAGAGTCGTCAGTGGGGATCAGTGCGGCCCCGCTGAACACGCCACAGGGAAATGAGCGGGGCGGCCCCGACGACTGTCAACACCGGGAGCTGGGATGGAGTGACAGGAGTCCGCCGAGAAGCAAAGAGGGGACTGCTGTGAATTAGAGGTGGTGGAGGGCACAGAGATGGAGGGGAAAAAACAATCTGCCACAACACCACCCAGAAAACTCCTCCAAGAGGGAATGAAAAGTCAAACCGGCTGAGAAACCAAAGACTTTCTAGCTCGAAGACGTACCGTCTTGAGTATGTTCATCATGTCCTCATAGCGTTACGCCACAATTCAGGGGGCGGTGAACACAGCAACGCGATCTGTGATGGAACATTAACCACGTGGTACGAGAGAAGAGTTGTGAGAAAACTAACTGTTGAATAAAAGCAAACAGAGTATAAAGTCTCTTTTATTTGCTTGCAAGCGGAAGTGAGTTCAACAGACACGTAGCTCAGTGACTTCAACGAAACATCGTTGTTCATCATATTTACACATTCAGAAGGTCTTCTGGTTCAGACTTGACCTGAAGGTGCACCCGTCTTATGAAACTGTTGTGGTTGAGTCTTTCTGAAAAGAGCACCCGTCTGATGTCGTTGTTGCGGTCGGGTCTTCTAAGAAGCAGACCCCAACAACCGAAGCCTGCTGGGCTCGTGGTGAGACCACGCCACGGGGTCACAGTGCGTTTTCCACCGTGTCTCTGTATTCTTTTGGTGACATCAGCAGAACACGGCCTTTGTACAAGTTTCAGTGAGCACATTTTAAGAGTTACATACGTATTTCAGTATTGACATTTTAGTGACAGCCGCGGGACGTCTGATGGATGCCCCCTCCGCTCACTCTTGACCGCAACCGTGCAATTACCCACACACACGCTTCCTGTGTCCGTCCATAAGTTACGGCGCTCACAAGACAAAGAATGTGACGCAGACAGCGGGCCGAGAGAGGAGGAACGTCTCGTGAACGAGGCCCGATCACTGCCAAAGAGCCAGAGGAGGAGAGAGAGAGGGGTTGGAGGTGGCGACGGTGAGATTGAGACCCCCCCCCCCCCCCCTCCTTTTCTCCTACAAGCATACCTAAAGACTGTGCAGTGCAGGACACATCGGAGGCCGGTGCCCTTGTCTTTCCTTGCGCTCCCTCCCTCTTCACCTCCCTCTTGAGGGGGTGCTGGGGAACATTCCTGGGCTCCAGCTCTTCCACTCTGGGCATTAATCCCCTACAGCTGTGCCCCATACTCCCTGATTCCCCCCCCCCCTCCCCTCTATCTCACTCCCCCGGCCCTTTCTCACCCCAGCTGGCCCTCTTAATACATTTTTCACAAGCTACTCACAAGTGACACATGTAAAGCAGGCCAGTTCAGTCACTCTACATTCAGCGAAGGACACACACGTCGCCATGGTGACACACACTCGCGCGCATACACAAATGTATACAGATGAAACCATGCACCGCACGCAGCCTATTTTATGCTGCTTAGGCCTGCCAGAGTCCCTGCTAGAAACTCAGTGTCACACACACACAAGCACACAGCTGCAGACGCACACATAAAACCCCCTCTGGCTGTGCCCTGAAGCCTCTGCTGTGAGACTGGGTTGAGGGTCAGCATCACACACCAGGACCTTAGGATAGCCCAACATGACTCCTCTCTCTTCCTTTGAGACAGACTCCAGCTCCCTCCATATTTAATACTGAGACTCAGGGAAAGATATACAGGGCCCTGTGAGACACATCAATTATGGAAGACATGGGCGATAAAGATACACAGCAGTATAGTATATGAAGGTGGTGAAACTTTGTCAATTAGGAAAAACAAAAATGTTTGCGTGAGTTTTCTTTGAGTCCTTTGGGGCGGCTTTTTGTTCGCTCTCTGAAGCCACGTAAATCAGATTTTGCAGTCATCGCATTGCCAAACATAGTTATTACTGCAAAGGTGTATTTAGCCAATTATCACCATGGTAATCATCCCGGCTGCATCCCGGCTGCTCTCTTTGGCTGAGTTCAGGGTCCGACCCAACAAAGACTCCACGGAGGGCCATATAACTACATGTCAGTATGCTTATGGTTTATGTGTCTGCGGATGTCGCCAGGCATGTTTACAGGAAGTTGTGTGTTGTTCATCCTCAGGACAGTGTGTGTCTCTTGTCTATGTGACTGCATTAAAATGATTTCCTAAATCGACGTGACCAGACCGTACTGAAGAATGTGGTATGAAAGTATTGCCCCCACCTCCCCCCCCCCCCCTCTCTGACAGACAGGAGTGGAGTTAATAAGCCATGTCTCAGGAGGGGCTGTGTGTGTGTATGTGTGTGTGTGTGTGTGTGTGTGTGTGTGTGTGTGTGTGTGTGTGTGTGTGTGTGTGTGTGTGTGTGTGTGTGTGTGTGTGTGTGTGTGTGTGTGTGTGTGTGTGTGTGTGTGACAGGACGCAGGGGCTCACAGGAGCACAGGAGTAAATTAAAACACACTTTAATAAAGTGACCAGAGGCAAGACCTGTAGGCCTCCTCCTTCAACACACATAAACACACACTCGCACACACACACAGACGGACACACACTCCTCCGGGACAGGATGGAGAGGTATCCTGGTGAATGGAATGTGGACAGACGGGGGGGACAGCGGCAAAGCAGTGAAGAGAAGAGTACAGAGAGGGAGAAGAGGGGCAGAGGTCAGCAGCAGCAGCCTCATAGTGTTTCCAGCTCCTCCAGGTGTCTCCCCACCGAGGGAAGCGTTTCACGACGTCGCTGTGCCTCCCACTGGCTGCTGAGGCGATCCGTTACAGGAAACTTTAACCAACAATGAATCTAAGAGGAGCAGGAGTATAGTATGTCCAAAAGGAAAGTATAGTGTGCTCAAAAAGGTACGTTTTATGATGCACTCCTGCAGAAAACGGTTGAATTATTTACTCGTCTTCAAAAGCAAACTTCCGGCAAGCCTCAGTACTCAAGTGAAAACTGGTCATTTTTTTAATATGCCCCATGCTCCTGCTCCTAGCGCCTAATGTTTTAATTTGCACATTAATAAAAAAGAAGCGCAGATATTTTGAGAAAACAAATACATTTTTAACGCTTGGCTAAAGTGGAAAAGCATTGTACGTTGGAAGAAGACTTAAAAAATAAATAATGACAAATGAAGCACATGACCATTCCTTAAATGGACACATAAAGTAAACATTGGTATTTCCATTGTTTGATATTTGACTGGCAATGTTTGAATTACATCACATTGTCTTCTGCGATAGTTTATTGGCACCCAACTGGAAGAGTGGTGTCACCAGCTCTTTATCTCGATAAACACAACTCATAATATTCTTATTATAACAATAGAGGATGGACATGTGCACTAGGTAGCATTTTCCTTGTATATTTTCTGGAAATTTGGTTAAATTTTGCCCTACATTTGGATGAAAACCAATATACTGTATCTTCTCAAGCCCTCTCAGGAAATGTATTTATATTCCTCTGTTGTCCTGTGATGTTCATTGTGTCATGTTGAATGTTTTTGAGCAGTCAGAATATGGCTTCAGTAGTTTTAACTTACATGGTGGTGAGACGAGAAACCTGAAGCTATGATTACATTTCCCTTTTGCAGTGAACTGTCCCTTTAAGTACACAGATGAACTGTGACACTCGTGTAAGATGGGAACAGGCTGTGTTCCTGTGGTCAGACATTGTCTGCTCCTTAATAATCTCATATTTGGTGTATGAACAAAATACCTCCCACACACAGATCCCATCCCAGCTCTAGCACATTCAAATGGGCCGTTTCCTACATGCACGGACACACTCATAGACACACACACACACACACACACACACACACACACACACACACACACACACACACACACACACACACAGGGATGTGGAGAAGTGGTGGGGACTTCCATTATCATTGCTGCCAAATGTTTCTAACTTCTTCCAAAGAAGACTTGAGATAGGATAGGACACACACACACACACACACACGGTGTTGAGTTCTCAGAGAAGCCAACAAACACACTTCCACCTTTATGAAAAACTCCTCCAGCCAACAAATCCCATTCTGCTGATCCGACAGAAACATATGTCGCAAGGCGTGCGTGGATACGAGGCGACTCATCTCCATGTAGGTTTGTTTCATCTCTTCAAATCAAGTGCGTTTTCATTTAAGCTGCTTTGCATTTGACTGTGGGGCGTCACAGCATGTGATGAGTAATCGCCTTTGATTACGGCACTTCGTCTTCCTCTGACGAAGGGCAGAGACTGTCTGTCTGTCTATTAACTGTGAGTCTTCTATGAGCCATCGTTACGTTTTTGCAGCTTTGTGTCATTTTTGACTTTACATGCATATACAGTATCTTTTCAAAATAATCTTCCAATGTATGTTTACTCAGTTTTTAGGTTTAATTACAGACAAAGTACTTGGTTAGGCGTTAAGTATGTAAGTTAATTAACAACACAAAGATAAAATAAATCAACAATGACTTGGTGTCACTCATGATCACAGTCTCTCAGGTGAAAGGCGTGTTTGTATGAGACATCCATCCTGGCTCCTTACCCACAAAATAAAGTCTTTATTTGCTTTCTATACTAAATTAGTTACTCAGACGTTTAATAATGACACAGATCGTAGTTTGTTAAAAGCCCAAAGTCTCATATAGACGGTAAAGGCTGCCCCGCTACGTCGGTATCAGACGTCGTGGAGCACTGAAGCTGAAATATGCACACAACACCTCCGAAAGCTGTTCTCAATCTAACGCGAGGGGAGCAGAGGGCCGGCGTCAGGCCCCTCTCTCCCCAGGTGAGTGGGCCCCGGGGTGGGCCGCATGCAGGAGAAGCTCTGCCTCTGGAGCCGGGGGAGGTTGACACAGAGTCCCCACCCTGGCCCCGGCGGGTGTTTGTGAACAGTGGGCCTGTTTTGGAAGAGAGTGTCCACGCCGCAGCTGTTGAACAGTTCAAGGCGGGGAGTCCTTCTGGGCAGGGGGACAGGGCGGTAATGAAAATTCCCCAGGAGAGAAGCGAGGGGAATTCTACGCTGTTATTTGTTATGGGAAAAAAAAGGAGAAGACAGGGACAGCAGGGAGAGACGCAGCGATGTCAGAGAAGGGGAAGAGTCAGAGGAGACGCTTCAGTGTGTGTGTGTGTGTGTGTGTGTGTCTGCTCAGGTGGTCAAGTGGTCCCACCCAATATAAATGAAAGAGATAAAGACGGGAATGAGGTGGAAAGGTTCAGGGAGACAAACAATGAGAGGAAAAAGACAACTGTGTGTGTCAACAGGCGTTTCATCTCATGGAGACCCTTTAAAATGGCAATGGGGGGGTCGCATTAAAACAGATATCCTCCCCACACACACACACACACACACACAGTTTTCAACTTCAGCCTTGTTTTCCTTAGCCTCAATATATGAACTTAGCAATGATCTTATTCCAGTTGCACTAGTTCCAGTGTTTTGTCCCCGTCCTCTGAGCGTGTTTTTACGTGCACACATGCACACCCACGGGAACGAGCTCCTGTTTATAATGAGAGGGTTCCCTACTGTGTATATATTCAAATGGGTCTTGGCATCACGCGCTGTCGTCATTCCTTCAGAGTCCAAACACCCTCACCACCCGCTCGCTTTAAACGTACACAGACCACAGTTAAAACCTCACACACACACAGAAACACACAGCATCTTTGCCCTTGACTCACTGCATTACTTTAAAATTGAGGTGAAGTGAGAAAAGAGAGCCCCCTCCCTCCTCAATGGCATGGCGAGCCAGCTCCAAAGGCTACTTATCAGCCCAAATGTGTTTCTACTTTTCCAATCTGCATCATTTATTATGGGCAAAACCAGAATAGGGAACACAGCCATGGTCAATATTATGTCTTGGCCCTGTGACTATTACTGCAAAGAACCCCGGTGTCCTGAATACACATGAAGGCACACTCAGTTTGCTCCAACAGGCCCCTCACCAGAAAAGAAGAAGGAAAATATGGTTGTTATGGGAAAGGAGCTACAATACAGTAATTTCTACTCAACATAAAACATAATTATGGGAGTCCTCACAGAGACTTACAAGAGATGATAAAGAAAATGGCACAAATTAGACTCGCCACGTTTTCTCTCTCTCTCTCTCTCTCTCTCTCTCTCTCAAACACACACACACACACACACACACACAAACACACACATAATTTACTGGGAATTAAAGGGACTAGGGACCGAGAGAGATGCCTGGAAGGTTCCTGGAGGCCCAAATGGCAGAGCGCATACACAAATAAACACACACACATACACACAAAGACACTTTGCCCTGAAGACATCGCTGATAAAATAGGAGGAAAAAAATTAGACCAATACATATATATATATATATACATATATATATACATTGTATGTACACGGCGAACATGCATGCGTGGCTTTCTGTGTGTGTGTTTCTGCTTGTGTGTGTGTGTAGATAGGGCTGTTCAAGGGGCCTGAGGTCTCTGAAGGATTAATGGTGGCAGGCCAGGCAGGGTAATCAGGACGGCGGATAAGTCCTGGTCATCCAGGCGTTGAGCTGAATAAACATGAGAGCCCGGTGATATCTCCTACACATTCACACATGCACACACACACACAAATAATACCACACATGCACACACACGTCCACCAGATCTAGAAGGAGCCAGACTTGTTCCAGAGGATGATGCCAGTCAGTAGACTATGTCGCTTTTGCTCACACACACACACACACACACACACACACACACACACACACTCACATGAATGCAACGCACTGGAAATATTCTCCCTTATTGCCTTTCTTTGAAAGTGTTCCCTCGGGTCATTGAGTGCAGCATGTTCCTCTGTGCCATTAGGCCCCTGATAAGTCCTCACCGTATGTAGACAAGGGAGTATAAAACGTGCCTGGACGAGAGAAAAGTCATTATGTGTCGCTCTCCAAGCTAAAACTTGTCTTGATGTCACATGTGCTTCGTATTACCGAATATACTCAAATTTATTCAATGGAGCATGTATGTGCTAGAAAATGTTTACGACGTTGACTTTTTTTTATGTGATCATTTGTTAAATTTTGCTAATAATTGTGTTCACAATTTATTTTGCACAATGCGGTGCAACCTCAGTTTATGAGCTTCAAATTGTGTTTTTGTGTATTCACTATATATTGTAAAAATTAAACTGCATAAGAAAAAGTGTTAAAACGTCCGGGTAGACTGTTTTTGGTCATTACTGCAATCAAAAGAATTCCTCGGGTTTACCATAGAGAGTAAATGGCTCTTTTTTCTTACCACCGGCCACATAAGATAAAATAACTTAGTGCACACACTTTCTACAGTTGAAAAACAAGCTGGGGACTATCTGAGAATGGCTGTGCTTGTTGTGGCCGCACGCCAAGGGTAGGTATGCAGCCCAATGGACACCATCTGCATGAACACATTTTCTTTTTTTTTTTTTAAAGCTAGCATTTCAAGTGTGTGTGTGTGTGTGTGTGTGTGTGTGTGTGTGTGTGTGTGTGTGTGTGTGTGTGTGTGTGTGTACATGTGCGGAGTCGGAAACCAGGAGCAAATGCTTCACGCCAAATCGGGGGGACGAGGTGGGAGAGCAGGACATTCCTGCGAGATGACAAGCCATCACAGTCACACACCAGCACAGGAATGTTGGGAAAACAGACATGGTGGGTGGGTGGGTGGCCGGGATGCAGGGTATAGGAGATGGGGGGTGGGAGGATGAGTGTGCGAGGGGGTAGAGAGACACTGGATGAAGAAAGAGTGTCACTTCATTAGACCAGTAGTCATGGGTTTCCAAAAAGGAGCGAAGGAGCCGCTGTAATTAGTTTGCACTCAATGAAAAGAGAGAAAAAGGGGGAACAGGCAAAGAGATCGGGATACAGATAGAGGGAGAGGGGGAAATGGATGAGAGAAGGCTGACTTTTGCCCCCATCCCTATCGCTGCTCTGCCTACCGGCTCAGCCCACCCCGGCTGGTGGTTAACTCCAATTTCTGTCATGCAACAGAAAAACCACTGGAGGGATGAAAGAAAGAGGGGAAAATGGACTAAAACAAATCTCTGCATGTGCGTGTCGTTGTGTGTGTGTGTGTGTGTGTGTGTGTGTGTGTGTGTGTGTTTGTGTTTGTGTGCGCTTCTAGTGAGTGTACAAAAGTTAGAGGTGGGCCCGCCATAACGACGACAAAGGGCCCCAAAATGACGGGATTTTTTTTTTCCTAGTGGCAGCATTAGGATACAGAGAGGGGCAGCAAAGAGTGAAAGGGAGAAAGAGTGTGAACACTAGTGTAGAGAAAATAAATACTACATGTAACAATATGACAACACACACACTATATTAGTCACGTGGTAGATTCGAAAGTACTAAAAGGGTCATAAACCGCGCATGACTGAGAGACACACACACACACACACACTTCGGAACCCCCCCCTTTTGCAGCAGACTGAGGACTTGTCAATACATTAACATATACACCCTAGTCACGTGAAAAGAATGATAAGATGTGCCTCTTAGAGTAGTAGTAGTAATGAATAAAGTTAGATTCTTAGAGTGGCCAAGGATTAAGGCCTGGAGTGGAATCCCAGGGAGGACAAAGACTCCCTCAGTGGTCAGAAGGTGAAGAAAGGAATGTGAGCCTGAGTAGATAAACTAAACAGATAACGACCAGAGACAGGGAAACCAAACATGTATTGACAACAGTTGTAAATCGTGAGACTCTGCTCGACAACAGAGAAGAGAAGAAGGAAGAGCGATCGATCGGGATCCAGTGTGGGCGGAGTATGCTCAGAGATCCAATCAGGCTGCGCGACGAAGGATAGCGTTCCGCCTGCAACACGACTCAGAGCCAATAGGATCCCTCGAGCTTCCAATACAAAACTTGAAGCGCACTCTCTGTTAGGGGCCTTTTGTGTGAGAAGCGAACTAGTCGTGACTGCCATCAGGTCCGTGCACGTATTACTGCCCGGAATGTGATGTTTCTGCCTTAAATTGAGTAAACACAGTGTGGTCCAACTTAAATTCTTTCGAGTGTTTTATTGCACCGTCGCCTCCTGAATTTATTGTTGTTTTCCGCACAACACTAGTGAATATGCGCTCCAGATGTGTCGGCCTGTCACGCTGCAAGTAAACACCCTCACTGATGGACAGCTCGGGACTGGATGGCCTCACCGTCTTACCCCCGGGGAGAGTGCTGGAGAAGGAAGGAGGAGAGTGGAGGGAGAGGAGGACAGGAGTAAAAGGAGGAGGAGGGGGGGGGGCGGTGGATGAAGGAGGAAGGGGGAGGGCTCTGTGCTAAGGGACCCGAGCCAAGAGCAAGTCACCCTGAGGACCTGTGTAGCCTGGCAGGCTGGATACAGAGGAGACAGAGAGAGACGGGGGAGAGAGGAAACAAGAGTAAGGGAGAAAGAGAAAATAAGAAGGGGTGAAAGGGAGAAAAAAGTACATGGAGAGAGAGGGATAGCAAGGGAGGACTGGGCCTGATTGTTCCCCTCCTGTCCCTCCTCCATGTGGCCTCCAAGGGGGCTCCTGCAGCCTCAGCGAATTTCCGTCTGGCACAGACCTGCGAGCTCCTGGGAGCAAACTGAAATACGAACTGCAAGAAGGGAGGATGGGAGGAGGAGAGAAAGGAAAGGAAGGAGAGGGAAAGACAGAGGCACCGAAAACGAGAGACGGACAGGGCTCCGAGATGAGTGAGGAGTTGTGGTGGTCATAAGTACACATAATCTCTAGCATTTAGTCTCTGACAGATTTAAAGGGGGGGGGTTCACTTAAATTACAAAAAAACATATATACGTTTTCTCATTTACCTCGGAGGATATGCAGCTATGCGGATATTTGTGGTTTTGTTTGCCCAGGATTTAAGGTCTGAGATGTTTGCCACTACCCCAACACAATAGAGCTGAATGGAACTTCTCTGTGGGGCTCAAACCACAGAAGAATTACATTGAAAACCAATTCAACAGTAGAATATCTTTCCAGACTCAGTGCCCCTGATATGCTCACTCTATCAGTAGCTTAATGGGACTCTGCTTCCAGTTAGCTCTCCCAGGTCTGTCTCCGTTATATGGGGGTCGCAGCAGATAGCTCAAACCTTTGACAAGTAAAACCCCAGTGATTGATAACAAGCTTTGAGTCAAATACTGATGCTGTTTGTACAAAGGTGTGCAATGTTCTTCTATCATCAGTGTTTTATTAAATCTGTTATGTCCAGTGGCTTGTTTTGGTTCTGGTAAATAAAAAGTGCCTGTGAGCCTAATTTCCTTAAGAATAGTTTAAAGCTATATGCATAACTAGATGACACTAGAGGTATATGCGATTTTTTATTTGGTGATTTGAGTGAAGTGTCTTCTCTAGTAAGTTTAGGAAAAAAAACACACACACACACACACACACACACACACGAGTGGGGAAAACAAGCCACATGTTCAGATCCCGCGTGTTCACCTTGAGCGGGTGTACCTTTCCTCTCACACTCTTATGAAACTTGTATTATTCCAACTGCTCTGCTATTATTTTAGCTGCACCGGACAGGAGCGCTCCAGCGGAGTGTGAGAGAGAGAGGGAGCGCATGATTGGATAACTGCATATAACGCGGTCAGGTGACCAGCGCTGGCCGAGGGGGCACCCCTCTGGTGCATGATGGGTCGCCAAGCAGTCACCAAACCGTGAGTATGTCAAGCGTGGGGGGGGGGAAAGGGGAGTAACATGCAGCACATGTTTTTCTGATTTTAGAAAGTTAAACGGAAAGTTCCCCTCTAATCTAATAGCCCGTTATGACATATATTCGTAATGTAATTGAGAGCAACACTTTGAAATTTGATAGCGTTATGAGCAGCGGAGAAAAAAAAGCGATAAGAACCCTGTCTGTAATCATACACTCCAAATGATACGTCTTGTAATCACGGACTGCAACTGTGATACGGGACACGTCTAATACACCTTCGCCGAGGTGTTCCTAAACCACATTAGTGGACCCGCTCAGTGTGGGGGGGGCTCGTGTGCACCCGAAGCATTTGAGTCCCGTCAAGTGCAATGGAGCTGCTATCAGAAAGCTGCTCTGATGACACCACTGCATTAAGCAGCTGTCCACTCCCATGATCATTAGTGCGATATGGATGCAACGGAGCAGTGAACAGGATGCTGGGATTGCTACTAAGACGGGTCTCCAGGGGTGGGGGTGGGGGTGGGGGGGAGGCAGGGAGATGAGTCCAAACAACATCAAGTCACCGCAACCCTCAGAGACAGGGTCAAAACTTTTACACGCACAAACAAACACAAAGATTGAATTACCCTAACATCTTTCTGCGATAATCAAATCTTATTTCACTCAGCTTCCGCAAATTCAAGACCACAAGACAGAATCATGGGTAAGAGGCCTTTTTGCGAAATATATATACTATATATATTTATTTTTTTAAATAGAAAAGATAAGTGTCACTCCCCTGTATCTAACGTTAAGGTCTTTTTCTAAGGAGGATGTTTTTGGACGCGTTTGTGGAACCGGTGTTTAGCGTTCGGGCCTCGGGACTTTTCCCATGGCAGCAGTTGATTGACATTTGAGGGCTAGTGGGGCGGAGACACATCAGCCCTCAGACAGTTAACTAGCTTTCACCCAGAAAGTAGAATCCCAGCAGTGATTCCCACTAGACGGTACATTTTTGGTCATGTTGAGTGTTTTTCTCTGTCCCGTAACTTGCATTAGCTGTCCCAAACATTTCCGTAAACAAATATGTGATTTCAATTAGAAATGTGTGAAAGACTGCACCATTTCTGATCATCCTCTGGTCGCAAAAAATACTACAAACCAGAATGTTAAAAAAAAAATCGACACCGCTCTAGCTTGCTTTAATCCTTCTTTTGCTTCATTTTGTAAGATGGAAAACAGAAAAAATGTGTCTTAATGTGCTTTGCTCTGATAAGCTACCCTCCTGGTTTGCAAGGTTAGCAAAGGTGACCTTGAGGACCAGACCTGCTCTGAAACCACAACTGTGAAACATGAATTCCACGAGGTTTTAAAAAAAACACGCCTCTGAAAATATCTGCACGGCAGATTAAGGGAAAAGCATTCCATCTCCTAAAAGTATTTAAAGCTTGAATGACTGCGTTGGCCTTTAGCATTTATCAAATTCTAACTCAGAGATGTAACCTTGCTCTTTGAATGTTTTCACTCTATGGCCAATGAGGTGCAATTGTACTATGATAGAGTGTCTAATTAGCTTAATTATGAGTTTAAAGCAAGGGATTAACAGATAAAAATCAAAGACGGGAGGAGATTACAACATAGAAAAGCGGCTCTTTTTTCTATTTTTATGGAAGTGGCTGACACTGGCAATGAGCAATATGACCTCGAGCTGTATATGGTCAGATATAAAAAAAAAATAATCATGAAGAAATAAAGAAAAGAAAAGGCACGACTAGAGGAAAAGATGTATGTATGTATTCAAACTGTATCTAACTAGTGTTTCATTTCAAACAGCATGTGGTTGGTGTTATGTCGCAGCTGTAGTGCTGCTGTCAATGAGGAGGGTCTGCTGTGTTTTCCCACTGTGAGGAGCAGAGTCACACCGGGGGTAATTATCTGTGACTTGGAGACAGACACGGCTTCCTACCACACACAGTCTCCAGCGCACACCCCGACATTTATGCACGGCCATACAGTCCCCGGTGCACGAATGTATGGCTCTTACTATGTGTGTGTTTGTGTGTGTTTACTGAGCTATGGATGGGTAGCCCCTCTGAGCCATGGGTTGAGTGAATATTCTTAGCACGTTGGGACAGTCCACAACACAGTGCGTCCCTGTAGACCCCTGCCCTGCCTGCCTGTACCCTCTGATTTGGACAGAGGGCAATCAAGCAGACCCAGTAAACAATACACAGCGAGGCCATGGAAAACCACAGTAGCTCCTCAATGTATTCCTCTCATATCACTAGGGACACCCGTGTTTGTCCAATCACTGTGGAGTCGGAGAGATGCAGTATGGAGGGACTATTAAAATGATCAAGGATGCCGGTTAATGGCCGGCGGAAGATGACATGCTGCACAGTGCTTTCATAGAGCTGCCAAGGGAACACCCATTAGAGTGATGGCCCATAGGAAAGATATATATAGTGGTGTGTCAATGACTGCTTTTCAAAGGCATGTTCTTGTTTATTTTATCCTGGGAATGCCTCCAGAGATCTGAGTTCATTCTGGGCCATGGGTCGGGAGCAGAGGGCCCTTCATGTGGCCGACCTGCAGAGGGAAGCTCCCAAACTCGATTAGGACGTCACATAAGTGGATCTGTTGGTAAAAAGGCCCTCACACAAATACAAGCACCATATGCAATATTGCCTGGGCTTTATGAAGACAATGTTTTGACATGGATTTCATTCAAGGTTTGTCACAAAAACATATTTCCTCTGTGACAAATGTGCCAGAACAGGTTGTATGTCAAGGTTGTGTCAAGACGGGTTACCCAAAGGTTGCCTTAAAACCACTTAAGGTGGATGCCTAACCTCAGCCATCTTGTGAGAGTTTACACTCAAGACACGACCGTGACAGGTCATGACTTGGTTCGTCCGCGTCTTTCAAAACACAAACAACTGTTTTCTGATCTGCTTTTGGGAAATATTTTTGATTGTCTTGGTTTAAAGGAACGGTGTTGATTGTCTGAAGAAGGCAGGATGCGGACTAAAGTTTCAGGAGTCAAAGTCAGACGCTTTAAGCCATGGCCCTCAATACACAACTGCTTATATAGTGGCTCGCCATCAAATCAGGGTCCCATTTAAAAAAAAAGTGATTTGCAAGCTTACAATCGATCGCAAACAGCAGCACCTTCCTGTTCTGAGAGTGATTGTCGCTTGCAAATTGCAAATAAATTAACAGGGCTCATGCATTGGTCAAAATGATTAGCAAAACATGTCAAAATGAATACGAACTAAATCAAATTTACTGTTTCACAGCAAAACATAATTAAATAAAATTGGTTGTGATTTTTTTTTTTTTAAATGAAGACAATGAGAAAAAAGTATATCTTGAAAAACAAACATATGGATTTATCAAATGTAGTCTAAATTACATGTTGCCTATAAAAAAAGATTTCCAACTTTTCTCTTTTTCTTTAATATCCACGAGCAGTAGAAGGAAGTCTCTTCTTTTCTATTGTGCTGCCAGGCGATCCAAATAGAATCAAGCTAAATAAAATCTGGAGTGTCATCTCCAGACAGAAGCAGAGGAAAGAGTGTTCCTCTCACGTTACCTTCTTCTACATTGGCAAATGATTAGCCTGCTGAAAACATCTCATTATCAGTATTTATGAGGGAGTGCGCCAGCCGGAGTAATGACAGCTTTACTCCAAAGTGGCACTCTCTCTCTTCCCCTCTCTTTCTCTTTGTGCACACACACACACACACACACACACACACACACACTCAGTCTTACACACACGCTGTTTATCATTGTGTCTACAGGAGATATATATACCATGTAGATATAGATTCCGATACTGTAGATGTTACATTACTGTAGTACATTAATGCATTATTCTCTCCCTCTCTTACCCCGACCCTCATTGCATGTTTAGCAACTTTTAAAGAGAACCTTTATGTTATGCTATGTGTGTGAAAGCCTGTCTGTGTGTGCATAAATGTGTGTGCTACTATACTATATATTTGAGAGACAATGTACGTTTTCAGCTTTAAGAAAATGGAATATTTTTGCCAGACCTCATTCTTTACATAGGTTTTTATTGATAAAAATGTCGTTAAGTTTCAGAGTTTTAGAGTTTAGAAAGAAGATTGGATCAAGGAGTTGGTTAAGACACATCCAGTAGTTTTTACTGGGTATAGTTAGGGTTAAAGGATACAAGTGGGGGTACTAACATTTAACACAATTGGAACGCAATTGGAGTCTATAAATGTACTCCTTTACTTAGACTATGAATACAATTATTATTTCACAAACGAATACAGAACACATGTATTATTTGATCAGCTGTTGGCATCCAAAACAAGCACTTAGAAGGAACAGAAAGGTGACTTCATAGATGTACTTCAGTGTTTGTGAGAAGCTTCTTTTTCGCCATCCACACACATTTTTAGATCTATCGATTCCGGAGAACATTTTTTAGAAGCTCAGTTTTTGGGTGTGTAAAACTTTCGTTTGAAGAGAGAGCTGAATAGAGAGGAAAATAAAGTCTTTCAAATTAAACCAGCTCAGTGTGGACATATATCAGCATCCTCCTCATCAGTCAGCATGTCAACTTCTCTGATGGAGGTTTGAGTTTTAACTTGGCAAACTTGTTGGAAATCTGTTTCAGTCACAGATACATACTACCTCTGCACTAATCATTTTTTTCATCTCTAGACTCAACCCGAGAGACTGAGGAGATTTCTTATTAGTTTGGATGTTGTTGCCTGAGGGGCCAGAAAGCGATGAGATATTTGACCAAACGCAGAAACCCAATAAGGGGTCATCGATTAGGAGGGCTGAACACCATATTGGACACACAGGTGGCTGCGAAGAAATTAAAAAGCTGAAACAAATAAATGGAAGAAATCAAAACTGAGGCACCTTAAATCTCTTTGTCTCTCCACCACAAGTTGAGCGGCTGTTTGTTTATGTTCTGAATCCCTCGGGCCTGAAGAGGAAGTCACAGTACATCCCCTGTTAAGACCATGACAGATCGAACACAAGATGTGATGACGCTCTAGTCTAGACCGAAACCGGTGGTTACTAAATACTTATGACTGACTTTCGGATCATGGTCCTTTCTACTTCTTTATATTCCAGCTGTGATGTTTCTTGTTACTGTATATTTCTCTCTTATAATAAGGTTTTGATATCTGGCATGTTTGATCAATTGGGGCATGAATAAGAGAGCCGATTAGCATTTGCTAGCCGCTATCAAAGACTCAGCAGATATAGACATAGCATTACCAAAACAAAAAGGCTAGTCTAGTTGGAATCATTGCTAACATTAGCATGCTAGGCTAGTTAGCATGACAAGTACTTTCTAATTGGAATACGACCAAGTATTGCACAATAACAAGTGTAGTTGTAGTCAACTTGAGTAATCTTTGAGTTATCCACTGGCTCTTCACTGACTTCAGTCCTTGTTGTCTCCTTGTGTGTGTTTATGAGTGTGTGTAGTTGGCGAGAGCCCCTACACAGAAAACGGAAGAGATTCTGCAGTCCGATAATAAATTTCACTAAAACGTTAAAAAAAAGAACCACTAAAAGAACCAATAACGTTGGAGCTGGTCAATACTCTGGTCGTTAATAATTCAGCACCTGTACCCGTTTAATACCAGGTTTTGGTACCCATCCCTAATTGCATAAAGTGATGGCTTGAGAATAACAAAACCATCTGCGCTCAAACTGTTCCCTCGTAGCGCAGCTTTCACGATGCAGTTCTGTACGCCACCGGGTACGAGCTCCCAGGACAGCGAATGATCGATTTCGACCACAAAGGAAGTGCATCAACCTCTGCAAAACCAAAACATAGCGCTTTAGTTTTCCCTGGACGCTATCAGTTACCAAAGAGTATCAATGCAACTTATTTGCGGCTGCTAGCCACAGTAGCAGAAAAGGTGGACAGCGAAGAACCAAAGTAATAAGTGTGGAAAAACAAAAATGGAGCATTCCCAGTTTTCTTAGTGCTAGGCTCTGAAGAAGATGGAGGGAAATCCACGGGTCTTTGCGACAGAAGTGCCAGCCTTAATATAATTTGTCATATGTCAAAATAAAATTAAAATTGAAAAAGATCTGCACAACACCTGTAGTCTCATTATAGTTTACAACTAAATTTCCCCTCAACTTAAAAAAACAAACTATCGAGGTTCCAGACATTGATGTTGACATTATCTATGTAGTGTGTGCAAAGACTATTATTGTAAAGTAGAGAAGAGCAGAGCCATCTTCACAGCTACCTCTCACAAAGTGGCGAAGCTTACTCAATATCGTCTATATTTAACTTTGACAAGAGGGAACGAGCATGTTTGTGTTGTAAATACTAAGTGTGCTATATATGAATTGGCTGCAACTGGATACATGTGACTAGGGGGCAAATGGATCTAATGGTGGTCTTAATGCTGGCCTTGAATAATGAGGCCTTTGTCTAATAAAACTGGAAAGCCTCCAAATACCTATAGGGACCTCGGCTAGTTAGAGCAATAACAGTCTATCAAAAGAGAAAGCAAAGTGATTACTTAGAGGGTAATAAATACAAGGTCCATGCTGGGGAGGGACTGGGGGCTAGAGTAAGAGAAGGAGAGAGAGGAAAAAAAGAGACGTGGACAAAGAGACACAGAAAAAGAAAGAAGAAAAGGCTCAGAGAAATTAAACTCTATATCTGTTGTTTTAACCAATTACTGTAGCTGAATACTGGTAGAAGGTAAGATTTCCCAGATATTCAACGAGCATCCTTATAGCAGACTCAAGCTATGGAAAGAACTACGGTGGGTGAATGTGAATACATATAAAAGTAATGCATCATTCAGGCTGAAGGCCTACTTGACCTTGAACATCTTGTAAGATCTACACCATCAAGATTGCTTCCTTTGAGATAAAAAAGTGAAGAAATTGAAATATGTGCATTTTGAGTGTGAGGACCAAGAAAATGGTGACGAGCAAGAAAATAATCACGAAAAGAAGAAAAATAATAGAATTACAACTTCTGAACAGGTAGAGTTTTTTTTCTTCTTCATGGAACTTTAAAAACTACTTCACACTAAACTTTGAAATTACTTTGTGAAATAGTTTGAAATTCAGTTGAAATATGCTACAAGAAAGCACCACCAAACAAAGAATACAACCAAAGCCACTTTATGCATTTCTATGGTGACCAAGGGCAAACATTACACTTGAGCAGGAACATGTAGAAAATATTGTCACTTATTCAAAATGACAAAATAGTTCACGCTTGAAGGTCAAGATTTTTGTGAATTTTGAAGAACATTTTCAAAAACCAATCAAGCGCACTTTGAGTGCTTAAACAGACAAGGCAAATGGATAACCTTGGTTTTAACACTCACAAGTATGCACACATATAAGAACATGCACACACAAGGGTGAGAAAAAAAAAAAAAGGTTTTCACTGTCTACCCCCATTCCCAGCATGTCTTAAATGGTGGAGTAGTGCTGACCTGAAGGAATGGCTTTAGGGCCAGAGAACTGGACACAATAACACCACCATCAATTACAGCCCTGAGAGAGGGAAGGGAGTCCAATCAGAGAATTAGAGAGATGTGGGGCAGACAGGTGGATCGACAGCCTCGAGGCAGAGGGAGAGGGTGGAAAAGGGGATGACAGAGAGGACAGACAGGAGACAGACTGCTGGTCGCAGCTCTAACTAAGTGACGGGAAGAGGATAATAAAGAGTCAGTCTCACGGAGCGAGCGGTGGCCTCAGAGGGGGGAGGGAGGGAGGGGTTGGAGCAGAGGGGTGACAGAAGTGAGAGATGGACTTCATCAAGACCGCTGCCTGATGGTTAGGGTTCAGACTGTTGCTATGTTTCTGGCGCGCTGTCTTCAGGGCGGGGAAAGTGTGTGTGCGTGTGTGTGTGTGTGTGTGTGCTCAATCTGCAATGACTGGTGAGCGATTCATTGCCCCCCACCAGAGTGACCAATGCCTTTCCACTCCGGGCCTTGATCCATTTCAGCTAATGTATTACTGGAGGAGCATCACTGTCCGCTGTCTGCTGACTGGGCTGGACCGAAACACGGCTTCACTGAGCTTCAGCGGACACAAGGCTTTCCTAAGAGCTACCAGAGAGGCAGCGCAGCCTTCATCAAGGTTTAATCATCATGTTCAGAGTACACCAACTCCACATCTAGCCGATTTATTACTGTTATTTAACATTTGCCCTCTCCTTTGTTGAAAACTTGTTTTTAAGACTGTTTCTCATATTACCTTGTACATATTACCAACTTTCTGTATAGTGTTTTTATATTTTTAATTTCTTTTCTTATTATAGTGTGCTTTTTTATAAATTTTTATTTTTTATAAACTGTTGACTCAGAGCCCAGCACAAGAAATGACAATATGTCTAGCCTGTTGGTCTGTGCACAAAAGGCCAATACAAACCTTGATCCTCAGACATGCACATTGTAACCAGAAATGGCTGAAGTTTAGTTTGGCTCGACAGATTAGGACTCATCCAAACCTGTGTATCTCAAAGTGCAAAGAGATATTGGTGGATCGACAGCCTCGAGGCAGATAATTGAGATATTATCAAGTTAAACTTTCAGTCCACTAAAAACCTAATGAATTTCTGTTATTCCTGAAAATGACGTTCCTGACACTAATTAAATAGGGTAAATACATTTTGAAGGAAATGTGATGCTGCTCTGTTTGCATTCTCTGTCAACATAAGGAGGAAATGCTTTTATTTAACAGATCTTGCAAAAATGTTGCTACTTAAGACATCAGCCATAATTTTCCAATCTAGAAGTACAATGTCCACTTGTAGTGACTACAGCATTATTTCACTTTTTCATGCTTAGGAACTGGCAGCACTTGTTTTCGGTTATACTTCAAGCATGTTTCCTGCTCCCATCACCCAATTGAATGCAACATTACACAACCACAAGACACCCTTGATGTTAAAAGTTCACAATTGCTCTGTTCAATATGTTATTAGTACCTCATCAGTAGGATACTAGTAAAAAAGGAAAAATACCATTTTTTGGGGGGGGTTCAGTCTAAAATCACTCTCTAATGGCTCCGTTTTCACTTTTCTGTTAAAAGTTACTTTTATTTGGTTATGAAACAGTCTCAACTTAATACTGATGCTTCTGACCGCCCTACATAAGTAAACTACACCATCAGCGAGAAGACATTCGTAACGCTCGTCATCGGTGCCACCGCTTAGGCTTCTGTGCGGATCCAGCGGAAATCCCCACAAAAACTCCTTCAGCTCCGACTCCGACTCAAACTGTTAGTGTTTTCAGTCCAACTCCTCCAGGGTGCCGCCCGCCACAGCACAAGACATTCCCGTCCTTGTTCTGCCTGAGACCTGTCTACTATCAACATGTGGCACATGTCCTTGACAAGTGGAGAGGATCCTTCACCACAGGAGTTGTACGCTATGCAGCATCAAGCATGCTACCCCTTTTCCCTCTCTTTTACCCCTCCTGCCTCCCCTCTTTCGCTCTCCCTCTCTTAATATTGAGTTGCCGGGGTAAAGGGGGGCCAGAGGAATCTAATAACTGTGACAGTGGGGCTTTTTTTGGCATTGTTCCTGAAGCTGTGCAGACACACACAGGGCTGTCTGCTGGCTCTAATGAAAGGTTAAATGAATAGGACTAAGTGACAGGAGGTACAATAAAGAAACAAGAAGGAGGAGAGAATGTGTGCGCGAGCATGTGTCCGTGTCTTTGTGTGTGAGTGTCTCGAGGCCGGCCTCCTTCAGCTCGGGGAACAACAAGGACGGCCCCTCCACAGCGCCACAATATTCAAAACAGATTGGTCTGCGACCGGGTGTGCGTGCACATTCACGTGTGTGTCACGTGTGTGTCACGTATGTGTGTGCGTCTGACTCTCCCGCCAGGACACAGATGCTCAAGAGGAATTCCAGCATGTTTTTGTTTTTTTTGATAAATGTTAAGGTCACTGGCGGAGAGTAAGGGTGGAGGCTGGAGGCTGGAGGGGAAAGGGAGGGCGGGAGGGCGAGAGCAGTGGGGGAGGAGGCAGAGGGAGTGACGGGGGTGGGGGGGACGCATGTCTCGTCTTGTGCCTCTCTCTGCCTGTGCCTTGGTGGAATGCAGAGTCACATGAAAGAGGCCCTCTTTCGCTCTCCCTCTCTCTGAGACTCGTCTCTTGTGTCTGTCTCAAAAGCGCCACTGTCCCCCTCCTGACACACTACCTGTCAGCAGATTTCCCCTCAGCTCCGAAGACACACATCAGCCACAACGGCATGCCAAAACGCACGCACACAATCACATGCGCACGGGCACCGACACACGTGTACAGATGTGCCCTTCACACGGTTTCCCTTGAACAGGAAAAGTGAACTGAGGACCAAACAAAGACACTTAAGCCCATCATCCTTAGACTGCTTAATTCATATGATTATCCCCGTAAATAGCAACTTTGTCCCCAACAATCACAGGATGGGACTTCTAGCATGTCATCCAGGTTCATGGTGATGTATTGCACGCTACAGAACAGTTCATAGATGTAGCATGATCAATGACACGTGCATATCCCTTGGAGGGTGTGACGTTGATCGAGACAGACAGGGAGTTAAGGATGCAAAAGTTATGGTGAGGTTTAATCTTAGGCATCCGACTGGAGGAGGACGTTTCTATGAGATTGAATCAAATCTGTTCTATAGAGTGAATCCATGTGTTTCTACCAAACCATGAGGTCAAGACCCACTGCAAACAAAATGAATGCTCACTGCATTGAGTGCTTAGCAGGTGTGTAATGGCTATCAGCTATCAGCATGATGGCATCACTTATCGTTGCCTTCCAAAACTGTTACAAATCCCAGTTGGAAAAAGGTTTTATGAGTGATGGTTAGGGTTAGGGAAAGCCGATGGATGGTTTGGTTTAAAATGAGGGCTTAAGTTAAAGCTGGAGTTCGGGTCTTTAACAAAAATAAACGTGCGTTACATTCAAGTCAAACACGTCTGTGGTGACTTAGCCGCCAAGGCCCACTGGAGGTGATGCGTTTTACGTTAACTAGTCAGAGCTGTAGGGGTCAGTAAGGGGAATGAGACCAGAGCAGCGCAGCAGATAGGAGTATGGCGGAAAATCATAAGCGTCCAAGAAATGTATCTAGATTGGAGGATCTAGATAAAAAATAAATTCAGCATTCAGACGAAAGAGTAGAAGTAAAAATAAATCAATAAAAATAAAGGTTGGACGGAGAGGACAAACAGATCTCTATTAGTGTAGCTTTTACTTGTTGGAAAGCACTAAAGAAAGGGGAGGGACTAACGGCAGACACGGATGTCACGTTACTGCTCTTGGATATGTTGTTATTGGTAATATGAGTGCAGTGCTCCTTCAATACGCGAATGGGAAGACTTGAAGAGAACACTACTCAGGGAGATTCTGCGAGCTAACCTGAAGGCATAGGTCATTGGCATACGTTGACATTAGTATTGTAGTTACTCTTACTGCCAGACAGGGGAGATAAAAAAAAATCCACACGCTACAGAACATGTTTAAGGTAAGAAAAACATTGTGGTTTGGGTAGAAATTACTACCTCAAAAATTACTACCTCAAAAAGGGGTTTCACAATCGTCATTGTCAAGGTCATGCCATTAGGAAGCTCTATGAAGCTCTATGGAGCTCTATGAAGCCTCTTAGTCAAATAAAACCATTATTGACTGTCTGCTGGGAACAAGGTGCGAGCAGCAATCTCGCATTGCATTTCTCATGACGATGTACTACAACTTCCTCCTTTACTTTCAACAGAGAAGTGTCATAACTCTTATGGCCAGTAGAGGGCTTTGTCAAGTGAACATCACATTGGAGGATTTTCTGAAACGACTGTCCGTACAGTCTCATTGTTATTTACTCAGATTCCACTGAGCATGTGAATACATGAAAATGTTAACGTTACAACGTATACACAATGCCATGACGTCCTTCACCAACCTTTCACAAGTTATATCCAGTTAAAGACATCATTCATACGAAGATGAAGAGACCAAACTGCATCAAGACTGGGTAATAGAGGCGAGATTATACACTCAAACCACGAGGTTACAAGTGTGCCTGAATCATATTCAGTATATTCAGATAACACTCATTGTATGATCACACTTTGTGAACGTAAAGTCTTGAAAAACCAAGGTGACCACTTTTCCCTCTTGATCCAGCCTAGATGGGATTCATACATTGGTTACAACTCATCAACACACAACCTCATTAACACAAATAACGCAAGTAAATATGCAAGTCGTTACTCTGCCTGAGAAGATGGCTGTGTTGAGTAAAATAGGAGCGTATCTGTTCTGATACAGAAATCCAAATACCTGTCTTCAGTTGCCTTTTGTATTTGATAAGGTACCACTACATGAAAACAACTTTCAAATGTACCAGGGAAAGGATGTACACTATAATGGTCAACCAGAAACAACACCGTCATTAACTGAGCACTTGAATACATCTTGAGTGACAGAAATGGTTTTCTTTACTAACCTCTGTCCTCTGTCTTACTGCCTGTAGCTTTGTTTGGCTTGGATAAGGACAATATAAAAGGTTATGCCTTTTACAAAAGAAACATTTAAAAAATTTGAAATATTAAGTTTTACAATAGCTGGAGATTGATTACACAGTTATTATATACTGGAATAAGACTTCTCTGTTCCCTCTCTATTACGTAACAACAATAGGAAAAAGTAAAAACATCAAACCTTCGGTACATACCAGGAATTTCCAAAGTCCTTCGTGTAGATTTTTGCAGTGGCTGAAATCTCCCTTTGGTCATTTGTGTTGAATGTCTGCTCTGTTCCTGTTCATTTTTACTAATCCAAACATTTGAAAAGGGTTTCAAATGGGAAACATGCCACCAATGAAGTACACAATGCCATGTTATGTTTAAAATATTTACCTTAGCTTTGCATTTTGTGTGACACATTTATGAAATCACATGAGAGTCCCAACACAGCCTCTGAAGTGATACTGGAACGACTAATGGATGACTGAATGGACTGGATAATGTACGTGTACTTTAAGAAATTGTATGCAGCAATGTCAAGGCAATTTGTTTGTGATAAAATCAGGTTTACACACAGTCCCCCCTGTTGTATGAGTGCACCAAGAGTCCACTAATGGGCTCTATAAGCTTGCCAAATCACTCAAGTAGCATAATTAAATTTTCATGTAATGCTTTTGCCATTCAGGACAGACTTAGCCAGCCTTCCTGGTACTGGCTGTTTAAATTGCCATGGTTTTCACAAAGTCAGCAACTCCTGGACTCATGGTGACTCGGGTTGAGGGTTGCACCTGTGCACTGTGAACTGATTACAACTTGTAACGTTCGTTTCGGCCTCGCTAACAGAGGTTGCTCTGTTGGGGACTAACAGGACACAACGGCAGTAGGAGGGAGAAGCCAAGGCAATGCAAACTGGTCCAGACTGGCCCAACACACTACGAGCAGACCAGAAACAACCGCCTGTTTTTCTGAGGCAATCACAGGAAGGCCACCTAAGACAATCACAGAAATATTTTCGTGTCGCTCAGCAAGAAAACAATGGCAACGGAAATTTGACTAGGATATTTGATGAGGTGGACAACACAAATGAAATGCATCCATGTGACTATGCAACAGTCAGACTCAGTGACGTGGTGTTAAGTATTGGGAAAGGCCACTTCAGATGAGCAAGTGGGGACAAACAAACACAAGATTTTCAACTACGAGACTGGTGTTCAAGACTGCGTGTCTCCAAGTTTGGTTGCGTCCTAAGTGACCGAAAAAATCACAAAAGATACTTCCAATTGAAATACATCAGTATGAAAGTTGTGTTGAGCGTCCATGTACAAGAATCATTCAATTAATAAAGTGTGTGACTGTTGGCAATAAAGGATAAGAAGGGTGAAAGGAGGGCTTCTGGTACTAGACACTGTTAAAGTGTCTCCATTCATACCAATGTCAGTGTTGGTGTGAGACGGATGGACCGAGGTGCAAACTGTAGCAGGAGCCATGTAATAAGAAGTGGAAGCCTAGATCTGTAGGCCCAAATCCAGCCTGCCTATTCCAATGCACCATTGCCACCATCCTCTACATGTTACACGACACCTGATGCCAGGGTAAGACAAGGGTAGGAAGAGGAGCACTGCATCAGGAAACACTTGATCACAGTCATCATCTCACTTGTTGCGTTGCCTTTTCAGTGGCTGGAATACGGTGGAAAGTTTGGGAACTGGGCTACGGTACGACGGACATATCTTCTAACTGGGGTTAGAAGGTTATTTGGCTTATCCTGATTGGCTTAACCAGTCCATGGAAACTCAGCGCCCCGTCCTGCCAGAGTAAGGGGCCTACAGACCTGGTTAAAGGTATGACGCTCAAAACAACTGTTACGGTCCTTCCATGGACAAGTGCATTAACAGGTTTTAAATGAGAGAAATCGGGATAGAGACCCTTAGGAATCATTTCAAAGGGTAAAAATAACATTGTCAGGCACAGTTACTAGCGAAGAACTAGACACTCAGGGCAATAATTCCAAAGTCAACATGCTATGTCTCAGTCCTCAGGAATTTTTCATGAGCCACCACTTATCTTGTCATATCAGATTTCTTCCACTAGCTTCTTTAGAGGGAAGAGAAAAGACACCTTTAGGGCAAATGATTCTCTTTTAATCAAATCACTCTGTATGGCCTGAGGAGATCTTTCCATGCCGAGTCACTGAGGCATGGGCCATTAATGCACACACCCACAAAATAAAAGAAACCTACAAACAAAGTATTGAAACAGCAGCTGTTAGGTGTCTTTTTATCTGAACGCAAGAAATGAGACTCAACAGTAAAATAAAAAATACAAGAAGAAAGCAAGGAACAAAGTGGTGTCTGGAGTTTCCATCACAAGTGAAATCCCAGATTTTCTCACTCACTGTTCATGGAACAAAATCGAACAACTTTATTCTGGAGTGCAGTCAGTACAGGAGGGAGCTATAAAATATAAATTATACCACATAACCCTATACCTCCCAACTGAGCCATTTGGTTACAACTATACTCCTGTTCGTTACACAAGTCCAGCGTCTCTGGTATTTCTATAGCGTCGACATGAATTATATTCTAGCCCCGCTGAAGAACATATGGATTACAAGTGAAATGTAATTTCCCTCCCGATCGGACAGTTGCCACCCAGTGACACTGAAGTGTTTATTTTACAGTTGCCGGTAATTAGTTCTGGACCGAATCAATTAAGGCCACCCAAAATTACAACTGAAAATGTAAGAATCATGGCCGTGTCTAGGTAGACAGAGAAATGCAGCAGTGGGTGTATTTTCTGAAAGCTGAGTTGTGCAAGAATCTGTTCTATCATTTCTCACTTTAAACAAATAAAGGCTGAGGGAGTGTGTGGCTCCTGCACACACTGGGTGTGTTCATGAACGGAGACCAAAGTGTTCCTGATGCCTTCCTTCAGGAGTATGATAGTGTTTGGATTAGCATGTGAAATGTAGCCCGAACAAAAAAGAAAATGACACAAAAAATGTAACACATGTAAGTACAAGTATCAGCTTACAGTTCAAACAGCTTGTAGCACTGAGCATGGTTTTAATCTCATTAACTTGCCATTTACAAGAATTATCTATATCAGGGGTCCCCAAACTTTTTCCTGTGAGGGCCACATAACTTTTCCCTTCTCTGATGGGGGCCGGGGTCAGTTTGTAACAGAACCCCCCCCCCCCCCCCCTCCATAGAAAGAAATGTGTTGCTATTATGTTGAACAGGCAAGCTTTATTACAATATATTAACATTTGTGTCACTTGGAACTGATTAAAACACATAATAACAGTAATACAACCTTAGTTACAATACCTAAAAAATATTCTGCACCAAATAAATAATAAAATAAATGAATGAAAAACGTTTTGCAAAAATGCCAATATACAGTCACAGTCTATTCTTGTGCTGAAGTTGCTGTATTTCAATAAATTTCGGATCAGGCTGGTATGCTTCACTCCCCATATCCAGGACACCGCTACACTGCCTTCGTCGTAGGTCACCGTCACTTAAACTGACTGTTCCCTAAAGTGCAAAGAAAACTTAGCCTAGTCTGCACATGCATGTTTTAACGTAATAATAATTAACTTAAAACAGGGAGACAATGTTTACACTGTCAGCCATGATAGTACACCTCAACACAGAATCAATTTCAGACCTCACCTGAAGCCCTGATGGTCCAGCTGCTGCTTCCTCATCATCCTGCACTGCATCTGCAGTGTATTTCTGAGTTTCCTGAATGCATTTAAAAATAATGCAGGTTTGCACTGTGTGGGGTAGTTACTACTAGCTAACTAACAACGACCTGGGCTTTTTGATAGCTACTTACCCTCTGGGTGAAAACACTCCGTATATCCCTTTTCTTTTTGGGTGGCATTTTCCTATCTACAAAGCACAAAAGGGTCAACAACATTCATGCTGAGACCAAACGAAATACTAATATGAGGCTTTATTATTTCCCGGCGTATTTTAGTAGTTTACCGTGTCAGATGAGTCCGACTGCCAGCTCTCATTCTGCATTTTACGTTCACTTAACTTCGGTGTTTCTGACTCCCCACTTTCTGACTCGCAGGCTCGAGGGCGCATTGGAAAACATGGACTTTTTTTTTTACTCTTCTGGGCGATGAACATAGTATTATACTAGAAGAGTGAAAAATCCACTTCCAAGTTTTTATACTATTACAGATGAGTTTGTGCAAACTTTGGACGGTGGGGACAATTGTGTCTTTTCCCAAACTTTGGTCGTGACTAGTCCCTATGGACCCTATGCAAACCTACGCCCTTGGTTCAGGGGGCCGGGCCAAATGTGGAGGCGGGCCGTATCCGGCCCGCGGGCCTTAGTTTGGGGACCACTGATCTATATTCACACTAGAGAGAAAATGCTCTAGTTTAGCAGATAAAAAAAAAACACTTAGAGATATCAATCTGAACGATAGTGCAAGACTAAACACATCTTAAATGTTCATGTCATAACAGCTGTTAACCCTATTCATTACCTCCTCTCCTTGCTCTGCTGTGTGTCTTTTTTCAAACTCAAGAATCACAGGAACACAGACCAAATTTCATAATGTATTCAGAGGAAACCAGAGAGTTTTCATGAGTTGGAGTGTGTGAAGATTCAGTTTCTCACTTTGTTTGCCGAGGTACAGAAAAATGTAATTATGTCTACTTTATGTATATTGTTTTAAATCAAGTGTGTCTCACACTGTGCTCTTTATTAAATTAGGACTCCTGCCATCCAATTTGTTTGAACATTTCACAGTGTCTCTGTTTAGTCGCTGCAACCTGCAGCTTCGGTTACAGGGTCTCGCTCAAAGATTTCCATCTCAAGCCACTTCTAGGTATATGACCCCACTCCCTCTTTCAAAATATTACCTTTTCTGTCACTGCCAACACACACTATCAGTCACTCGAGATATTATTGGGTCTGAGGACAGATGGAGAGGAGCAGAGCCATATAGGTGCCGCAATGACCCACTCCTGGATAAATAAAGCAAGAATGCTGCTTTCATGTTCTTGAGGCTGACGCTTCTAAGCATAGGTGAAAGTAAATTTTTCGCTTAATCTAAAATACATTTTGTTTGTTTGTTTTTTCCTTCTGCTCTGCGCTTACACATATTTCCTTTCACCACCGGGGGTTAAGCTCTCAACATTAGAGTGCAGCCTCCTCGTGACTAAAATTGCACAGAAAGAGGGTCTGAACATTAAGGTCAAGTGGTGATTATCTCCTTCGATTAATCACATATAATATGGGAATAAGCAAGAACACAAATGGAGAAAAAAAAATGAATCAATGTACCAAAAGGGTTATCAACAGTTCCATTATCATCCTCCTCGTCATCTCCCCCCACTGACCAAAGACTTTACACCTGCACTCAAACACTTTTGAACTGTCTGCACTAAAAACTGAGCATTGCACTAGTCTAGTAACGTTAGGCAGCTACTGTTTATTATTATTATGCACTATTTAACGTTCACTCAATCTGTATTACTTAACTTATCATATGCCCATTTGCCTTTTGTAAATTATGTTTATAGTTCCTGCTTATAGTCTACCTACATTTAATGCACAAATCAACCTGTATAACATGTACATATTACCGCAATCAATCTGTATATCCCGTACCTATATCACTAACTTATTATCTGTAAAATACTTATTATTATCTGTATATTGGTATTTACTGCTATTGCATTTCTGGTTGGATGCTAAACTGCATTTCGTTGCTCTGTACTTGTACATGTGTAATGACAATAAAGTTGAATCTAATCTAATCTAATCTAATTATACACTTAGCACCCATTCTTCTCAAATAAAGAGGCAGGGAGCGAGAAAGTAAGAAAAGCACGGGAAATGAAGAGGATGGAGGAGAGGGAGAAGAGGAAGAAAGAGTTCTCCATGTGAGCAGTAATCAGAGGAAGCCAGCAGGGGGGACGGGGAGGGGTGCTGGGGTCAGAGCGGAGCACCACTAAGCAGCCTTTCTCTTCATTAGCAGCCTCTCTAAGGGGGGCGTCACAGGCCTACCTGTCCAGCAGATTATTGAACCGACTAACCAGTGGCTCCCACCCCAGACACACACACACACACACACACACACACTCTCACGCACTCTCCCCTCTCTGATTCCCACAGACCCAGAGGAATCACGACCTAGCTGCAGCCTCGCTGACAACTTTAACTTTTTCTTTAACCTCACGTAACAGCGCTATAGGCAGAATCTGTTCAGTGCATAATGAGGACATTTGCCTCGACATTTTCTCCATTGTTTTATCTGGAGTTTTGTTGTCAAACCTTTTTTCCTGTCGCAATTTTTTTTGTGGGGCTTTATATATTTTCCGGCAGCAACACACCAGCACTTACTCTCTGCCAATGGCTCTGAGACCGTAACAAGTGTATACTTATCGAGAGAGACAGAAACACACACACACACACACACACACACACACACACGTAAAAACAAATACTGGCATTTTAGTTTGTGTGATTTGTGCGGCAAAGGGCATTTGAATTGGACAGACCCCTGACTGGTCTGGCAGGGAGAGAGCAGCATGGAGATAAAAGTAATGAAATGACACTCCAGGAATGTAAATTGGCATTCTTCAGTGTAGTCGCAGCACCAGCACAGGCCCATGAAACATCCCCGACACACTCAGACTAGGCCAAAATACTGTGCTAAACATTAATCTCAAACACATCTCACTGACATAAGTTTGAAGGTACTTTTGTGGTGCTTTTAAGAGAGGCCATTCATCTCAATCTCTCTCTCTCTCGCTGTTTCTCTTTTCCTACTCGTCTCCCTCTGTCTTCCCTGTCTCCCGAAGCGTTCAGATATGTCCACACTGAAATGTCTTCCACAGACATGAAATGCCTCTTCTGCTTGTGTTTCACTGCCACTGTTGGGCCAGAGCTCCCTGGGTTTCCTTCAGAGGTTCAGGCCACAGGGCAGTGAAACAAGTGTATTTAACAAAGCTGTCACATTTGGTGTAAAAAGCAGCAATTTAAATGACCGAAAGCTTGTGTTTGCGTTGGCATCTAACACGGTCAAACGTGCCTGTTGTTGTATAAGGTAAAAGCTTCCACACACAAACCAAATATCACTGGGGGGAAAAAAAGGCAGTGAATATTTCAGGAAATCAATAAATTGTTGGTGAAAAATAGCATGCAGTTACAAGAAGGAATTCTGCAGAAAGGTGAAGCAGCATTTTCAGCAGAGGGATTTTAGGCCTGAAAAATAACTCGAGAAATGTTGCTGGCAGCTATGAATGAAGCCTGCTCACATTTATTTAAGTAAACACACCATACACATTTCCATCAGCCCCGGTTATGTGTGCTTGCTATCTGAAGACATGCACTAAGTTGCATTGAATTGCATTCAGTGGTTTGTTTGTGTTTGTAAATGTGAAGGCCCAAATCTACAGGTAGCATCAAGTGACTTATGACATAGATATAATGTAAACAAGCTAATAATTTCATACACTCTGAAATGACTGACTTATCCCTAAATATTTTTAATGTTTCTATGGGGAGAAGAGAGCACATGATGAAAACTAATAAACTATTAACTGAACTAATATTTTGTTAACTTACTTTTAGTGTTGTAGATTATAGGTCTCATTTCTGATTATGGCCTTATTATATTTCCAAATGCTGCAATGATTGATACTTTTGATTGTGTCAGACAAAGAGAAAGGAAAGAAAAAGATCACCACAAGCAGAAGAAATATTTTTTTTTCTTTGAAATGCATTCATATAAACATATCCAGCCATGTGTAGATATGAGAGGAGGCACGTGTGGGAAATAAAACACTCGTAAAGACTTTGTTAACGTTTTTGCTGCTCCGATGAGTGCAGATGACAGACCAGCAGAGAAGTTGTAAAAAAAAAAATAAGAAGAAGCAATTTCATAACTTATTCTTGTGATGTGTTTCATAGTAAGTTTTCATAGTAAGTTAGCACGAGCAGAAAAATCATATTTACCATTGCTGCATGTTGTAACTGACAGACCCCGGGACTCCTGGCACTTTTCAAAACTTGGCGTCCTCAAAAAGTCTGATTTCGCCCTCAAGTGGGGAACCTTCTCCTCTTCAATACTGCGCGCGCTGAGCCGGATCAACGTCGGTGTTCCTCTCACAAACGTACCACCGACGTTTATGACAAGTTTTTGTGTGTGTGTGTGTGTGTGTGTATGCAACACGGGAAAACTCACTCTTTTTATCCCGAGAATCACTGCGTCCGAGAAAAACGCGCGTCAAGACGTTTGGAAACGCGCCGGGTCTCTCGGTGACGAACGCACGACCACGACACTCGGTCCCACTCGGTCCGCAAACTAAAGAAGTCAACTAGGACATCGGGATGGCTGACAACCAGAAGCTGTGTTGTAACTTCTTGTCCTACCTTGAGGAAAACGCCACAAAAAAAAAAAAAAAAAAACGCCTTCCTACACTCCCCCGATGGTTTCCTTCTGCGGAGTCAGCGCAGTGCGCCGTGGAGCGAGCGGACGGTCCGGGCTGGAGACACGCACGGTGCCGCTGTGAACTCAGACCTGGGCTTTACCCGCCGTGTGTGACTGTAACCCGAGTGACCGTGGGTCCACACCGCTCCTGTGCCCGATGAGCTGATTTACGATGTTGTGTCAGGAGGAAGAGTAACATCTCTGTGCGACAGAATGTGGCTAAAGCCCTCAGCCCCGAGACGAGGCATCGGCAAGGAGACGCGCATTCACCGCGCACAGCGAGGATCCCGTGATCTGTAGTTTGGAGATACTGTAGTCAAAATAATCTGTATTTTAAACAATACCACCTATGAGGCAATCTGTCAAATGCAGCCTAACAGTATAGTAGAAAAATAAATACATGTTTTTTTTTAAATTCCCTGCCATCTTTGAAACGCCGTGTTAACTTTTGTGGGGTGCAAGCTGCATTTCATCAACGAAAAACTTTCACTTTTTTTTTTTTTCACTCACTTTCTCTGCCCTCGCGGGTAAAGCACACGCACGCCTCGTGCGCGCGCACATACTCACGCACGCACGACCACGTGTTTTGAGGCACTTGGAAATAGTTGGTGCTTTCTGCGTGTACTGCAGGGACGTGACACCAAGTCGTGTCCCTCACATGCCTCAGAAGTGGGCGCGCTCATTAAAGTTTCATTGTGGGCTCGTTTTTATGAGGATTTGCTCAACATTTGACTGAGGCATCTCAAGAGTGAAGAGTTGAAGGAGTGAGGGGCGTGTGTGGGCGTGTGTGTGCGTGTGTGTGTGCGTGTGTGTGTGTGTGTGTGTGTGTGTGTGTGTGTGTGTGTGTGTGTGTGCTTGTGCTTGAGGATAGATTGGAGCAGAAAGAGAGACATACAGCCCTTCTCTGCCTCACTCCTCCACTGGGGTGAGAGAGGCAGCAGAATCCCAGTCAAGCGTCTGGAAGCCCCACTTGCATGTTTGGTCAAGGGGTAAATAATAGATCAGGGATTAGGCTTGTGTAGAATTCATTCCAGGGTAACAAGCTACTGAGGTCCCAGGATATGCATATTCATTCCTTGGCCAAGGCCGTGGGAGAGCGAGGACCATATGCCTGTTTGTCATGGCGTACATTGCTAATTAAAGGAGATATCACGCACTTATGTGAGCAAGGAAACAAAAAGCCTTTAAAGGATTGCTTGACTTGAAATGCTTTGATGCTGCTGTAATTTGACTCAGGAAGTGTTTTTTATTCAGCAGTGTTGATTATCCATATAGACACCAGGGGCTGTGGATGAGTAATGTGACATTAACTGCACATCAAAGCAAAACATGACCCGTAGTTTCTTTGCTGTTGCCGAACCATCAGATTAAAAAAATCTCTCCACACAAGATGTGCGATAGCATAGTTATGATAGTGGGTGTGTGGCCATACTGTATTTCTAGCTTCCAGCTATTTCTTTTGTTCATAATTGTTGAAAGAATTGTGCTTCTGTATCGCTGGGTGGGCTGCATGAGCAGGTCAATCATCCCCACAGTTTATTGTTGTTGAAGCAAAAAGTTCATTTATAAATTAAGGTTTAGATCTAATATGCAGGTCCAGCCTCATTTCTTGGAAATAATATTTACACTAGTCTGCAACAACAAATATGTAGAAAAACACATTTATTCCGTTAACACATAACCAAAACCATGATCTTAACCAGCATGCTTTTGTTCCCTAACGCTAACCACACCCACAGAGAACATGCCCACATTCAACCCTCTACAGCGACATCTGTGAAGGTGTAGCATGCTGACAGGCAGATGCTTTTGATGTCAGAGTCACATCTACATGCTAGTTTTGGATTATGGCGCACACACACACACACACACAAATATAACTAGGTATTGGTTAATTTAACAAATGTCCAACCAAACAAATCATTGCTTTCAATTTTTGTATGAAATGGACTATGGCTGTTATAATAATTGGGCTATATTACTTGATGTTTGGGTTTTGTTTTGTTTGTTTGTTTGTCAGCAGGATTAAGGAAGAACTACTGACCCGACTTTCATGAAACCCGTTGAAAAGGTGTGACGCATCTTTAAACAGATCCGATCACGTGGCAAATACATATACATTCTTTAATAAGCGGCCTTGGTGGGGAGGTCTACACTCTCCGAGTGCCCTTCTACAGATATATCTGTGTCAGTGTTTATGTCAGCCAATAAACAAGTAAAAATAAATTGCGGTAGAAAAATACAAGTTGAGGTAATGTGCATCATTAACTCAGGGTACGTTTTAGCTGCTTTATCAATTGTTCATCTGGCTGCTGACGGAACAGATGTGCTCCCATTTGAGTCCACTGTTTTAGGCACATGGCCATAGTGATTGTGATGGTCTGCTTTCACTACGCAGCCTGTATGTTCACAGAGTTAAAACAAATGACCTCCGTCACATGGTTTCTCAACCAGAGAGCACTGGCAAGTGTGTTTTTCAACTGTAAAATGTCACATACAGTACATCTTGTGGCCCATACAATTTAAGAAAGCAGAAACAGGAACTTCAACTGTGCTTGAAATTAAATAGTTCCTTCATACAACTGTTCACAACAAGGTATATGGATTATCTTGAGTAGTAAGTCATGATTTCTGGAAAGAGATTTTGCTGTTGAGTTTTTCAAATGTATCATTTGTGGCGCTTTGAGCACCACAAGGAGAGTGCCATAGAGACATCTCCATGGCCGATAGCTCCAAAACTAGAAAACTCACAACAAAAATATCTAGAATATAGAAAGATATATATTTATTAGATTTTTTTAGGTGAACTGGCCCCTTGAAAAACAAACAATGATGTTAACATCAATGGCAGCCTTAAAACAAATCAAGTATCAGATAGGCTTCCACCCTGGTGTTACAGTAGACATTAAAGGTGAAATTCAGAGCTTGTCTATTGCCTCCACACGGCTCTCAAAAATGGCGTCAGCCGAACCGGCGGCTCTCCGCTGACAGTAGAAACAACATAGGGAAGCCGGAGGGTGGGCCCTACCTTTCCATAAGGACTTTGTGTGTTGGGATGGCGTTATCTGGGGTAAAGAGGCAGTGCACCTGCCACTGGTCCGGCTAAAGAAACAAAGCAATAAGAAGCTGGGATTACAACACACACACACACAACACAGGGAGAACATCTTCATTGCCTGCTCTGGGCAACATATACTCCATATACTCCATATATCGTTACATCGGTTGTTTGCTGCTGTAATAATGCTCTGAAATTGTATCGAGAACCTTTAAATGTGCACTGTACACGTAACCAGTGAAGGCAGCTTGATAGAGAAAGAGCGCACATGTTTATTTGTCCCTGTGACAGAATCCCACTGTTCACTAATTATCCAGTGGGACCACTGATAATGAGCTATTGAACTTGCTACTGAAGTGTTCCACCTCCTGGGAAGAGCATCAGCAGCGTGTACGCCGCACTCGCGGATCCATCAAATCCACAGAGGTCCTCCTGTTCATTAAGTTCCAGTCACTGCGAGAGCATAGGCAGGTCCTGAAAGGTCAGTTTAACCATCCCTAAGAACCATTGGAGGACTGGCTCACATAAGTTGGCATCACAAACCGGGAGGCAATTGATGGTTTTGAGTGTGTTTCTACTAGTGATGTGATATTTCTGATGCCATATACATGTCACACTTATTGTAACTTGGCATTTTCTGGTTTTGTTAAGTTATGTGCTTCTATCTTGTCAAATCCAGTTTATTTTCATGGCCCAAAATCACAAATGTGTCCCTCGAGGGCTCTTTTCTCCGAGCCTCAATTTGAAGAAGCAAAAGACGTAAACAGCAAAATAGGGATCCTGATCATTCGGTGTCCTATTTTCTAATGCAGGGAGAAAAAGATTCACTGGGCAACACTAAGGTACAACTGCACAGAAACAGTTCTAACTCAGAAGGAAGGAAGCACAGGTGCTGGAAATAGACCAATACTTTTCTCATCTAAAAGCTGTTTTTCCGACTGGACAACATTTACTCAGGGCGATCAATGTCCCATGTCCTTGGTCTTCTCTCTCATACACAAGGGAAATATGAACTTAAATACAACCTCACCACCTTAATTTACCCTTTCACCAAGCAAAGGACAAGCTGTCTAGAAGGAGCCCAAGGGAAATAGCCTGACTCCTTGTTCCCACACACCCGGAGGGAGCTAACCGGGGTTGGGATGGCACGCCAGTTGGGTGAGCCCCGAGTGAGGTTCATGGCACCGCGGACACACGCGAACACATGCACGTCTACGTGGCTGCCTCGAAGAGCGTGGATCAATTCCTCCTTTATGAGAGCTCTCGTCTGTGGAGGATAGGACCAGAAGGTCATCAGATGGGAGTCAAACAGAGGTCCGTGCCATCTCATCGGGGCTGGGTTAGGACACGAACAAGGGGGCTTGTGCACACAGCATGTGGTGGTGGGGGGGGGGGTCTTATGCAAGGTCAACGACATCACATGCATTCAGGAACGCACGTGACGGCAGAGACGGAGTGTAAGGTTTTGTGATGGGGGGAAGGTTTTGAACTAGAGTTGTCTGATTTCGGTGCACAGATATTGTGTGTCTGAAGGGCTGCAAGGAGGGAAGACTGGTAATCAATGGTTTCTCTGTCCTGGGGTTTTGTAAGGCAGTCCAAGGTCTCACAGGATTCAGCATGAGGATGGCTCATGCTTGAGGTCAAGAGTGGCTGATAATTCCCCCCGCCGACTCCAGCAGAAGACATAACATCCCTCCTCGGGGCACCGCTTGAATTGAAATGTGTACAAACTGAATGCCAACGATTGGACATGAATTTAGTGGGCAATTTCCAGGATTTGTCACGGCCCACTTCAACTTGCACCCAGTTGCGTTAACAGTTTATTACAATTCAATCTCATTCAAGAAGAAAAACATTAGACACCCAACAAATTGAGTCATCAGCCGCGCTACAAAGTGGCTGCGTTCAAAGACACACGTGTTGCGGCCTGTCTCATTTCCATGCAGCGGGGGTGATGTTCCACTAAACACTGCGCAGGTTTGACATCCCAACTGGCATTTGTCAAATCAATGTTCCTTTAAAGCAGGGGACTTGTGACTCTTTAGTAGCTATTGTCATCTCCCGCAGTTCTCAGGTTCTTTCCGCCCTCCGCATCAAAGCCAGGCCACATTAATGCAGACAATATCCCCACTTACCTGAGGCGTCAGGCGGAGACTGCGCTTTCACAATTCTCCATGGAGTGTCATGTTTTTCCCCGGGACGTGCCTCTCTTCCTTCCTCTGTCAGCGTCGGCACACGGGGGCTTGTCATTTGGCTCTTGAATTGTTCATGCCGTCGCATTTGCATGATCACAATTCTGTGTCACTCTCCCCCCCCCCCCCCCCCCCGCCCCCACATCCCCCAGTAGATTAAAGGCTGCCGAGCACATAAACTTCCAATGTGACTCCGCTGAGGGAGCATGCTTATTGGGTATTGTCAAAGCAAGAGCTGTCTTGTTTCAAGGGGTGGCTCCTCACATATTAACTGTTGGGCAATTAGACACGAGAGGCCCACAGAGACTTCTTCAAACAAGGGTCGGCTTACATTTACTCCTGTAATGTTGGTGTTTGCAGCTATACGTCTGAGTCAGTCATATTCGGTAGCATCCAGTAAAGAAGCCAAACCATGCGGTGCACTTTTGGTGACAGCGCATGTCACAACAATCTGTTTAATCCAGCTGTATTATGAATTATATTATTATGAGAAGACATGTATGTTATGATCAGATGAGCGAGTTTAATCACTTGACTTCCAAACAACAGACCATACCAACAACCTACAGTAAAAACAACCTTTGAGCTCTGATTTATGTCAATAGATCTATTAATTTATTCCTGTATTATACTTAATAGACATTTTTATAAATCTTGGATGGGTCTCTTTTCAGTCACAACTCCACAATTCCCAAGACTGCCAGGATAAGCTAATGATCAAGTGTTGAATTAAAGATTATTTATTCACGCAGACTGGTTCTAAGTAGGGAATGAAATGTGTTATCAAAATAATGTCTATTAAAGGTGGCCTACATTATTCTTATTGTGACAACAGTGCTCCTCCATACAGCAACTGTGGGCCACTTAATATCAGCAAATCAATATGTTTACACTCCATTTCTTGTCTTACATCTCTTAACAGCGCATTTTTGAAGAATGTTGAGCCGCATGCCAATCCTGCAACATATTTGACTCAGTCCATTAGAGCAATTTACATTTTAAGTATGTATGGGGAATTTCAGGAAAACTAACTTGAAGAAGCTTATGGTGTGATTTTGCAGTGTTTGATCTCAATGACACTTATCTACAGTATGCATAATTTTCCCAAAGAGTGTAATCTGGCAGTTTTAATGAACAAATAACTGCAAAAACAGAACAAATAAAATCACAATCTCACGTACATTTTTTTTGAATTTTCACAAACTGACAAAACTGATTTATATTTGATTCATACATTCAAATAAAATCATTTAGATGAAAGAATCAGACAATGACAAAAGTTGAAGCGAGTGTGAGAACAACATTTTTTTTCCGCAGGAAGCACATCATTGGTGATATGAAAGAGTGCTTGGCGGAGATCGGCCTTTTATGTAGCTATAATGCTCTAAGATCTGGATTAATCTGTCATTAGTGGGACAGACAACAAACACTTAAAAGAGGGAGATACAGTCTGCTTCAGATTCAGGAAAGAGCAGCAGCAGCAGGCACTGTCAAAACATGGTGGAACATGCCTGGGTAGAACATGCAAGCAACTGGAAATGTCTGGGGCCAAATTACACGCACTTGATGATGAAAGAGGGGATGGTTAAAAAATGATCCCTTTGAGTTACGAGCTTCCTCAGAGAGAATTGTGTTCATTTGACTTTCTATGGACCGTATTCTGCCATATGATATGCCTCTTACTGTACGCAATTAATCCCTTTCAAGGTTTCTTATAAGTGAATTTTCAAATGACTTTTGACCTGAAGACGAAGGTGCAACGGCAGGGACCAGAACTCAAAACCCTGTTGCAGATGTATGATGGTCATAGAGAGAGAGTGAGAGAGAGAGAGAGAGAGAGAGAGAGAGAGAGGCTTATTCATAGATACCATGTGTCAGTTGTGCGTCTGAACAAGAAACAGGGGGCAGGCAGATGTTGCGCATTAAGTACCAGTCTACTGCTTCTAAAATTGTTCCGCAAATGAGGATCTTAATGAGAGGCAGTGTTCGTGGGTCAAGGAACAGCCTAATCATGCTAAGTCAATTGCATCTTTACTCTTTCTGTATGTGTGTGTGTGTGTGTGTGTGTGTGTGTGTGTGTGTGTGTGTGTGTGTGTGTGTGTGTGTGCGTGAAGCAAGGAGCAGATGAACCAACATTTGTCTGACTGAAGAGGAGTGCCAGTCCTCATATTTCTTCATTTTCCTCTCTCACCCTGTGCTCTAAATCTGGCTGGACACTTAAGTACATTAGCCACACAATATGGCGTTGTCTTGTCTCACCAGCAAAACAGATGTCGAACACGCGTCTTTGTTCATTTTCCCTCGTTTGCATCCAGATCTCAAAGCCCCCACTGAGGATTCAGAGATTCAAAATGTATTGTGCATAATGCTTTTGACCTTACAGCAGATCATTAAAAACATATAAAATCAGGCAAATATCAACAGGGGCGAGGAAAGTGTGTCTATTACAAGAATAACAACATTTTAAACATAAACTGCCATTTAAAGATCAATATCATATCTCACTGTCATTTTTCTTTGCTGTCTTTCCGTGTGGCTGTTGAGCTTTGATATACAAGCAGGGATTTATAGGCTTGTAAAACAGCACTTGCAGACACAGGGGAACCCTCATTCTATGTAGTGTGAGTGTGTGTGTGTGTGTGTGTGTGTGTGTGTGTGTGTGTGTGTGTGTGTGTGTGTGTGTGTGTGTGTGCGTTTGTCTCGGTAACAGCACAAAAGCCACACAACACCTCTCCCTATGATATGTTGCCATGTTATATTAACATTACTGTAATTCTGGCACGCAGTCATAATTCTCTGGCTGGATTTTTGTGACATTTTATTATTATACCTTTGATTTTACTCTTTTATCTTTTGGCATACATCTTCTTGTGCTTGTCAAAGCCCATACAGCTGCTTTAACAACTTAAAAGCCTTTACATTTCATCTATTAAGTGATGAAAAATGTTTTTATCAATTGGAAACACATTTTATTGCCCTTAAAGATCTGAGGGCATTTTTTTAATTGAAGTCAGAGTTTATGACAAACAATATATAAAAATAGAAATGTATCAAATGTCAATGTGATTTTCCGACTGTGAAAGGTCAAAATGTGTTCAGTAAAAAACAAATTAACACCATTCATTTTATATTTTTATCATACACTCCAAAACATTTAATTAAGTGGATTTAAGATTCTAAATAGCTTGTTAACAATGGAAAGCTTGGATAAGCCTAAAAGTGAGAAGAGAAAACAAATGAATTATTGCACATACTGAAGCATATTTTTGATCCTCAGATGATCAAGAATTCTTTCTCATATAAGTTTGTATATATAATTTAGAGCCAATAGATTTGACCCATGGTACTTTGGTTTTGATCTGAATCGTTGCTCAGAGTTGGTCTATGTCAGCTAAAATGCCTCTGATAAGAGCCCAGTGGGGGGCCTGGGCTGGTTGAAGGAGTCACTGCCAGGATTTTAAGTCATGCTCTCTGGACCCTAAACAATTCAAATTAAATCACCTTTTTTGTTACATACACAACACAATGTGCAGTGAAATGTGTTTGTGCCTGCTTCAGAAAGCATATGAATAACTCATTTTAGAAAGAATAGAATAAGAAACTACAATAAAATAACAGAGAAAAAAAAATTCTACATAAAGTTAAGCAATAAAACAATATATCCGTGACCTTCTTTTCAGAGAATTGAAATGAAACAGTAAGACAATGATATTGGAATGAGTTTCAGAAAATGTAAACAATATAATCGGTATCCTGCATATAACATTATTTTTATACTGTATATGAAATGAATAGCAAGGACAGATGCTGTTCTTGGAAAACTGGAGTGGTGTTTAATTGCATCAAACCATGCATGCACACACTTGATTTTGTTTGTTTATGCTTCCTGTTGTGATGAAGACGATAAACAAATATTTGAAGTAATTATTATTATAACAGTCTGCTAATTTGGGTCTTTAAACACACAGTAATTTAGACAACTGGAGGCTTACTGATAATCATATGTAATCAAATAGGGGCGACTGTGGCTCAGTGGTTAGCAAGTCAGTCTTTCAATCAGAGGGTCGGTGGTTCAAACCCCGGCTCAGCCAGTCCATGTCGTTGTGTCCTTGAGCAAGACACTTAACCCTAATTGCTCACCGTTGCTGTGTCTACGGTCTACTGTATACTGTATATCATGTAAGTCGCTTTGGATAAAAAAAGCGTCAGCTAAATGAAATGTAATGTAAATACATCAACTGTTAGGCTAGGTGCATTTTTTTTAATGTAGGCTATGCAAAGGGTCTACATTTATTAGGCTTATATTGTACATATGATTGTTGTACATCATTTTAGTGTCCTTAAGTAAAACACAAAAACATATCGAGTGGGAGTGTGAAAAGTGTGAAAGTTTTAACTCAAGTATCATTCTTTGTTTTGGTTGAGGACCACCTGAAACAACCATAAGGACTCCTTATGGTACCCGGACCCGCCTTTTAAAACCACTGCATTCGGATCACTCTGCCGTACGTCAACTGTAGCCGTCGTAAAATGACGTGATTACGGTGACGACGCGGAGCCGGGACAGGAAGGAAAAACAGCGGGCTCGTTTGAAACAGGAAAGCGTTTCGGTATCTATTGACAACGCCGTGATTCATTGAGAAAGTTTGTTTTGGTGGTTTATACAAACGTCTCCAAACAGTTACTTCAATGGAGGCTTAAACTCTACAGTTGGAGCACGCAGTGACGTTGTTCTAACTCAACGCGGAAGGCTGTCAACGGCAGACGAGAAGCGGAATATATGGTTGTTTGTTAACTAGCGTGGCTAACGTTAGCTAAGCTAGCTAACGTCCAGTAGCACTGATGTTTTAGTGAAGTGCTGCTACAGTGTTGACATCTGGCTGGTTGGGAAGTTATCGAAACAGGTAATTACAAGCTGCGGAGTTAAACGTTTCCTAAAGAGCGTCTATTGAGCTCGACTGTCCTGCCAGGATGAAGACACGAAAGTTAAGTTAACTAACGTTAGCTAACGTCAAATTAAAGATATAAATCCCCACTTTCAAACAGATGAAGTCGCTTTTTATCAACAGTGTCATCACCGATTAGATACGAACGTGCTGTTGGTAGCGTGCTAACTATCTGTGTCTTTTCTTCACTGCCACACGTCTTCAAAATGTCCAAACTGACCTCAGTTGTTGTTTTTGCTCCCTTCAGTCCCAACATGTCCTCCAAAGACGACACTCGCATCCTGGAGGAGCAGGTGATGAGTTTATCAGATGAGTTAATGCAATGCCAGGTATGTATGAGACACTAACGATGGAGGCTTGCTTCCTTACAACTTAGGAACACAATAACAATGGAGTTTCTCTCAAATAGTTCAGGCAACAAATGTCCAGCCGTGTGTTGACAGTTGTTTACTCAATTTGAACACTATTTGCTGATTATTGAACTGTTACACATTACATTACACATTTCAGCTTTTCATAACCCTGATAAAACAATGAGTGATATTCGTTGAACTGAACTAGTATAAAAAAGAGGAAAAGGAAAAAGATACTTGATCATATATTTACCTACATATTACCATTACCACAAGCGTATGGTTTATTTTGTCTGACTACATGTACATGTACACTTACCAGAACCTCTAGCTTCGCAGTACATGCTGTGTGAAAAGCTGTTTTTTCTTTTTCACTATTTGTCATGTCCATCAGACAATGACTACCCACTTTATTGAATTCCAAACCATTCGGCATCTTAATTACTATTATATTTGATTTTGAAAAAGCCTTATGATTTACCTAAGATCTGTTTCACCTCCACTAATTTCAACTTATAAGGATGAACTCATGGTTACAGTTTCAGGTTGAGGATTGTCAAGTATGAGTCATTGAAAAGCACATCTATCATCAGGAAGTTAGTTACTGTTTAAAGATGAGTTGATTTTTACCAAATTGCATAAAGGATATTTTATTGTTTAGTTGTCACTGCTGTGTAGCTGCACAAATACATTACCTGACCAGACTTTATGAAACGTTCAGCAAAGACAGTAAATACTGTGCAGCAAAAAAAAAACATTTCTCCATCTCTCCATCTCTACACATAAATACATACACATGGACACAGAAAACAGCTCATGAGCAGATTTGAGAATCTTTCTTCAGGGATTGAGGGAGGGTGTCCTTGCATACTCACCACCAGGTGGTGCCTAATAACATGAGTGAACTTAACCCAGCCTCTCTAACTTTGCATATTCACAGTACCTTTTACAGGTAGACAGGCAGCTGTGGGGTTCAGCAGATGATGTGTTACATTTGAGTTTTTATTAGACTTTAGATACCACTTGGCACATAAGGTAGGAACATTTGTTGTGGTGCTGTTGGGCAATAACCAGACGTGTGCCTGTTACATTTTTATTTTATATAATGTTTGAATTTTGAAGTGAACTTTTTCAAGTTTACTCAGAAAAAATAACTTTATGAAGATTTATACCTTCAGACACATCCTTACAAACTTGTGTAGTTATGCAAATCCATGCATGCACCCACATGATTCAATAAACCAAAAAACTTAATTAATTTGCTTCCAATTCACTATACTGAGTATGACTAATTGACAGCTAAAATGATCTAAATACCGCTTATAGCACTCACATGTATGTATGAGTCCTTTTTTATTTATTTTGTCATGATTTATGAAACACTTTGTTGGAGACCATATGTATTTTTTCTTCCTGTTAAATATTTTCTACGGTGTTTCCAGTGTTGGGGCAAGTAAAGGAATTGTATAATTAGAGGTGTTTGCTCACCTAACAACCAGCAACTGTTGTGCATCACTTATTTATTAATAGACCTGAGTAGGCCTTTGTCCTCCACACATTTTGTCAAGCAAATAATATCTGTGTTAATTAAAATGTTCATTTCACTCTTAGAGCGCTGCGTTATGGTACTTTCTAGTTTACCTGTGAGACTTTGTTCACTTCAGAAAGTTGGTGCTGCCCCACATTGAACATCGCAGCCATCCTTGGTGGTCTTGTCGAGCGTAGAACATCAGCGATTCTGTCTATTTAATGGGAACCTTTAGTTGTGAAGTGTACAATTTAAATAGTGGCATTTGAATACCACTGAAGTCTTAAGTCTCTTGCAAGATGTACTTCAGGACAGCCATTAACTACAAAGAGTCTCATCTGTCGGCCAGCAAATGTTCCTACTTGACCATGCTAATTTTATTAATATGTGGCTGAATTCCAGATACTTTCTTTGGTAGGTTTAGCCCATGGTGTTGCAGTGTCTAGATTCAAAATGAATAATTCAGACACCATCAAACACACATTCAATACATCTTTAAGTACACATATGGCAAAGGAGAGATCTTGATGAGGGTCCTCACTGAACACTTGTGTGTGGAACGGCTAATGGCAGCCAAAGGCCAAGCAGGGGGAGACCACCTATTTTAAGTCATCCACACTGCTTAATTTCATCGTTAACTGCATTGCAGGGCCTCATTTGATGAGATCTCTATCCTCCTTCATCCTGCTCTCACTCTGTACACACACACACACACACACACACACACACACACACACACACACACACACACACACACACACACACACACACACACACACACAGAGATGCATACAGAGACAGAGATCTACAGTCCTTCCACTTATGTGTTCAGCTCATGGTCTTATCAAGGTTTGCTTCTGCCATTTTAGTAAATAATTGATTAGACACTTTTGAAAAGGGGGTTAAAATTCATATACTAATTGGAGACCAGTAGATTCCAGTGGGAGGGATGACTTTTATCTTATGATGATGTGAACATAATTTATCAGATAATTTTATATTAAGTCGATTTGGTATAATTCTGTCTTTTAATGTCAGAAAATGTAGTTTTTAGATGTCCCTCATTAAATGTAATGTAGTTTAAAAATGTTTGAAAAAACAGCGAGACAATTTCAATTGGAAATGTGTCAGGGGCTGGCTGGGTTTTCTACTTGAAGATGACTCTCCCTGTCATCAGTTTTGAGTTTCTTTGGGGCTAGTTACTTTGGAGCTGCAGTGGAAAACATATCCGCAGCGCAACTGATTAATAAAGAAAATGCAAGCTCGACTGCTGTGTTTTGATTTGGATCCCAGCTCTCCCCAGTCATAAATAGTGCATAATGACAAGTGTCAATGCCGGCTCCCCTTGAGTCGAAGGTCACATCTCAGCGAGGAAAAATCCTGTTAGGAGAGGCTCATGATTAGAGAGGGCAGGCCAGATCAAAACTATTTTGTGCAAGATATTTAAATTATTGATTGACTTCTGTTGTATGCGATGTCATCGAGCATCCTATTTCTTGTTTTGTTTTTCCTCGAGTAAAGCAGAGATGCGTTGTGGCTTTCCCTGTAGGCCTCATTGCATTTTGAGACTATGATCTATCTCAATTAAGAAAATCTGCTGTTTACTCTCTGATTCTTTGATTTTCACAGGCAGACAAGGAGTTTGTGTGGTCCCTATGGAAACGCCTGCAAGTGGCAAATCCTGACCTGACCCAGACTGTCAGTCTGGTGGTTGAGCGGTGAGTAGATTCATCTTTCAAATTGCTACCTGAGAGGCTCAGTAGCTGGAAATTCCTTTATCTCACAAGTGAAGAGAAATATGTGTGAAAGTCGTTCGGGGGGTGTTAAAGGCACCTTGGCCGTTCTACTGGGGTTACGACGGAATCTGGTGCAGATGCTGATTTAAGCCTCCTTATCCCCGGTCTAGCGGTTCAACCATGGAAACCCTTTTAATGAAAACACTCCTCCGCCGCACCCATTCTGGACAGTTGAAACACTCCTGCCAAATACTTGTCTTTATCGGATAAATTGTGAGATTGAATATGACCTCTTTTGCGGGGTAGCTAAGCTGCGCCAAACATAGTGGCATGGGAACTTTCAGAGCCGAGCAGAGGCTCAGGCCTTTTCACACTCGATGCACACTTGGATAAATTAAACATATTATTCCTGTTTAGGGGAAAAATATTTGACTTTAAATTAGGGATGCAGCAATACCACTTGTAAAGGCCACGCGTAAAGGTCACCTCCTTTCAGGTCGACCTTACAGGTCAGGCCACCTACGGTGCGGCTAAGCCAGAGTTGTCGCTAACTTGGCTGAACTTGGCTTGGTCTCAGGGAGTTGTAACATTAATTCACACAGATCAACTGTACACACTGCACTGCTACCTTCACAGCTGTTACGGTACTGCAGACTTCACAGTCTCTACCGGACACTTGTTAACGTTACGCCAAGCGTACAGCCTCGCTAATTGCTGCATGTGTCCACGACAATGCACGCGACATCGTGGCTGGTGACTCTCCCAAACAGCTGACCTGGGCGGGGCTTGTTGTGTGCATGCACCTCAGATGTCAGTACATTATGGAATTAACCTGTTGGTGCATCAGGTTATTGATGCAACCAGGCAGCTTATTAGGCACTTCAACCACTAATCTGGTTGGCTAATGTCACATTGCCGTTAAGTGGTATCGGGTCGTATCGGAGTACGAGTGTATGAGCACAATATCGGATGCGGTACCCGATACTGGTATCGGTGCATCCTTAAAATTGTCTTTGATGATGCTCCGACTGCAGTTTGAATACCAGTTGTTATTTCCACTTGATGATTTGAAAAGCTTTGTTTAACACCGTTTTGACTGACTATTCTCTTTTGAGGATTCCTTAAAACGATATTTTCACTATCATGGGTGCATATCACTACATTTTGAGGTCTCTCAGTTGTTAGGAGACCCTTAATAGGGGTAACACACAGTGTAGCAGTGAGTCAAGAGTTCCTTAGTACCTATGCTCCTCATTCCTTCTCCAGCTCCTTTATGGGCCCCATAGGAAACCCATCAAAGTATGTTGGTCCGCTGAGACTCGTGGGGGAACATGCACCCAGAGAGTGTATGTGTATTGTATCACCTGATGCGCAGGAGGATATTGACATGGTAATTGTGTCGACTCCAGTCAAGCGCAGGGGCCTACTGGGAACAGCCATTCAGCCCCCCCCCTCCCCTTCCTGTGTGGATCTTGTAGAGTGATTGGTTGGTTGCTCAGGACATGGTGGACACAGCCCAATATACAAGGAGATGGAGCTAGGCCAGCCTGCGTTCCAGCTCCTCCGGGGACATCAGATACTTATTTTGGTGTCTACCGGGGGAGAGGGCTGATCAGAAGAGGCAAAGAAAGGAGAGAAAAGGCCTCGCAGATGGGAGGTGTGGAAGGAGCGAGGGATGAGTGGGGGGAATGGGTGGCCCCTGGTGGCCTATAGCAGTTGAAACAAACAGGTCCCCAATCGATGCCTTTTTTTTTGTCTCCCTAAAAGTTCATTATGATAAAAGAGGCTTAGTGGGCTGAAGAGCAACGTTCAGAGTTTGATGCAGCAGCAGGATAATACTGTAGCTCACATTTTTATAACAGATATTTCTGTTTTTATTTACATTGATAATACTTTTCTGAAAGAATGGTTTTCATAAACTTATGAAAATAATAAAGAAATGACTAATCGCTTATATGTAAAGGGATATTTTTTTTTTGCCAAGTTCAGCATGTGCGCAAAGAATTAGAAATGAATAGTAGGACATTTACATCAGAAGGCGGTTACAAAAAGTAGGATTTAAACTCTAAGTGGGAAAGTATTACAGAAACAATGTAAAAATGTATTAACAAGCATACTGTATGACATCGTCTTATCAAACTAACTGAAATACCTTTTTTCTGAAATTTCTGTTTTTGTCTTTATATGTACTTTACACCCACTGTGTTTCATAAGTTATAACAATTACAGTAAATCATTTTTAAGGGGATAGGGATCTTTTTTGTTGGCATGTGGCTGGCAGATATGGCCAGAACTTCCATCAAGATATGGCTCATTTAATATCTCGATAACCATATATATCAAAATAAAACATGTTTTCTCGTAATTCAATATATAGTTTATATGAAATAGCCTAGTTTTGTGTAGATTAAGTTAGTGACAATTGAAAAGTACTGAGTATTTTCTCTTTTTATAAATATCTTTATTGCAAATGAACATAATAGTTTTAAGTGAAATAATTAGAGAATAAGAATAAATACATGTTTCCAGCTATGCACTGACTCTGTTAATATGGATGCACAGACTAATCAAATTAAGATAATAGTTAGATTTAACTACACTGACTTGACCTACTACACCAGAGGTATTCAATTAAAATTCAACAAACAGTTAGAGAGAATCTTCTCATGCAGCACATCACAATAATATCTCACTTGCCCTATGATTTATACATTGAAGTCGTCTAACAGTTGTATTAACGCCTGTATGTAACAACTGACTGTCGTTACAAATATTGAAAGTCCAATTGAATGATATCTCAACAACATTTATTGTCATATTTCAAATTGGACTGGAGCAATTATAAATAATACATACTCTAATAATAAATACATTATCTTATCATTTCAAGTAAAATAAGGACTGGATTTAATTCAATATAACACATAACAGAAAGCTTTTTTTAAATGTGCATGAAAGTACTGAATTTTAGAAAAAGGAAAATGTCCTCCAGCTTTAAATTCAGTTAATTCAGGTGTGAAGTGAAGTCACGTGAAAAAGCAGCGATTGTATTTTCTTCTCATCTTATAAAAATATAATTGTGTGTCCGTGGACTATCTCTGTGGTTATGGAAACCACTTGTTTCAGCTCCATTCTCCTCTCTGTTAACATCATTATTGGGCAGTGAGTTAACATGTTAGGATGCTGATCATATTTGGCTCTTTTGTTTATTTCTCTGAGCCTTCATTACGGATGCGAGTGTTTGCTCTAAAGATGTGCTCTGTCTCGTGGTGGCGCTTCACATTACCACTGTAGCCCTTCATCGTGCAAGTAACCATATATGGTCATTTTGACACACTGGTTTTGAACTGCCTTTGAGAAGACTGAACATATAAGTCTGTCCATTCCTGGTCTCGCTGACCACATTCCACCGCCATGTGAAATAACTTCTCTGACTCTGGTTCCCTCTGACGGTCGGCTCTCTCCCCGTCTCTCACATGCGTGTTCATCTCACTCGAGTCGAGGGCGATGCTACCGTAATACACATATTTGATTGGCCGAGTGGCAGATGTGATTGACAGCGCATGTAATTAATCGGTGAGCTCCCTGCACCGCTGAACGAGTGCCGTAAAGGCTAGAAAAGCAGCGCCAGTTAAAATAAAAGCGTCAAAAATGAATAATTCTCAATTATCTATCGTTTTTAATTCTGGTTCCAGATACAAAGGTGTCAGGGTAGATACTAACTTTTTTTAATATCTGCTTGTTATTAATTTAGGCAACCTATTTGTCTATCACAATACGATTCCATTGAACTGATTGTATTGGTAGGCATGACAAACCTTGTACTGTCTGCTTGTCCTAACCCTACAGGTATATAAGTCTTGTAGATGACTATGAACACATGCCGATTTGTCTCTCTTCCAGTGAGAAGCACAAAGCTGAGATCAAGGACAGAAAAGTGTTGGAGATCCTCCAGTCCAAAGACTACAAGATACAGGAGCTGGAACAGGTAGAGTACTGTTTGCCTCACAGACCTGGAGCTCAGACACATTAATGGAGGGGGAGGGGGGGCTTTTAGTGCATGTTGGGGCATATTAGTGTGCCCAACTGGTTAGCTGCACCGCACCGCTCCAGTACAGCAGTTACAGCTGATAACACCGTCTGTAAACACTTTAAGCTCTGTCAGCACTTTCGCCATCGTTTGCACTGTTAACGCCGTTCACACTGTTAGCTATGAGCCGCCGGTTGGGAGGCAATTGAAGTGCTCTCAGTCTCTGAACTTGCACCTTTTCAAACTCTTTTCCCTCTCTTACCTGCTTTCCTTTGCGCCACGCTTTGAGCAATATTTTCTCGACTGTATAATGGCTGACAATAATGACATCACTAATGTAATTTACTCCAAATCATCATCATCCCCTCACTGAAGCATCTGTCAGCCTCCTTCATTAACGTCCCTCATCCAGAATCATGTTCATTCCTGATGAGACAGGTTGTAATGGAGTCATCAGCTAGCCAGTGTTTTTTTAAATTACCCTCCTTAGCCATCTTCATCCAGTCGATACAGTACCTATAATATTAACTCATAAGAGCACAAGATATGTGATTATGTCAAACTTTATTTCAGTGTGTTATTTGGACCTTTAGTTTGAGGGCAGTGAAACAGTGCAATCAGTATAACTGTTTCTCACAGTTTGCACATAGGGCCATTCCTTCAGTGCTGCGATGTAGGACAGATACAAAAAAACAAGTACAAAGACAGTCGAACACAAGTTGGGTTAAGTTGAGAAAAGTGCAATGACCGTAAAGATGTGCCTTTATAACCACCAGGTTGTAATGGATGAACAATGTGCACGGTAATAATGACGGTTGTATCAACAGCCAACTGCCAAGCAAATCTCTCAAAACTTTAATTGTATAGCCTCTAGATTACATGTTATCCACAATGCTGCAAAAGCCAAGAACATAGGCTGCTGTATTGAGAACAAACTCTCTGTACACGATTATAAAAAAAATACAAACATAAGATGATGGGAGACACTCTGCAATGAGTATGTGAATTGCAATATTTTTACTGTAACGACTGTGTTTAAGTTGTCTTTCTAGCAATTATAGGTATGCAGGGTGGGAAAGTAATGAAGCGGGATCTATTTATTTTGTCTCCATAATAAAGGCCTGTTATTGCAGGCCTTTATTATGGAGAAAGATGCAGAAGATAATGTATTATGTTGTATTGAAATGAAATGCTTTCCTTCTTTACATGCCAGAAGGGCACACTCAAAAATCCTAAACATTATAACAGCTCAGTTAAGTCTGCTTGATTTTAATAAGGCTTTGGTGAACTGTATATTGTGTTGATTTACAATAATGTAACGGTTATTAATATCTTAAACTATTGGCTTATGTGATAAATTCCAAAGTTTTTTAATTTTTTTATTTCTTTACAGAAAAGCCAATAATATGTTGTCAAAGAACTCTTCCATCTTCATTCTTGCATGCTCGGGGTTTCTCTTCATTTTGAAATTGTCTTGTTCTCCCCTCAGACTGTTGTTAATGAAACTTCCAAAGCTATTTGAGAATCTCATTAAGAGCACTGAACTCTGCGCTGTCGTTCGGCCCTCTGACTGTCATCATCTCATCCACAGTCTTGAGCCTTATACTCCCAAAAAGTGATTAATTGGTTTTTCCTCTCTTTTTTTTTTTTTTTTTGGAGATGTGACGGTCCACTGAGTCCACACAGGATCCTACACTCCTCTTGATATCTTCATTCTCCAACTTTTTTGTCTTCTCTACCCTTCTTTTTTTTTTAATCTTCCACCTCTTTTTCTATATGCTTTCCCTCGCTTCTCCTTTCCATTTTTGTAACATAATTAGCTTTCATTTTTGAACAGCACTGGGAATTTTCCAATGCTAATCTTTCTTTCCTAGACCTCTTAACTTGGCGGAATCCCCCTTTTTTCCCTCCTCTATCAATTGAGCACTACTGGGGTTCAAATTGTTCTTGCCTACCTCATTATCAACGTTTGAATTTATTTTCTGCTCTCCAGTATAAATCTCTATTAAAGCCCCCTCTGTTCTTACCACGGCGAGCTAGGAGTAGCGAGGAACGCTAAATCCACTATCTGGATATATCTGAGCGATTTCCCTCAACATGGCAATTAATTGCATCCCAAAGCACAGTGTTATTTGAGTGGAGGGTGTACCCACAGAAGGCTGTGGATTACCAGCCCAAACCAAACCCCAGCTGATGCAGTGTTAATAGACCAGCCTCCTTCTACTAACGCCACAAAGGCTGCCAAAAAAAACAACATGACGTGAGCGTATAGCAGCATCAAAAGTGGATGGTCATTAAAATCATTGACCAATTTCTGCCGGCCCGGTCTGGTTTGATGAACCTTACGAAACATCATGGAGCATTATATTTTCTGACTCATAGTTACATCTTAATAGTGTGTGCTAGCTTTCTGTTCAGGGCTGTGGATTAGTCGATACGTGAATTATTAATTAGTCACTTTTGAAATCAAAGTAATTTTTTTCAAACAAAGATGTTTGTGATTGTCAGTTGTACGAAACTAGACATTTACAAACATCACCTTTGGCTCCAGGGAATTGCAACAGGCATTTTTTTATTGATTTTAACAATCAAGAAAATAATCAATTGGGAAAATAATACTTATTTGTAACCCTATTACTGTATTAACACATTCAAGGTTAAAATATAGAATAAAATATAAATATATACACAGTTTGTGTTCTAATATTTAACACACTTTATCGACTTAATATTTAAAGATACATTTTTGGGCTATCAAGTTCTAATGCTGAGTAAATTTAAACATATTTTTTTAAATGTTATTCAGTCCTGGTCCTGAAAAGATCCAGATCATATATTTGATAACAGTATTCCAAGTCTTAAATGCATAATGAAACCTGGGGCCCTCACTTTCTCCTTATCGTTCTTTTTCTCTGTGTCGCCCTCCGTCTTTCTCTCTGTCTCGCTGTCGGCCACAGAAAGTGACAGGGCAGCAGCAGCAGATTACCGACTTGGGACAGAGGAGGAGGACGACAGTGGACGAGGAGAGCGCCTCAATGAAGAAGGAGCTGACAGCCCTGCGTGAACAACTGCTCAATAACAGCCAGGAACTTAAGGTTGGTGGAACTCATTGTCTGTGGCGGTCTGAGTCAAAAGGTCTCTGTTCTGTGTGGCACTGAACACGACAAGTCATTTGAATCATTTAGAAGAGAAAGAGGACTGCTCAGCCCTCCTGAACACAATCTCTACGTCTTTGTGTCTTCTCCTCTCGCTTTTCACCAGCGCTTTATCTCCCCCTTTCTTGCTTTTTAGCTGTATTTCTTGCTACTGACAACAGAGAATACTTAACAGCTGGAGTGAGTGTGTGTGTGTGTGTGTGTGTGTGTGTGTGTGTGTGTGTGTGTGTGTGTGTGTGTGTGTGTGTGTGTAAGAGAAAGAAAGGAAAGCAGCCTGTTAACTTTCAGATAAATACTTAATGACCGCTTCAGTGGGGGGAAGTGAAAAGTGTTCATGTGATGGTGTGGCTTCTCCCTAATTATGCTTAGTTGGGACCTGGCTATGATTAATTGATAAAGGAATGGTCCTTACACAGTCTTGGTGAGGTCTCATGGCGAGAAATTGTGGGGGACAGCATCAAAGGAGACCGAGGTTGAGTCTAATGGGTCTTGCAGCCAGCAGCCTTCTCATTAGGCGCCTGTCATTAAAGCAGACACACCGGCCCCCGTACCTGCATGAGACCGGCTCTCGCGGCCCGGCTCGGCCCGCGCCAGCCAACATCTGGCCGCGTGCGCGCAGCCATACAGCACAGGTGACCTTGGCCAATCAGCGGCTCACGCAGGGGGCTCCCGCAGCAAAGTCGGTCCACTGTTTACATATTCATTTCAGCCTCAACCCCATGGGTTGCTCCTCTTTTTGTACTTCTCCGTCTTTCTCCTTTCATTTTCTCAGTTTGAATTGCTACTTTTTTTCTTTTTCCCTCCTTCCGTCGCCATTGTTTATTTGGCCCTCATGACCCCCCCCCCCCCCCCCCCCCACTCTCCTCCTTACACACACACACACACCTCTGATCCAGGAAATGAAGACGGAGTGGAGGAGGAAAGAGGAGGAGGAGCGGCAGGTGGTGCAGGCTCTAGAGGAGGAGAAAGGGGGATTAACCTCCCGCTGTGCCGCCCTGCGAGCTGACCTGGAGGAGAAAGAGAGGCAGGCCAACAGCCGACGAGACCAGAGGGATGCCGCCCAGGACAGAGTCAAGGTATGAACACGGGGACAAGTCCAGTCAGGCACCCATAGCTGTACAGGAAGGGCACCGTCCTCTAGCTTTCCATTTCTTCCGCACACATTGAACTCTCTGATCCCTCGTACCCTTTCCTCATCAGCATGTGAATATAAAAAGATATCTTTTTTCTTTTTCTTTCGCAAAGCACACAATTTAAATATGCAGGGACTATATTCAAAGGAAGGAAACATTGTTATTCAACATGGAGGACACGGAGCTTCCGTTTGTGTTGGGGTGAAAAATGAATCGGGCTGACCACAAGTGGAAAGTTTTCTTGTGCGGGTGCAAGAGTTCGTAGTTGTTGTGAGTCGTTAATTCTCTCCCAATGCAAGAAGGTAATTTTCAGAATCTGTCCATTACTCCAGTCATTGGTATTAATCAATACTTTCCATCTCTGTGGACATGAGAAATACAGTGATTAGACAGTGACAGCAGTGTTGTTATTTTAAACATGAACCACTGAGTTGATTGGGGGGTTGGAAATGTACCTATATGCACTCGGTAATGTTTAGCAAGTACGTAATGATACAATTAAGAAATATAATGTGCATTACATTCCAGATAGAGAAGTCAGGAAAGAGTGACCACTCTTGCCGAGTTTCAGAAGTCATTCACTATTAATGCGTACATCAAAGCTCACACATCATTTACTCCATTGGATGGCCGAGGGGATGCAGAGAAGGCTCAAATCACAATCAAAGACCTGCGGAGGTTCTGATTCAGCCGCCTTTTGCCGTTCCCTGACAGAAATCAGCTGCCTGCCAATACAAGAGTCTGAGGACATTCGGCCCCTTCCTCATAGACGGATTGTTATGAAACATATTGCTACCCTAGTCAGATGGAGTCAGCCAGGAAGTCTTAAATAAGTCAGGGCAGAGTAATTCGACTTGGACAAGGTGGAGCCCAGCAACTAGTCTATGCACATCCATCACATCCTAATACACCCTACCTGTTCCTAATTTTTTTGTGTCATACATTGATGTGAGAGATGGAGCTCGTCGGGCGTGCGGTGGATACATCATGCCGATTTGTTTAACATAGCAAAGATTTGTCAAGGAATTACAATGTATTCCAGTGCATGTATAGTTAAGGTACACCCACACCATTAAAGAAACACAATGCGATAGGCCTAAAGCTAATAAAACCATAGTGATCCTCTTTTCATGTTCACTTATTTATACACTTAAGAAAGTACCTGCTTGACAATGACACAAACATTTTCTTCAAAATTGAACCATTGTGAGTTTTATGGCTAGTATTATGGCATCTTTTCATGTCTTTTCTTGTGATTGCTGAAGACTAATTCATTTAGCATATGTTGAATTCTGGCCATGTCAAACACTTTTTAATTACCATTAATCTATCCAGGTTTGGAGACCTTTGTGTGTTTGATGCTGTGCTCCCTGCCCTGCTCTAATGGTTTTTTCTTATTAAGTAAAAGCTGTCACTAACACCTTGTCTACACCTGCTGCACAGCGCAAGCAGCGCAGTAGCAGCAGCTGCAGTCCTACGTCTGTCTGTTCACTGGCTCTCAAAAGTGTTTTGACATTTCTTACAGCTCAATGCACAATCAATGTAGTTACATGTGTAAATCGTAAGAAAACGTGAGCTGTTACCCAGCCAGTGTAGACAACTCTCTGGATCACAATAGAAGAGTATCTGTTGCATGAGATGGTTCAGAGACAGACAACAGAAAACGTAGCTAAAACATGTGCAGCATGGACAGTATCCGATAGAGGCCCGATAACCGACATTTACGCTCTCATATTATGAAAAAAAACCTTTCTGCTTCCAGGGCAGAGTAAGCAGCAACCTCACCCGTCCATACTGCATTTACACGGCATATAGTCAGTCCTCAATCATTGGGCTATGTGTTCCTAAAATCTAAATAAACCGCTGTTCCTCTTCTACACCAGGAGCTGGAGGCGGAGCTACACAACGCATGGCGGGAGTTGTCCAGCTCGCAGAGCCACAGCACCAGTCTGACGGATAGGCTCTCGTCCAAAGAGAGGGAGGCAGCAGCAAAAGAGGGGCAACTCAATCAACTTCGGTGAGCCCTTCCAACTTAAGCATTGCCCGATACACCTCAACGTCTGTTTTCTTGTGAAAGTCATTTAATTAGTCGAAGGCGGTCTGTCCTGTGCTCAGACATATAGATTACTTCACATGGGTTGCTGTGTGCAGTTGCTATATTGCTCTCTACACTGGGAGGCTTGGGGGTGACACAGATTTCTTCCACTCTGGCTCACCTAAAGCCACTTGATAAGCCCTGCATAGTGGAAGTGCTTTAAAAGAAGCAGGAAACGGAAACATTGCAGGCTTTGGCTAAGCTTTAGTCGATATGATAAAAACTGTGAGAACCGTCGGAGCCTTACTTGTAATCTCAACCTTTTTTTTTTTTTTTTTTCAAACTACTTTTCTGTTTTAATGCCAGAGGCACTCTAACATGTCAGTCACATAAGGACCAGAGACCATTCTTTAGGTTTTAGCTATGTGAATAAAGATATCCTCATTAGTTAGTGGAGCACTTTCCGGTAATTCCATGGGACACAAAAAAACGAAACTGAAATAAATGATATTTATTTGATCTGATATTGCTATTTTAAAAGAAACTTAAAGGAAGGTCAAATAAACTTGTCATTGTTCTGGATTCACCCCAATATTGCTAATTTATTTTACAGTGTTATAAATCCTTTAAATCTATAATACATTTTATATTTTTAACCCATTTTACACATTTAATTGAATTATAAAATCTGATGACAAAAAGCAGTAATAATACTAATAACAATAATGTGAGTTCTCTGGCCTCCTCACACCCTTTTAGTTTTGAACTTTCTATATTTTTACATCTTGATTTACATCCAAAACATGGGCATGCTATTAATGGAGAAATGGAGTCCAGTACTGCTCTATTGTGTATTGATAAACAATGTTTTTACACATTAGTCACAGTCACGGTGCATGTACAGTGTGCATGCATTTAACATGTTGCCTGTGTGTAGCTGTGAGTTTGCAGAGGTGCAGACGCTGTACAGACACAGCACGGAGCACGCAGCAGAGCAGAGCCATCTGATCAAGCAACTGGAAGGACTCAACCTGGACACTCAGAAAGTCCTGAGGAACCAAGAAGAGGCGCATACTGCTGACAACACCTCCTATCAGAAGGTACCCACACACACACACACACACACATGCCAAAGCTCAAACTCATCATTACTAGAACCACTTTGTTGCCCTCCACTTGTGCCTCACCCGCTGTGGTGATTTATTTCCAAGCTAGCTGTAACCTACAATTATTTGACTAGTGCCAGAAAAGAAGGACTTTTCTCACCGTATCCTGTTACTGTGAATGGGTGCTCAACCTACCACCCCTCCATCTGATGACTCTACCACTGTATCATACTCAGCACTACGCAGGGAGGGGGCCGGGGGAGCCATCTGGAGCCATTTAGCGTCATAAAACATGAATTTAAAGGAACATTTTCGTTCATTATATTTTAACATTATATGTGGGTGACTGTGGCTCAGTGGTTAGCAGGTCCGTCTTTCAATCAGAGGATCGGTGGTTCGATCCCCGGCTCCGCTAGTCCATGTCGATGTGTCCTTGAGCAAGACACTTAACCCTCATTGCTCACCGTTGCTGTGTCTACGGTCTACTTTATAGCATGTAAGTCGCTTTGGAAAAAAGCGTCAGCTAAATGAAATGTAATGTAATAATTATATTTTTCTTTTTGTTCGATTTTTTGTCCCTCTATTTTTCATTTTATTTCTCCTTACTTGTATGTCTTTCCTGATGCTATAAACTAAAAAAACATCCCCACATGAAAACCCATGTCAGTCTTCATGTCACCCAATCTCGTGAGTGATGTTGTCTCATCTTCCTCCGTTTGACGTCACATCTCTGTTTGACGTGACCCATTCCCTCTTCACCTGCCCTCTTGGCCTGCGTCAGCAACCCGTTGTCCTATTTGTGTTTGTCGACAGCTGTACAAGGAGTTGAGTCAGTGCTACCAGGCCCTGGTGTCTAGTGAGGGCAACCTCCGTGAGAGTCACCAGAAGCTCGGCGGCCTGCTGGCTGAGAAGGACCAACACATCCTGCAACTCCAGGCCCAGCTCCAACAACAGCAGCAGGAGCAGACACAACTGCAGCAACAACTGCAACAACAACTGCAACAACTGCAGCAGCAGCAACAACAGCTACAACAGCAACAGCAACAGCAGCAGCAGCAGCAGCAGCAGCAGCAGCAGCAGCAGCAGCAGCAGCAACAACACCTCTCACCAAATAGACAAACCAACTTTAAGGTAAGCACCCCTCTTAAGGTCTTTTCAAACCCAAACACGAAAGGTTTGTGCGAAAGGATCAATTAAAATATTCAAGTCTTATCTATCTACATGAGCCTATCCATACCGAATTCAAAACTTTTAATATTTTGTGGTGCAGTGGGTTGTTTATTTACATAACAGTTTTGATATTTGTAAATTTTGGTTGCCGATAAAAACAAGCCAAGCATTAAAATTTTGCTCACACAATCATTAGGTTTAGTCGGACGTCAATGTCATAATTCTGTTCATACATGACACAACAATATAAATATTGTAGCCTACAAAAGAGAGGTACAAAAACATTTATTTTTTAACTGCTGTAAAAAAAAAAAAAAATTGAAAGGCAAGACACCCAAAAATATGGATTTAAGCAGAATATTATATTAAAAAAAAATAGGTAAAAACATTAGTCTTTTTTTTATGCATTTTGACTTTTGGAGGGGGAGAGAGGATTTGTTGCACGCACTGTTTTTGTAAGTTAATGATAATAATATTTTGAATGTTGTGAATTCGTGTCAGGTTAGAATGCAAAGAATCGCCAGCAAATATTCCACATTTACGTTTAGTTTTTTTCCTTTTACGTGTGAAAAGAACCTCAATCTTCACCATCTCCACCTACAGAGGCCCTTTCCTTCTCGAGTTTATCCAGAGCATCACAAATCCAGGCTAAAACCAGTTTTTCTATGATGCTACTCTAAGTTATTCAACTTATATCTAGCTCATATGCATTTTGCATTTATGTGGGTGTGGACCACACAATATGTATGCTTATAATGCCCTTGCATAATGTATGTAGCCTTTTCCTACATCATAAACACACTATATGATGATACTTCTTTCAATCGCCTGTCCGGAGACAGTGTCTAATTGTCCCGAGGTACCGAGGCAGCGACGTGTAGGTGGATTAGTACGCACAGCCATGACTGACAAGCCCCAGCATGGCCTGTGGTGAGGGTCTTTAACGGAGAATCACTCTCTTAATATCGCTAGACTCACCCTTGATACTCTCATCTCTCTCAGCACCAGCGTCTTTCATGTCAACTTTATGATCTTCTCCAGCTCTCTGTTCTGGGCCACGCATGCCCTCTCTGACTTAACTCGCTTCATCTATCTTCTTTCTATCCTCCCACCCAAGTACCTGGAAGTCCTTTTAACACAGTCCCGTCAGTAAGCAAAGAGAGATAAGAGAGGTGATTTAATTGGAGCCTAGTTATGTTTCTGAAGATGGAGTTGGAGTTCCAGTTCCACGTCTGTCAGTCAGCAGGGGTTTGGCTTTTTCTTCACTACCTTTGAACCGTCGCCCCCCGAGGCAATGGAGGCTCTAATATAAACTAAGTTAATGCTGCAGCCACATTTTAAGTGGGCTTTAACAACTCCTAATGATATGGCGATAGGTGGTTCTTGGACCACACAGTGTCAAAGACTAGAATAGTAACAGGTATCTATATCCACACAACCTGATTCCATCAACATTGTAGGGCATTGCATTTTTTGCTATAATATAATCTCAATTTGTTTCCTCAGTATGTTTTTAACTTCAGTTTAGACTCCGGCTTACGGCGGATAAAACCACTCTGTGGCTGACGCAGCGGAAGATAATATTTCTGCAGCAGTTGAGTAATTCCTGTGCCTCCACAGACTGTAATTGTTTATTTTGATTGGTTGATATTTTCTGACAGCGCTGCCCCCTAGACTGAAAGTTAAAAGATATCAGCTCAAATGTTAAGTGAGTTACAATCGCCCTTTCTCACTTAACCCTGTTAATTTAACCGGCGGTGAACTATAAATGGATCATTTAGTCAGTAATTAAATACAGTACTGTAGTGGTTCCCCCAGTAATTAATACTACATTTCGAGAAGATGCAGTTAGTGGTGTGTGTGTAGTGTGGGCATGCATGCGTGAATACATGCATGAATGGTGTGTGTATACACATATATGTGTGTGTTTTATTTTATCACACCGAACATGAACTCCACCCCATATCTCTTCTCCACCCTGCTAAAAAAACAACAACTCATCACACAGTTACTTCCAGAGCTGAGATGTAATTACAAAAATACTGTGTACATAATAACCTATGCTAAGAATTGTTCTGAACTTTTGTTTACTGAACACATGTAGCTGCTGCCTGGCTGATTTGTTTTCTTTAACTTTCTTACCCACTGACATCAAAGTGAACAGATCAGGTATCCCAAGGTATAGCGCTCAGTCAGGAGGGCTTTCTGTTTCCCACTCTGTAATTTCACTGACAGGTTGTGCGTAGATGTGTGCGCGCGTGTCGGCGTAGGTGTGTGTGTTTGACTGAAGGTGTGCGTATCCGAGCATATAATCGCAAATTCTGTAACAACTTCCTCCCGAACACCTGTTAAATTCTAATGCTCCGGTTGTTAAGGCAGATTTGATTTTAATTTTAAATGTTTTGGTGGAAGTTACCGTTGGAGGTGATCAAAGTGCTGATCGCAACGGGAGCGCAGGGGGGAGATGCAGCGCTCATTTGAATATAGACCAGAGCGACGGCTTTGAACACCCCTCCCACAGTGGTTTTTGGGGGGTGGAGTGGGTGAGAGCAATAACACCCATTGTGTGTTATACTTCCATGCTGTGCTCCGAGATTGACTGTCTGTTCTCTTCTGTCTTATGTCAAGTTAACTCTTTGCAGGAAGCTTATGAAGACTTTACTGAGGCGTAACGCTACAGTTTTGCTGGTTTTAAGTTAATGTGAGTCACGCTATGCTTTTTGGATGCTGTTACCTTCTTTATCAATGGACCTGCAAGGCCAGCACGAGGTTAAAGGTTTTCTTTTCGGACTTCAGAGCATCTGTTGCCTTTACACGGCTCTCAACGTGCAGGATAGCTACGTGAACGGAGTGACTTTATATTTACAACACAAGTAGTTATTTGTTGCTTTATTATGCTCTGGAAATCGAATTTAGCACCATACAAAATTGTTTTTTAAAACAATGTTTCAGCTTCACACAAAAAAGAAAAATGTTTACCTTGGTCTTAACTATCATTTTTATTTAATAATTATATAAATTCATCGGTTGATTTTATGATTTGTGATGTAGTGTAAAAAAATAAATACAAATAAAATAATGTAAAATTCACATCACAGTTTGCCGGAGGAAAAATATTCAGTGTGATATAATTTTATATAAGTACAAAGAAAAAAAAAAAAAGCAAATCATCATATTGGAAAAGCTGAAATCAGAGAGTGTTCATAAATACCTTCAATTGATTGTTGGTTAGTCAACAAATCAACTAAAGGTTTCAGCACTACTCGCACTGTATTTCGGCTTCTATAATGTGTGTGTCTCTGTGTGTGTGTCTCTGTGTGTACACTGAACGCAGTGCGGTGTCTCCATCATGTCAGCCTGGAGATGGCCCCATGCCCTGATCTTCTAGCTGTAGGGCCTGGCTGATCATCAGGCACCGGGGTGACCCCCACACCCGATGAGCTGCAGATCCAAGCTGCCAGGTTGGGTGGTCACCATCACAGCGTAGAGGCAGCGATGAGAGTCCTCATTAGTGGACAAATGTAAAATATTTATAATAGCCTAGTGTTTGGCTATTGTCAGAGCTGTGCGGTGATTAAAGACCAACATTAGAATCCATAGCAGACCTCAGGCTTTCTGGAACCTTCACTGTAGTAAATGGGTGATAAGTTGTTAATTATGTGGGCAGTCGTTCAAAGCGCTGGTTATTCTCTCATCAGCATTGGAAAGGGGGAAATTAGGCATTTTAATGCACTCCAGAAAAGTTTCATATAAATATAATTGAAAGAAGCCCCGTGTCTTTTAAAGGAATACTGCAACTTTTTTTGACTAATAACATTTTGACATATCTAACAGTAAGCTATTGTCTTATTTATTAAGATAATATTGGATGAATTCCCTTTTAGGGTCCTGGTATTGTGCATGATGACTCACACTGGTACCCTTAAATAGATTAGAGCATCATACATATTAATAGTAACATCAGTGCCATTCCTGGTATGTCAGAATGTCTTATATGAAAACGCTGTTAAATACAAAAATTCTCATCATTATGATAACTTTCTGTAAAGGATGGAGAAATCGTGCACCTTCTCCTACATTGACTTTTTTTATGCGTACGCTTTAACATACAACACACAGAATGCTGTTAACACACAAGTGCCTCATTTGGGTTTTATAGACTGAATCTCAAGCACGGAAACATCATTTCCCATGGTGTCCAGACTTTTCTTTTTTTTTTTTATAAATTGAAAGAAGCCCTGATTGTGCATCTCCCATAGCTTGTTGAGATATTTTTTTTTAACATCTGCTTCCGGCTTGTTATTGATGTTAGCCAATCTAAACACTTTTTAGATGTATAATTAAAGTGCTAGTTGCACACACGGGTGCTCATAAATGCACCCATCACTTTGCGGGGTCGCGTTTGGCTGAGGTGAGGCGTTTCTTTTGATCATCATCATTAATATCAACCACCAAGTGAAAATAATGAAAGCATAATGATTACAAAGGAACGTGGAAATTCATTTTTCAACCGAGCGCTCAACAAACAGACTGGAGTCAGCCGGAGGCTTCTTTTGTGTATGTTTGTGTTCACAGTGCAGTACGGAGACGCACAATGATACAGGGGGCTTTTAGTCTCTGCCGATGTTTCAGTAAAAGGTGATGGAAAGCTTTCATAAGTCCGATATTTTGGAATTGTCTTTCCCGTGGGTCTTGTTTTGACTCTGGCTGCTCTTCAGTTTTTTCCCCATCTGGAGCGGCACTCCTTTAAGCTCCACTGTCAGGACCTCCCTAGAAGTATGTTAAAAATTGTAGTGCAACCTGCTGCTTGTATTTACATATTCCTTCCCTCCTCAGACGTATCAGTCATCCTTCCTCTGTGAAAACATTGTGTGGAGTTTACACATTCAAATGCTGTTTTAAGAATTATAGTCTGATAAATGTTTCATGACTTCTAATGCCATGTCTGTCTGATGTGTGTATGCCGAGTGTGTTATTAGCGCTATCAGCGTTGTCAACGCCAGTTTGTGTACGCGCGTGTTTTTTTGGAGGCGGGCCATGTCCAGGGCCAGAGACATGCTAATGACACGGACTCCAGTGGTGTGTTTTACCAGCTCGACCGCTCTCATTAGACGAGAACCTCTGTGTAGCGCAGCTCGCCTCATTAATGAAGCGCAGCCATGTGCCGCTGCAGACACATGCGCTCACTCGCTCAAGCACACACACACACACACACTCGGGTCAAACAGGCTGTGTGGGAGGACTCCGCCTGTTTGCACGCACACAGAAAACATGCGTGCACTCTTCATCCTACTCACCGTGTGCTGTCCTTCTATGAAGTTCCTCTTCACTGCACTACCGGGCAACACACATGCTCATACATATACGCACACATACGCACACACACTCTTTTGAAGAACCACCACCTTGAATGCAAATCGCACCTGACCCGGTGGTGGTGAAGGTGGTGGTGGTGGTGGGGGGGAGCCAATCCAATCACTTTCACAAACGCTGTTGCTCCACAGATGTGCGAGCGTGTATTTGTGTATGCATGTAGCTGTGTGTGTGGCGGAGGGTGGGGGGGCCCCCTCCTGATTATAGCTGCTCCATAATTAACAGTGATCAGATTTGTTTTGTGGCATAAATGGTGCATGTGTAGAACATTAGGCCTGGCAAGTCTCATTTCACATTCAGCTCAAGGGCTCGGCAGCAGACGGGTCACGAGCTTCAGGGAGCACAATCACAAGCCTCGCTCCATATGGTCCTGCCTGCCGCATCCTCAGCAGTTAGGGCCGCGAGTGCCAGACAAGTTCCCCCAAGAACCTAATCGTGTTCAGTAATTACCAAGACTGGCTTTTTTTCTTCTTCTTTTTTTTTTTTTTCCTCCTTCCCTCAGCTCCCCACAATCTCCTGCTCTTTTTTTTTTTCACTGCACCTGCAACGCTCTCTTCTTCTCTTTTAATCTCGTGCTCTCTCCCAGTCCATTGCTTTCACTAAGCTGCTTGTTATATGTTTATTTGTTTCCCCTTCTGTATGCTTGCTCCTTTACTATCTCAAAGTTTCACTTTCTGGATGGAAACCAGGACGGGGATGAGAGAAATTGTGAGAGGGGGAAAAAAACTCAGACACTCCCGCATCAGTTAATTTCTAAATTGCTTTATGTGGCTGATGCCGAAAAACCCAGTCCGTCCTCCTGACTGCCTGGAAATTATAAATAATTGTAACAGATGCGCCAATATGGCCGGCCTCCAATAAACGAGGCCCCAGATAATTTGACCAACCCCCTTTGACAGGCCAATTTAATAAAACATGAACAAAATCTTCCTCACTAATAATTTATCATCCCCTCTCCTCCCCTTTGGTTAAAGTTGATTACCCTGGCAGTTAACAAGGTCACGCCCAGATGCCAGGTTTCTGATAATGCAATCAGGACTCGATGGGAAAAAGGTGATGACATCCTGTGTGGTTTTCTTCATTACCTGGCCTCCCAGTCAAACACCAGCTTCGATTTGATGTGTTCAGTAGACATGTTGTTGATAGCAGCAGGTGATGCTGCTTTTTTGTGTGTGTGTGTTCCACACTTTATTTTTATAAAGGACTTAAGAAAAGAAAGGTGCGAATTTATGCAATAAGGTGATGGAGTCAAGATGTAAGTGGGTGAGTGTTAACTTCAAGATAAAGGACTCACAAACAGTGTGTGTATCCAAAAGAGACGTAGCCTGTCCCTTAAAGTTGTTTTCTCTGTACACACACTTCACCGCCAAGAGCTGTTTGAACGCTTTAATAACGGCAGCAGCAAACATTTAGCTGAGATTATGAACTCAATGCATTGTGGAATGTGCATGCGTGTGAGTCTGCTCCCCTGTAGGTGGGTCATCTGCTGCATCCTTGTCCCCCTCAGTTTGTTTTGGTAGTCCCCGCTGTGTGCTGAGGTGTGCAGATGCTGCTCCACACCGGCTAATAGACACTGATAAATAGACGGGCCATTACAGCACACACACCACGGTGCCGGGTGGTATTTACCGGTCCCTCTGCCACACGACACATCTTGTTGTTGACTCGGGCATATGCAGATGTCACGTGGACGTCCGTTATACAAGCGCAGGTCTATTCAACTACGTGAGACTCAGCTCGTGATTCCTTTATTTCCCTGAATTCATTTTGCCGTTGATTCAATCAAAGGTAGAAGTGCGGGCTGCTCGGTCGCCCACTAGTGTGTGAAGACTTGAGCATGTCCGTGATCTGATTGTGGGCTTATCTATTCCTCAAACTGATATCTGCATCGCTCTAGATTTTTCTATACTTAACTATAATTTGTAATCTTAAGAGGAAACTAAAGAAGAAAGCTTGATCTTCAATTTTCTGAAATTGCTGAATGTAACTATCTTACGTTTAGATTCTAACCACAATTTATTTATCAGCATATGTTTTGCAGTAACTATCAATGATACTTAGAGTTTAGTAATCTTAACTATTTTATTTACCAATATGATATTTTGCAGAATGTGGCTGAATGGCTGTTTGTTGCAATTGCTTGTAAATGTGTCCAACAGTAAATAAAAACTGTTGGACAGTGAACATTGGTCAGATTAATATGTATTTCTTGTTTATATACTGTTTTGGTTAAGCTGAGGCTAGTATGACACTTTAAAATGAATTATGATCAAGATATAACATGCCACAGATTATGGATTATTCATTGCTTTTTTGTACCTTCATGAGAACATTGTCCTTTTAAATATGACACATGTTCATATCCAAAGTGTCAAACTACTGTTTGGTTGTCCACTCACTACTAAATATATAGTTGTAAGTGTATTGTAGGAAATTAAACTTGTTTCTTGAATATGCTTCACAAAATGAAAACTGCCCAGCAATCCAAGTTATCGTATCTTTAGATTCTAGTGTTGTCCTCGACCGGTTTACAGATCCAGTCCTAAACCTTCCAAACCATGTGCAGCCTCATTGGGGCAACCCAGTCATTTCCAACATGTTTGATATTTAGCAGAATCTGGATGATAACAGTATCATTAAAGCAAGTTGTCGCAGCCTGTCCATTTAATTTACAACTGCTTCCCAGTGAGATGTTGTGCTGTGTTCCTCCCTCTGGCACAATACTCTTCATAATAACAACCTGTGGTGTGTGATGCTCAATTATTTTCAGACCCTGTAATGTATGTTTGTTTAGGATTTGAGAGAGAAACATATGTGAAGATTCTCCTTCTGTGTTTGATGCAACCCGATTTCTAAATCGGTTAGGATTGAAAACCCCTGTAGTCTGAGCCAGGCTTAAGTTTCTACCCCAAGAATCACACAAAAGCACTGCTTTACATCTCGTGTTCATCAGAGATGTGCTCATAAGTTTCTTGGAAAAAAGGGAATTAGCAAATAAAGAGAAAAGCATATAAACAGCAAATGGACTAAAGAAATCCTATTGGATTCAACATCAGTTTAGTCACTTTTCTGTTGTTCTCTCCACCAATCAGCTGACTTCCTCACTCACAAACACACATGCTTGTCTCTTTTATTACAGGTGGTGGTGTCAGAGCAGGTTGACGCTGCAGCTCGGAGGTCGAGCCCTGATTCTGACTGGGCCCCCAGCCGAGGCTCAGATCCCAGGTCAGAGGATCAGACCCTTCATCACAGGTCCACCAGCTCCGTCAGAGGACAGCAGGTAGGTTAGCACACACTGCGGCCAATTATGTCAAAGAGAGCACGTGGGCGAGTGGCTAACATGCCCACACAACATACCCATTACTACTTTGCTCAGAGCAGATCAAAGCCATGGAGAAAGGATATGAGGGAAACGGTCTGTTGAGAATCATGTGATTTATCAGACCTGGCTTCTGCTTCAACCTTTGTCCTGAACTCTCCAACACACACACACACACACACACAGAGATGCCCCTCCTACTGTGACCAGGCCGGCGTGTGCTGCTGGTTTCACGCATGCCTTGGGCTCAGGCACTGGCTAATTTACCGCTTCAACAGTACATTATGAACAAGAAAACGCTTTTGATCTTCTCAGTATTCCACTCATAAGTTTGGCAGGGCATGTTTCTAGATGGCCTCACTCACTCTAAAGCTGGCCCGGAGACACGTTGTTTAAATCTATACAGCCGTCCTCATTATAGCTCCAGTGGAGGTGCTTCTGTTCAGGCACTTTATACATGCAATGTAATTATTTTGTACAAAATAAATAAACAGTATCGACACCGTTCAATGTGCTCCTCTCTTCTGGAGGCTCTGTTGTGTTTGCCCTTGGACACGCACTCGCACACGCACACACACACACACACACACACACACACACACACACACACACGCACACACGTAATCTGTCTGTTATTTGGCACCGACTGTTAATTATTTAGATTCTTGCTACGGTATGAATCTTTACTCAACCAGCCACCAGTGGCATGTTCACCTTTTCAGCCAATACCTGATTCTCCCTTTTCCCCGCAAGGTCAAACTATTTGTAATACCTGAGGTTATTAGCTTTAGGTAAGTAAACAACACGTCAACTTCATAAATCATCACAACCGTATTGCTATTAAAAAAACTGTGAACATTTTGAGTAGGTGTCTCTGTTGGCTGCTTAATATCCAAATATGATGATGCTCCAAAGAAACCATAAACCTGTTATGCTTCATTACACTCCATTTAAACAATAATACCAGTCTGCAAGGTCAGAAGCTGATGGAATGAGCCTTCTGTGCAGCCCACTGCTACCACCCAGGACACGATTTGCAGCTTTCTCTAAGTGCCTGAAGTGAAATGTGGATATAGGCTGAGGCGACGCGCGGTTCAAAGTGGTGCATGACTCACGTTTTGCAACATACAGCAAGTGTTACACTGATTTTCTTTGAATCGGGAAAAAAATAAGAGAGAAATGAACGTATCAATAATTAATAAAAGTTAAATGTATTCATATTTGGTTGATTAAAAACCATCTGGAATATATAAATGATGTTTGTAATATGTTTAACAAATCATTTTACTATATTTCAGCTGTAGTTCAACTTAGAATCAAGAATCACTTAGAATTTTTTGTTTATCAAGTCGCTGGTCGTTCGTAGCCTTTTGGCTCGGTCCACCACGGCTACCTCGTGGGCCCAGTTCAGCGGCATTGCTCTGAGTAATATGTGTAGCACTGCAAGCTGGGCAGTCCCGCACACATTTATTTGGTTTCACCGCGTTTGTGCACTCTGTCCTCAGTGTGGGTTCATCGTACTTACCGGCTCTAACATTTGTCATGTGTTTGCAGTGCATCTTGGTCTTTGGAATTATTGTACTCCTTTAATAGATTTATTAGGTAAATGGAGTACATTTGCTTTGTGTGATGTGTGCACCCATGTGTTTACACTTTGACGTCGGTCTGTATGTGTCCTGTCCTGCGCTTGTGTGTGTGTGTGTGTGTGTACGACATTCCCGGGAACCTGAGCGAGTTCAGCTTTGAGAGCTCCAGACGCACACATGATGTGCTGCTGCAATCATAAAGAAGCCCATTGATAACCGTGACCCCTCTCTCCGGGAGATGGAGAGAGAGAGAGATGTTGGAGGAGGGAGGCAGTCGATGAAATGTTTCTTCTCTTTCTCGCACACAGACTCGGGCCTCTCTCCTCATTTCCCTCGTACCGGGTGCCCTCCTCCCCTCCATCTGCATCGCACTTTCGTGTTTACAGAGCTGTAGCAGGGTGCGATGCGCGGGTCAAGTCACGGCCGCCGACCAGCTGCCGAGCTCGACAGCGGGCGCATCTTTCTTTGCCGCGCGTTATCTGCTTTGTATCTCTCAGGCTTGTCTTGTAGAACATAAACAACATTGTCATAACACGGACCTTCCCACACACACACACACACACACACACACACACACACACGCAGAAGGCATTCATGTTTCTTGTGTACCTGCGTTCAACTGGATGAGAGAGCATCTGCAGCAGATCTCAGTGGTTTGTCAGTGTCGCCATGTCATCTTCCCCTCCGCCTTCAGACAAAGCACACTGCAGTGTACGTCGCCTGGCTCTCACATACAAAGGAACAGCTGTGATGGAATATTCAGCAACGTTGTTAAAATCCTTCCCCACATGTACTTCTATCTGAAAACCTACTTATAATTCATCCTCAATAAGTCATACTTTCTAGTTGGTCCTCGTTACTTTAAAGTTCAGGACTTTGAGTTGATTTGGATTCCCTTTTTGGCCTCTTAGTTTTCCCTATGCACGTAGAGGCTAAGCCAGTTGGCCTGCCACTCACCAGGAATATGCAGATCAAACTGCTAATTAGTTGCATAGAGTCATTAAGGCGGCGTCGGAACACATGGTTGGCACCCACGCAAGCGTGATGGCAGAACCGGGCCCTCCGGGTCACTGGAGTCAACAGTAGCCTGGAGGCACATTCCCAAACACACTGGTATGCTGGGAAATGTTGGTCACAGGCACATGGTTTTACACATATAATATTAGTGATAACATCTGAATAGACATGTCACTGGGAAAGTGACATAAATGTGTATATATTATTGTTAAAATCCTTATTATATATATTGATATTGATTTTTTTTTTTTACAATATCAAACCCGATGTTTTTTATTGCCATTAAGGTAATAATTGCCTTTTATGGTTATTATTGTACATGACAGGGTTCACCTGTCCTGTGCAGGATTATGTTCGCATACCTACGCATGAGGTACATTGTAGATGTAACGCAGAGCAGTAAAATGTTATTGCATTCACGCCTTTTTCATACTGCGGACCGGACGACACTGTGTTCTTCAGTCAACTTCCCAGAATCCTCAGTTTGTTTGGTTGCAGTTTAAACTACTTTACTCTTTCTCGCCGAAGCCTGCTTCCCCCTGTGGTCGACACATGTAACATTTCGAAAAGGAACACTGGTACCTGTGTTATTAAAATGCACTTGCGGTTTCCTCCAATCCGTAGTTTTTTTTACCACAAACTTTAGCAGACAACAAAGCCACAAGAACCCATTTTTTGAGGCAGGGCGCTTATTTATCCACCATCCTATCATAACCCTCCTCACTCCACCCCCACCACCTCCTCCTGTATTCCTCAACCACTCCAGCCCAAGGACTGTTGTACGTTTAGTCGCATTGCATATTTTAGCCTGCCATCTGGTCAGCTCTGCCAGGCACCGCATGGGGCCTGCTATCCTCCCATATTCATATTCCACTAGCATATTGTTCCCACTGCTTTTCTACAGCGTGGCCCCAGCGCTTCTCCACTTCTTTATTTATTTCTACAGAGGAGGCTGGAGAGCAAACTTCACCCCCTCCCCTCCTCTAATCGGCGGCTCTTCCAGTTGTCCTATCAAGTGTAACCTGGAGGCCCCTAGTAGAGCAATTAGAGCGGCCTCCCTGCCCACCTCTTGTAATGAAGCCCAGCACATTCTGGAATCTATAGCCCCTTTAGTCTCCCCTAATGGGACATCATTATTGTCAAAGAAACAATGTAAATGGAAATGAACATACTCATTAGCCAGTCGCAGGGAGAAACCTTTGCCGCTCTCAGCTTGCAACTCCCACTTCCTAACACACACACACACACACACACGCACACACACAAATCTGAACCTCCTCCCTTCAGCTTCTGCGGACCGCCGCTCCAGCCAGCTTGCTTTATTCCTCCGGTAGCATGTTTGTTTGTGTGTGCATATGTGCGCGCCCGAAGAAGACATTGTTCATGTTTTACTCAAGGTGAGCGGGGAATGGAAAGAACATGGATGATTCCATTATTGGCATTCACTCTGTGTTTCTCCAGATGTTAATTGTTGCACGGGCTTGTGTCTGTCTGTGAAGGGGGAGCGTGCTCAGGTTCTCACCCCCGGTGCTTCTTTGCTCACCTGTCCCAGGGTGCACCGGTGCAGCGGTCCAGGTCTTTGTCCCCAGCCAGCAGCGTGGAGAGAAGAGGTGCAGAGCAGAGGGTTCAAGACCTTGAGAAGCTCCTGCAATTGAAGGTAACTATAGCTAACATGAATACACATAATATCCTCTCATGTGTATCTCAATATCTACATGAATCAATCAATCCCCTTTTCTTTTTTTGGGGTGGTTTATTCTAACTTCATGTCCTTTAAGTTTCCTGCAACTTTGAGGAGCTTTGAATAATGTGCGTTTCCCATGAGTAGAAACTCGCAAAGAGTATAAAAATCCTAATGTTTCCTCTTCACAATTCCACGTCAGATCCTCTGTCTCCATGTTTCCCCCCCCCACACGACACGCCGGTGTCCAGCTGGCAGCGTGAAGCACCGGACCGGCTTGTTGCTGCGGCCACTATCTCACATTTGATTGCTGCTATCAGCCGCTGTGTAGGAAGGTTTGCAGCCCTGTAAGAGTCACAGTCTCCAAAGCGTTCAATTGCACCGCCGCTGCCGCTGCCTCCTCCATGACCTTCTCTGACAGTGTCTTTCACACACACACACACACACACACACACACACACACAAATACATACGTGTGCGCACATAAACCGAGCATAGGCAGTGAAGCAGCAGGAGAGGAGCTGCTCCGGTGAAAGTGGATGCAGCAGGTTTTTTTTTCTCCCTTAAACGAATCGGCTTTATTGGTCTCTTAACCTTCACGTGCTCTATGACGTCGTTCTCCCACTATTCTTTATTCCCGTGGTTGTTGCAAACAAAATACGACGCTCTCCCGTGTTTCTTTTCGGGCCTCAAAATGAAACTTTCTCTATTTTATTTGATCAATGGAGTATGTTTTTCTCTTTCCCCTTACCGCTGTCCTCCTTGTTGCCTTCCGTTACCCTTTCCGTGTTTCTGGCTGACCAGTGAGTGAGTGATTATGTAGAGGTTATCTCCCTTTGAACACAATCTCAGGAACACATTAGGCGTCATTTTCTTGTCAGATCTGAAGTGTCTGAATTATATCACCGGCGGACAACTAGTCAGACGTTAATGCTCGACGTAGATTCAGACGACACGCATGACTGTCTTAGTTAATGGTGCCATTTATGTGTCTGCCGGCTGAGGGGCATTTAGCAAAGGTATGCACAGAAAAACTGTGATTGGCAACTCACATCTGTGGCCACATTATTGAGAGCATTAGTTCAGAGCATGATTTAGTGGTCATGTCCTTTGCTTGGTTGTGGCGTTGAGAAAAATGCCCTCCATCAGCTGTGGCTGAGACCTCACCTCCAGGATCTTCCAGTGCAGCACTTCACTCTGTCCAGTCTGTTCTCCAGTTGATCCTATCTAATTATTTCCAAAAGAATGCCTTTCAAATTGGGTACGCCAGCCTGTACCATTGACATTTTGACCTTAGCCGCTAACAGCGGCAGACAAAACAAACAATTCTCATAATAATGGCCTCTTTTTTTTTTCCCCCTCTTCTTACTTCGCACACTTTCAAGTAAACAGTAGCTGTTGCTGTGTAATTATTTTTCAGCTTGAGAACGTCCACAGACGTGTACGCTGGCTGAGTAAGGGGGTGTATTGATCTGTGGGCGAGGGTCTGTGGCCTGATGACCAGAACTGGGCCGCCCAGGGGAAGCTCTGTAAGGAGCCTGAGAAGCCATGATGTGGCTAATGCCCTGCCACTTGCTCCATCCTGCCCCCCCGTCTCCCCCCATCAGTCAGCCTCAACTCTTCTGTGTCCTCCTCCGGCTCCCAGCACCACCAGTTATCACTACCCGGGTCTGGCCCCTTTCATTAGAGCCTTGTTTTGGAGAGGTCGGGGGCAGCTCCAAGGGGCCGAGGATGCCTTGCAGATGTCCTCTGTGAATAATCCGCACAAGGGAAAATCCATACTTGTCACAGTGGCAGTGTGAATGTGCATCGTGTGTGTGTGTGTGAGTGAGTGTGCACCTGTTGTGTGTCTGGTGCATGTTTGTGCGCTCTCTGTTCTCTTTGTCCTTGTTAATAATAACAGGGCTGAGGGCTCGCATTTCCCTCTCTGCAGGGCAGCCGTGTCATATCAGCAGTAAACAAGCTCCTTCCCTTCAGAAGGCGCTCGACAACTCTCCCTAGCCCTGGCCACTCAAGCAGAAACCTGTCCTGCACTCTTCCTTTCACTTTCTCTTTTGCTTTGCTCTCTCTCTTCCTTCTCTTTCTAATTTCTCTGTTCTCTCTCTTCCTCCTTCCTCTATTTCCACGAGCTGTCTCTCTCCCTCTTCGTTTGCTCTCTTTCCACCTCTGTTTGTCCTACCTTTTTTTGAAAGTGTTTTCTCCGCCGCCCTCGCTGTTAAGGTCAGTGTGATGGGGAAGAGGGTTGCCCCTGACAAGAAAAATCTATATGTTGTCTTCTCTCACTCCCTCTTTAAAGCCGGAGCCCAATCTCGCAGTGTTTTAATAGCTGTCAACAACAGTGTCAGCAACAAACCCACCGCAACAACCCCCACCAACACAACACGTGCTGGTCGTCAGTTGGTAACTCCAGCGAGTGAGTCTCTTTGCTGGTTAAAGTGTGTGTGTGTGCTCGGTGTTCTGTGACCCCATTGACTCTTTGTGTAAATGTCGTCCCTTAATGATGTCTCAGTTGCCCAGTGAGAGTGGAAGCACTTGTCAAAGAGGAAAGCCAAGAGAGAAAAGAATAGGAACCTGCTGGTTCCTGTCAGGAAAAAGGTGTTCAGCTGCAGCCCAGTTTAAATATGTAGCCGGTGAGGGGCTTTTCTCGGCTCGCCTGACACACTGCTGAGCCGGTGTGAATGAAGCGGACTCCCTATTTCAGTTAAGTTATTTTTCATTTAACACATATGACTTTGGGAGAAGAAAAAAAAAGATCTTGTTGCTGTGCCTCGCAGATGGAGGAGAACGAAGAGCTGAAGAGGGCTCATGATGCGCGGCGTGAACGCCTGTGTCTGATCCAAACCCACTACAAGGCGGTCCGGGGCCAGCTGAAAGAGATGGAGAAATCCAATGGCATGTGAGTAAACTGCCTGCACAGGTTAATACATGTGACACGATAAATACTGAACACTCACTACATCCACAGGCCCTGTTGGCGTACACACATTTAATTCATAATCCACAAAGGTAACTCGGATAACGCCCAGCTGCACGCGGCAGCCGGCAGTGAGAGACGTTTCGAAGCACATAACTCACCTTGCCTGATGCTAAAAGCCCTCGTGAAACGCTACAACCCTCTGAAACCACTCACAAAGCGTCTCAGGGACTCGCGGCTCTCCACATGTTGTCTGACAAGACCTGATTGCCGGATTTGGGAAAGTGGGAGAAATTCCTTCCTTTGCCTTTGAAAAGCTCTGAGGTTTTAAGCCCAGTCAATTTGTGCCTTTTTGTGCCAAGTGTGTGCGGCTTCTGCGTCTCTTCTCCCCCAGCGTTCATTAGAATGTGAGAGCCAGAGGCTGGAGGTGTCTGGTCCTGGGGGGTGCAAGGTGTTTGAGAAGGCCTGCGGAGGGAGGCGGAGGGGAGGAGGAGTGTCCATTTCCTGCCTCGACCTGTTATCTTCAACAGGAACCACAGGATTTTTACACAAAGCGCAAAATGTGCTGGAAAATGTCATTAATAGATGGGTCTTTTCTCTCCGTTGTCTCCCCCCAGCCTTTTTTCCCCCCTACTTTTTTTCTGTCTTCTCCGGCGGCGTCACCGAGTCCATTTTAAAATGTAACTAAAGGTGCATATGTTTGGTGGCCGCACGGGAGCAAAGTGTTGACCCCGTCAGCTGTTTTCTCTCCGGGTTAATTAAAGAAAACAGCAGTGCAATGTGAGCCCGTGTGAAAGTGGAGAGGGAGAGAGAGCGCGTTCAGCGCTAGGCTCGACTCGGCTCATGTCAGCTCAGAGCGGCTCAACAGCATGTGTCTCAGACAGTGGGAACAAAGACGGAAAGATGTAGAGAGAGAGAGAGAGAGAGAGGAGTCTCAGAGTCAACACCAGTTGTGCTGCTGTTCTGCATGTTAGCAAAGAAAGGCCGTCTCGATGAGGAGAACACACGGCTGTGGTTAAGAGTAAAGCACCGGGAAGACAAATCCATAATAATACGTTTGTAGTGTCAGTGTATTTGTATTTCGTGACTGATTTGACATCCAATTGATGCAATAGGCAGCTCTGCCCTTTTCACTCAGAGCCCTGCATGGCACCAACCAGTCACTCAATGTTATGATCCTGGCATTCATTTGGCATTAAGCCCCATCCTTAAATAGCTGCTAAACCCACTGGGGTAATGCCATCCTGAATGAGAGACAATGGAAAATGACTTAAATACTCCCATTAGTGCTGGGGAATCAGGGCCCTAACAAGTCAGTGGGGATAGGCATCGGGTCTCATTGCATTTCAAGCTTGTTAGGGATTTCCTTGTAGCTTCCATGCTGTGTTGTTGCATTTTTGGAAAGATGCAGGGGGTCGTTTTTCGTTTCCCTTTCCTCTGCCTCCCACCCCCACCGTAACCTGCCACACACACACACAAACACACACACGCCTGCACTTTCAAATGCTTACGTTTTATTATCTACAGTACACGGGTTACGTCAACTAAGATATATAAGTGTAATTTTTCTATACCTCCCAGATTTTAGTTTACCGTATATATCAATATTCACCTCTCATCGGCAGAATAAATATGGAGTTAAACATTTGGTTTAGGGTAGCTGCCGAGCGACGTCACCGGTGTGCGCGATAACCTGTCCCACTCAAGATAGAGCTCCCAGCCAATCACGACGCAGACGAGGGGTCCACTGACTCATCAGCATGCAGGTGGTGCAGAGTTGGCTCGTCCCAGTGAAACCACCCTGCCATTCACCATTACCACAATATTTTCCCAAAATGGCGTGAAGGAGAGGGGTGGGGGGGGGGGGGGGGGGGGGAAAGCCAACTTCTTATTTATATTAAGGAAGGGAAAAGGTTTTTTAATCAGACTGGGGATGATGAGGGTGAGCAAATAAAATGAAAGGTTATTAAAGCATCCGTACTCTGATCAAAGTTGCGCCCATAAACAGATTCCCCCTGAATCAGAGCAATTAGCCGCAGCAGCGCGGAAAAGTTCTCTCTATTTCCTCCCGCTTAATAATGGAAACTAGGATACCATTGGGGAGAGAGCACTGAGGCCTGAAGAAGATAGCTCTCTCATGGCTCCATGTTCAACAGCTTTTTTGGCCCACTATAAACAAATTAAAATGCTTTAAAAAGCTTTACTGTGACTTACTAATGCTTCATACACCTTCCATAAGTAATGCGGTTGATACACTACATACTTAAAAAAAATCACACGGAGAGAATTCAAGCCGAGCTGCGGGTGAAATAGCGTGCGCTTTTGCAGCTCCGTGCATCAGCGGCGGACATCGTTGTGCGTTCGCGGTAGAGTGTGTAAAAGTGTATCAATCTCTGTGACTGTACAGTGAGATTATATGTTAAGCAGCTTTGCACTCTGGGAAACTAACCCGAGCCCACAGATAACACAGATATAAAATCACACACGCATACACTATGAAGAATTTCAAGGGCTCCAAATTGCTCACAGGGGCATTAGCTGTATTAAATGAAAAACATTTGCCGTTCCTCAGTAGCCTCCAACTCCCAGGCACCGGGGTTTAAGTAGTATTAGTGGAGTGTGGCTGTATCTGCGTAGCCAATAATGACCACTGGAAGAGGTGCCCTCCGCAATCGCAGTGACCCTCACGATCCATTTCCAGACATCTACCTCATTGATTGAGTGAAAATGAGAAGCTCCAGTGTGTGAGACAAAAATGATATTCTCATCCAATACTTTAGCAGTGTGAGGATTTTTCAATAAAATCCATTTTAGTTTGCAGATGAAAGGCTAATTGCACTTGAGTGTGTTGGGCTAAGACTGATTGATGAGTTGGGTGTGAGCAGGGATGCAGTAGGGACTGTGTGTGTGTGTGTGTGTGTGTGTGTGTGTGTGTGTGTGTGTGTGTGTGTGTGTGTGTGTGTGTGTGTGTGTGTGTGTGTGTGTGTGTGTGTGTGTGTGTGTGAGTTGAAGGGTGAAGTTCAATGGAGGGGGCAGCCACTGAGCACAAAGTGTCATTAAGTATTCATAAGTGAGGTGTAGACATTTGAATGACCTCGTTTGCGAGTGTGTTTTTGCCATTATCTGCATTTGCATGTCGCACAGGGAATGGTCCAGCGCCCCGCCACACGGGCAGTGCCCTGGGCTTTCACCGGCGTGCATACGTGTGTACATGATTTGCCACTGAAATGTCAAAGTCAAGGCCGCTCATTTGAATACCGCTAAAGATGGCTGAATAACAAAAACAGAGTGAGACTAAGGGGCCTTGTTACCCCTATGTGAATTGGCCAGAGGCAGCAAGATGATATACAGTACCAACCATTTTCCCTTGTTAGTGTGTGTGTGTGTGTGTGTGTGTGTGTGTGTGTGTGTGTGTGTGTGTGTGTGTGTGTGTGTGTGTGTGTGTGTGTGTGTGTGTGTGTGTGTGTGTGTGTGTGTGTGTGTGTGTGTGTGTGTGTGTGTGTGTGTGTGTGTGTGTGTGTGTGTGTGTGTGTGTGTGTGTGTGTGTGTGTGTGTGTCTGTGTGTCTGTGTGTGTCTGTGTGTGTCTGTCTCTGTAAATTTAAGTGAGGCCATCGGTTCACTTTATATGTATGCCTTTGCTTGCCTCTACATTTTCAACTTTTTCGTCTTCTCATATATTGTGCGTCCAGGCCAGGTGGGAGGACGCGGCGTGCAGAACCGCGGCAGCTGAGGCAGGAGAACAGCGATGCCGTGTGGAACGAGCTGGCCTACCTGAAGAACCTCACCAGGAAACTCTCCATCGAAAAGTAAGCCGCGCGGCTGAATCGTAGATAATACCGTACACACACATACCAACAAGCGTTCCCACTGTCCGGACCCGTTCGTGGGTGTTACAGTTCCCAGCCTAGCTCTCCACATCGTTACCAGCCAGCAGGGGCCAACGCAAGATCATTAGACTCTGTGCTCATTTGTAAAATTGGCTGGCCAAAAATTCACAAATTTGAGTGCACAAAGTAAAATCGCATCATCAGAACTGCTGGTGGTATCTTTGTGAAATAATTGCATTTTTAATGGAACATTTATACCAAACTGTTGCTGGTGTAGTTACGTGAGTGTTTGTGGGAGTTGATGTTCTTCGAACAGATGAGGTTGGAGTCAGAGGTCAATTTATCAGAATTCTTTGTCGGACATGAATCATAGGAAGAAAAGCACAGTCTGCAGGACAGTTTGCTGAATCTCTTCAACTCCCTGAGGAAAACGTAAGACCTTTAAACCCTCCCATCACACGGGGGTGGGACATACATGACGGCCATTTTCATGTCCAGTCACGGATGAACTTGGGTTCGAACCCAAAGGTCAGCTATCCACATCACACTTAGTAATGCTGAGCACATTCATGTCAGACATAAGTCCATATATGGATAAGAGGTGACCCCACTGGGCCCACCAGACAAACAGAAAATAAACATGCACGACACAGGTCAACCAGATATTCTTGTTCAGAGTCCATCTGTGTATACCAGCGTGTGCAATTTTACATCAATGGAAACATATACTCATTAGTTGTGTTGAGACTGCTCATAAGATGCTCTAATATTACACTCAATGTTATCAATCCCAACATGCATGAACAGGAGATGTAAAATATCTCCAATAAGTCAATAAGATACTTTACATACTTGTTTTGGGCGTTTTACTCACAGCTTTTCAGCTAAAGGTGCTTTTATTTATTGAATTAATGTCTTTGTTACTTAGTTTTTCCTTCCATCGTTCTTCCCTCCTGTCCTCCCTTCTCTTAGTGTGTCTCTGGGTGTGGTATAGTCACTGCCTTGTTTGATCTGGAGGAGCCCCTGTAACCGTACCACTAACACTGACCCTCTATGATGCTACACAAAGCTTGGCCTAAAGCCACAGTCTTCCTCTCCCCACCTCCCCTAGCCTTCACCTCTCCTCACCTCTTTCCTCCTCTATCCTATGCCTCTGTTCACTCCTCTTCCCCTCTTCCGCCTTGTCTTCCCAGCTGCCTCCCTCCGGCCCGCCGTAATGCTGCAGTAGGCTGAGGCCAGAATTCTGGTACTTGCCCCCCCGCCCCCGCCCCCTTCTACTGCTTTCCCCTCTGCTCACCCCCCTGCCCTGTCCTCCTAATCCCAGCTGAGCTCATTATGATATAGCCCGGCTGCCTCTCTCCAAGCCTGAGCTGTCCGAGCTAATTACAGGCTAGCAGCCCTAGTGCCGCCGATGCTGCCTGTTAAGGGATGTCCGTCCGTCTGCCTGCCTGCCTGCCCGGCCACGACTAGAGCCGAGCAGAGTGGAGCACTGGATGGTCTGGGGGTGGGGCTAGGGAGGGAGGGGGGGTGAGCAGACTACTGTGAACACGCAGGGCCCTCGGACCTGACCTGCGAGGGAAACCACAGGGGACGGAGAGCGGCTCGCCTCATTCCTAGCTGTGTAACCGGCCTGTTCTCCAGGGTCAGTGTTGATCCCCTTCATGTGCCTCCGACCAGCTCCACCTCATCTCCTGCCTTCCCGCCCCCAGGGCTCCTTCTTACCCGGGTGGCTGATGCAAAGTAAACTTGGCTGGGGTCTTTAAACTTGTGCTTTAGAAAAACTCCCCGTTCCAGGGCACTCATCTGCACACGGCTCGGTGTGTTTAACTAAGCGAAGGCGTACTGCCCATCTCTATTCCATACCATACCAGCTTTACCAAGCAGCGATGCAAATGTCTGTCGAGAAGCAACGGAAAGGCACAAGTGTGTCCATCGCAGTGCAACAACAACAAGAGTTTGTGAAAGCGTAACTACCAGGACGCTATTGTAGAAGCAGTTGCAGCTTGTTGATCGTGTTATAATGAATGCGCTTGTGAAGGTTATGCTAGATAAGTGTTAGCAATGATCCACTAATGGGTAATTAACTCCTGGCAGCTTAAGAATTTAGGGCCAAATAAAGGCCCCTTATAAAGCTTTAAATGCCAAGTGGCTGGCTTTATAGGAGAGCCTCCGCATAATCGCATTCGCGCCTCCTTATTGTCATATCATCATATTGTGCACAGATGCTCCCTATCACCTTCTCCGGAAACAGAGCTTGTAAAACACCATCGCGAGGCCCGAATGACCGTTTGGCTCGTGTAAGTCCTGCACGGTGGGTCCCCACGGTGGTAAGAGACGTTTATGAAGCCCTGGCCCCCCTCCAATCCCTGCACTTGGGCATGTAGGATGAACAAGAAGGTGAGGCAGGTCGGTTGGTCGGCTTTATTAGCAGATTTACTGGCTCCCTGCGGCTCCTCCCAACAACTTGGGGATGCGGTATAAGCAACAACTTGCTCTTTGTTTGACAACCTTTCACAAGAACGTTCTCGGGAATTATTGGCAGGATGGTTTCTTGTTTTGTGTGTTTGTGTTTCTTTGAACATTGTTAAGATGCTCATTATTTGGTCTATTAGGGTATTTAAGAAACACATGGCTAAGGCTACATCCCACCCACATGTGATTATTGATCATCTCATTGTACCTCAGGCGTTAGTGTATAGCTCATGTTTGAGTTGCAGCTTAACTGTTTACATTTGGTGCACTGCTATTCCTAACTTTTCATTTAGGTGCACCAGCACAAATGTAGGTGCACTAGCACATATTTAGGTGCACCACACATTTTCCAGACAGATTGTTGTCATCTTACCGGGGTCAGGTGGTGGGGAGTCTGGGCTGGACCTCTCAGTGACTCTCTCTGTAACAGGTGTGAAGGCCGCTGCAGCATTTTTCTTGACAATAAAACAATCAATACTTTTCTTTATTTTAAGTTACCAGTATGTGTTAGCATCCCACTTGACAAATGTTTGGTCGCATGCCAAAATGTACATATACTGTATATCCTTCTATATCCCTTTTAATATATATCTGTCGCTTGAAAAGCTGTTGACAAGAATACCATAATCCTGGCAAACTCAGAAATTGACGTGGATTAGAAATGATAATAACCAAGTTAAATTTGTCTAAAACAAATAGCAGTTTCTTGATAGTATGAAACTGCTATGTTGCTTTCATTATTTCGTCAGCAAACAATAGCGTCTCCTTTTATATAGTCACATGATTAGGCAGTGAATCTCACATGCATATCTAAACCTAATCAGTTTACAACATCTCTCAGATGCACACTGGAGCGCGTTGAAGTCAAAGGGCACAAACGGTTAAACTAGTTGACGCCGAGGCTGATGTTCAATTGAGATTTCCTCCTGCTCGTAGCGGATAGCTCTGGCAAGCAACCGCGGGCAGGGTGGGCAAGAAAATGTGCAGTGGGATCATTTTATCTGCCTCATTATGCATCTGTCTGCGGCACTCCGTGTCTGTGCTTCTTAATTGTTGTTAAAGGTCTGTTGGTAAAAAGAGGCAGGGATTATTTAGGCACCATAAACAGAATAAACACATGCAGTGCACCCTCAGACTTAAGATGCTGCACTCCGACGACATCAAAGCATAAATTAGACAGCGATTACTGGGGGAAAAAGCCTTTGAGATCATTTGCACTGCAGCGGCAGTGGAAGCTCCTCTGTAGAGAGTGACCATTACGAACGTGAACCTCCCCGATAAGCGACGTTGACACTAATTAAGTTTAATAAATCTTTACCCCGATGTTCCTCATATTCCTCTATTTCTTTTCGTTTCATCTTGATTTGCTAAAAGGTATTAGAAGTAATGAGAGTCTTTTGCCCCCCGGACCAGGGCTTAGTTGGAGGAGGGACACATTTGCTCACACAAACACACACACAAACATAATGTTTTATGCATGTTTTTTAATCAGACAACTAATGTTTTTTTTTTTTTCCTTCATTAATTATTTGGGAAATTAATTATTGGGCAAAAAAAAATAGAAAAAACTCGCTTTACACTTAATAATTCTGATGCAAGCTTCAGCGCGCCATCAATTCTTAACTAGTCCCACAACGAGATGAAATATGAGCACAAAGAACCCGATTTCAAAGAACCAAACCTCAGAAATGAGAGAATGTCCTCTCACATTTAAATAGTCACTGACTGCAGAAGTGGTATTTATTATTACAACATTATTAAATCGTTTTTATTCCATATCAGGATACCTTGCAGCATCAACACGCCTCTTGAACAGAGCATATTGTGGACGTCCTGGGTTGTCTCCACCAGTGGTTATTACATGAATCCCCATTTACCGCTCACATCAGTGGCAGGAGAACCTAACTTAGACTCATTGTTGCTACTGCTCGCCCAGAGCAACAATACAGAGCTGGGCCATGTAAACTCCGCCAGTCACCATTTCTGCTGACAGCGGTGGCTTATCCACCCAAACTCCCTCCATGAATGAACGGCCCTCTAGCCGGAGTTTAACCAGAGGGGAATCCCCCCCCCCCCACACACACACACACACCCCAAAACAAGATTCTTTCCCCAGCTATAAAAATGCCAGAGGTTTTTTTTCTTCCTCCCGCTTTCTCGCCCTATTCCCTGCTGTTCCTGTGTATTTGTGTGTGCCGAGCAAGAAGCCGAGCGAACGCCGGCTTGTGAAAGCACAATGGCTGCAGATGATGTTGTGTTGTACACCCTTGTGGATGGAGGCTGGCAGTCGGCGCTCTAAGCTGTGTTTGGCGCAACACTGGTAGAGACGAGATCAAATGACATGGAGTGGATCGCTTAGGGCTGAAGTTCTAGCGCTGCACGAGAGAGAAAATGTTTTCAAAAACGGGGGCCAAAAGAGCGGCGTGAGACTCAGACTTCCATCGCAGACCGCATCATTACCAAAAGTAACACCTGTCTGGTGCCCTTAGTTTGCTTTCTGCAGAGAAACTTCTTTTGCTTTTATGCCTGCTGAGTGTTATTCTACCTTTAGGTGAAGCGGCAAGTTGAGAGGGAATTGAAAATTGTCCGACTGGCTTCATTTGATTTAGTATTCAGATTTAAAAAGAAAAGAAAAGACTTGACATGCGCTACAGAAGGTGTGGCTGTCGAGAACCTTTTCTCCTCTCTGACAGCGAGGATATGACAGGAGAACATGGTATCATATCACATAAATTGCCGTTAACTGGGGTTATTCTAACATAGCGAAAAGGTTTTGGTCTTTTTTTAATCCTCAGCTACTCTTTTCTCGTCAGCATGACCCCAATAGGTTGAAGAGAGAGTAAGCATCTGTTTAGCAGGTGATGCACTCACACCAGCAACGTGGGAGGAGTGAGGCTGTATGGGAGGACCGGTGCAAACATTCAAGGAAACTGTAGAAAGATGTTTGTTTTCAACGGTGTAATTACATGAGAATTGTACGTTATTGATCAATTCAGCCCCAAAAATAGATCCTTTCATTCTAAATGTAGTTTTAAATGTAAACTCTTAGCCCGGTAACATTGTGATTCACACACAGTCATTGATCTTATTGTGAAAAAAAAATAAATTTTTAAAAATACAAATTGGACTACAAATCAAGCTTTAAATGTATTCATTGTTTTAGTTTTGTATTTATTTTTACTTTCCCTAAATAACCGTGTCAGATATTGACGACAAGTCACCAAATTTGTATTACTGTTCTTGCAACATCCCACGCTCTGCTAATTCCCAATCTGCGGCAGACTGGCGCACACACTGCAACAACTGAATGCTACTGAATAAGGAAGCAATACTCTTCCATCTCCACATTGTTATGATGTGAAACCGGAGGCCTCTGGCCAATGAGCTCCATCTGCAATCTAATCCCTTCTCCATCTAACAAAGTATGCTTATCTTTCAACAAAATTGAATGTTTTTCATATGAACTCTGCTTTAGCGTCAATACCATCAGCATCCCAAAAGGCATAAAAGAGAAACACGAGATGGAACGGGCCCATTTCACATATTGCATATTTCAGCTCATTTGTCCCATTAACAGCCCGGACACATACGGCCGTGCCGGTGTCTCATCGACTTGAGTTCATTTATGGAGGAAAATCTATAGAGGAGCGACACATATCCATCTGCTTCTTCGCGCCCCCCCTTCCCCTCAGGGAGAGTCATTTGTGTACTTATTTAAGCTGCGGTCAGCCATTAGACAAGGCCTCTCTCTACTGGACTGTGTGGGCTAAAAAGCTAATTAATTTTCTTCCCTGCGCTATGGCGATAACTTTTCCCAAGTCATTTTCTCGGTATACGTATGGAAAAAATCTCTTGGTTGATCTCGCAAAATTAGATTGGCGGAAACAGGTGTCTAGTTTGACTTAATTGCCATCATGCTGATCATCACAGTTCACCACAGCCACGAATGCCCTGTTTTACTCCTCAAACCCTTCAGAGTGTATCGCCTTAAGAAGGGAGCCAGGAGGAAGAGCCACTGTTGTAATGAGGTTAACCGAGGGAAGAATGCCACCAGCAGCAGGAGCTCGTTTCTAGTGTTTCTCTCTGACTCCGAGGAGCAGAGGGGAGGGAAATTAGGTGTGTGTTTCAGGTGTGGTTGTCTCAGTGGGCCTGTGTGTATCCTCAGTAGACTTCAGTTGGGGTCCTAATAATAACTTGAAAGTGCAAAGTCTCGAGCATGGCTCCACATAATTAGCCTTTAGCAGGAATCAAGCTAATTGCAGAGAGGTAATTGGGCACACTTTCTAGTCTGTTTGTCTGTTATGATACACACACACACACTCACACACTCTCACACACAGACGCACACTGTACTTTTCTACCTTGGCGTTTCATGTTGCTTGTCACTTTGATTTCCAGATGAATTAAAAAGCATTTTAATTAGTTGATTCTTTAACAATGTCGTCTTTTCTGTCGGGAAGAGAAAGCCAGTGCATAAGATTCAAGTTCAAATGTGTTATAAAGGTTTCTATAATAATAGAGTCCACAGTGGAATCCGGAAAGATACTCGTTATACAATGCTTGTGTTGGTGGCGGTTTCATATTTATCTATTTAAAATGTTGTTATGCCATTTATATTTGTGAGCGATGTGTGTGACTGCAGAGCCGGCGTAGAGGAGGAGCTGGACGTGATCCGAGTCCAAGCTGCTATGGACCGGGCCACCGTGAAGGAGCTCCACTTCTATCTTTCTAACGAACACCAAGGTGAAGACTTAATTTCTTTTTAAAATATTTGGGGATGTGAATTTGTGTCTTCAGCATTTTTTCTTTATTTTTCTTTATTATTATTTCCTTTTTTCCCCTTTCTGTTGGTGTCGAAATATTTTGCCTAAATTCCATCCATCCATTATCTGAACCGCTTATCCTGTTTTAGGGTCGCGGCATTTTGCCTAAATTAATTCAAAATTTTGAGAATGCAATTATTCTGGCATTAGTTTACTGTATTGTTCTCTACAATGCCAAGGATCTTAAAGTACAAAGATTAAAACCCAAAACAACACTGGATGTATCACCTGGTTAAATGGCGGCACCTTTAAGCCATCCTTTTACCTCTGGGCCATGTCTATTAGTGAGCTGAATTAATAAGACAACTCCCAGTGGAATTAATGCGAAAACTCAATTAAGACTTGATCAAGTCCTTGCAAATTGATTGAGAGATCAAGTAGTGTTCCTCTTGTCTGCATATATCATTCCCGAAGTTGAAAAGCACATCACTTTTAATCCAATCTGCAACCTTTTGTCAGACGTTGACCACCGCAAACTGTTGGCCTTAATTAACCAGTTCAATAACAAATCTGTCCTCGATCACTTTCATTTTCTTCACAACCAACGATGATGTCTCTTGAGATGCAAGCTTGGGATTTAAAGGATACCACTAATTAAAATAGTGGATCCTCTCTTATTGTCTAGTCAGGAATACTGGGAAATGAGCTGGTTCTCAAGGACATGCTTAGTTTCACATCTTGTACGACAAATACCGGTAATCACTGAATATAAATGTTACACAAAAGGCGCACAATATGTGTCCTTTGTGATGTACAACTCATTTTCCAGTTTCTATCAGGTAAAAATTTCAAACATTAACAAAATCCATGCCAACTGCAGAGAGTGTCTTTATGCAATGTGCTCTCCAGTTTGTATTGTATTACCACTAATGTTAAAGGTGCAGTCTCTCTGTATACAAACTGCACTCTTGGCACAATACCAAACCAGCTATAAAGACCATTAGTCATATAAAATGTGTTACATCATGTAGGCACTGCCAGTTGATTTCAATTTCAGTTTGATATAGTGGTCAAAATGATTTTGGAGAAGATAATCCTACCATAAACGTTAACATAAAATACATGTCAGCTGTGTTTCTTATTTTGTACTGAAATTAAGGCTGTATTGTCCTGGATATCATTTGCAATATTTACTTCTGGACGACTAAAACCAATACGTTTAGAGTCAATAGGAAGTAAGCTCAACATTATTAACAAAAGAAAACTGTGAATGGCCAAAACATTTGCTCCCAAAGAACCTCTGCGACCCGATCAAAGGGATGGCGGGTTGAAACGCTCGCGCCCGGGATCACACTAACGAAAGGCAGCAGATGAAAGGAGCCGGGTCTTTGTGCTGCAGCCCACGAGGAGACGTGGGAGGGACGTTAATATATGCCGCGGTGCCAGGACCTCCTCCAACCGCCGGTGACTAGGGAGCCACCACGTCTTTTATTGAAGGTAGTGCTGAGGTGCCAACTCCCAAGCCACCAGCGCCGGAGCCTGATAATTGTCTCCCAACCTGGTTATGTACCCAGCGAACACAGCAGCCCTCCTGTCCTATTTGGTGCTCTGTCTGATTGGATGTGACATGCGGGGAAGACAAAAGAGCCGGCTAATTCAAAGTAACAAACTTCCCTGGGCAAAGCGTCAAATGCAAAGCAAGGGAGCCGCAGTTCCTCACAACACGGCCCTGCACTCCTTAGCGCTCCCTTCTAAGGCCTCTCCAAAAGATCAACTGACCTGAAAAGTCAAGGCACTGAATCTTTAATGCTCCCAGCCTCATTGTACAAATTATTTTCGGTCGTCCGCCGTCGTAAATGTTTAACGGGAAAGAACGAAAACCAGAAAAGTTTGATATTGTTTCCTGTTGCCCTTTACGTCCAGGTTGCAGGTTGATACAGTCAAACGGTGACACCATGAATATGTCTGCATCGAATCCCCAAGCGCTGCATTCATTCTGCTGTTATCATAAAGACTAAATCATATGTTTGCCGAGGCCACTATTGAAGTTCTCAGAATAAAGCAGCGCGTTAGTCTGCAGAGATTAGCCGTCCGCTGGGGAAACACAGTGGACTACAAAGCAGGGCAGCCCGGGGCTGTGTGTCCACCAGGGATTCAAGCACTTCTCTTCGTTTGTTTCGGGTTCCCTCGAGAGAGAGAGAGGTTGCACATAGCACGCACCAGTGTGTGCTTTTGAAAACTGTTTTCCTATTTCCGCGTGGACTACTAAATAAAACACTTTCTGTTAATCAGGTGGAGAGAAAAAAAAAAAAGGCTATTTGATAAGGTTTTTTTAGAAAGGTGGTGGGTTTTAGCGGTGCAAAGATTTCAAGTCCCCGTGAACAGAGCAACAGTGATCCTGCATTCCTTCTGATTTGATTGACAAAAGAAGAAGAAAAAGAAACTGGACCTTTTCGGAGGGAAATTAGACCTTTAGTAATGCTAATTGATTTAATGTACCCTCTTTATTATCATTCTATTGATTGAGCCGCCTGAGTTTGACGCATCACGTCACAATAACGAGCTTTGTTCCCTTTTGCAGAATTGCTTCACAAAGTGCTGGAGGAGCGCCAGGTCAAAAGCAGCACACCGAAAAAGCTTTCTGTTTCTTCGGAGCGAATGGAGCAGTCATTTAAAAAGGTACAGCACTATGCCGTCACTAAGTGGTCTTTGTCATTGCCAATAAAGGAAACCCGACAGAGCCATAACTAAGCACAATGCCACTCTTTTTTTTTTTGCAAAGTGTTCTTACTCCGCGTCTCATCTTAGAACTAGTTGTTTTTTCTCACAGTTAAAAACATTCTACAAATGACGACAAATAATGACTGTAGGGCTGGATCAGAGGACATTTTATTAAGTTATCCCAGCAAACAGTAGGTCATTTAACATAAATGTTGAATCAGAGCTGTTTGTTGGCTGCACATGTTTGTGCACACGTACTTTTAACCCCCCCCCCCCCTCCCCTGCTTGCATGAATTTGAATGTCACCCCCCCTTCTACCGTCATGGCAGTGAATCATCAAGGGTGGGGATAGTCATCTAATTTTGTCTGAAAGGTACCAGGCTTCACCAGCAGGCAGAGTGGGAACCAAATAAAAGGGAAAAATTGCCTGGAGGCACAAACCCAGCAGGCATCCACTGTTCTCTTAAACAGTCTCCACCAAAGATCTAACAAATAGACTAAGTGCTCCTGGTTGATGAGGGTGATCAGAGTACAGGGGGTGCCAGTCAGATGTCCACAGCCTTGCCGGGCTGGAGAGGAGGGTGTTACAACCCTCATTGGCTTAGCCGTACACACAGCGTATATTCATTGGCACACACAACCCTGGGAAAATGTCTCGGGAGGGAAACCACTGTGTGCATGCTACCACACACAGGTCAAATGAGGAACTGGCCTCTAATAGTAATTTTATCTGATAACATACAGTTTACATACAGCAATAACGGGGTGAACTCCCGACTTTGCATGTTGTTGTTTTCACTAGCATTCCAGGAGCAGCACGTTCAGAAGTTTGAGTATTTATGGTAAAGACAACAGATATGCAAGGAAAAAAACGAAATATGTTCTGTACCGCTGAGGCCTCATATCTCTGACTCCTGCAGATAGAACAGCTGGAGCGGAGGATGGTGTCCCTGGTGGAGGAGACCGAGGGGCTGAGGGAAGAGAAAGAGCAGCTACTTGAGGCCAGGGAAGACTTGGCCCACAAGTGCCGCAGACTGCAAGCCTCCCTGGATCATGCGCAAACCCAGGAAGCTGTCCGTGAAGAGGCGGCCCAGGCCCAGGCCCAGGCCCAGGGGATGCGCCATCGCACCGAGATCGTGGCTTTGGAAGGCCAGCTGGCCGCCTCCCAGAGAGAGGCTACCAAGCTTCATCGTCAGTTGCTGAAGCTGAGACAGGATCTAGGGATCCTCAGGGCAGCCAGGGACTTCCACAGGAATCGTGCAGCAGCGCCAGCGCAGGCAGGTGGGATCCCAGGCAACATTAGCTGCAAGGTCAAATTCAAAACAACCAGGCTCAGAGGTCCGTTACACCGGCGCAGCCACCGAACAGTCAGCCCCAATCAAGCCATCAGCTGGCAAGGCCGCAGCTCCAGTCCCACTAAGGACGAGTGGGAGGATATGAGTGTCGATAGGTAATGATACACGCACACACAGATGCACTTATTCTCACAGGCACCCTCCTCATTATTTTTTTGGTGGTGGGAGTGGAGCGGACGGGCTGGATGAATTGCGGGGGGGCCCACGCAGCATCGAGGGGACAACGTGCATATGCAAAGTATAAGCAAATGGGTGATTTGAATTTCATCTTCTGTCTAGTTGGTATTCAGGAGCCAAAAGAAGAATGCGAGCAAGAATGATAGAGAGAAGGAGAGAGGAGGGGGAAACTACTGTCAGATCCTTTGAAATATCCTGGGATGCCTTGCTTGGAGCTTATTGACTGAAATTTGCATGCAAAATTAGCCACCTCTCCACACAAAGTTGAACCGGTGCCAGGAAAGCCCAGGGATAAGGGGGCCGCCAAAGCCCCGATACCTTCCAGTGATGCCATTTTCATGCACGAGTCACGCTACCTCGAAATTGACAGTTTGGCAGTTTGATTTAATTTACTGGTCCTTTGCATATTCACTAACCCCCCCCCCTTGACAGCGCTAAGGATCCCCCTGCAAGTACCAAGGCCCTCACCCCCACCCCCACCCTCCACCCGTACACACACACACAAGCGTACATGTATGGAAGGTAACCCCACCCCTGCTTCTAGTCATGTTGGATATCTTGTGGCATGTCAATTCACAAATGTGTGCGCACGCTACTCTTATTTCCTCCAACCACCCCTGTAAACCCCTCCCAACACACACACACACACACACACACACACACACACACACACCCTTCCATCTCACCCACCCTCCTCTCTCCTCTCCTCACGTTAATTTAGTTGGATAAATTTTGAATGACCCTACTCGGCTCAGTACCAGATGTCTACAAGCTGTTTAACACCCTCTAAATTAAGAACCATCGACAGTAATTATTTCATGTATGTTTTATGCAAAAAAGCCACTGAGACAACATTTATTGAGTGATGGTCGGAATGATTTGATTCAAACACTCAGGAGCTATCGCTGATATTTATTTCCCTTCACTTTCTCTCCTCGTGTGCCTCCCCGTATCCGCTCTCTTTTTATTTTTTTTGCTCGATCCCACTAACTCCCCATTTCTTCCCCACCTAATTCATCAGGCTGTAATCCACCCCATCTCAATCCACATGAGGCTGTTTAAATGGGACCGGGTGCAGCTATGCCCTGCTTTCCTAATGCCTCTCCATGTGGCTAATAAGCAGCAGTCTAATATAGGCTTTACCTGAGAGCAGGATCTAAGTGGATTTGTGAAGAAGGGGTCTAAACTGAGATGTTGTCTTATTTAAGGCACCTGTCAACTGATTTGCTACTGTAAAGCCTTCAGAGATGTTGTCTTATTTAAGGCACCTGTCAACTGATGTGTTACTGTAAAGCCTCCTGCGTCTCTTATCTCGCAGCGGTCTTCTCCAGCAAAATGCCTGGTAGGCTCTCCCGGAAATACAGTAGTTCTGCCTAAGGAGGTTTGGCCTAAATAGTGCCGAATAAAGACGTCCGACTTGTTAAGGCTACTGACAAGTCTTTGTTATTTCCCCCTCCTTTTTATCGCTGCCTCTGGCTCCCTCTCTCAAGTTTTGAGCTGCTGGAGGCAGCTGGCCACTTTGAGCAGATCAGCAGTTAAAGAGGACAGAATGAGAGCAGCGGGGCAAGAGGCGTACGGCTCAGGAACATGTTGAATGGTTTTGTGAGTAGGAATATGTAGTGTGTTCATAATTGTGGTACAGTTATCTCTGGAATACACTTCATTACAGATGGGAAAAGGACTCACAGAGGAAAACCAGCATATAGTGTCTTGATGAGGTGATGAGCCGCCACTGGCCACCAGAACAAGCTCCGTCTGTCTTTTTTTAGATTTTCCAAAGTTGCTGGAAGATGTGTGCAGTAGTATGCCTTCTCTCAAAAGATGCTCATTTGGTGTTTTAGTGATGGAGAGCGCCGTCTAACGCCCGTCAATGTTCAGCAGGGTGGAGGTCTGGTGACGGTAGAGGCATGTGATTCACTTCGTTTTCATGCTCACCACACCCCATGTGACCCACATCCGGCATTACTCATGATGTGACCCACACAATGTTGCATCCAGGCTTTAAATGAACAAACATGTGTTCTTCTAACTGCACAACACACAACCCCTCTGAAGAATCACGTAACATGCCGGCACAACATCCTGAGCTGGATGGTTCGTAGAAAACACATCCAGCAAACTTTGATGGACTGTGGGTGCAGTAGCCGTGACTCCTGTTGTCTGATTGGCCTCAGGGTCACTGTGGACTTAGTATTCTGCTTTTTAAATCTTCATGTGATGTGTAATTAGTAGAAAAGTATTTTCTAATTACTAGTAAGCAGTGTTGGGAAGGATACTTTCAAAATGTATTCCGTTACAGAATACAGAATACATGCCCAAAAATGTAATTTGTAACGTATTCCGTTACATTACTCAATCTGAGTAACGTATTCTGAATACTTGGATTACTTCCACATTGAATTGCATTTTATAAGTGTAGAAATGCGGCCATCAAATCCTGGCTTGTTTTTACTAAACAGGCCTTTTCTGGTGTGTTCTTCTGTTCCAACTGGCTAAATGTGTTAGGCCCAAGTCTCCCTGAAAGTGCAATATATTATATAATTTGCTGTAGAGAAAAAAAGACTACAAGGGTATGTTTATGCAAAAGATGTTTTGTTTGGTTAAAAAAGTGAAGATTTTACCAATTTTCCCTTTCATTTTCTTTATTTACTCAGCTGTTAAATGTGGGAAAATAGACAAACATAAAATATTCTGTTTTTGTACAGAATATGTTATTACCTAATATATCTAACATAGGTGTTGCAATTTATCACCTTAAAATAAAAATAAATAAAATAAAAAACATAAAAGGATGAAATGAAACATTCATTAAACATTCCAATTGTTTTCCATAAAAAAGATAGTTACAGCTGACACCGTTCTTTCATGAAGAATGACCATCAAAAGAAAACAGAAACTCTTTTTTTTTTTTTAACTACACAATCAAATATCATTTGCCGTGACAAACATGAAACAATGTTATTTTGGGAAAAAAAAAAACATTACTTCTCCATAATGTAACAAAGGCTAGCAAAAAAACCTATCCAAAATGTCACAACTGTATATAACAGGGTGAAAAGCTCAGATGGAAAAAGACAACAATTGGCTTTACAAGAATAATGATTCTTTTAATAACTGCCTGTGAACCTAATATGTGACCACCTACACTACATGTCAACACTCCAGCGATTGTATCGCAGCAGGAGAGCCTGCTCAAAGTGCTTATCGGTCATTTTATTGCGATGCGGAGTGAAAATAAGTCCTCCCTGACTAAAAAGACGCTCGACCATGAGCACTTGATGGCAGAGTAGTATTGTATTTTAAGAAGAGGGTTCTTATCATTGGATACAGCCTCAATGAAGCCAATGACTTGTCTGGATCCTGGAGATACCTCTGCACCTCTTCCTCCGCTGATGAACTTGTCATCTGTGCTGTCTCAAAAGTGAAGAAGTTCTCATCATCTTCTGGATCACCTCCAATTGCGGCATTTCCAGTGGTGCCACCATCCTCAGAAGGCTCTGTATGAAGAAGACGAGTCTCTTGGACCATTGATGTTTTCATGGCTCCCCTCTCTTCATCAGCAAGCCACCACAGTCGAAACTTTGGGATGGTGGAAGCCGCCATCCTTGCCTCATGGGAGGCCAAAACCTGCCCAAATCGAGTGTCAATGGCTTTTATAACAGCTGAAAGGATGTGGGTTGAGAACTGCACTTGGGTCAACTTTTCAGCCAACTTGGCTTTTAGGCTGAGAATGGTGGGAACTATGTATCCAAAGTAACAGTTCTTCTCTCCCTGGAGCAGGTTGATTGAGTAGGCAAGAGGTTTCAGAATAGCTGTGTACTCCTTTAGAAACATTATCTCTTGAGGATGCAGTTTGCCCACTTTCAGCTGGTCACAGATTCCATTGAGCTGACTCTCAGTGAGACTCATTAACTTCTCGATTGCATGATACTCTGAGCTCCACCTAGTCACTGAAGGTACCAAACATCTCATTTGGGCAATTTCCTCAATTGCATCAGCAGCACCTGATGAGCGATGAGCCTTATTTCAGATTGCAGCACATTTTGACATTGCACTTCTGTATAATTTTCGAGAAACACCCTGTGAGGCAACTTTGTCAAGATCAGTCGTGGCAACAAGATTCAAAGTATGCGCGGCACATCGATGGTGAGGTGGCAAAAAAAAGTTTAGCTCCTCTTCCTCTTGCTCCTCCTGAAGAACTGCAGAGACATCAGCAAACTGCACATCATCTGCGATATTCATCTCATCATCCATTTCACACCCTCCATATTCATTGAATGCCTTCACAAAATTGCTACCATTGTCAGTGACTGTGGCACTGATTCTGCCTTGTATCTCGAATTCGGCATGAATCTGACTAATTTTGGCAGCAATGACATCATAAGTGTGGCGGCCCCTTATCCTTTCACATGCCAATGCAGCAGACTTTCGTTCTAATGTCTCTGGCTCAATCCAGTGACACGTGATTCCCATGAAACTCCTATGATGAGCCGTCCATATATCTGCTGTTGTGCACACGGTTTGAACATCCTGAAGTGTTTCAGTAAGCGCCTCCTTCATATTTTGAGATCCCCTTTCAATGCGCAGCATCATTGTTTTTCTGCACATGGGTGTCCTACCCCCAGTAAGTCCTTCAATCATCTTACGGAATGTGGCATTCTCCACTAATGAAAAGGGCTGCACATCTGCAATGATGTACTCAAGAACCAAGGAGTTTACTTTCCTTTGGGTGATTGCTGAGGTGGTGAGTGTTGCTTGTATGAGAGGAGGTGTGGTGGGCATGGCACGTTCACCACCATCATCTGATGCCATTTCTGCTCTTTGCAAGACACTGGAATGCTTCCTCTAAAAGAAAGACAGAAAGAGCACAAATTAATAAAACTGAAATTGTTTTATGCTGGGAAGAATAAAGAGGACTGCTGATGGTGACATTACACTTCACAGTAATCATTACGCATACTCATAATAATAATAACAATAATGTGTTTTAAATATAATGTGTGAAGTCTACTACCACCTAGGCTATTCAACATACCATGTTATCACATCATGGCGTACATATTTCATACACAGGAGGACTTGGCATGTAAGGAAACATAAGACCGTAGCCTAACAGAAGACAGCAGGCTAAATGTAACTAACTGCACATTAATAAGTAGATAATAGCAAAATCATAATATTTCAGAATTGGTGATGGATTCATTTCAAGTGCCGATAAAAAAAGCTGTTAAATCTTAGAAGCCACCATCACCTAGGTCATCATTCATTAGAAGCACTCCTGATCAGAACCACAGACTGATCTGAACCCATTTTGCTAGCGAAGTGGTATGAGTATGCTATAACAGAAGCATGCATACATGCAACTAAAACCACGTGGAAGCATTTAAACATATAATGTAAAAGCTTCCAAAGTAGCATTACTAACAAGTAGCCTACCTGAACTAGCAAATAGATGTTTGTATTTGTAGTTCCGTACTCCATACCACAAAAATCTAAACGTAGTCTAAGCTAGACTACTACCAGTACATTTTAGCTAGCATGTTAAACAGGGCTAGTCAGTCTTTCAACGGCTCTGGGGCTACTAGTAAATCAGCACATAAGAGAATGTTAAGTCGCACGTCAACTAAGCAGGAAGCTAGCGTACCTGATACAACTATGAAAGTAAGATGATCAGTAAAACAGCAGGCGACCACCCCTGTCTAATTGAAATGAAAATAACTTACTTTAAGATGCTTCTTCAGGTTTGAGGTGGAGTCTTTGGACGCTGAAAGGAGGTTGGTTGCTGGCAAGCAGAGATTGCACTGCACAGTTATATTGCGTCCCTTCTCTTTCTTGAAGGTGAAATGATCTTTGAATTTCCACGATGAAAACGCATTCTTATCCCGTTGTGCCGGTTCCAGCTCTACCTCTGCTAGCTCCTCTTCCATTGTATGACTGATCACGCAGCTTTTTTTTTTTCGTTTTTATATTGGGGCTTCTTCTTAATTTATTTAGAAAGTGAATAGACTCGTGAAACAGAGAAGTATCGTCATATAATCCATTGATTTCAACAATGTAACTGTATTCTAAATACCTCCTATTTAAACTGTAACTGTAACGGAATACAGTTACTCATAATTTGTATTCTGAATACTTAACGCCGGTACATGTATTCCGTTACTCCCCAACACTGCTAGTAAGATCACTTCAGACTTGTGTCCCACTGGCACGAAACTGGTCCCATTTTTTCATCAAATGCTTGAAACCCTGGCCTTTGGTGGTGATTAGTGATCTTCAGCAAGTCCCTGTGCCCCTTCCACATCGGGTTTAACCCTAACTAGCCCCACGGCCCTGTCATGTTCCAGTTAGAGCCTCTCTCTGTGGTCTTTACCTCCGCTGCTTCTCCCAGGCCCCACCTTAATAAACCCGCCAGCGTAAATGTCACTGGCTTCCACCTTCACGTCAAAGGTCACTGTCAATAAACCTGTGTGTGTGTGTCAGCGTGTGTGTATGTGTGTCCCAGGAAGCCCTCGCCGCGTGTCCATCAGATGCAACTTTGCTTGGCTCCGCTCAGCCGTGCCTCTCACACACGTCTGTCACACACGGAGGGCTAATGAAGGCCACAGCCGCTCTCATACATGTTGATGCATTCACCATCAGCACCAGACACTGCAGCTTTTCACTTAATTTACACCCACATTTACACTTCCAGCTCAGAAATTGGATGGGACATTGATTTTCTGTTGGAAGGCAGGAAGGGTTGGGGGGGTCCCCCTACCCTTGCACATATTTTTGCTTGATGTCAACTAAATCAACCATAAAAGGTAAATTGGATTTTTTTTGTCCATTTGTGGTAGTTCCAGAGGCAGGGTTGTGGGTTCCACTTCTGGCCTGTAATAACCCTTCTCTCTTCTCTCTACACGGGCAGTGATGAAGAGTACAAGGACAGTCTCAACAGTTTGACTTCAGGGACGACGCCTTCCAGACAACACTCGGACAAAAGGGTTGGTCAAAAAATATTACCCTTCTGCAGTCATGTCATGTGTATGTTCCCTCGCAGGCGGCTGCCAGAGTAACATTTCAGGAGGATTTATGTGAATATCCAGCCCATGAATAGCTTGAGAGCACATACAGATTTTAATTGTGCCATTATTTCAGTGGTTTAAGACTATCATACAAACTATTTCTGAATCCTGACACTAAACTACAACTCAGTTATTGAAGCATACGCTGTATCTGTACAGTTTACAAAAATAATACAGTTGGATCTTGATTTACAATACAAAATGTTAAGATGGGTTTACAATGTGACATTCAGCAAATTTAGAATCAGCGGACACTTACTTTATTAAGAATCTGTCGATGTACCTTACCAATCAAAATTTTATTTTATTTAAGTCAGAATGTTTCACAGTTGTTTACAGCTACAAAGTCTGCGTTGTGTTTTATTGTGCAATAATTCAAGTAATGTACTATTTACTAAAATGTCCTCAATGTCGAGAAACCGGAGAGCAGATGAAGTATTGTTGTTGTGAGTTAAGATTGTGTTTTAATTCTTAGTCTTTTTTTATATCACTACCACTTTACATTCCCCATCTTATAAGCCTACTAAATTGCGAATGTTTACTGTAAAGGTAATACAATTATAGAGGTTTATATAATTAATCAGCATATGGATGAGTGTTCCTGTAACTATCTGGACTCCCGTTGCTCCCTATTCACACAGTCTTGCCCATGTGAGGATGTCGGTGCTCCTTCTTCTCCATCTCCTCCCCACACCATTAAAATCAATAGGCCTGGACCTTTTTCGTGTCCAAATCAAACTACTTCATAGCAGGACATGGCAGCTCCAAACCCCAGAGAGATATGTCCGTCAAGAAGAGAGAAGAAGTAGGGAAAGAAGGGGACCTTTAAAGATATTCTGACTCCCTCGCTTTCTGTTTTTCAAGAGGGAGGGAGGGAGGGAGGGAAGGGGGGAGCTAGGTAGAAGGTGGAGATGGAGAGAGGGTTGTTGTTGTACATGTAGCCGGGGAGCTGTCAGGACCCTCACTCTCAGATCCCCTTATGTTTCACCGCTCCAGATCGGCTAAATGCGCCCATCAGCTCCTCCCGGGCTCACCGCCGTGGCAGCCCCGGCCCCTCACGACACGCTATGTCACAAAGCAAAGGGTTCATCCCCCACTCCTCTCTCTGCCAGGCCCTGTGTGATCAAACCTGGCACTGATCAACTCCTACCTGACCCTTTATACAAAGGAAACAGGCAGAGAAGAGGGGGAAGAGGGGGGGGTGGGCTTTCTTTGATGTCACTACAAACGATGCGGTGCGTTCGGGAGGTGTCACACACGCGCACGCGTACACACTGATGGGTGCAAATGACTACACACTCACAAGTCGTACTGTAAGAGTGAATCGCGGCTTTTCGGCCGCGATTGAACAAGGGCGGTGTTTGCGAGCGTCTGTCAGAAGTAATATCCGCGCCGAGAAGCCTCTGCGTTGAAGTCAATTGAACGCGCTCAGGTGAATTATTAAAGCGCGGGGCGATTCGTCTTGTCATGTTAAACTGAGCACGGCCTGTGATCATGGCGTCATTACGAGCCGCGTGTCGAGCACAACATGTCAACCGGCTGTGTTGCATCCAACAGCTGCTTTTCATCTCCGTCTCTGACTTTTCTTCTGATTTCAGTCCTACAGGTATTCACGGATCTCACACACAAAATCCAGCAGAAAACAGCCCGATGTTCTGGCCCGAGGTAGCGTGAGATTTCCTTTTTCACACCCATGCAAAACTACAAAAGTCTAATCGACTATTAATTGAAGCAGGAAGAACACTCAATGTATGTACATGCTGTCGATCGGAAACAAGTATCTAAGAAGTTAACAAGCTTTGTTTTGGTTTGTTTTTTTTTGTTTTCAGAACTTGACGCTCCTGAATTGGTTATAAATGGCGAATGTTAATCATTCAAGTAGTTAAATATATCACAGTTTCCACTTGTGCATACACAGAGACACTTTTTACATAAGCCTGTTAACTCCCACCAGTAGCTTCTAAATAGGGATTTGTTCTGTGCACTTGTCAACTCTGAGGTGCCTGCGTGTACTTCCTCCTGTTAGACGTCGAACAGCATGAGCCCTGGGACCGAGGGATGGTGGGAGAGGACCGGAGGTGGAGGAGGAAGAAGAGGATGCTGATGAAGACCCAGCACTACTCCTCCTCTTCTCTGCAGCAGCGCGTGGAGTCCCTACAGCATCACATTGACATACTGCGAAGTGCCAGGAAAGACGCTCTGCTCTCTGCCAGGGAGCTGCGAAGGGCCAATGAGAAGATCACGGCACAGCTCAACTCCCTCACTGAGAAACTCCACAGCAGCGAGCAGCTCACACAGGTAACACTGGGGGGAAAACAAGGAAACGAGTAAATCAGAAAGCCGGTTTTTAAGTGTTGGGAAGTTTCTTAATTTTTTTCTTTCTTTTTGTGGTTGGTGATTTTGTATTTGCGGAGGACTAAAGTGCAGCAGCAGCAGGTCCTTTGCACTTATCATGCTTTAATAAGTGTGGCTGACAGGCCGAGCCTCCTCTGTGGAGATCAGCGCCACGGAGCAGAAGCGAGGACGAGAACCTCCCTCCCTTCGCCTCTCTCCGACTCTGCTCTTGTCTCGTCTCGCTGAATGTTTCAACGAGGCAGTCCTCCACAACAATCTGTGTCACTGGCAGTTACATTTCTCCAAATACAAGCGCACACACACGGTGACCACTGCCACACACTCATTTAGTTATTTAGTACCTGCCTCCAGGTAGGAAACTCTTAAACTTGGTATAGACTATAAATAAAACACCAAGCACTTTGGCCCTAAACAGTACCTTGCCTGCCAGGGTTTCCTTCTACAAACCAACATATGTACACACACACATACTGTACACAGACACACAACTACACACACCAACACCTAGACAGGTACAGTCGTTAATCGGACAGGCAGGAGACTTCTTTTTGGGTGAATTCAGACATAGCAGCAGCCAGCAAGGGCCCACTGGACGCCTGATTAGGCGCATGTGTCTGTATGTCTGTTTACTGAGTGACTAGTACAGATGCAGTATATTAGACTTGTACACACACAGGTCAGAGTCCAGCCCTCATAGCACTGCTACCTAGGAAGTGGCCCTCGCGCTCCCACCCAGGCATCTGATTGCTAAAGCCCAACGAGACCTTAGACTCAGGCACAGCAGTAAAGCCACACGAGTACACACACACACACACGAGTACACACACACACACACACACACACACACACACACACACACACACACACACTGTGAATGAGTGGACAGAGAGGGAATTGTTGTCTTCCTGTTTGTTTCCTCTTCCCTCCTGCAGTATTAATGCTACTCCACCAGAGAAAGTTGGAGCCGACTGACTGGCCGAAGCCATGTCTTGTTGCCCTCTCTGGAAAGGGCAAGAGGTGATGGACTTTGGGCTTGTTCCAGGCGGTCCTTGCCAACTTTCTAACAAAAACTCTCTGCTTGTAATTGGCTTAGGACAGCCTCTGCAGGGGCCATCATGTGAGAAGTAGCATGGCAGTTTCTCAGAAACTTGTTTGTGTTGCTGTTAGAGTTTTAAAGGCCGATATTATTCATTTGGAGCAGGAAAAAGCTGATGGCCGATTCATCGTCCGTTTTGTTCCAGCGGCCGGGCATCTTAAAACACACTTAGTTCAAACTCGACAGGAACTAAATAAGCTATTCATCGAATCAGCCAGAACCGAGAACGCAATGGTGTGATCTGCCTTTTCTAACCCTTTCGTTAGTTTTTTATGATTTGGAGAATGCTTCCTGAAACATTTTCCTGATAAATTCTACATTTAAAAAAAATAGTCTGTCACACAGTTATCGGCCAAACCGATTAATCTGCTGACCTCATGTCTTCCTGATGTTTCAGCCATTCTGTCCCTTGTCATTCCTTCCTTACCTCCTTTCATTATTAAGCCTTCCTTCTCTATGTGGTCTTTGTGTGAGTTTGGATTTTGAGTTTCTTCATAATTGTATTTAATAGCTGCTATTTGCTGCTTTCAAATCTTTAACATGAGAGAGGAAGAGACCTGCGATGGAGAGGTGTGCTGTGCTTTGTAAGGCTGCACTCAGCTCTCCATGTCCCAGCCTACGGGGGACATGTGTTCAACAGCATGGTGAAACTTTAATCACCGAGTCCCCAGCACAACGGTATCCTGACAGATGTCTTAATCAGCAACACAATGTAACTCTGACTTTCAGACTCACGGTGCAGATACTGATTCCCTTTCTTTCCAGTATATTAATCACAAAGGATGATTCCTATTTATTATTACTTGGTTTAGTTTCAATGCCATTGTTGAGATCTAGGGGCCATGGCAATATCACTGCAACAAAGTCCAGACAATCATACAGTTTGAGCCGGAATATCTAGACCACTTTATTTGGAGGTAAAAGCTAAAGTGAGGTCCCCTGCATTGTCAGTAGTTTCAATTCAGTTTATTTTGTATAGCCCAAAATCAGAAATTACAAATTTGCCTCAGCGGGCTTTACAATCTGTACACATACGACATCCCTCACATCGGATCAGGGAAAACTCCCCCAAAAAACAGAAAAAAACCTTTTGCAGGAAAAAAGGGAAGAAACCTTCAGGAGAGCAACAGAGGAGGATCCCTCTCCCCGAATGGACAGAAGCAATAGATGTCATGTGTACATAATGAACAATGTTACAGAGTTACAGCACTTTCAATATATATGATATCAATTATTCATATAATGAGTAGTAGCCATGGGCCACGATCCAGATAGCCGCGGTCCATGTCGTAGTTATCTGGTAGTAGTGATCCGTCATTGCTCAGGGAAACTTGCACTCACAACTACGGCAAGGACTGAAGGTCAAAGTTGAAACACAAAGTCAGTCTGTGATCGATGATTGATGTTTACAATGTCCACTTTACTTTTCTCTTTCAAATAAGTTTGTCTAACCTGGAGGCGACTGTAAAAAAAAAAATGTTACCGTCCATCATATTGTATGGCCAGCCGTGTTTCTATTAGTACTATGTGCCATGTTCACTTTGAGATCTAGAAATATGGCTATTCTGGAATATTCTACTATTCTTGGATCTAAATGTTATTATTACTGATTATTACTCCAAAAACTATGAAAATTAGACCCACGCTGTAATAAACTGGAGTTATCCCTTAAGGTGGCATAAGAAGCTTAATAAACTCAGGTGACAGGTGAAGCATGCCCTCCTACTTCTACCCAGGCTGGCTCATGCGTATCATCCAAATACAGGATCATGTTGTTGCCTGGATTAACTACCTCACTCAGTCATCACTTCCCCGTTTACTTCACTTTGCAGTGTGCTGTGACATTGCCCCGCACATTTAGCAGCTTTATCTCTTGACGTGCCGAGTGTACTGCCCTCCTCTAACATGTAAGGGGCCGGGATTATCACGGGATTAGTGGCTGCGACAGAGACAACCCTCTGCATTTAAAAAGATCCCGAAATTATTTAAATTTGAAGGATATTTGCACAACAAATCACATAAATATCTCGGCCGACAGGATGAATACAAAGAGGTTCAGGAGCGTATACAGTAAGACCTTACACTAGAGTCTGTCTGGCTTTGTTTATGTGTATGTGTGGCTCCTACAGCAGTCTGCTTCCTTATTTATCCTGCTACTGATTGAGTATCACTTGGAAAGACCCATCCTCCGATGCGAGAAAGTGAGAGGTGTCCTCTCTTCCAGCCTAATGGACCGCCAGTAAATCAGCCAATGTCAGTGTCATCTCTCACCCGGCGCTGAAAATGCCCCGTGAAATCAAAGCCTGTATTACAGGAACTGTCATCAATGCCGTCCTTTAATTCGCGCTGCAGTAGCCACGGCTACTGCAGCCAGAGCCCCAGCCTTCATGCTCCACTCCTCTCTCTCTCTCTCTCTCTCTCTCTCTCTCTCTCTCTCTCTCTCTCTCTCTCTCTCTCTCTCTCTCTCTCTCTCTCTCTCTCTCCCGCTCTATCACTCCCACTCCGTTCTCTCTCCCACCGTCCCCGGGGATGTGGCATGTGTGTCTTCAACGGAGCAGAGGAAACCTAAAACAAGAGGGATTCTATTAAAAGGTGTCAGCCAGCAACCAGATATCAATAACCTCCATGTATGCAGAGCAGAGAGCAAACTCCTGGGAATCTGTGGTTTCACTCTGGTGTGTGCGTGTGTGTCTCTGTGTGTGTTCCAGCATTTACCCCATGTGTGTGCAGCATCATGTATCATGTCTCCCATTTGTGCCATTAAGCATTCTTGATGTTTGAAATGATACCAGGTCAGCTAATTGTGGCAGTATTGAACCAAACAGACGTGTTTCTGCCCCATATTTTCGTAATAAGCAGACAAAGAGGATTTTTTTTTTTTTTTTGGAGCTCCACCGCTCACATGTGGTCAAAAGTGTTCACCTCAGATGCTTGTGTTTTGGAATCGTTGATACACTGTACGTTGCACATGATCAGCTGGCGCCATTATCGTTCATCACTATAAACCCATCCTTTTCGCCAAATACTGAACTCACTCCGTCCCAGAGTGCTCTCTGATTCTGCAGGATGGCTTTATTATGCATGCCAATCACAGTGAGAATTAGGCCCTATTGACCGGGCAACGGCATCATCTGCCTCCTAATTAGCATAAAGAAAGGAGATTTCTCACAGACTAGATATTAAAGCAGAGCCCGCGGCCCCCCTGCTGCTAACGCATACAGTATTTCCAACACATTGTGTTTACTTTGTCTCTGCGTCTATCATATTCATGTAATGTGAATTTAAAATGAAGTCTTTTTTTTTTACAACAGTACTTTTGCATCTTAAAGGAGAGAAAGCTGGGATTTCTTTGGTTTATAGTTTTATTTCATGTCTCCCTTTACTTTTTACTGTTACACTTGACATCCTATAATAAAAAATTGGGTTTCCTTGGTTTAATAATGGTCGTCAAAACTTTTTCGTTTTTCTTTTTTTAGTTGAAGTATCATTAGCAGTAGCCTAGACCACCAATTCTGTCTTGACGGTTGCAGAAGCTGACCTCTGACCTGGCTGGTAAGGCGCAGCAGAAAAAGGTTCTGAAGATGGAGCTGGAGCAGTGGAGGCAGATCACGTTACCCCAACACACTGCACCAGCAGCACCAGTACACGCCGAGTGCTCCTGCCAGGGCAGGACCACGCCCGCCCCCGCTAATCCGGCCCCCCAGCCCCTGGAGGCTGAGGTCAAGCAACTTCAAGCCAGACTTAAGGTTAGTCGTTAGGAGCAGGACTCTGGTGTTAATGAATGGGCCGCATGCTTTGTCTTACTGTGCACGCCTTATGAGATAAATCTCTTAATAGGATGATGGTATTAAGGATTGTGTTCATTTCCAATTTTGTGCACTGTGAAGCTTGAGTAGATAATACCATGAATAACAAGGAATTTAAAACATGTTTTATTGCTGCTTGGCTCAAAATGTATTTGTCCAGACAGGCCTGTTAATAGAAAAAAAGTATGAAAATAATGGTTATGAATTATGCACATTTCAGTGAATTTTCTTCTTGTTGCCCTTGTTCTTGTTGTACAATTTACCAGTGTTGGCGTTAATGTTTTTATTCAGAAAAGAAAACTATCTCCCTCGTATTTTATAACATTGATATTCAGTCACTTTAACACCTCACTTGATTTCCTTGACAATATTAGAAACTCTGAAAGAAACTCGGTCAATGTTTCACTCTCAAATCATATAGCATAAAAATAACAAATTCTTGAGTCTTTCAATCTACAATCGGCATCACCTGAAATTGCATGTGATTCCGACATGGATTAGCATTTCTTACCATTTGATCTTATTACGGGGTACCTGTCAGAAAGATGAGAAATGGGGAATAACAGTAGAGACGTGCCCTACATCATAGGGCATGAGGCGGGAGTGGTGCCGCGGTATCATCATCCCCTCTGCAGCCGGCTCATCAGTGTCACCGAGCAGATTGCTGCTGTCATTAAACACACAGCCGAGGAAGTCATGTCAGGTGACAGCGAAAGGGATGCATTGTGGGGGTGCACGCACCGAGCGAGCACATTGTCAAAAGCTTGTACTGTTGCAGTTCCCACAAGAGACACGGGGCCCTTTAAACCAAAGTGAACACGCACGTTTAAATATCCGTCAGCCGAATGATCAGAAGTCAGGCTGTCGCCATGAGGCGCGTGTCTTAATTAATATGTCGCGATGCAGAGGTATAAAAGATCAAAACAAGAAAGACATTTTAATATTAAGCATTAAATGTTGCTGTTGGATTTTTAAAAATCTGTTTAACATATTAGTCTTTATTTTTTCACGTATATACAGCATAGTCGCCGTTGAAATATATACCGTAGTTTAGCTCTATACATTATTATTATTTCCTATTACTCCCCTTTTCTCGTCCACTTTGAAAAATACAGCTTTCCTTTTAACCTCTTTTAGCACCTTCTACCCTCCCGCTGTAACTATAATGAGGAGGCATGCTGTGCCTGACCTGTCATCAGCCGTGTCGCGAAAAAACCTCCCCCCCGACCCCCCCGATCGCACACTCCAACACATTAACAAACACACACACATACACCGTGTGCCCTCCCCCCAGAGTGCAAGTGCGGAGGTCACAAGGCAGGTGGCGGCTAACAAAGCCCTGCGAGGCCAACTCCAGGAGAAGGAGGACAAGCTCCATCAGCTGCAGGACAAGTTAGTTTCACACTTTTTTTTTTTTCCTCTTCATTAGTATTACTTCTTTCTCTTATTGTGTTTCTTTCTCACAGCAGAACAGTTCTTACTCTTTTCTTTTTGCATCCTCCTCTCTTTCTTTGTCTCCCCCGTCTCCCCCTGTGTGCCTGTCTGCATGTCTGCACATCCTCTGCAGCTCCCATCTGCAGTGTTTGATTCCACCATGTGGCAGCACTCTGTCTGCTGCACTCCACTTAGCCATGCTTCTCCACTGCGTAAATCATTGGTGAAATTATGCAAGTTACTCATGAGCGGGTGAATAAAAAATTACAGACGGAATCGGTGTGTACGCACATGTGAGCATGTGGGTGTCTCGTGTATCATGTAGTGCGATGTTACTTATGTGGGTAGCTGATACGGACTGCTGATCAAAACAGTGTATTGATTGTTTGTGTGCCGCAGGAGGGACCATTTTGGCCCATGACACCAAAACCCACACAGCATCACTCTGGCCTGTGGGCCACTAGCCCTAATGAGTTATAAGGTTCACCCGCTGTGGCTATCGCTGCATTACAAAGTCAGAATGTACGGCTGTAAACAATTCACTCAGGGAAACTGTCGAGATTTGAACAGCGTGGAGAAAGGCGTGCATCATCATTCTGCATTAGTGTCTAATCTTTGAACTGAGGGAAAGGTACAAAGAACAACTTGGCTTTCCTCCCTCTCGGTCTCTTTGTCTAGCATGCTGTGTCCTCTGCCTGCCATTCTCAATAATGCATCCAGGGCATGTGTACTATCGCGTGTTTGTGTGTGACCAAAGCACAGCGGATCACAGCCAGACAGAGTGAACATCCCCGAGCTTTCCACGACAGCCTTAGCCTCTCTTCTGGCTCTTGTCACACACACACACACACACGCACACACACACACACACACACACACACACACACACGTAACTCGCCATCTTTTCTTGCCAACCTCACCATTTGCCTCCATGGAGGGACCCCTTCTCAGAATGAAAGACATGTCTAGACGTCTCTGAAATATACATCTCAGCACACACACAGGGAGCAAGGCTGCTTCGCCTTAAAGAAGAGAAGAAGGGGGGGAAAGAAATGAATTTCAAAGTATACCGGCATGTCCTCAGTCAATATCCGGCACTATGGCCCTGCCTTATTTATGAAGCAGCTTCTTTCATCTTTAGCCCTGTTGTCTATCAGCCACATGAAACGTCCACCCCGCACTTCATTCTTAACAACATACACAGAAATGTGCGCTCTGGCTCTCTCTTATGCACTCCCACTTCAGACCACTGACTGTTATCATTACAATACACGCATGTTTGATGAACAATATTGCCAACAAGCGCAGAACAAAGGGAACACACGTGTGAGTGATTGGGATATAGTTTGAGGCTCTCTTTCCCTCTTTCCACTAACACTCATAAATAGAGATCACACGCTCCTGCAGAAGCGGCGCATATCCTGCATTCTTTTTTATCCTCTATTCTTTTTGGGGGCGCAGAAGAGGAGAACATCTAAAATAAATGTTGTCGATCTAATTGCCATTAGCATTGGGACAGAGGGAGCTTGGCTGGAGCCATTATTGCTGCTCTCCGTCTTTAAGTCAACACCAGACAGTCATCTGAAAGGTTCAATATGGGTTTTCTCATTAATGGCCAAATCCATGGGGTAACCAGCCAGCGCTACTTTCCCCCAAAGACCCCGGGCTAGACTCCTCTCATTTAATTTAATGTCACTCCAATAGGACAAGCTCACATTTATTTAGCCAGTCTGCCCTCAGGCATTCATCCACCCAGGGAGCCAGGGACATTTACTTACACGAAAGCATTTGCTCTAACGTTTCGTCATCTGTTTATTCAAAACACACAAGCCGTGATGCGTATGGGAGCGAAGAGATCCACTACATCTTTGAAATAAAAAAAATAAAAAACGGCAAAAAACATTTTAATTAACCGCATGCTTATGATCTTTATTCTATTTGTTCTAATTCCCCGAGGTAAAGACAACCATGAAAAATGCCTCATATTTGCCTTTTATGAAAACAGAATAAAACATACAAACATACTGAGCCCATTTAGTACAAGGCCTCACGGATGCTGGAATATTAAGCATGTCAATACGGCGAGTTATCAAAATAGGAAGTGACACAGGGTGCTTGTTTGCAACAGTTACAACATGAATAGCTTACAATACGGAGGCATTGCCTCTCTTAAGGGAAGTATTATCAGCACAGTGTACAGCACACAAACAAACAATATTTATTTACAACATATTTCCTCCATAATCAGTCTTTCCCGAGCCAGGTCCCCCTGCTGACGTGTTCTTATATATGACTGGTGTAATGCGGAGCTGCGAATAATAAACATTTAAATACTTGTTAACAGTCTTTCAAGTAGTGTCACTGCTGATTGGAAACGCCGTTTGTCAAAAGGACTCCCCAGTCACACTTAGTGTGGCATTCCCCGCCAGAGCACTTGTTCTAATATATGCCAGTTAGGATTATATATGCATCCTTATTCCACATCCCCCCCTCCACTTACCCAAACAGCATGCCAGTGTATTTAGTTGTCATAATGAGCTGTCATGCCTGATGCACTGCATGGGGACACTGTGCCTGCCAGCTTTGTGTGTGTGTGTGTGTGTGTGTGTGTGTGTGTGTGTGTTTCTGTCTCCGTGTGTGTCTGTGTTTGTACTGCTGTGTAGATACTTTATGTAAGAGTGTGCCTCACACAGTCAGCCAAAGTGACTGTGATCTGAAAAATACACATTCATTTATACTTTATATAGTGTGTGTGTGTGTGTGTGTGTGTGTGTGTGTGTGTGTGTGTGTGTGTGTGTGTGTGTGTGTGTGTGTGTGTGTGTGTTTTCCCAGGGCGAGCCACACAGAGAGAGATGTGACCATGAAGAGGCAGCTGGTGGAGGACTTGAAGACGAGGCTGAAGTTCCTGCAGGAGATGGAGAAAAGTTACCGTGGGCAGGTGGAGGAGCTGGAGAAGAAGGTACACAAAATGCAGCTGACATTTTTAATTTGTTGCTCCTTTTTAGAATGACAAAGAGAATGAGGTATTGCAATGCTCTGTATTCCTCATATGCCAGATATTACGTTATATCACCTATTAGAATAGATACTTCATTGATTTGAGTAAAAGTTACTATAAATGACAACAGAACTGCGGTACCATTGCTCAGCTTCATTTTTTTACCTTCCCGTTTCCCCTTTGTTCCAACTTCCCACAGGTGAAGACTTTATTAGAGGAGGCCACCAACAGGAAGGCCTTCATCGATTCTCTGAAGAGGAGACTGAATGTTGCAACCACCGAGAAAAGCCAGTATGAAGCCTCCTGTAAAAAAATGAAGGAGGACCTGGAAAAAAAGGTAGTTCTCACTTGAATAATATCATATGGAAGGTTTTAAATGTTTAAAAAATTTGAACTGTATTTCTGAATAGTTAGCTCAAAGTGGGCAAAATGCTTTTCATAGGCACATGTATGTTTTTTGTGATGATATTATCTTTAAAATGAATCTAATGGCAGTTTAAAAATTAAAATAGCTGCAGCCTACATTCACTTTTCCACACGCGATGGCTTAGTTTGTTATATTTGCTGCATTCATTTCTATTGAAATATAGCCACTAACAAAGCTCTGCTAGTCTGGTGATGAACACAATTCATTTTCTATAAAGTCATCCGTTATTTTGTTATTTAAAAGTTTTCATTCTGAAACAGCAAAATTAGGAAATCTTGGATTGGCAGTAACTTAATGAAATTATATATATCTATACAGCTGAGAAGCAAAACGGTAGAATAAAACAAAGTACAAACAGGAACGCAGGAGAGAAAGTAAACTTCAAACCACAGAGATTCTGTGAGTAACTACAAATGTACCGAGAGCTGGAAACACAACATCACACACAACTTTCTCGCACACACAACTTTTTTTCGCTGGTCTCCTGCACAGACCAGGTGGAGTCTCGCACACACACTTGTTTGAGGGGGATAAGTGAGGGGGGGGTGGTCACTGGTTAACACAACTCAGCACGCTAAAACTGATAATGGGACAGCAAATCAAGTGGCATGGTTTTATTCGGCAAAGTGCCGAAGGAAAAACCCTTTATATGTTGTTTTCATTACACACTACCAGTAGCAAATTCTACAATTGCCACAAATGTCTCTCAGACCTATGCAGACTCGCTACTTTCTTCAAAGGATGGTTTGCCTTCAGCTCACCAGTTCTGCCTGCAATGTTTCTTTACAGGAGCAGCGCATGCATGCCTTGCAGGCTCGAGTGGGAGCCAGTGAGCAGGCTTTGGCTGCTCTGGAACAGACGGCCACTGAGCAAATGGAGGGGTTGACCCAGCAGAGCTCCCATGCCTTAGACAGGATTCAGAGACAGCTGAGCCAAGCCTTCTCCCAGCTGGAGCAGCTTCATTCTTTCATCAAGGTACTGTACCAAAGGGGTTGCAGAAAGAAGTCTGAATGTGTAGATCTCTGTGAGAAAATTATGAACTTCTCACTTGATTTATTAACTCAGTGGACATTTCAATCATGAGTTTATGGTCTTAATTGTTAGTTTCAAGTCTTCTTCAATACTGCATGGTTCATTTAGTAAATTATAGTCTCATTTAGAGTAAAATAGGAAATAAATCAGGGTATGCTTTAGGACGAGGCTATCGTTTGATTGACAGGTTGCTACCACAGTGTTGTCCGGTTCGCGTCCTTTAAAACTTGAACCCTTTCCCACTGTAACTTTTTGGTCTTTCAGCGTCAGATTTTCGGTCTTAGGCCCACTTCTGGTTGCACAAAACGGAGATGGTGAAGGCCAGGATGCCGAACTGAAGGCTTTAAAACGGTAGTCCTCAAACTAATTGGTGATGTCACGGTGACCCTGTCCTCGTCTTGTGTACTCACCTCTATGCACAGCACCAGCGTAGGGTCAGGACTTTCCTTTTCCAGATTTGCCCAGCTGGTTGTGGAAATCCTCACGATTGGCAATGTCTTTCTATTTTCCCCAGAGAATGAGGGAGTTGCTTATATGAGTGTGTCAGAGGAAGTTACCTGGCTGTTGTTAGCCCATGTGGTAAAAAACAGTTAAAGGTATCTTGCCGTCTTGGAGTGCTGATGGACTTCAACAATAACTTAGTCGTAGAAACATAGATTGTGATGAACAGCCTGTCTCGTGTTAACCTGAGTGGGCTTTAGTTTTTTTGGAAAAGTCTGAATGAGGCCGACTGCAGTCACAGCTCTGAAGGTATTCCTTCAAACTGTCGAAAGACAGAGGAAGAGGAGGCGGGGCCTTGTTACATGCAGATTGGTAGCAATCCAACTTGCATGTATTTTATGCCCTTAAAAGGCTTTTCACCATGTCCCCTCAGATGTCTTGTGGGATGTCTTGAGTAATTTAGGGCGATTGCAATAACTGTTAGGAGTGGAGCGTGTCTGGTTGGAGGGCCTCAGGATTTCTTTTATAGAGGAAGTATTTCTGATGGCGTCATTAGACAGTGAGCTCCAGTACACTGTACACTGGTTAGGATGAGGCTCAGCACCTAAATGTCCGAGGTAATGGTCAGTGGATCGGCCCCTGAGCCTGGGAGCGAGTCCCTGTCACTCATGAAGAAGTTCCAAGTTCCTCAGTGTTGTTCACAAGTGGAAGTAAAGGGATTGCTTTACAGTTTGACTCTCATTCACCCATGACAGGCACCAGCTTCACCATCAGGATAAATTGGAGCTTGTTATGTTGCTCCAGGATGCTTTGACATCTAATTGTGCCACCAACCAACCCTGCAATTTATAATTATTTTTACTTTTTGATAGTGCTTGGCAATATGGAGAAAATATCACAATATTTCTTCCCGAATATCTCGACTTTGTCACAGAATATTTACACAATGAGATTTTTGATAAATGATACAATGACAAAATGGGTAAAGGCAAATAATAGAAGAGCTTTTAAAACCAGGAAAAGACAACACTTATGCCATATTGCTGTATCCAAAATCAAAGATGATATCTAGTCTCATATTATAATATCAATAAAATATAGATATATGGCCCAGCACTTCCTGAGCTGCAGCCATTCGAGATGGAGAGTGAAGCCAACAAGTAAACTACCGTGGTGTCGCCCAATGATGCGAGCATTGTACCAGACCGCTGTGGTGCAGAGGGAACTTAACCTCAAGGCGACGCTCTCAATTTAAATGACAATTGACATTTCAGCCACATTAGGGAGTTATCAAAAGAAGAAGATCTGATCATTTGATTAACAAAAGGAGCCCAGATTATGACCTTTTGCTATTTCGCATTAAAATGAACCAGCTGAGAGAATTCCAGCTCCAGACAAATTCTGGGAACTGGGAGGAAACCCAGACCCATAACACACTAGTGAGATTACACATCCCACTTGGCCTGGGCAAGGCTCAGGATCCTCCAGGAGCGGCTTGGGGATGTGGTTAGGGGGAAGGACGTCAGCACCGGCGTGCTCGACCTGCTCTGCACACACCAGAACCGGATCCCCCATAAATGTCAGCAGAAGGAAGGATTGATTTGTAACAACGTGTGTACGTGCCATTATGCATTTTCACTTTCCTCTAACACGCAGGGAGACGCAGGCCACCACTAGGAGAATACTGCGTGCCCAACAGGGAGCGGGCACTATTGTTTTTGTCGAGGCCTAATCCATCACCTTGAGGTGTGTTTGTGTGTCTGTGTCAGTCTGCGTGTGTGTCTGGCAGAGACTGATAAAGACTGTCCATCAACTCGGCTGAGCTGACACCTGTCTATCAAAGGAGCAAACAGCTTGGCCGAGATAGATAGTGATGGCGGTGTATTTGCACACACACATAAATCAAGCGGCGGATCACGGACACAGTTTCATGGCAATGATCTTTAGTCCTCACAAGCCTGAAGAAATTCCTGACACTATTCTTGTCCTTGTATGGCTCACTTACATTTAAGGGTAATTGGAGGTGGGTATGATGTGTTTGATCATGTGTCTTTCTTCTTAACCTCTGATTTCTTTCACACAGTACAACCGTAACCAGTTATGAAAAGACACACATGCATGAAACCTACAAATAACCTGCATTGCATGGGAAAGCACATGTGTCTAAAAATGCATAGAAACACGGTTCACGCTCTTATAACTGCTTTCCTCCATTCCCATAACCCAAGGCTGGTGGGGCCATTGTGTTGTTGTTGAGGATTCACATCATTGTTTGCCTCCCCCTGGCTCCTGTGATTCCCTATAAGAACACCGAGCCCTTTGATTGGACTGCCTGACGTCCGGAGGAGATTTACTCTTGTCATGTATTGATCAGGACCGGAGGGCTGCGCGCGTGTGTGTATAGATGTTTCTGTGTGTGTCTTTATGAGCTTGTTTTTTTTTTTGTCCTTTGTGCCTGTATGTGCTGTGTGTGTGTGTGTGTGTGTGTGTGTGTGTGTGTGTGTGTGTGTGTGTGTGTGTGTGTGTGTGTGTGTGTGTGTGTGTGTGTGTGTGTGTGTGTGTGTGTGTGTGTGTGTGTGTGTGTGTGTGTGTGTGTGTGTGTGTGTGGAGATTATTTTTTTTATTGTGTGCCAGCAAACCCTTTTGGCCCCTGCACACGCCCCAGGCTGTAAGCACTGCTATTGAACTGCTAAACAGTGGCCCTGCATGCAGTGACTACTACTCAACACACACACGCACGCACACACACACACACGCATGAACGCACAGACGCTAAAGGGTCCGGTAGTTCTCTTGTAAAGAATATTTTGGCTTGTCATCCCTGCTGCAAAGTAGAGGATTGTGCAGAGTTTGAGTTTTTCTATTTTTGTATTTTTGTGATTACTGGAATTTGATATAGATCTTGGATATGAAGTAACCTAAACAACAATGATGTCACAACACATTTACCTGTGATTACATTACAGTATACCTTCCGTATACTTGTACACAATTAAAGTACTTACTGAAGGCTGTAGGGTATGTGAATAACAGTAAACCGCTTTTTATTTTGACATCCAGGCCTGCCTAATCTAACAAAATAAAAGCTTTTTTTTCCTTTTTCTCCCGCTCTGCTCCTTATGTTTTCGAATAGCCCTTTGTGTCCTCATGTGTGTGAAGAGGTTCAGAGGTAGCTAGTTATTAAAGAGGATATATTTTTGCTGCTCATTTGATCCCCATCTCTTTGCCCTAATCCTCGTCCTGTCTAAATTGCTCCTCTGGCAATTGTGTACTAGTCGAGCTAAGAGCTCTTGGCAAACGCACACAGACGCAACACCTTCCATGTATGTATTTGAATAGCCTGTGTGAGTCTGTGCGTGTGCGTTTGTGTGTGTGTGAATGCTTGCATATCCCCCTCCCACCCTTCGTCTCTCCCAGGGCTCAGAATGAGTGATAAATTCACCCCTTAATCTCTTTCTGGGTTCTTCCACATGCAGGGTTTAGGTCAATTGAATGTAACCCGTGAATAGTGACAGCGAATATCTATTAGGCTGTAAATAAAAGAATAGGATCTCCGACTGTTAGTTAATGAGCTGCGTATTCCTTGAGGGTAAACACAGCTCTCAGATCCCCCAAAAAAGAGCCGAAGCTGCCTTCCTTCATTAGGAGGTTGACGATGGTTATGATTTTTGCACGTCCCGTTCAATTAGTGCTATTCTGATTTCTTTACACCAACACAGTCGTGGGCCACCTATGAAAGTGAATTAAACTGCTCCCCCTTCTGTTATCTAGAAGGATCTGGAATAGAAAATTCCCACTTTTCTTGTTTTAAAATGCTTATACATTAGACTTGAGATCAAAAGTTGGAAAAAAGTCGATTTATATAACCTGCCGTATATTCGATCTGCATGGGCGTTACATAATGTGATCCCGTTGGTTTTCCTCCATGTCTCCTTTGCATTTCTGAATGTCTCCGCTCCGCCGGTGTATATTTCATGTTGCTAACAGACAAACAGTCCACGTACTCCAGCTGCGAGCCTCCAACCGCTCATTCCCTTCTCTCCCGTGAGAACCACCACTTGCTCCGTAAACAGCACCTGGTCCACCTGTGTGAAATTAAGAGCGAGGAGTGGAGATGTTTGCCTCCATCCCACATTGTTCATATGTGATTACCCTTGTTACGGTAATGCACTTGAGTGTTTTCGTATGTCTGTGCACACTGTACTTCCCTCTCGCTCGGCTACATTGTGTACTGTCCAAGAGTAAGCTGTACTTTATGATGTTTTTTTATGTTGTTTTTGTGTACAGCGAGTTCCTCCGTCTCTTTCTCTCATCTGACCATCTATTCCAAGGTCAGCTTTTCAGCAGGCTTACAAGGGAATGATACAGAAGATTATTGCCTCGATCAATAAGCTCAAAATGAAGCAAAGGGGAGTTTACTTTATTGACTTTCTCGTGTACAGTGGCAGTTTTAACATTTAATTGTCTCTCTGTATTTAGAGCAAACTCCCATTTAGTGCCCGACAACTGTGCCATCCCAGGCCTTCCTCGTCTCGCTTGCCATTCACCCGGGCACCATTTGAAACGGCCCCTCGTAGCTTAATTATTAACAGTGTTGTGCTGCGCTGTTGTACTGAGAGACATTCAGAAAGCAAATAAATAAATGAATGGCTGTATTTTCAGTAGCTCCCTGTCTCTCTCTCCCTCTGATGCATGATTCTCTGTCTTTGGAGATTTTAGCAAAACTTGGGGTACGTTTGGTATCAAAGCTGTGTTCCCTCAGCTTTTCAATCGACGGGGCAACAAACCCTCAGGTCCACATTCCTACAAGGGAGCGTGAGGCGAAACTGAAGAGAATCTGAGTGTGTCAAACTCAATATTCCTCCATAATGTACTAGGCCTCTCTGGCGCATGCTTGATCAATTTCATTTATTCATCGGCCAGCCAGAGCTATCCCTCTTGTTTTTCTATATCCATTTCATCATCTCTCTTCTTTTTTTTTTTTATTTCTTCTTCTCCTCCCCGTCCTTCAGGCCCTGGCCAGTGAAATACTTTTAGACGTTCAAGAGGTCAAGCAGCAGTTGATGAAGAGGAGGAGGTTGAGGCAGGCCAATGCCGTGGCAGCACAGGGCCGCCTCTCAGCCAAGTCCATGATCAAAGCCAAGTCCATCGCTGCCTCCATCCTCAATATGTCAGAGTACGATCTGGCGGACATAATGGACACTGACCAGGTAAGGCCAAGGGACAGCGGGTCAACATTTTATATAAAAACTAACTTGAGGATCTATATCAGGTCTAGATTATGCCCAGAGCACTCAACGTACCTATAATAGATTTTCTGTGCTGTAAAAATTTCAAAACATGCTAAAAGTTTTCAGGGGGTTTGGCTTAGTGATTGCACCAGAGGACTGAGAAAGATATCATCAATATCACGTTGTTTCTTTGGGATCAATCGAGACTAAATGAGGCGCTCCAGTCACCGTGGCCATCATCTGGCAACAGATGCAGGATTTCCACCAGAAGGGTTGAAAGGCCCGGTGCCGAGTATCCTTTGACGAGGGTCAGGCGGTGGACAGAATGCTTGAAGTCTCTCACCCTTTCTAATCGATGGGTAGGTGGATCATGGAAAGTTAGCAAGGTCCAACACTGTAAAGGCCTCACCAACACATTCTCACACCAATGCATCAAATCACGCAGCTCAATCAGAGCTCCAACAGCTTCGAACACACCAAGACGTGTCGCTAATAAGTCGGGAAGTAAGTTGCAGTGCAACAGAGGAGGATGTGGCTCCATGTTTGAAGTTGGTCTTCTTGCTCTCGACGAGATCAAAAACCCATCAACACCTGCAGCACCTATCAACTTGATATGAGATTTAATACAGCACAAGTTGAGTGAGTACAACTCTTTTCTTCCGGCTGAACGCAGTCGTTGAACTGAAAATCCTTCCTATTGACGGTCGGCTGCTTGCAAAAGGTGGGGCCTTTCTTTACCATAGATCATACCCAGCGATGTCATCAATTAGCAATACCATGTTACAATCAACCACCCGCCCCTGGGGACTTCCTCCCATCTATCACAAGATGAGAGAGGGCGCTCCAGGCACTTACTCACACTTGAAACCAATTTTAGCCCTTTGCAGCCCAGCTCCACCCAGGAGATGACAGGGAACAGTTTCTCACTTGACAAAAAGTCCCCCTCATTGGAGCTGAAACATCTGCCTGTAAAACACTCTGCACACCACTTGTTTTCTCTCTCGTGTTAATGGTGGTTAATGGCGTGCGGCTTGGTGCCCTCACATGGTGGCTGTGTTCTTCCTGTTTCCTTAATTCAACATTCATAGTAGAGATGCATCGATAGCAATACTGATATAGTTCTGATACTGACTCAAGTAGTTGGATTGAGTATCGTGGCAATGGGGCGATCTGGTATTGGATACTATTTTTATAAAATACCAATTCCGTACATTTATATCCATGTATTTGTTCCTTTTATAGTATGTTTTAAAGAGTTCAGAAAGTGATGATTAAGTAAAACTTGATGAAAAATGATCTCAGGCACTTCCACATATCCACCAGAGAATCAAACGTTTTTTTTGTCACAGTGAGGTTAATAGTTTAGGTGTGTTACTGTGTAATATGTGGATGTTTAGGTAAATGTTGGCTATTTCACATGTGCACTAATTGAAATGCTTGCTGGACATATTCAAATATCTGTATGGAAGTGTGTGTCTATAGAGAAAATCAACGGCGCCCTATTTAAACCCGCCTGAACTCTAACTCTGCCCTAGCTGTGCACTCGATGCTTCTCTAGTTCTGAGTACTGAAAACTAGATATATGACCTACAACTCTTCACAATTTGAAAGTTTGGCACAGAGCTGAAGTTTCCTGATACTTGTTTCAGAATCGTGATATCCTTTCTCCCCTCTCAGTCAAAGAAATGTTCAGAGCTTTTGCACAACCCTTGTCTTTTTGTGTGTATTTCTTTTGGACTTGAGGACGTCCCGAGACATGAGGTTATCAGGATGTCCAACACATAGCAGTGTTGTGTATTCATGTATTGGCTTGGTTGAGCTGAATTAGAACCCACGACTTAATGGGGTTTGGTTTCAGTCTTCACTTTTACTTTTAAACTGGGCGACTGTGGCTCAGTGGTTAGCAAGTCGGTCTTTCAATCAGAAGGTTGGTGGTTCGATCCCCGGCTCCGGCAGTCTGTGTCGTTGTGTCCTTGAGCAAGACACTTAACCCTAATTGCTCACCGTTGCTGTGTCTACGGTCTACTGTATAGCATGTAAGTCGCTTTGGATAAAAGCGTCAGCTAAATGAAATGTAATGTAATGTAAATGAGAATACTCCATTGGCAACACGGCTACGTTTCTTTATTGGTTTTTAATGTACTATTGAATATAATGTCGATACTTTTTTTTTAAGAATGATTCCTGCTTGTGGTTATATTTTTGGAGAATTTTGAACTTCCGTGTTGACCGTCATCTTTTCCAAATGTTGCAAACTATATTTTCTGTCCTCCTTGATTTGTTGATTGCTGTTGAAATGTGGTTGTGTCTCAGCTATTTGTTGAGCTGCTTCTGTAGTTATATACAGCATAGCACTAAAAGTGTTTTCATCTATTCCATGTTCATTTGCTTTTAGTATTTTTAATTTATGAATTGATTTTCATAGCTTTTTAAGAGGCATACAGAAACTTACAGCTGCTCCTTTACGCACACAAACATACGCAAGCCCACACAATCAATGTGATGTATGTATATAGATGCAAAGGAGGCATCAAAGTGGGCTTCAAACTAGCTCCACACACGCATCGCGCTGCACACTGTTATCTGCCTCTGTCCATTCCACGGCGGGTAACAGAGGACCGGAGAGGGCCGAGCCGCTCCGGACTCCCCTGGCAACTTGTTGTGGAGTTAATGATCCAGATGTAATAAGGCTGTAATTGCCAGACCAGTTTGTTTTTGCACCTAATGTTTGATGGAGGGTCAGTGCTTTGTTATATATCTACCAAGGGTGGGCTAGCACACTCCCTCTCCAGCGCACGCACCGCTTCACACACCGTGTTCAGCCCTGCGGGATGCTTGAAGGAGGCAGTCACAAGGAGGGCGCACTCTCTCACCCTCTTTTTCTCGTTTGCTAATATAACCACACACTCCCCGCCCCCGATCACTACCTATTTTCTCAGTTATTTAGAGCAGCAGGCACAATTAGGCATGCACTGAAATTAGCCCAAGACCAACTGCTACCCCGAAGGATAACACATGGAGGATACCAGGAAGCTGGGGGCCACCGGGGGGAAAGACATCCTTAATCCAAACGCCAACCCTCCAGCCCTTACTAATTTGCTGTGTATACAACCAATGCCCACATCTTACCGGTCGCAGCCTCTCTGCGAATCTTTGTGAATTTGTTTGTTCAGAAGAAAGGGCACATTGATCTGTGTAGTGCAAAAGTTAAAACACCTTTATTGTCGCTGTAGAGTAAAAACAAGACAAATGAGCATCAAATACACCAGATAATGAACATAAATAGAGAGCTGGATTTGTATTAACGACTGTGACTCAGTGGGTAGCAGGTCCGACTTTCAATCAGAGGATCGGTGGTTCGATCCCCGGCTCCGCTAGTCCATGTCGATGTGTCCTTGAACAAGACACTTAACCCTAATTGCTCACCGTTGCTGTGTCTACGGTCTACTGTATAGCATGCAAGTCGCTTTAGATAAAAGCGTCAGCTAAATGAAATGTAATGGATTTGTGTCATCAGCTGCTTTAGATGAAATAATATACATAATATAATGATTAATAGGCACTGTCGCACTTCCCATGACTGTGAAAAGCTCAGCATTAACATTGCAAATAATGTAATCAGCTGAAAGTCCTAAAAAAAACATAGGCGGTCAGATTTTTCCCTGTTAGTTGTATGAGCATTTCTGTCTATTGGGTGATATTCAGAGCACACTCTGGTCGCCACCTGAAAGGGAACGCTATCAGAGTTCACATAAGTCTGCCCGAGCCCCCTCGTGGACTTTTGGCATTGGACAGCCCCGGCCGGCCCAAACGTCACAGGAGCTGTTAGGTCGGGCGGTCTGCAAGTGCAGGGACTTTGAGATTCTGCCACACACACACTTTTTTACTCCCCCCCCCCCCCCCATCCCGCCCTCCCCCGCTTCCCTGTGAGGCAGTACAAGGCTCGTCACATCATTTCCAGCAGCTCCACCTGGGGTTTGAAGTGAAGAGGTAACGCATTAGTGCTGAGGTGTACATGGCCACGCCGTCGCTCTTCCTTTCTGTTCATTAGCAGTAACAAGGCTACCGCTCTGTTCGGTCTTTATACATGAGTAGCATGCAAACGTATTCCGGCGTACCTCGCCACTGAGTCTCCCGAGAGCCGCTTCAAGGTCCTGGCTGGTGTGATGCTACAATTTCTTTTGCCCTTAAGCAGGATACTCACTGAGGCCAATCTAAAGATACAGCAGCAGGTTCTCTCTGGAAACGTCAAGTGGCTCCTGTCTGATTCACTAGAAATGTTACGTTTGATCGATGCACCGAACGCTAAGATTCTTAGGATTTATTGAAGGTGTTTTATCTCAACGTTGGCATGATTTTCTGTGCATCTGACTTGTATGTTTTTGCCGTTGTGTTTGCAGGGAGCAGAGCCCCGTTCAGAGAGTCCAAGAGACCAGGAGTGGCTGGACCACCTCAACCACATCCTCCAGCAGAAGGTCAGGCTCACAACAATAATCACGAAAGTAGCTTATTCCCTTCATTACCAGTTCAGTTCAGTTCAGTTTATTTGTGAGCAATATTAAGGGCTACTAACTCAATTTTCATAATACTAGGTGAAAGGGCCCAAGGAATAATCGAGGGGCGGATACAGAAATGATTTTTCACTTCATTTGCATTGCGAGACGGGGCATTGCCTTGATGGAGGTCTATGCTCTCCAAGAGACCTTCTAGTTGTTGGATGCATTTCCGGCCTAGAAAGCTCTTTGTTGATTTGTTGTAGATTTGTCAAACAACTGTTGTCTGGAGTGTCAAAGGGTAACACAAAACTGGCGGAAACTGGTTTTTCTTTTTCTTTTTCAAGTTTCTGGTACCAAGAATTAATTCAAATGGGGCAGAAGTATTATCAAAATCAACAAATTCTCAAAAATGTGCAAGAAAACTTGGTTTCATATCCAAAATAATTTAAGTGGAAGTATAACCGTATTTGCTTTATCCAAGTAAAAGGAAAATGGTTAGGTTATCACTCTTCCTCTATTTCATGATTTTCTCATCTCTCTTTTTTCAAGCGCAAATCAATTATTTGCAATATATTTCTTTATTAATCTGTCATTCATCTGATGTATATATTAATTAACTATACAGTGTAATTAAAAAAGCAAGATCCCGAGATTGGGGGCTATTCGATTGTCTCTAAATGGCTCTCAACATGGCAACGGCAAGCCAGCGGACTCATAGCTAACAGTTGTTTGCTGCGAAATTTTCATAATTCCACAGCTCCTTTAAAAGTAGTTATGGTTACCAAGGTCAAGTGTTATGTTTTACGAAACAGGTTTTTTGTGTTTATGATAATTTAATTGAAGAATAATGTATTGAATTAATTGAAAATAGTTTAATCTCCATTTAAGGCTTTGCATTTCCATAATTCTTTGGATGATATTTTAGCCCAACGCTAAAGATGCATTGCTTTGACAGTCGAGAACATTTTGGGCACCAGTTTCAGCCATTTTTCATTCCCACACCAATGTGTCCTGCTCCAGGCTCTGAAAAAAAAAAGCAATGATGCAAAAGATAAAACAAAGAAAAGCAACTACATCCTGTGTGTGTGTGTGTGTGTGTGTGTGTGTGTGTGTGTGTGTGCACGCGCACAGCCACTCATCTGTGAGTGCTCTGCTGGAGCTTTACTCGAGTGCTGTCAACGTCTGCTCGCTGTGATATGTGTATGATTGAGAGTGTCGACTGTGTGTATGTGTGTCTTGTCTGTGTTCTTGTCAGCGGCTGCCACAGGCACTCATGCGTCGCCTCCGCACCACGACACACACCAGACACTGTTCTCTTGTTCCCCAGATCTTCTTCTGACCTTTCCACCTTCCTCTCCCCCTCCCACACTAACACACACACACACACACACACACACACACACACACACACACACACACACACACACACACACACACAACACTGAATCCATGTTTTTCCCTTCTAGCTGGACAGCTCTCAGTCCCTGTTCTCTGTCTCTCTCTGCCATCCTCCACTGTCCTGCATCGCTCTCTCTCTCTCTCTCTCTCTCTCTCTCTCTCTCTCTCTCTCTCTCTCTCTCTCTCTCTCTCTCTCTCTCTCTCTCTCTCTGGCTCAGACCCCGAGGCAGCTTGTTAGTGGGGAACTAAATATTGATTTGGCGGGCCTGTCGATGCCGGGAGAATGAGCTAGTGTCCACCAGAGACCTCGGCACCAGCAGCCTGCTATCGACGTTTTCCGTGGGCAGAACAGGGGTGGTGGAAGGGGGGGGAGTGGAGTATGACAAGGCTGAGACTCGCCCCTAGGTCTCTGTGGGGACCGCTGGGACCACCGCAGTCATCCCCCCTCCCTGCAACAGACTTTTTCCATCCCCTTTCAAGTCCATCTTGTTCTGTTTTTTGTTCATTTATTTATTTTTAATTTTTCATCTTCTCTCTATCTCTTCTGGATTTTAAGAGCATGCTGTCATATCAAGGGGACAGCAGACTCTGTGCATGTGGTTTTTCTGTCTTTTTCTGACAGGCTGGTGTGATATCTCACATACAGAGAGAGAGAGACCAGACGAAGAGTCTATGAAGACGTTCTTAGTGCCTGTCTGTTGGTTGATTAAGGTGGATCTCCTAATTAGAAGCTTTGAAGACCCCTATGATGATAACATGCCTGAACTACACATGTCTGCTGCTCATAGTGAGGGAATATACTTCAAGAACTCTCATGCCGGATCCCCTTTGCCTCTCTACTCTCTGTCATAGCTTATGAAAGGCTCACCAAGCAGAACATCTGTGAAGTGGAATGGCCTGGCCTGTCACCCTGCCTGTGACACTAATAACACACTCCCCTAATAGTGATATGATCCTACCCCGGAGCTGCACTCGCACACACTTCTTCGGTTAAAAAGACACAGCGACAGAAATAGACCCCGTGAAAGAAAAGATGAGAGAGAGATCCATGTCCTTAACTGGCTGGCTGTCACTGAAAGAGGATGAGGATGTGTCCATCGGTGTGTATGTCTGGGAATGTGTACGTATCGGTGTGTGCATGTGCACTCTCACGACAGCCTCATCTTGTCACTGTCAGTGCCTAATGGAGCTGCCAGTGGGACAGCACTTTATTATCTCAGTGGCCCTGTCAATAGAAAACCCATCACTCACTCTGCGCGTGTGTTTATGTGTGTGTGTGCGCGTGTGTGTGTGTGTGCAGATGTGAAAAGGCTGAGGAGTGGATTGTGTGTGTGTGCATCGGCGTCTCCGTGTGCGCGCTGTTGCTCGCCATCACCGTTATGCACTGCCACATGTCAACGTAACAAGAAAGAGAGACGTCCACAACACGTTGGCAAACGGTGTGTGTGTGTGTGTGTGTGTGTGTGTGTGTGTGTGTGTGTGTTTGTGTGTGTGTGTTTGTGTGAATGCGTTGAATTACTGCTCCCTTCATGCCGAAGCAGTGGCAAATGAAACATTGCGTTCATTTCCTCGTCTCTCACCTCTACTGGTGAGTTAATGAAATCAAACCCTACGCCTCTCAGTGGAGAGCCACCATAAGCGGCGCTCCATAGTCAGGATCGAGGGACGGCGCTATCTAATAATCATGAGCAGGCCAGGGGGTGTGCTGTATGGCTCCACCGCAACCCACCATGAATAAGGCCAGCAGAGAAGATGGAGTGTCCATGTGGGCCATGGGGTCCAGGCACCGGCCCGGGGAAGCATTGATTTAATTGCCTTTGGTTTATTTGTGGAGTCCTAATTATTGACTGGAGGTAGAATTTAATGGGCCAAGTCTTTATGAAGACAGGGAAATGACTGGCTTCTGCTGCTGGCCAATAATGAACAGGAGGAGCATGCACATGCAAGCGTGTGCACATGCATGCAAACACACACACGCGTTCCCTCCAGATCATTTTTCAGACTCATTTTGCACACACACACACACACACGCGTACCCATCTCAAGCCTCATGACAGCATAATAACATTTAAAAAGTCATTGACTCTGTTGATTTCTTTATGAGAGGACAGTGGTTTGGGGTGGCGCTGAGGGCCTGCTAATATTTACTTCACGATCACGCCCGGGGGAGACGTACAAGCATCACTTCTTATCAGCCTCCAAACTATAACAAGCAGGTGAGCATTGCATTCAGACAGTAGTAGAGACAGGCCAGACCCATCTGGACTGGACTTGTTATAAAACATGAAAGGCGTTTATGGATGGACTGCGGGGCCGAACATTGTCCTGTAATTTCAAAAAGCTTATTGAACTTCGGGGAAGGGTTGCTGCTGCTTATTGCTGCGGTGTTAATGGCACCATTTATCGAAATTCAAATAACAGACTTTGTCCGTGTCACCTCTTGTCAAAGCCTCCCATCATTTTGGTGGTTCCCCCGGGGCGTTACATCATTAAACCGTGGTATTAAAGATATCAAAGGCTCCACGCCGTACAGTGCTAATGCAGTGGGAAAGTTTCCTATTGTTGCGATGCTGTGAGGGCGATGGGTAGTGTGTTGTGTTGTGTGGCTCATTATGCGGCTGTAATGACAAGGAGCAGCTCTGAGTCCCACACTTCTCTCTGAAGGAAAGTGACTCTAATTAAGCCTTATTTAATGATTGGGCTAATTAAATCAGCCCAGTCTTATTCTGTCTCTGTGAGTGTGTTTGTATGTGTGTGTAGGGGACTGAGGACGAGCCTTTGTACTGTAAATATGTCACTGGAACAGTGGCTGGGATTAGGGGGGGAGGGACCCCCTCAGGAGGAGGCTTTACTAATACCAGAGCGCACTGTGACTCATTTAATAAGTTCAACTTGCATTTCACATAAATAGAAACAGCAGAGGCAGCCTTTTGCGGCTGTTTCTTAGCCATTAAACTGTTGGGGCCGATTACTTAACCAGGCAAGCTCGGAAATAACAAACGGCACATTTCGGGAGATGAGTTCAAACGGGCCGGGTGAATAATCTCTATCATTCTTGAGTCATGCTGCTATTTCGGAGCTTTAAGGTTACTGCTGGTCTGATTGTACCCGAGGGTCATCCTTTTGGAGCACGGTGGACTTTGGCTCTTTATGTTACTACAGGAAGGGAATGAATGATGAAAGTAGCCATTTCCTCATTAAATAGATGACTCGACGTGTTAAATTCCCTGGTGTCAGTGAACAAACATTGAGAGGCAACAATTCTTAGCACCTTCTTGTTTTATGTGTGACAGTTTGCTGCAGGCACGGACACTTTTGTTGATTGTAACTGCTTCCCAGCACATTACCTCGGCCAATGAGCCATACTGTTAATCACGGGGCGTGTTCTCCATTGCTGAATCCGCCTAAAGATTGCTCCTGTTTTGTATGGATATCACCTTTCTATATTTATAGCCCACTCGTGCCTGAATCATCTCATTTTCACACCTAATGAGTAGGAGCCTGAAACAAAGACCCGGTGCGTTCCTGTGTTTAATCTGGGGTGTATTTAGGTCAGATCCCTAACAAATGCATGTTGCACACCGAAATGATGTTTCCAAACAACGTATCAAGAAAAGGAGAGATTTTTAATTACAGTATTTGTGGCCCCAAGTGTCCAATTCCCTTTCATATCAGTCTCTAGTGACCTTAAGGGGAGAAAAGAGAGGGATCCGCGCCGCTGCAGGAGTAGGTAATTACGAAGGAGAGGGAGAGAATCGGCTTACCGGTGCTTTCGGGATTTTCTTACCTGAGCCCCTCTTTGCAAATGTGACATATTCATTATCAGAGATAATCAAATGCAAGACTTTTTAGTGCGGTGCCTTTGTGCTCGGGCTTTTAATCTATTTATCATGCTGTTGTTGTTGTTATTCCCCCGTTTGATAAATTTGATTTTCAAACAAAAGTTAGAGGATCAAAGATCAAAGAGCTAGTTTTTTTTTTTTCTTCCACTGTAGTAAAACTACTGTAACTACTTCTCCCTTACCTTGAGTAGTGGCCTAGATTGGAGACGGCTCACCAGCCAGGGACCAAGATTTACAGCAGGAATCCGTCACCTCTCTGATAATGTCACACCAGTTAGATCTTCACTTCACTTTTTTATGGTTATGATCAAACTAACCAGTAGTGTGCTGCAGTAAAAATATACACGGTAATGTATTCTGTTGTTGCAGGTATACAGTTAGTCACTTATATGTAGGACATTTAAAGGAGCCACATTTTTTAAGCAGCAACATCTGCCTAATTATGCATTGCTGTCACATTTATTTTATATATATTTATATATAAGGTGGTAAACTAGTGAATAACTGAGAAAAAACACTTGGTAGTCACATGCTGACTGCATGCAGAGATTTGAATGAAGCACCCCCTTCTATCACTTTTAGGCCCTCTGATTCCCCCTCCTCCTTCATTTGGACCCGTTTAGACACCCAGCAGCCTGACACAATCTTTACATCTACTCACAAACTGGGCCCTTGGAAATAATTGCTCTAACCTGTTCTGAGTCGAGAAGACAAAAGAGCCGGGATGATCGATCTTTTAAGAAAAAGGGAAAGTTGATGTGTGTAATGCCACTACCAGACAATGGTCACTGGAGTGCTGCAACTTTGAGCGGCTCCTCGCCTTGAGGTGTGCCCCAGGCTATAGAATAGCAATGTCATTTAATTGGCTCATAAAAACACCTTTTGCTTGCAGCTCTTGTTCTTGTCTTCGCACACACACACATACAGGCACGCACACACACACACACACACACACACTTGTCAGTGGCTTTACATGTCAGTTCACTTCTGAAACATGTTCATGAAATCACACCTAGACAAAAGGTCTGCTCTGCAGGGCCTGTTGAATAGTAATGATGTGAGTTAGCATGGCTTATTGCTACAGTAGCTTTTTTAGTGTTGCCATGGGGGACAGGGCCTCTTGCAAAACAGCGGCAGCGTTGCTTAGCGCTGGTGTTGGCTAGCTCCGCCAAAGGGGACAGGGCCCAGCTAAATCAACTGTAGCATAACATTAGTGCCAGTTCCTAACACCGCCTTAAGCAGCCCAGGGGATGCAGCAGAGCAGCTGCAGTACAGCTTACCCCCAACCATCCTGCAGGGTATCGGTCCCCAGCAAATGTGGCTGTTGGATGGATGGAAAGGAGGGAGAGGATGGTCCTGCTGCTGTCCGTGAGCGCTTGTGTTTCCCTTTGCTAAATGTATAGGGAGATGAATTGGATTAAGGGGTAAAGATATATATATATATATATATATATAAACACAAGAATAATTTATCAACTAAGAGACAGAAAAGGAGTTTTCTCAATGGACTCATCATAAATCAACTTTATGAAGGTTTATGAAGATGGGGATGATTTTACGTTAAGACGCAGCATCCCTGATTCTCTCTTTCCCTTGTGTCTTGTCGTCTCTGACTGAGATAATTAAAAAAACTTGAATGCCCAGTTTATACTTCAAAATAAAGGGATTACAATTATATAGGGTTGAATCTGTCTCACTCCGTTTGGTTTATCTGGATCATGTTTACCTGTTAGTGTTGTTTACCCATATTCCCATATCGGTACTTTTAATGATCCAGTCTCCCTCTTTGCTGTCCCATAGAGCCTCGTGTTGTGCCTGTGTCTCTATTTTAGTTAGTTTGTTTGCATAGTTAGTGGCTCTAAGTGCAATTAGCTGATTGGGAGATTGTGCGCCTGTGTGTGTGTGTGTGTGTGTGTGTGTGTGTGTGTGTGTGTGTGTGTGTGTGTGTGTGTGTGTGCGTGCCCATGTGAACGTGTGCGCGAGACAGGGAGGGTGAATTCTCCCTGGAGGCCAGAGGGAGATGTCTCAGCAGTTACTTCAGTGTGGTGGTTCTCTGAGGAATAGCGCCGTGTGTTTGATGCATCCAGTGCTGTTGGAACTGACTCCCCACTGCACACACACACACACACACGCACGGGACCTCGTGTTCCCTGCTCCTGTTACCTTTAATGAAGAGGAGAGATGTGTCAAGGGGCGTGGGGACCGCCTGTGTGTTAGTTTTCCGAGCTTCTTACTCTCTATTTGAAATTGATAAGACGATCGTTCCAAATGTCCTTAAAGCACGTCAGCTGCAGACCTAACTCCAATATGTGTTTGTGTTAATCACTTCAAAGCAACAATACCTTGTATTCCCAGATGCAGACGTTATTCAGTGAAGTTTGTTACGGCAATTCAGAGTTTTCTCTGTGTTTGGTTCGGTAGCTTATGTTTTCACATTCTCTTTCAAGAGATAAAAAGCGAAAGATTTTATGATATAGAAGTCACTGTTTTAGGCTTGGCCAGTGCCCATCTCATCTCACGCCATGTGACTTAGAAAATTGCTCAGGGATTGAATTTGTCTCCCTTGCATGGAAGAGGCGCTTGTAAAAGGCTGCACATAACTTGAAGTGAATTTTTATGGGCGATACAGTATGAATGCCTGCCTTTGATCAGGTGCCCTAATGACCATAAAATCCTTGTGTTGATTCAGAGGAAAAACAAAATCAGCCAGAGCTCAAAGGAGAAGCCCGCCAAACACACATAGGTCCTTCATACTCCACCTTTGTAACGCTGTATGATGAAGTGGACGTCAGCTCCCATCCGCTCACATTCCCAGCATAAACACAACAATGCTGTGAATGTCCCCGGTGATGTTCTTGATGTTTTAATTACGCCTCGAGGCGTTTCAGCTGAAAAGTGATCAACGTGTCCCTCTGGAGAGAGGAGTGTGTCGCCGGTCCACCAGAAAAGGGGAATGACGGCCATTTCTGTCTTGAGCTTCTGTCACAAATACTCACGGTACCCGCATGTACATTAAAAGACACCGTAATCATTCCCCTTGTCTATAATGGCCGAGAAGAGACATTGTGCCGATTACAATGTAAGATGAGAGACAACATCCGCAGATCTTTTTCAACGCAAAAGGAATTCTCACATTTTGCTGACGCTCATATGAGGTTTGTTAAATTGAGCGGGGATCCAACATTACAGCCATTTTTGACCAGTTTCTCCTTTTGTTTCTTCCTTTAAGGAATACCTCCACCACACACTGACCATTTGTATGTCTGTAATTCATCCCATGTTACCTTTTAGTTCTGGAAGAAAGTGTTTTTCTCGGACGTCTCCGCGGGGAACGAAGCATCAAAACGAGCAAAGTCTTGATGGATTTAAATAAATGGGAGCCACCTTTAACAACAGCCAAAACTACATCAACACATTAGTGTATAAACTCTCACACAACTGTTTAAAACCCTTTGGACACTGCACACGGACGAGTCCGGTGACAAGCGGTGACTGTTTATACAGAAGTGTTTTAAATAGTGCCGTGGAGGGGAGGTAACAGGATGAGGGAGTTTATTTTTCCTTAAAAGATGAATTTGGCAGATGCCCCCTGGAGTATTCTGACTCATACTACTGACTAACGTTAGCTTGAACCTAAGAAGGAATTTTTTGCAGAGAACTAAGACTGGATTTGAAATTAGATCATTAAGGGATGTCTTCACTGCAACTATGAGCAAGAAAAACAACTATATATGAATATAGTAAAAAAATAACTGTTTAGATGTACATATGAGCATGCAATAAAACTGATTTTAAAAAATGTAAATGCTTTAATATTTAAGAATCTTACGTTACTGTACCACCACTTGAGAATGGAATCTTGGAAAGAAAAAAAAGTAAAGTGTGGGATTAGGTGTTGGAGTTACTGCTGCGGGCCTGTTTTGTGAATTGCTTTGTCAAAACACTCATCACGGACGGTCCCTCAAAAGTTTCACGAGTCCTCAGGCCCAATTTGAGGTTCTGTTGTTTCACAAAACAGCACAAAGGCTCTCTGAAAAGCTGCCAGGTGTCAAAAATCTGACTCTTTTTTTTTTTTTTTTTTAATAGCATTTGTGTGTTTTCCCCATTTTCTCTAACCCCTACTACCGCCGCCCCCACACCCTTTCTCCGTCCTCTCCCTCCCCTGCAGATCCCCTCTGCCGGCCAGCTAATGGAGGCTGTGCGCGTGAAGATGAAGGAGAGGAAAGTGCTGACAGAAGAGCTGGCCACGCTCGTAACACCAGTCAGCGAAAAAGCCTGACTCCCTGGGCTGAGGCTGGGAAAACTGTCATCCTCTTCTTTTTCTCCCTCCCTTCTTCTCTCCCTCCCCAGTTCTTACTCAGTGGGAGCCGGGCTGAGCCAAGCTGAGCCGGGGTAGCAGAACCAATATTTGTAGGAAAAGCGCTGTCGACTCACTCTGGTCCACTGGCTCAACTCAGCAGCCCGGCTTTTGTAAATGAGCCCTCGACATCTGTGTTAGCGCTCAGTGCACTATGTCTATCAGACAGGGCCCTTTAGCGCCAAGCTAATTTACAATGCAGCCACTCTCAACGCAGACCCGGGGTGATAAGGCAAATGCTTACTTTAATGTTTAAGTTTGACTTTTTTTTTCTTTTTTTTTCTTTTTGCTCTCTTTTACCTCTCCACCTAATTTATTTGGCACCTGAAGGGCCTCAGGGTGCAGGGACTTGACCTAGCAATGCCAAGTCAACACTTTGAGGAAGAGTGCAGCACAGAGCAGAATATTCCCTGTAAAGTTGGATCCATTCATCAGACCTGATACTGCACTGGTCTGAGAGAACATATGCAATGAATTATATTCATCAAATGCACTGAAGGAAATGATCTGTTTGTGGGTGTGTACAATGTGTTATAGCTTCTGACTAGTATTACAATTATTTGTTGATAATGTATTACTTAATTATGTTAAATATCAATGATATCTGCTGAAAAGCTTTTCCTAATTTCAAAATAAAACCCCCATTCCTCTTTTTTTGTCTACATCTTTTTCTTCAATGACCGCATTATTGTTCTGAATTTCATGGTTGTATTTATAAATGGTCTCTCATGTGTTTCCATCGGTTCAAAGGACTGTCAGTCAGTGGGTGATGGTAACTGAAGGTGCTCTAGTGGACAGCAGGGTGCTCACACCTCGTGATTGACAGCTGACTGTTGGCATGGTTCCTGCCTGTAACAAGTGACCCCTGCTGTTGACATCATTAACACGGGTCCACATGAGCACACACACACAGCCCGGTACAGGGGTGTATTAGAGGAGTGGTTACATCCTTGACATAACTACCTCCAACCCCTTTTATCTGTTTCCCTTTTCCTCCCACTCTTATTATTCATTTTGAATATTAAACCATAATCCTGGTCTCCTCTGTCCTTGAGTTGGCATCCTACACAAGAGACTACACACACCTCCCTTCAAGTCATGCTTTTTAAGTCCTTCTATACCTCTCCTAGCTTTTGTTTTCCTCTTCATCACATTCCTCCTTTCTTTTTGTTATGTATAATTAACAATGGTGTGAAGAATCCTCCGTTCAGGAATTAAAAGGAAATAATTCCACTTTTTAATCCCCCCTCCCTTCTCAAATATATGCTAATTATGTCGTTTTCCTTTATCTTTTTATAATAAAGGATTAGGCCAGGACTGTCTCTAGCTGCAACTCGGGGACCAATTTAGCTGGGATCCAGGAGAGACAAGCCCTTGTGGTTAATTACCATTCATTAACATAGTTTGCATCTTTTCTTCCTCTCCAATACCCAGGAGCTGGCTATTGTCAATATTTGTCCCATATAAATTTCTGCAGTTTTTCCCCCCAGTCACTGTCCTCCAGGGTAATGCAGCTAATGACAAACATTAATAACTCAGAGAAATCCGGTGGCGCGGTGGGTATAAAAGAGTAAAGCATCGGTGCCACGCAAATTATGTCGGCGCCCCCACCCTTTGCCGTCTGACTCTCTCTCTAATTCTCTCTCTCCCTTTTAGCGTGTAATGCATAGTCAACATGTTTGCTCGCCGAGCCCCGGCCTCGGCTGACACACTCGTGCTATTTCTATGACATATTCAAATGGGGGCCCCCTCAGCTGGTACTCCCTTGGGTTTAATTAACCTGGCCTTGCCTCTGACGCTCCCTCAGTGAAGACGTTAAAACGATCTTGAAAACACCCTTCAAACAACCCCCCTCCCAACACACACACACACACACACCCCGTGTCTTCCACTAGGCGCTGTATATGATTCATCTCTTTATTTTCTGTGTAGGAATGGCATACTGTTCCCTTCTTTTCTTCTCTTTCACACTCCTTGTCTTCCACCCTTCTTTTTTTGCACAGCTCTCATTACGAGTGGTTTCCTGTGGGAATTACTTTGATCAGTAGTTCCAAATGCAAAGTTTTCCTCTCTTCCCCTTTTATTCATTCCAACACAATCAACTTGGTGTCATTTTTTTTTCTTTCTCTTTCTCTCACCCCGACTTCTTTTCAAATCCAACTTTCTTGTATTTTTTTTTTTCTTCCTTTCCACGGATTCCTGCAGGAGATCGTTCCTGGAGGGGTAGAGGAGGTCAGGGTCACGGGTTGACTTTGGGGTCGATCGATGATTTGTGTGTGTGTGTGTGTGTGTGTGTGTGTGTGTGTGTGTGTGTGTCCCAAGGCTTCTCTGTGGTACTTTTAAGTTCCCTCACTCTGGTGTGAGTGCGTGCCACTTGGGTGGGAAGGCGGGAAGCCCACAGTACAAAGAACAGTCAAAGCCCAAACCGAGAATCTCTGCAGTCTCCGACTGATGCACAATTAGTCCTTCCGGATCTCGTCAACCAGCTGTGGAGTGAGCAGAAAACAGCCTCTGGTGATCTCCCTTACTTCACTGACACAGTTTCACATCCGACTATTGCTGCCAATGTACCAATCTGCTTTGATTTCACACACGCAGACACTTGGCACTAAGTAACAAGGTACTTGTGACATACAGCCAAATGTGTTTTTGACACATGTATAATGCAACATGTTTACTGTTTTCATTGTGTCTATCCTTCATGTTGGATCCGCAGGGAGAAGGATCAGAAACGAAAAGTAGATGCTGAGTTTATGACAGAAATCTCACCACGCTTTTGTATTTATCTCTCGCTGAATTTTATTCAAGAGCCTAATTATTTTTTTGAACTTTTAGATCACAGAAACGGTACGACTCCTCAATGCCTCCGTGTATTTATACTTTTTCATTATATCTGATGCCACCTTAAAAAGAAAAAAGGGATCCCACTCTCCTGATGCACATATGCTATGTATACAACCTCATTGATCTTCGCTTCAACAAGTCCCTTATCCTCCTCTACAGCACTCCAGACATGAAACGGCAGCAGATTATGGGTGGATGCGGCCCGCCGTGGGAAGCTAGGGAGCAGATAAAAAGGCCAGCCACTCGGGGGACTAAAGCTATGTTTTGATGCTGTGTGATAAAGCAGAGGCATAGGGCAAGCGGAAGGGGAAAGTTACAGGATCTATACACACATATCTATACAGATATCTATATATAGAGAGAGATATAGATATGTGTATCCTCTGGCTGCCTTTTTTTTTTGGATGTCTCTCCCCTCCCGCTCACCTCTTTGTCTTGTCCATCGTAACCGAGCTGTTCTTGCACTTTTCTTGTTCTTTGACACTCACACTTCCTCCGTCCCCGTGGACTGTCCTAAGCCTTGCTCATGGCAGCTGTCTTTCTAAAGCCATGGCCTGAGCTCCAGGGGAGGGGAAAAAAAGGGAGGAAAAAGGAATGGGAGAGAGGTTGATCTGGTCTCTAATCCACATTCTCTTACAGCGAAGAGGGAAGCTACAGTCCACAACATCCCCTCGGAGAGAAGCGACTCTTTGAATGTGACTAGCTGAACCCTCCGGTGCCCTCACGTCTAATCTGGGATGTTGTCTCGGGCGGTGTAGGCGATGTGTCGCCTAATACCACAGGTCCGTCACACTGTCATCCTCAGGTGTACTTTATTGTTACCAGAGATTTCATGCTGTCAGATCTGCCAAGCTTCGAAGCCGGGGATTATTTTTTTTTATTTTTTTTGTGAGGCTCTCGAGTTCATCAATTGGCACACACCATCCAGAGGACCGTTTTGTTATGTGCATCCAGAATCACAAGAAACAGCTCAGACTGCGTCAGTCTTCATTGGTCCTAGCTGTTTTAGAATGGAGAGCATCCTTTGTTTTCTGCTCCAGCATATATAATAACACCTTAGTCTGTGGTGTATAGCTCCTCAAAGCACCTCTCCACCTTGGCTAACTTTTCCAAGCGCTCATTAGCGGACTGGCTGAAGTTTGGAGGGTATGAAGCGGGCTGGCAGATTACCCCCTGTAAAGTAGCACACCTCAGGTAATCACACTAATGAATTCAAGCACCCCCACCTCCCCCCATTCACCCACCACTTATTCCTTTCTCCTTTTCCCTGTACTCACTTTCTCCCTTTCTTCCACAGTGGCGGGTCGGCGCAAAGAGTGCCAAACAACAAAGACGTGTTTGTTTGCATAATATTAGCGCTGCACGCTCGCACACAGTGGCGGGGGCCTGACTGCAGGACTGACTGGAGGCTTCCCACGAACACAGGTGGAGCAGGGCGAGCATCACTGGGACCAATTAGAGCAGAGCACAGGTACATTAGCATGTTTGAGTGGAGTGGGATGGCGTGGGGATTGCTAGGCATTACGAAACACATGAACACATGAACACATGACCATGGCCTGGTGTGTGTTAGCGGTTTGTCTCCAGTGACACGACTGGCATACGTGTGACAAATGACCCCTGGTCTGCTGGCCCGGCCCATCCGGTCTTCTCCATCTGCACCTACACACACGTTTTTTCTTCACAGATGCAATTGCGGCTTTTGTGTGATGAAGTATAAACATGACAATTTGCTAATGTTCTCAAGATAATTTAAAGGAGTGAAAGCAGACGTTTAATATAATTGACTGAGTGCAAGAGCACTGCTTAAAGATGTGCTCAGCTCTTGACATATTTTTTTTGCCTAAACCGTATTGTCTTGTCACATGATCAAATAGAAAGTTGACATTTGACAACATCAATATTACCCAATAATAATTATTACATTTGTATACTAAAGAAACTAAGACTTTTTTTTCATTTTTTATATAGTTTATACATAATAAGCACTTCATTTTGTCATGGATTGCGACTCCTGCTGAAAAAAACAAAACCAAGATAGAGATATATAGCAAATGACACTATTTTTGGTTTAATCTCCTTCTTTGAACACTGAGGCCCATTTTCTGCCTTACACATTGTTGGAGGTCCCGCTCTCTTTATGGGTCCCGCCCCCACCCTACGGGCCCCAGAGCAGCCGCACTGCCTGCACTGTCTGTATTTACGCCCATGATTGATGGCTGGCCTGAAAGAGGTTCTGGCGACTCAGGAAGGGCCCTCGTTGTGCCGGAGAACCGGTGACCTCAACCAGGAATATCAGGATGTTGTTGGTAGCTCTGTGGACAAGAAGAGTTGAGAACGCTGCTGTTGGTGTCGCTGTCTTGATTTACACGCCTTGTCCATGTCATGCAGAGGCCATGATCAGTGCTTGTTGATTGGCAGATATTAATAGTATACCTGTTTACATTTTTTTTTTTTTTTTTTTTTTTTTTTTTTTTAAAGTAGATGGAAGTGTGGAACTCGATACTCATGAACATCAATCTGCTCAGCCTCCCCACGAAAATGATATAGCAGGATGCTGGAGGGGATGACCTGGCCAGTTGCAGATTCCATCATAGTCGAGACAAAGGAGACCAGCTCTTCATGTCTGCAGAGATAGAAGAGGGAAGGGAGGGAGGAGAGGAGTGTGCAGTTTGGTGACTTCAGTACTGGGTCTGCTCTTTTAAGTTCTGTGGGCCTCATGGGACCATTGACCCCAGCTGACACCTCAAAGCTTCACGTCTGAGGACACAACATATGTGCTTCATCAGGTTGGGAGAAAGTTGATGTCCCAAGTGACCGAGTTCAAGTATCTTTGGGGCTTGTTCCCATGTGAGTAAGTTGGAACATGATTTTGACAGTTATTGTTATGATATCCTTTAATAGGTTCTGAAAGTAAAGGAATGTTTACATCAGTTAGCGTTGAAAATGTAGAAAAACTTAGGAAATATGAATATAAGTATGAATTCAACTCAAAATCAAACATTTACTGCAGAAGTAAGATTTTAAAAGTACAAATATGACTGACTTTCATAAAATGTGAACGTCTCAGTAATGTCTTAATCATAAACGTCATACTCTTCCAACTTTCAGTCAGAGATGATGACAAAGAAGTGAAACCCGTGGTGAGTGTAATGAAGTTAACGGCAACAATCTCTTTTGAGCTCAGCCTCTGTCTGTCTGTTCTGTGCAGGTGAGATTAATCGCCTCGTGAGATAAGACAAATGGAAACTCACCTCAGGCCACACACGCACATACAGATCACTGAGCCGTGGGACCGAGCACTTTATCAGAGCTGCCCGTCGAGGCCAGCGAGCAGGAAAACTGAGCAAAGAACTGCACTCAGGTCACTGTCAGCCGGTTTGATGTATCGCTCCTAAGTCCTGTTAGCCAACAGGAGCGACTCACACAAAGCAGGTGCTCAGGGTGCTCCTGTAATAGATATGAGATATTACATATATATGCATACATATGCAGCTTTCACTGTGGAGCTGGTCCGATCTGATGCATGCAACATACTGTAATCATGTGTGTTGCATGGCAGATTTCACCCTCTTACACACGTATGCATCATAATTGCTGCATCATTTCCTACCACCAGGTGGGAGCAAAGCATCATAGATTGTGAACCTTTGGGAGGTGGGCAGAGCTGTATAGTGTATACAAACAGGACTTGTAGTAGCATCTAACGTATATTATATATCATTTTAATTTCGACAGCGATTATGTACATAGCTTTATGATTTGTGATTATTTTAACCTTTAATCATGTGTTTTTGTGGCGGACTGGTGGCATTTTAAGTAAGTAAGATGGACTTATGCATCAGTGATTTATAAATGATTGAATTGCCTTTGAAACCCATTTTCAGGATTGCCTTACCTTATTTTACCTCGCATTTCATTTAAAGCACAAGTTTTGTTTGGGGTCTTTGTATGAGCAACAGACCGAGACGGATAGATGGATAATTGCTTTCGTCTTCCACAAGATGGCGCCACTAACATAACAAATGTTTGCCCCCACTTTAACCAGAACAGACCCTTTAAATCAGGGGTGTCAAACTCATTTTCACCGCGGGCCACTTCAGCATCATGGTCGCCCTCAAAGGGCCGGTTGTAACTGTAACACTGTATAAATTTAACTACTACCGAACATATTGTTAAATAACTGTCTTTGTATTGTTTATTCAAGTGTAAAAATATTGTACATGCTTATATATATAAACCCACATTAAACCCACATTATTAAACCCACATTAAACCCACATTATTCTATCAAAGATCAAACTTAAAACAGAAGAAAATAACAAAGACAAAGATCAAACAATCGTTGTTATATTAACTTTGTTCAAAGCTTTTTTTGTCACAGTTGAGAAGGACATAACTAGCCAATAAGAACATGCATGTGGTCTGGGGCAGTGGTTCTACTGGTCTGGCTGCACCATCACCCCTGAATGACCGGCCGTGACCCAAAGCAAGGAACATGCTCAACTTCTCAAATGGATTTAATGAAAAGATGGTGCAGTTTGAGCCTGAAATGGTACAGAATCTCACATGCCAACACAAAAAAACTAGTTTGAAATATTCACTTTTACACTCAATTAAAAACCCCAAAGTGCATCTTAAGGACACAAAGTAATACAACACACATAATCATTTTATAACTTCAGCCTTTAACAGACTCAGCAGTGCTTTCATGCACAAACATAATAAAAAGGTCGGGAATGAAGTGAACTATCACAAATAGTGCGTGTGTAAACTCATGCAAGTAAAGTGTGTTGTGAACGCAGCACTGAGGAGTGTGAATAGACGCACTCTGCTGCATTCAAAATTCCCTTCAAAATAAAATCACAGGATTTTTATATTACCCATGCAAAGGTCCGCAACCCACTGAAAACGAGTCCGCGACGAACCGAAAACGGGTCCGCAACCCACTGAAAACGGGTCCGCGACCGACTGAAAACGGGTCCGCGACCGACTGAAAACGGGTCCGCGACGAACCGAAAACGGGTCCGCGACGAACCGAAAACGGGTCCGCGACAGACTGAAAACGGGTCCACGGTGGTGATCATGCCTTCCAAGCCGTCGCGGGCCACATACAATGACGTGGCGGGCCACATCTGGCCCGCGGGCCTTGAGTTTGACACATGTGCTTTAAATAATCCGTTGTGGTGGAGTTTGGTCGTTGCAGGAGTACATAATTAAACACACCATTTGAGAACAAAAGCAAAGTGAGATGGATGAATCAAACCGCAGAGTAGATAATGATCAGCGTTCTGGAACAACAAATAAATCATTAAATAGATACAAAGAAGATGTAATTAACTGTTAATATTTAACATACGCACATCTTGTGTGGCTTGGCCCCACAGTTCATAGCCTGTGTGTGTTTTTGAATTCCTTACACCCAGTTTGTGGGCTAATGGGGAGGAGTATGTACACTGCACACATTAATTACAGCAGTTTATTGGCCTCTTGTTCATGCGTGGTGTTTGCTCTTCAGTTACGCATCGAGATCAAGAGACGAGCTGTATTTAAACTCTTTAGAAAGGAAGAGGTCCAGGATGATGGTAATAATTGTAACACTGCACAACTCTATATCCTGCATCTCTCGACTGCAGAGAGTTTATTTCCTCCACGGAAGCAGCTTCGAACATACAGCTTCTATTTGCTTTATTTGGACATTTCACAGCCACAGACATGCCCATATTTAGCATATGATATCCCATTTAGTGACGGTCCCTCCAGTCCTATTCCAGGCCTGTAACAGTGGCCATATGGGGCCCGTCTCTGACTGTCTATCTGAGGAGTCCTGCCACCATCGACCAGCCATCTGGCATCCAAGCTCTGAGCTGACACATGTGTGCAGGTGACTTATTTACTGTAATTCAGAGCCATTATTCACATTAGTGCCGCTGATCCGTGCAGAATTTTAATCCAATCAGCCAAATTATGTTGTGATGACTCGGATTTAGTTTGGGTGGTCGTAGCGGATCGGTACAATGCGGTTTCTGCATTGGCAGAAATGTGCTACGCAATATCTTTTAGTTCTCTACGCATTACATGACCCTTAAAAGCCAACAGCCACTATCATCTGTAAATTAATGTCGACACGCAAACCTTCAGTTTTGTTTAACATAGATCAGGTTTCCGTACTTAGAATCCAACATACTGCCATGATACAAGAGCAGCTCTGTGCCATTCGCACCACTAGGCGCTTTATGAGTTGACTGATTGATGCACCAGCAGGAGATGGCACTAGTTCATGATTAATCGTGTTGATATACTCGTTCACACATGTGATTTGGAGTTATTTGACAAATGTTTTGTCCACGATGTGGAATGCTGTCAAAAGCTGACAAAACAATGTCACCACAAGGTCCTTTAAGTGTTCAGAAAAACGGAAATATTATAATTTACAATGCCAATCACAACTGTGGAAATTATTGAAAGCTCCAGAACTAATGGACCTTGCAGTGAGACTAAAAACCGCTGATTGGAACTGCTGTTTGATCAAACATGAACTTTTGATATCGGCATAAATTCACTAACAATTTACAATTGATCTCAATAAACTTATTAAAGCAGTAAGATGTAAATGCTGTCTTAATCATTTTCATTCAAACAAAGGTATAATTTAATATATGTATATATATATATATATATATATATATATATATATATATATATATATATATATATATGTATATATATATATTCTCAATTGACCACACTGCTGTATTTCTCTCAGCTCACTTAAGTGTGTGAAAGTGTGCGCTGATGCCTCATTGCTTTTATATGATAAGTGACAGTGTATATAAGTAAATATGCTTGTTTGCTTATTGGGGAGTTTTCTTTAATTATTCTATTTGTGCTGCAGAGTCGGTTTCACTGATGGAGGAAAGTTTCTAAGTTGTCTCTCTGATGATGGGTGCTGTCCAGGGTGCTGGAGCAGCGGTGCCTGTTATAACTGTCATGTTTCTCTTCACAAGTCATTGAGTCTCGTCAAAAGTGTGAACACTGAAACTAATTGTATATCCACGTTTCTGTCTTCATTTCTCATGTGATGGTAGTGTAAAGCCACTCCATCTGATTTGAAGTAAAGACAACAAAACCTACTGTAAAGCACATCACAGCAAATCACAACAAAAACGTGATCTATCAACGCTGATGCTGAGGTTAGGTCATGTTTTACTCTTCATTTCATCCTGATGTCAAAAGCTGAGTCTAAACCAGTGGTGGAAGAAGGATTCAGATAATTTACTGAAGTGCAACTACTCAAATACAAGTAAAAACCCTGCATTCAGAAACCTTAGTGAAGTAAAAGTATGTCATTTTTATCAGTAAGATGTACTTAAAGTATCCAGATGTTGCATTTTACTGCTGTAGATGATGTAGATCAATTTGACTAGTTTATATATGTTTTGGTAGTTTAATATACAGCATTGCACAATATTATATACTTTCAGAATCATATATATCTAAATATATAATATATAAGAAAGTTTTTTTATTATTTGATTATTTTTCTTAACAAAAAGGAATAATTAGTTATTCAGTTCATCAGAACAATTCAAAACCACGAAATGTGGAGTTACATGGTTTTCATTGAACAGGAAGTGTGTGGAAAAAATGTCTGAAAAGTAACTAAAGCTGTAAGATAAATGAAGTGGCGTAGAAAGTGCAATATGCCTCCGAGCTTTAGTGGCATATCATTAGTCATCATAACCATTACATTGCATAACATGGAAATACATGTACAAGCACCTCGGCCTTGTAGGCGCAGTAGTTCATGTACTTGGTGTCCAGCACTGGTCTCATCATATCGCCGCCGTCCCCGAGTGCGTCCTCGCCCATCTCCTCCACCAGTTCAGGATGGAAACAGCTCAGCCTCCTGCTCGAGGTGCCTACTCAGCCGCGGCGAGGAGGCTGCCGCTTTAAGAGGAGCTGGCTGCGACGTCATCGCCGTTTTAGACATGTGGGTCTGACGTCCAATAGCCTGACCGGGGCTTTAGTCAGCCCCTTTCTCACAGGAGATCCCTCTGCTCAAGACCAGCGTAGACGGGGGTTAGTCACGGTTGCAAGATCATCACCAGATACAATTAGGGCCGAGATTTCCTCCCTCCCGAACCCGCAGCATCAAGTCCATAATTCCTGCCAGCTAGAACCACCGTGCAGCAACCATGTCTGTAGCGGGGCTGAAGAAGCAATTCCACAAAGCCACTCAGGTAAGAGGCGCGCGACGCTCCGAGCCCCAGACCTCCTCACACACCGTCATGTTGGGAGTGTGTTATTGTGAAAGAGCAGTGCAGGGGCGTGTGGATAGGAGAGATTTGTCCGAATTGAACCCCCTCGCGGTGCTCTCGTGTGCATCCCGCTGCCGCCGTCGTTCTCCATCTGTTACCTCCACATCACTTTACTCGCTGCTTTCCTGGTGCTGAAATCCGCCGAAAAGATGGTGCAGCGCTGCACCAGTAGAATAATGTATTAGGCTGCTCGTGTTTTGCACTGCATTCGTCGTTGTAATTCACCGAGGTTGTTTTTTTTTTTTATTTGATGCGTAACGCGAAGGCACACGACCGTTCGGGCGTGTTTCTGCGCGGCCGCCTGGGGGGCAGGTGGCACGACTATGTGATGATGATGATGATGATGATGATGATGATGATGGTAGTAGTGATGTCGGGGATGTCGCTTCCTCTCGGTACCCTTCAGATGACATTCCGCACAGAAAAGCACCAGCTCGTGGCAGCCGCTCGCACCGATGCGCAAGTTGTTGCCCCCAAACGGAGGGCGGTTTAAATCTGTGTTTCTTTCAGCCAACCACAGTGGGAACTCCGACGCGCACGATGTTATGCAATCGTTAAGTGCGCCTTGGCGGAAATCCGCTCCTATCAGCAGCGACACGACATGACCTCGGCGCCCTCTAAACGCACTTATCTTTTATTGCGGGACACAGTGCTGCATTCAATCAAGTTTTCCCTTTCTAATGCTGGAGCACGTGACGTTTCTGGACACATTCCTAATGCATGCTAAGATATCCTGCTCAAGGTTACTCAGAGGCTTCAACCATCCCTAGTTATTTTGGACTCAGACTCTCAGTGGCGTCGGAGGCCATCAGAGTGGCCACAGGTCACCACTGGGATCTTGATGGCCAAAGACTTGATCTGTCCCCCGCAGCCTTCCACTAACTCCAGGGCTTTGAGTTGACTTTTATTTCCGGTGATAGCTGGGAGCTCCAGCCTCTGAGGTCGGTTGTTTCTCGGCGGTGAGTCACAGTAACACTGAGAGTCAGCTTTAGGCCTCACACAGCAGGACACCAGGAGCCTGGTTGAGTCACACACACTCACACTCTGCTTGATCCTGGCCTTGTTCTCCAGCTCACCCAGTCTCCAAATGGACCTTAGTTCCAGCTCCCAGTTTGCTTCATCCCTCATCTTTACTATTCTCAACTGTGACGCAGGTAATACTGTATATCTTGAAGGCCAGCGTCTGTAGATATTACAACCTGAAGGCTAATGCAGCAGTTTGTGAGAACAAGAGTTAATTTACACATTTAACAGCTGGGATCCAATATGGCGATACTCGGAGGTCTAGTGTTGTATTTTTAGTTAATTTATGCTGCCATTAGTTATTTATATTTTTCCTTATGACATTTGAGAGGCTTGTGATGATGATTAAAGCCAGACGCAGGGATGTTGCTATCCTTAAAGAGCAGCGCTTGCAGATCCGAATACCATGGTATCTGGAAGATGCATCATATTGAAGGATTAAATAAAAAGAACAGTTGAGAATGCTTGTGTTCTGCTGTCAACACATTTCATCAGATTGGAAGCCGACAGACGCTCACACAGGACATTAGATGGCTGCACAGATTGTGTGAATTCTGTCTGATGAGAGTATTGCCACCTGAAGATGTTCTTTAACAGCCCAAATGCTTGTGTGTGTGTGTGTGTGTGTGTGTGTGTGTGTGTGTGTGAGGCGAGTGTGCATCAGAGCATTTATATCTGTAAATATGCATACAGTTATGTGGCTCTCAGCGTGCGTGCATAAAGAGATGCGGTCGAGTGTGTAAATATGCAGGAAATGTGTAAATTTGTATATTTCTTCTGTCTTCATTTCTCAGTTTTACTCTCAATGAGAATTCAGGCAGCTCGAGGCTCAGAGTTAGCTGTCTCTGTGGTCTCCTGTTGTCTGTTTATCAGCATTACACACACCCCCAACACACACACACACACACACACACACACAGAGCATTCGTCCCCAGACTCCCAGTGGCAGAAGGCTCCTATCAACCCCTCTGTTTCCATGCCACAGCCTTGTAATCCAGGCCCAGACTCACCAAGGCAGCGATCTAGCAATCTGGCTACTTACACACACATCCTCCAACTAGACCATAGCAGAGCCCCCACCCCAACACATAAAGAGGAGGGTCAGGGGGATTATGGGATGGGATTTAAAAAAGAATCAGACAGGAGTTTGGCAGAATGTTTATCAGCATTAAATGAATAGGGTACATTTTTAGTAAATGTGCTTATTTGCTTTTTTGCCGAGATCGATGCTGCTCGCGTTTCTGTAAAATAAATATGAAGCTGCCACCAGCAAGCTGTTCACTTAGTGCAGCATAAAGAATGGAAACAGCTAGCGGGTTCTGTCTAAAGGTAACCAGATCTGTTTCCAGGGGGGTTATGTGCTGGACCAGGTCTTAGTTGGGACCAGTATCCTGGAGGTTCACACTGGTCCGAGCCAAAAAAATTGTCCAGCATTTAACTCACTTTAAAACTGTGAATTGTCATTTTTGTGGTTTCTGTATGGAATGATGCAAGAAAGATATGACATGCTAATTGTAGAGATGCTATGGAATTGAATACATAACAAACAAGGGCTGGGACGTTATGGAGAAAATCAACTATCACATTATTTTTAACCAAATACCTCGATATTGATATTGTAGGGTTGACCGTAGGTGCTTTCACAAAATATTTACACATTGATATTTTTGTTAGATAATCAGCAGTAACGTGGGTATAAGTGGGTCACCGTGAATAATAGAACAACTAAAACAGTCAGAGTTCAGAACATGTCATCACTTTACTGTAATGCAGCCTTTAAAACCAGGAAACTACAACTATGCCACATTACAATATCCAGAATTCAACACGATATCTGGGTTCATATTAAGATATTAATATAATATCAATATATTTCCTAGCCCTACAAAAAAATAAAAAAATAAAGGTTCTTCAACTATTGTCTTGAAGCAGTCTTACTCATTGGTTTAACATTTAAATCTCAAGCTATGGGAAGCAGAGCCGTGTGGACAGCAGGGGACCGGACAATGTCGGCCCAATATCTGTGATGACAACATTTCAACACAAAACATACAAAACATACTGGTTTATTACTTCCTAAAATGCATTGACCTTCTAACCCCATGCATCACTAATTAGCTGCATGTCTTCGTCTGACATTAAGTGAACAGCTTCTCCTTTGTGAGGGATGAAGATCCTCATTCTTGTGGATTTCTTCTTGCAGCATTTCTTCTCGATAGACGTTATGCAGTCAAATGGCCCGCACAAGGCTGAATGCCATGGAGTCACATGAGTTTTATGAGATCAACACAAACACACACACACATGCTCACACAACCTCAGCTTCACTTTCTTTAATACATCACTGGGTGATTTATTATTTATTTAATGGCATGCCAATAATTTATGTCACACAATCACACTTTTCTCCGATGTCAGACGTCTCTCTCTCTCTCTCTCTCTCTCTCTCTCTCTCTCTCTCTCTCTCTCTCTCTCTCTCTCTCTCTCTCTCTCTCTCTCTCTCTCTCTCTCTCTCTCTCTCTGTGTCACCCAAGGACATAGTGGTGCATTAATCATGGTGGCCATTTTAAATAGAATGGAAGCGCGGGGCATGAAGGGGAAACCCCAGCACGTCCACTACAAATTGCCTTTTTTTAATTTATGTATTTTGATTTATTTATCAAGCCGTCCATTACACATTCTTTCTGCGGATTGTGTTATATATACTTCTTCATACACTGTAATAGATTTGAATACCTTTTGTACGTAAGAAAACAACATCAGCCTGCAATAAAGAATGACACCTTGTACCAAGAAACAATCTTTCTGTCTGGCATGTTTTTATAAACGTGGTGATCGCTGGCTTTTTACGTCACAAGTCGACTTCATCTCCGAGTCAAATGCGTCACGCTTTGAGCAGATGCCACTTTTTCATGATGGCGCTGTTCCCATGGAGAAGGTCACGTATGCGTGCTAATGTGCTAATGTGGTGAGGCATATTTTTAGGGCTGTTATATCCTCAACTCCTGGAGAAAGAGCATCTCCTGATATTTCAAATCAAACCCCAGTTTAAAAACCTTTTTTTTTTTTTTTTTTACATATTTGTCTTAAGGTTGCAGAGAGAATACTTTATCTCTGTATAGTGAGGCTGTGCTGCCAGCAGGAAGACAAAAATATGTTCATTAAATAGAAACAGCATGAGAGAGATGGGAGATGAAGAGGACGGCAAGGAAGCTGGAGGAAATGTGCCAGAGTGATTGAGAGGGAAACAAACAGAAGAGTCTTTGGGGGGGTCGGTGTTGCAGCTTTTCCAGATAACATGGTTGCTTTGCTTCGTGTCGATGTCGGAAAGATGCCATCAAGCGTCCTCACAGGTTGGGCATCTCACATGCACGTCATGTTTAAGTCTGAATCTCCAATAAAAACTAATGTCCCATAAGGTTAGTGAATTTGAGAGTTAGCTGAACACTACATCTTGTACTTCATCCTTTTTTCTGTCTAAATCTGACCGTAGAGTCCCATTTTGAGACCCGGCGGCGTCTCAAATAAAGAGGAATCCTTTGTAGTCCACTTAACAAAACGTATGATAAGATGAGATGCTGTGTGCTCAATATACCTATAGTATTTTTCAGCTATAATTATTATTCTATATTCCTATTCTACACACAGTCCATTCCCTTCAACATAATAATCCTTAAACGAATGAATCAAATCTAATAACAGTGATGAATTCAGTGCATCATCCGTAACACCAGATTTGAGTCAATGCCATGTACATTTGTTTCTAAAAAAAAAAAAAAATACACATGGACATTTTCTAGCAGCACAAAATAACATCTGCCGACAGCAAATACATCACATGGTGAACTCCAGGTAGCAATGCCAGCTTTTTATCTTTAAGTAATAATTCCAACGTGAAGAGCCGCTGTGGAAACAGCATGCAGGGTTATGTAACCCCTGTTCTGTGTGTAAACAAAGCCATCAGTCAAGGTATTGTAGCTACAGAACATAATAAGTCTGTCTGGCTCCTTTTAGCTTTTAAGAAACGCCGATCCCATTTGGATGGTGCACATTTCTTACTGTAGGTAACACAGCGGTAATCCTGTGTTTTTCAGTCAGCCCTTGTTCGACTGGAGGTTTCCCAGTGTGTGCGCTGAATACTAATGAGCACTACTACACATCTTGCTCTCATTGCATTGTGTGTCGCATTATGATTTGGCAATTGGGATCAGTCTTGTTTTAGTTTGTCGCTTCAAGGCGAATAATTAAGGAACGTCTTGGTCCATCGAAAGTGATTCCTTCCCGTATGTGAGTGCAGATTGAGGCTTTTCCGCCTTCTCTTTCCTCAGAAAAGGTTACGTGTGCGCGTGCATGCGAGTGTGCATAGTTGTACATCCGTGTGGGCCCGTGGACAGCGATGGGGTCTTTGGATGTGACGGACGCCTGCAGGGCTTTAGGGCAGCAGATTGTGAGGGGGTGACTCATACAGCCTGGACCCTCGCTGGGGCCTACTGCAGTGCAGCGTAAAGCAGATCCAGCTGGGAGATAACAGATGGGTCGGGAGGGGCCACGAGAGAGGAGCAAGGAAAGAGGGATAAGAGAAGACATGAAAGGGGAAAGAGAGATTGAAAGCAGCCTTGTGCAGTTATGAGGAGGGGCGGAGAGATAAAGGGAGAATGCCAGCCAAGAGATACTGAAGGCGAGAGCAGGAGGACGGACTCTGCCAAGTCAAACAGGAGGAAGTGTGGAGAACATGCGATCCGCAATGATTTCTGGGCTGTATGTTGTTGCAGGCTTTAGAAGCTGAATTTGATCAGTTGTTGTTGGTACTATGCTAGTTTATTATTTACTCATAAATCCCAGTAGGGCTGCAACTAACAATTGCTTTCACCAAATATTGTGCCGATCGGTTTTTCAATTAGTCTATTCGTCTAAGAAAATGAATAAAATGATCATCAAAACCCCGCAGAGCTCTTTGAATTAACGCTGTCAGTCCAAATCAATACAAATATTGAGTTTAATACAATCTTTGACAAACAACTGTTTTTTTTTTCAAGAAGCTAAAACAATAATTTGTTTGCCATTTTGTTGGCAAATTAGTTTCTGATAAGTGTTTTGTAGATCAACGAAGATTAAGTGATTTAGTGCTTTGTGATGGAAACTTTCTTAGTACTTAGTTTCCAGCGCTGATGCAACTACTGCAGTTAAAGCTGGTCTGCAACTTTGGATAAAGTTAGACTTTAAAAACATTCATGGCCCAATGTTGCCAACTGTTTTCTAATGAAAGTTGCGAGCAGCACAAACCCCAAAGGTTTCTATTTCTAGAGAGATATTCGCCAAGTTGGCAACACTGACAACCCGTCACTTCAGGCCTCGCAACCAAGCCGCGCGCCCACCGTGGTCATGAGGAACCGAAACAACAAAAATGGCCGCTGGTAGTATTCACAGCTTCTAAACCAGCAGCTTGTGGGAGACTGGTGACGGACAGAGGGCGTGCAGGTACATATGTCCTTTCATTCAGCCGTTTCTGACAATCATTTCATTTGTCTCACTTGAAATGATTGAACAGGCTTATTACATTATTATTACCACTGATTGCTGACAGCATGTAAAGTCCATTCCCCACCCTAACTTCAAGGTTAGGAAATGATTAGGCAATGACAATATTAAAAGTGCGCGACTGTGGATCGGTGGTTAGCAGGTCCGACTTTCAATCAGAGGATCGGTGGTTCGATTCCCGGCAAGACACTTAACCCTAATTTCTCTCCGTTGCTGTGTCTACGGTCTACTGTATAGCTTTGGATAAAAGCGTCAGCTTAATTGTTATGAAATAATAATAATAAAAGGCAAATATTCATTTCACTCGATGCAAACTCCAATCTCTTGCGTGAAAGTCAAACCCCTCCACCACCCCGACCTCGACACCCTCGCGCCGTGCCTCACTAAATACGTGTCAGTGGCGCTGAATCTCGCCGCTTGATGTCAATCGTGCAGAACTGACCAACATGGGTGTGACGCCGAGGGCTTCTGGGCGGAGAATCAACTGTAGAAGCCGTGTCATGTCTGTTATCTGCTCATGAGTCAGAGGACCAGAGACTCATTGTTGAAGCGATCACTTAAGAGCCGAATGCACTCGTCCCAACCGACCCAGTGCTTCCACTGGGAATCAGCAATGCAGCAAAAGTGATGCTGTACTGGATCCAGTCCAGCAGTACGGTCCCCTGCACCAATAAACTTCCCGTCTTTTTTTTATCTTGATTTATTTCCTTCCCTCAGAGTGTCTCTTTTACTTTTGTTTGACTTCCAGCTTAAAAACAAGTTTTTAATCACCGCAGTAGAGACTTTTCTCTGATATGTCTCCATCAGGACACTCTGCTGTGCAAAGCAGGCATACATACTGTGCAAAGCAGGCATTTTTATATCAGATATTTGATCCCAGCTTCTGCAGGCTGCTCCCAACCGAAACAGGGAAGTATTTCACCAATCCTCAGCAGCAGCGACATTTTTTGACAGATACGAATGTAAAATGTCCTCCCCCATTACCTCACTTCTAACAAATGTTCTTGTTTATTTCCCGGATACCTCATAAATCCTTTAGCGAGCATTACTAAATGTTTGTCTGTGGACTCTTGAACCTGTGATAAGCAAGACTCGTCATCTCCAGAGTTGCCTATACACGTTAGAGATGTCGCCAGAAACAATGGAGTAAATCCAGTAATCTAATAAAACTTTGAACATAATGTCAACGGTATTGCTTTTGACAGCACTGCACATGCCAGAGGGTTGAAAACTGGACTGTGGAGTCCTCAGCGTTCTGACGTCAGCTCCGTTCTGGAGGTTAGCGACAGCCGCACACAGTCCTATTCTCGGCTAGTCCTCTGGTCAGATGGATGCTGGAGCACTGACGAGGTAAACTCATTGAATGTCCTCGTGGAGAAGAAATGTGGACGAACAATGGTTAAAACAGACGATGTTCTGAGTGAAGGAAACGTTGGTGTCCTGCAGATTGAGTCGTTGTTGTTTCTACAGTGATGGTCACATTAGTGTTTTTGGTTTTTCTATAGAAAGTGAGCTGCTCTTTGTCACTGCGTTGTTTCTTTCTGCTCTTTTCCACTCCCTTTTTCTCATCCTAGCTCCAACATCAGTATTCAGGCCATGGTTGATGTTTTATTCAGGGCTGGTGTATTATATATTCTGGGCATCAACCACGGCAGGAGAGACGGCCGTTGGTTTAGGACTGGAAAAGGGAAATTCTTGAGACCTGCTATGGGTAAAAGTTTGTCTTATCAAACATGATGAATGAGCTTTGCTACTTTAGTATTTTGCATATGTATCCTTAAACTTTAAAAGGTATTCACCATTAAATGCCTAAAGTTCAGTGATATTACACAACAAAATAATACCATTAGGCATTTCATTAAATAATTATTCCACAGTTAATGTGTCGCGAGAGAGGAAACCAATTTCCTTTTTTGATTTTATTTATGTAATCCTAATTGAATTATGCAGTCTCTTTGAGATTAGAAAGAGAAAAGTCCTGAGAACAAGAAGCGTTCACAAGATCACGATCAGCCAAACAGAAGGAACAAAACTAAACAAAAAACAGGGATTAAAACCCGATTAATGCATGAAAATGGTTGGATATGGATAAGAATGCACACATAATTATGAGAAAGATCAATAACCCAGAAGAAACTAATTTCTGTCACACATTCACCATGTTGATTATTGGCTTTTGTTGTAAGAGCCGAGGTTGTGGATACCAAGAGTGTACAACCACTGGAGCTGTGAGGCTGTCATGCACATTGCATTAAAAAAAAATATATATATATATATATACTATATATTTGTTGGATAGAGAAAAGTTGAAAACCAAATTATGTTACGGCTGCAGTGATACTGTAATGATTGGCCAGAGGATGTGTCAGAATAAAGGGGCAGCATATATCAGACTGGGAGAGGAGATGTGGCAGTAGTACATATATTATGTGTGAAGGCCATAACTGGTCATTTAAATTGTAACTATTTCTAATATTTATGAGACTTGTAAACAGCATTTGAATCATTGCAAAGTATCAGTAAGCTCAGAGTACAGTTACTGTACTTTGATTGATAACAAACGTATGGGATAAATATAAAAATACGTAGATAAAAGAAGATATTTCACTAAAAATAAAAATGTCAACTTGCTGTAAGATCATCCTCTGGGGACTGTGTGCACAACATTTAACAGCACAATGACCTATAACCTATTTTTAGCTTTGCTAAAAACACGAAGAAGCACAAGAGAATGACTCAGCATATGTGCCTTTTATTGTAGATGACTTTGCTGGGAATTATGTAAAGAGGGCATGTGCGCAAGGAAATTGTGGAACAGAAAGAAAGAAAGCAGGAGGAAACACGATATAAAAGAGGGGATGAAGTGCAGCAGAGAGCAGGAATAGATGAAGGGAGGAAGTAATGGAGAGAGGAGGATGATGTTGGGAACAAAAAAGAAGAGGAGGCTTTGCTTTCAGGCAGCTGCAGCATCATGCGCTCAGTCTAATGCCTAATTTGGCTCATGAGAGGACCGTGATGAGAGGTGGGAGGGAGCCGAACGTGCTTTATTGTATATATTGTATATATGTTTGCTAAAATGAGCAAGTTTTGTGGTACAGAATGTATCTTGTTGTGCTTGTATGCTTAAAAAAGCCATGTTGCAGCCGGTCCGTGCACACACACATTATTCGATATATATATATATGTGTATATGTACGACGAGAGCAACGTGTAACCGGAGTCAAATTCCACGTATGTGTACACACACACACACACACGGCCAATAAGGCTGACGCTGACTCTGACACACGCCGTCCTCCCACCAACTGCAGAGCCGAGACCGAATGGCTTGTCAGGGATTATACTGAGATTAATCAGAGCACTGTGACTTTGCATCCTATATCGGACCCTGTGTGTGTGGCAGAATCAGAGCGCCGCAGCCGTAATCTGTGAAACGTGGCGCATGTGCCGGACCAGGCCGCCAAAACGCACCATGTGCCGGGGTCAGAGATTCACGAATCCTCCTCGCGGTCCGATTCCCACATTATAAGTCACTACTTCCCCGTATTTGATGTTGCTTTCCTCTGGAAAACACATGTTACAGGATTGTCATGTGAAGAGCTTCAATTTCAAGTCTTATACATGATCAATAATTATCACTAAACTCGTACAATTATGTGTAATTGCTTTAACGTTTTTTGTTTACCGGGCGGCTGAGTCATGAATAATTGAATCACGCGGGGGCTTTGTGTAAACAAGCCTCTTCATCATCCTGCAGACTCGGGTAAGCAAAGTTATTTTCTGCCGTTCAGACTTAATGCGACAAAGACTGCCCACAGTGGATTAGACACCTTGAGTTAGATGCAAATGAGAAATATATTTTTAATTGGACGGTCTCCAGTATGTAGGTGTGTGTGTTTGCACAGCCATGATAGCAGGTGTTTGCAGAGTATATTCATTAAATTTGAACAGATGATTGTTTTGCTTGGGACTCCTCGGAGAAAATGAGTCCTAGTATAAATTTAAATTGATGAGTTTTTAGTTAATTTTTTCTCCTGCATAAAACACATCCAACTACTATTCAACACGTACAATATGTATAATGATTTTCTTTACGCCTATAAAAATTTTATTTTGAAAATTAACATATTTTATATATCATTTGGGCAAGACTTTATAATCAAGTTCACTTATTTAGAACTCATAACCAGTATATTAACACGTAGTTAATATGTTATAATACACTGTAATGTAGCAGATATATTATGGATATATTTGTCACCAACTGTAACTTCTCCTGTGAGCACCCATCAGTGGAGGTTGGTGTAAATGATAATATTAAAACACAGTTGTAACGATGTAAAGTATTTTTTCCAGAGGATCGATTATGATTGTTAGCAGATAGTCTCCATTAATAAATACTGTTTGCGTGAAATTTTCTTGATTTTTGCTCTTTTCTTCTCACTAATAATCTCACCACTGAGATAAAAACCAACCGTTGTTTACTGAGTTTGTATCTTTCTGCTGCTGGCAGAGCTTCCAATATGAAATACATTCAGGCCTCCACGCAGTAAATACAGAAGCCATGTAAAACACACACACACACACACACAAAGGAATCCATAAATGATTGATCCTCAACCTAGTTTCTTAGCGTGGGCTCAAACAGACAGACTTGTTTTCATACGTTTCATTTTCTGAAGCACTGCTGACCAGCTACACTCAGTTGCCAGATTATTAGGAACACCTCACTAGAACTAATGCAGTTACAGACCTTCAATGAATCCTACGCTCATGAAGGTTATAATGCTCAGTTTGTGCTGCAGCTCTTCAGAGAGTGTGGTCACTTACAGACCATAATGTGCTGTTGAATTGCATTGTGTCACACTGACAGGAGTTTCTATTATTTATGCCAGAGGTTAAATAGAAGAAACACCTCTTGCCCACATGCTCGAAAAAACAACTGTAATGCACTGATGTACAGGCAGTGATATACGAGGTTGTATATTGTGACCTTTTATATACAGTATTTTATAGGTCACAAGTATTGATCCCTCGCAGACCATCTATTGAGACAATATCTTTATTTTAGAATTTTCTGATAGTTTTGACTATTTAACATCTATGTCTTTAGAGTGTTTTCACTGCTGACTTTTTTTGGGGCGGTTCTACCAGCAATAATTCTAATATGCTGATTATTATGTTTGTTTCTTTTGGTTGATAAAATGCCGACATATGCCCATGAGGATTTTTTTCATTACTTTCCAACCCTTTATTCAAAAACAGAATTGACGGTGCAAAAATCTTCAGAAAGTGCACAAACAGGTTGCTCCTTGAACATCCCTGAGCTGTTAAAGTAATAATAATTTTAAAAAATAATGGACTAACACAAACATACACATGTATGATTTATATCTGCCAAATATATAGGCTTTTATTAAATAAAGTGCATAAAACATGCACAGAATTCAGTTTAAAGGGACCTGACCTGTCAGAACAATAAATAACTTATAAAAAATACAGAAAAATACTAATCAGAAAACTTAACAGGATTTGTTTGAACTTCAGAACTTGTTCTCTACACTACACTCAGATACACACACTCAAACTCTCACAGACGCTCACACTCACACACATACAAACACGCACACTCAGACGCAAACACTCACAGACGCGCGCACAAACACAAACACTCACAGACGCACACATACAACACACACACACACACACACTCACAGACGCACACACACTCACACGCTCTCTCACTCTCTCTCACTCCCTTTGTTCAGACACATTGTTCTAACGAGCTAACGCTAGCTTGTCAAGCTGATAACGAGTAAACGGCAGAAAGCTGCTGGAGGGACGTTACGTCTTCACTTCAAAACAAACACAACCTGCCGACTAGCCGCAGCACCGGAGCCTCAACCGGAAGTGCTTCTACTAGCTGCCTGTTGAACGGCCTTCCTCCGCGATGTGTTTCAGTCAACGTTACGGTCTCAGCTGGTCTCTCCTCGACCTCCGCGATGTGTTTCAGTCAACGTTACGGTCTCAGCTGGTCTCTCCTCGACCTCCGCGATGTGTTTCAGTCAACGTTACGGTCTCAGCTGGTCTCTCCTCGACCTCCTCTCTGCTCCGCGCTCAACTCAACTTTTTTTTTCATCATTTTGTTATTGGTCAGATGTGATCTTCTTTATGGAGTGGAAATCAAATCAAATCAGACTCCTGTTGAATAACAGACAGTCAATATCAAATATAGAGGATGTTGGTCTGCGGAAGCTTTTCAATTTTCTCCTCTTTTAATGGGTCATGCTGGTCTCTGGATGTATTAATATTATTGTTTATTTTGGGAGGGATCGGTGCAGCATGATTGAAAGTCTGTGGTCGTGTTTGGAAGGTACAAATCTGTTTGTTTTTTTCCCTCCATTTTTTTTTTTTATTGATTTTTGTGTAAAAGCACGGCTTCTGGCAGCATCCATTGTTGTGCCGCTGGTTGGTTTAGCTGGAAGTTACAAGTGAAAGACATTCATCAACAATGATAACAAATCTTCTTTCAGGCTTGGCAGCATTTGCTCCAGTCCAGTCTGGTGTTGTATGAAACGCTCCTGTGAAACGATGTGTTGGGTTCAGGGAGCGTTGGCGTCTCCTGCGCTCGCTCAGACAACAGGGACGATCTGTCCACTGCTGACTATCTTCTCTATCTTATTGGTTCTGTGGCTCTACCTCGCTCCATATCGCTTACCTGTCATCTCTCTTGTCCAATGTATCCACTGTTTATTTTATGTTTTATATTTATAGTTTTTATATCGCATAAAGATTATTAACTGGCCTTGATGTTTGCTTTATTGTACATATGTGTGGCCTTGCACATGAATGTAACAAAGGTAAATTATACAAAAAACACAGCTTCTTACATTTGCATTATATTTATAAGATGTATATATATATATATATATATATAGAGAGAGAGAGAGAGATATAAATATAGATTTTTTCTTTTTTTGCATTATGTTAAATTATATTTTATACCCTGTATATTTTTGCTTTCAACACATTTTCTGTCTTCTCTTCGTCTCACACACTTAACTTTTGTTTATTTACACTTATGCATATGACTTAAATAGTTGTTTCCAGACGTTTGAGTGCTGATGATCTCATGAAGGTAATGAGAAGTGGTTGGAACCTCCAGGAATAGTTAGTAACTGGGCCCCGAGTCAAGATGATGTTATCAAATGACTCACTGCTGGGTTGCTCTTTGATTAACTATTAACTATATTACAATGGACCTCATGCAGACTTTAATTCTATCTTATGTTTGGCATACAACAAAACTGGATTGTGAATTACATTTCGAGCAAAGCTTATGCTCTTGAAGTTTCACTAATAACTTTCAAATGAATCAGCGACAGGAAGTTGGGGTGTCCGGCATGAACCAAGTCCTTCTGTTGCCCAAACATAACCATGTAGTCCTCTTTGTATTGTACGTTAATCATATGTTCAAAACTGGTTTAAAACTATGACTGAAAAATATTTACCTCAAAACATGGTTGAGCGTGCATGTTTAGTCGAATGAGAGCATCATTTTGTGGGAGACAGGGTTGGCATTTCAGTGAGTTTCACTGGTTTTTGTCTCTGTGGGAGGATGGTTTGACTTAGACTGATGGACTGAAGCTACGCGTTTGTGTTGAGTGAGAATGTTGCTACGGTTTTGATAGCAGCACAAATGGAGCCTGGAGACGGAGCAGTTGGTGCGAAAGGTCAAACGGCTCACGAGGAGGACGGAGCAGACACATGGTTGCATCTTCCCTGAACCTCCCTCGCTGTTCCCTTCATAGAGACCGAAATGATAGAAAACTAACACCAGGACAAGTCGAGGAAGCAGCAGATTTATAAAATGGCTGCTGTGTAATTATTATACATTTTATTCTGGATTCCCCGCGTGTATGATAGGCTTAATGTAGAGCGAGCTGAATCCCACTGGGTCACTTGTGATGAAGATCAATGTGTTTTATGTAAAATCAGTTCAGCCGCTCTCTAACAGCAGTCTCTTGAAATGTGATTGATCAGATTGATATCGTTCAAAATTGACAAGATATAATGAGCTGTACCAAGTGTGCATATCAAGTGCACCTTGATACAAAATCAACAAAAATGGCACTAATAAAAGCTGAAGCTGCTTCAATGTTTTATGACACTAAACTGACACAACTTCAACCCAACAGGCGGCGAGACCGTAATCTCAAATATAATTGATGTGGTCATGACACATCTGTGGATTATAGCCGCACACACACACACACACACACACGCACACGCACACGCACAGTGCAGGCAGCAGCCTGAGCTTTAATAACTATCATCAATACAGATCTTCAGCGTTCGTGATCCTAGACAACCCCGTCATTACGCCCACGCAGATCCAGCTCGTGACACTGATGGGTAAACATTAAAATGATATTACTGTGGACTCGCTGTATGAACCTAACATGTTTCCCTTCTCAGTTAAGTGCCGGGAAAAAGTTGAGTCCTCTACAGGCCTCAAAGCTGCGTCATTATTTCTTCAGAGAGACACTTTGTGTTTGAAATGGAAATTGCAGAGTGGCAATCGAGTGCAGAGACGGAGAGGAGTGTGTTGTTTGTGTCGGTGCTGCGAGGTGTTGGTCCAGCAGTGCGTTTGAGTGATGGTGAGTCACTCGATGGGAGGATAAAGTATCATTTATTAATCATCGTTTCAGGGTCATGCTTCTCTCTCTGTCTGCGAGTGATGAATGGGAATTGAGAGACATTTACTTTTTTTATGTTTATGCTAATAGCTGGTATTTCGTGCAAACAGTCGTTATGTTGTAACGGGCTCATTTTTGATGTCAAGTACTCCGTTCCTTCTCTAGGCGGCTGTCTTCAGTGAAAAGCCTGTCAAGCTGCGATTTTATTTTAAGATTAAAGATTAACATTCACTCAGCAAAAATGTTTTTTTACTGCAGCGCTCTGCAGCACACAGTCAAACCTGGTGCTGCCCAATATATTAATATATATATATATATATATATAACAACCACAGTCTTGACCCGTTTGCAACTGAATGTTACTTTCTGGAGTATTTCTTCTTTTTTCTTCTTTTTTTTGCTTAAATGTCTTGCGCTTATTGCTCTATCCTTGTTTCAGACTTCTGAATCTATGAAGAATCATATGTTTGATTTTTTTCAGAGATCCAAATTGAAAATAACAATCAGAGCAACTTTGGGTAAAATTATTTGCAGGAATAAAAACTCTTAATGAATGACATGGTACGAACTGGAGATTCAGTATGATTATCCAGCTTTAATTAACTGTATGAATGTCAAGAGAAAAAGAGGGAATAAAAGCGAATTGAAAGGGAGAGTTGAACATATTGAGTCTTTCACACCTTTTCATGGATCCTGGGCTAAACTATAGGTGGTCTGACAGCGTGACAGAGTGTCATTGTACAGAGAAAAACGAAGCACGAGCAAAGTAGAGTTTATTATAGAAGCAATTTTAGCACAACTGTAAAGATAAGCACAATGGATGAAGGATTATTTTGATTTACTTACAGTTCTATTAAATTGTACTCTCCTGTGTTACCCTATTAATTTCCAAAAATACACAGATCTGCTTTGCTGCTTTGGAAAAATGCTAAAAAGAAAAGAAAAAAAAAAACCTGAAAACATACAAATAATGATTCTCTTGACAAGAATGTGCAGTAAACAGATGCATCGCACAACCGATCCAATCCAATAGCTCGACATATCGCAGCCATCGTTCATGTCGTGTGTCTCATTATTCGTCCTCCATCTTTGTCTCACCACCATCATCATGTATCCCAATGCACACAATCCCTGGCACGCTTTCCTCGCTCACACACACACACACACACACACACACACACACACAAACACACACACAAACACACACAGTGCCAGCTGGTTTCCCTTCCCCTTTCCTCCCCCGTACACCGAGCAGTTCATGGATGGATTTGAATGTGCACACATCTCCCCAGCTACAGACTCATCCCCGCTGCTGTTACATAAGAGCCGTGCAAAGATTTAAAAATCAGATTATAATAGGCACCGACCCGCACACTCTGAGAGGATAGAGGTCAGTGAAGCAACATGGAGAGCCGGTGGACTGATGCTGGCATGAAACGCTGGCACCCTGTCCTGTCTGGGTCCAGTCAGTTGCTACTCGATGACCATCTGTCCTGCAGGTATTGAACTGTCTGATCCGAGCAACAAATTGAGGGTTCCACTTTTGTTTCCAGTAAAGCTGTCACCGCTTGTGCATCTGTTTTGTACGACGTAGCGTTGAATTCTGTCCCATCTAATGCCGCCCCAGGCCCCGATGCTCTGTGGGATTACTATCACCCTGAAACAGCTGCAGGAGGAGCAGGAAGCAGCCACCCCCACATTGGCTTTCAGAATAACAAAAGGATGTCCCATTGTTCCACGAGAGCAAAGGTGTATTCTCAGGACAGTCTGTACAATTATACGGTTCTAAATCATGAATATGAATATCCATCCACAGTTTGGTCTCCCTGGCTCTGCAGCGTGTCGAGGTTTAACGGTGGCAGTGTAGATTCCAGTTAAGAGGAATGTAGTCCGACATATTGTCGAGTCACAGTCCAGCAGTGAATATACTCGGTGCAGTGTTGCATGAAAAACGTGACAATGAGAACAGCGAGGCCTTGAGGCTGTTCGGAGGTGAGAAAGAAAAAAAAGAAGGGAGTGTGGAACAAAGGGAGGAAAAACAAGAGATGCAATCCGTGGAAAAAAAGAGAGAAGACAAAGATCTTCTGGGCGTTATGCAATTGTTTTGGACTATTCAAGATTTAGCAGTTTTGTGTTATAATCCCAACTGGCCGAAGCCTTCCTGTGGCTCTACCCCTGTCTCCGTCCAAATAAATGTAAATAAAAATGGAGAGTTTGAAGGCGAGAAAAATATATTAGAAAACAAGTTGGGAGAAGCTCCCAAAGGAGTAAAAACAGGAAGTTGGAGAAAGAGGGTTTTTAATGCTGTCAGGAAAAGTCGGATCCTTCCAGTTATTGTCCAACAGCAGTGGCTGTCCTAATAGCCTCACTAATCACTCTTGTCATTTTTAATCTCCCTCTTCCACCCTGGGCGTATTTAAAGCAGCGGCCTCTGTGTGCCTGGCCGGGATTAGACTAGTGAGTAGGAGAGGAGGAGGAGGAGGAGGAGGAGGCAGGAGGGGGGAGGAGAGCAGCAGCGGCAGCAGCAACACACTCCATGTGCCTCACATTGGGCGCCATGTGACTGATGCTAACGCTAACAGTACAGTTGTGAATGCTAACAATGACGGCTAGCACAAAGCTGAACTGGCTGTTGTGTTTTAGGTTCACGGCAGTAATTTGAAAGAAGCTCTCAAACTAGATTTTTCAAGTGTCGGTTGTGTCTCAGTATCTGTATTAATTCATCATGAACATACAGAACCACAGTACATTTTAAAAGTCATCATGTTTTTATGCTTCTGCACCGGCGACAGCTTTCAAGTTGTCGTACGTAGCTCCCATTCTTGTGAACATGCTACCTCAGGAACGCCCCGAGGGAATATGTATTCACAGTCCACCAGGACTCAAAGATTCATTAACCAAAGGTCACTTTGACCTCACAGAACATGCTTTGACGTGACGCTAATCATGACAATATTTCACACAAATGGCTAATGGGGCGAAGTGATGACATTTTATATCCAACAGGTCAAAGGTCATCTTCCTAATTGTTCTGCAAGAACACTCTTCTGGTCATGTTTCAAAGTCAAATCTATTTTATTTATGTCCCCACATCACCAATCAAATAATTGCCTCAAGGGGCTTCACAACATCCTCTATCGACACCCTCTTTCCTCAGACCCTCGACTCGGATCAGGAACTACTCCCTGGCTTTGATCTTGTCCTTCATCCCTCTCTTCCGCAACAAGCTGCCAATCTGCCACAGCTCGTTGAAGAGAGGGCGAGGAGGGTTATCCAAGGCGGCTTTGATTTCGTCCCTCGTCGCCCTCTGCACCAACGTCTGATTCCAACCTGATCGTCTTTAGCTCTTTGAGACTGATGACCTACAATTATTGATGCCACCACCCGAGAACACCACCTTCCTTCAAAGCATGTGTATTCCTTCAGTCTTCACTACGTGTATTATATGTTTCTGGACTGACGCAGATAAAAACTGCAACTTCACTGCTAGATACGTACTGTACAAACACAAGGCAGTCCGTCTGGTTGTTATCCTGTTTTGACATTAAGTCCTTGGCTTTTCCTGTAATTGCAATTGTAACTTTTTTCGCCAACCTAAGGCTTGATGGTACTTTTAACAACTGAGACACAGAAGTTTTAGATGATTTTAGTGTTGTTGTTTTTTCACAGCAACTGGTTATTTGGCAGGCGAATAGGAAAAACAATATATTCTTTATTTTTATCAAGTAAAGCAAACTAAATGTATTATGTAACGGCTGCACATATTACCATGTATCCACCCTTTCCACCGTTTACTGCAGAGAGAGAGAGAGAGAGATGGAGATGCTTTTTAGAGTCAAGAAGTAATGGATTAAGATGCAAACGGAAGAGCTTGCTCCCTTTAGATTATTTTTTGTAAAGATGGATCCACTAATCCACAATAGTTTGTAAAAATGTAATTTATGTAAGATTAAAAAAAAACTCATAAACAGATGAAGATATACAAGAGCAAGTAATCCGACACCATGACACCAGGCGTGTGTGGATGTGTAGATATGATGTTGTAGTATTGATCACACTGTGTTCTGCTGTTAGTCGTGTAATCTAATCCTGGACTCCCGTTTAAGAGCAACAGCCGACGCTTTAAGTATCAGAGTGCATCGGTTTCCTCCTCAGCCATTTAATAGCATTAGCTCAGGCTGTCCTGCAGGTGTAAAACCCTGCTGTTTATACTCTCCTGTTGTGTTTCCAATAATCTGTGTGAGCAGGTCTCTTTATGGAGAAGATAATACTGTTGGCCTGCTGATTTCAAATAGTGGTAATGGTTTGTTATTTTGTGGACAGAAGAATTAATTACAACATCTATCAGTGTTGGCTGAAACCCTAAAACAACAACACATTCTTCAAATTATTCATAAAAAACAAACGTATTTTCCCCTAAAGAAACATTTTGTATTGCATTTATTCGCTTCCTTTGCCAAAAGCTATGAGAAGATATAATAATACCACTCTGGATTTATAACAATCTTCTCATCTGTCGCACTCTTCCTGTTAAAATATATATTTTCAATTTAAATTGCATTTTAATACAAACGCATGAGACTGCAAAAGATCAATTGTGTCATAGTATTTAGTTTTACAAACATTTGTAATGTTCTTGTCCCAGCTGTACAGTTATTTACTTTTGACCTATGCCCTTATGATAATGTGTGTCTGTTGAACAACGCATCATTTCATTGTTTAGTTCAGTCTTTGTTGCCCTGCATGGGACATTTCCATCATGGAAAGACTCCTCCATCTGTATTAAATAAGAAAAAAAGACAAGAAAAGCTGATGAAAAAGCAACACAATTGCAGTTAAACATCCATTTAACCAAAAATGAAACCAGTAAACCGCCAAAGGGAGAAGACAATTGATAAATGTCATGCAGATCAGTCATGACGTTGTGAGTAGAGAATCTCTCTCGGCAGGAAATACTCTTGAAGTTGACCTGTTGCATCACGCTGGTTTCCTCACACCTTGTTTTGTCGTTTGAGCCTCTAAATGCTGCTGTCTGACCCACGTGATGATGCAAGAGATTTTCGGGACAAACAGCCAGGGGAGGATGCCCAGCAGCCTCCGGCCAAATCTCTGGGCTATTTTCTTCTCCTCATTTAATCTGGTCCAATTTGGTTTGCATGGATGCCAGTTGGAGAGAAAGAATGGAGAATGAGGAGAGCGATGTCATTCATTGTGGAACTAAAGCTGGAGGTTCTCTGTGTGTAGTTTGTGTTATAGTTCGGATCTTGTTACTATTGTTGTGTCTTCTCTGCTTAATATTCATGATGCTCGGCCCACCGCTTTGGTCCAGTGTTAAATATCTCTGTCAATATCTTGTGCAAACATCGATTATGAACGATGAATGATGCATCCTGACGACTTTGGTTCCTGTAATGACATTTCCAATCAGCCTCTGAAAAGCTGCACTTTTGTTTTAGCGCTAATTAGCGAACGCTAGCATGCCAACACACATTACACCTGCTCAATATCAGCATATTCACGCTGCCTCTGCGCCATGTCTGTGTAAAGCTTCACCGAGCTGCTGGAGGCTGTCGTCTTCATCTATGTTCTACATTTAGCTCTTCTTGTTTTCACCAGCCGCGACAGCAACGCTGCGTTAGCTTGTCACCCCGTGAGTCTGTGTGTTTGTCATCATGGCAAAATGTTGTCCTGGAGACACGTACTCCCCCAAATGTTTATGATAATGTTTGATCCCATTTGAGATGCATCTACCGTTGTGTATAAATGGTGTGTACATATATTTTTAACAACTGAGGACTTCAGTCAGCCTTCGGCCTTCTTCACATTAGTGTTAAAGTTCCCCTCACACCAAACTTGTGTTATTGTCGCTTGTCCAGTGCACATACAATGAGAATGGACTCTCCAGTGAACTATAGGAGACATTTTATGTCTTTGAAATGAACAATATTTTCAAAGAGGAAGACGTTTTATCAAGGTAATTGATACCTTTTTCTGAAGGAAAAAAAATTTAAATTGGGGCACAAATGATTTATCAAAGCAGAGTATATTTGATCAACTTAAAACATAAGGGAGTCATTGAATTACATCATAATAGAACACAATTGCTGCAGCGTATTTGGACTAGCCCTCGCCCTGCAGTGAAACCCGATCCCTGTCCTGCCTCTTTGTCTGGAGGCATCACAAATCAGCTGCTCGTGCATTCACTCGCACTATCGGCAGCGTGCATGACATCCTTTACTACTACGAGTGCTTTGCATGTGACGTGGCAGCCTGTGACGTCCCGGGACACACATCGTCTCTCTGCCACTGCTGTTGTTTCCCAGCAGCCAACTGCGCATTTTCCTCCTCTCTGTAAGGTTCACTTCACACTGCCTCCAATGCTGCGCAGTTCACCTTGCCGTGTCCTTCCCCTGCAGGGAGAATAAGGAATGCGAGAGTGTGATGGGTTTAGAGACAGAAGGGCGAGATTGGATGTGGAATAAGAGACAGATAATGGGGTCAAAAAGGAGATCGGTCGTTTCGTGGTGCTGCTTCCCCGGGAGGAATGAGATTGCTGGTTTCTAGGGGCTCACATTTACTTGGCGTGTAGGGGCTCACTGCGAGTAAAGGATCAGCCACCAGTCCCGTGGTTATTAGCTGTGACGTGCTATACAGTCCTTTAGCGTCTCTCAGTGTGTGCACGTTGGCCCTGGCGTGCATTCCTCATCACTGAACTATAAATGCTCCTCAGCTTGCAGCCATGAAAGCACAACCCCGGCTCCGTCTTTGCTCTCCACTTTGCAAGTGTCTGGGGGTTGAACATGCGTTGACAGCAGCATGGGCAGCAGCGCTGTTCCACTTACTCCAAGAGGCCACCAACTGCTCGTTTTTATTCATTCAGTCGCTCTTCCCCTGCCAAGCTACACGCATGTCCCCCGAGGCACCGCTTGACAGAGTTGTTTTTCATCAGTTTAGCTTTAGAAATAACTGACTTCCTCTGACTCCGACACCCTGGACTCTCTCTGTCTGTGAGCCAAATCAATCCTGGGTCTGGGGACACAGACTCAGACTCATGCACACAAATGAAGTCCATCTGAATTTAGAACTTTGAATAATGTGTATTAATCGGTATTGATTCTCAGTGATCTGTCGTTCAGCTTAGTTTATAAGCTGAACGACAGCTGATGTCATTTGATTGATCGTTATTTTGATATTCGATTAATTGTCATTTTTCAAACAAATTTCAAACATTCCCCAGTTTTAGTTTCTTAATTTGTCTTATTAAACTGATCAAGAGCTTCTTTTTTACAATTTTAATATTTCATATACCAATGGAAATAAAAAAAACATGATTGTCAGTCACCAACCTATATGTACACTACTGTCAGTATAGAACAAATTAGTCATTTATAGCCTCAAATGAACAATTATTTGGCTGAATACTGTATGTCCCTTTTAAATCCTGCATGTAAATTATACAGTATGTCCTTATCTTATCTTTCCAGTTCAGCACTAATGGAAAAAAAATTAATAAGTGTAAGCTTATGGACACAAAACTAAATAAACCTACAAAATGAGTTCAAACCCTGCATGAAGTGAATTGTTTTCTAATAGCAATCTCAATAATCTTGAAGCTGTTCCACGGCGTTAAACACATGTATCATCATCCTGGGTCAGAACATCAGAATAACTCCCTCTGCACAGACAGAATTCTGGGTAATATCCTCCATCAGCACCAAATAGCGACTGTGAGGCCGAGTCGTGACTCACTGCTACACATCACGAAGAAAAAGATGAGCTTCCTCCTTTTGATGCTCTCCTCCTCTTTGTCAATATCTCAGCTCCAAAGATCCATTAGTGTGTGTGTTTGGTGTAATGCGTATGTGCCTCAGTTTTAAAAGGAGGCCATTTTTTTTTTTGCATAGCCAGGTCACATGGGCGTCTGAAACCAGGTGAACTCCCGTGTACTGTACCTCCAGCTCTGTGCCGGGTGTCCGCTCGGTCGGTACAGGATGGGATTAGACGGCTTGGTTGAACACCAGAGGTGTCACTACGTGCATCGCTTTTGGTGGTCGCAGCTGCGACTCACACACACACACACACACACACACACACACACACACACACACATCAGACATTTACACGACACGTTGCTGTTTTACAGCCACGTTTTCGACACGTACACCTCCGCCTCTCACGGCTCAGTTTGTCGAAGTCTTCCAAGCCGCGCCGTCGTATCCGCCGCGCGTCTTTGTCTCTGATCATCGGGTACAAACGGGGAGGGAAATAACAGGAAGTTAGCGATGCTGAGGAGCACAGTACGCACTGTACCTGGTAATCCAGGCCCGGGCAGGTACCTGTCTCCATGGCAACTGACTCTAGGAGGATTTGAAGTGCAGTATAGTGATGTATATAGGTGAAGCTAATGACAGAAAAAGTGTGTGTGTGTGTGTGTGTGTGTGTGTGTGTGTGTGTGTGTGTGTGTGTGTGTGTGTGTCAGAATATTGAGATGTTTCACAAGTGGGATCAGAGGACACTAAAATGACTCATAGCACCGATCCTCAGAAAGTCTTGCGCTGCATAAACTGCTGTCAGAAGCTAATTCTTATAACCTCCCTCCTTCCCTCCTTCTCTCTTTCCCTCCTTCTCTCCCTCCCTCCTTCCCTGCTCTCTGTCACAGATCACCCCTCGTGTGTTTTACACATTGCACTCGCTTAATTGCCTATTTCAGGATCTTTGAATTGTTTTAAATGAGACGATTCACTCCAAGAACAGAATAATAAACTTGCTTTATTGAGCACTTATCAAAACAAAGTGCAAAGTGCTTCACAGGGAGAAAAGATAAATACAAAATAAAATACCAAAAATGATTGATGAAATACATAACGGGTAATACTCTAAATAATAAACAAGAAATTCAAAACCAATTGCTCACATAAAGTCAGGATATGCTTTATAATATAAAATATGTTTTTAGAAGAGACTTAAAAGATGACGCAGCTTTATTTCTTCGAGCAGCTCCTTCCAGAGCCTCAGAGGCTCAGAGCTACTGTATGTCGCCTTTAGTTTTCAGCTATGGAAGAGACAAACTGCCTGTGGATCTCATACTATGCAAAGGTTCATATGGGATTTAGAGGTCTAGAATATAGTCTGGAGCTAGGTCATGAAGAGCCTTTAAGGTAATCACTAAGATCTTAATCAACCTTAAAGCAAACGGGGAGCCAACATAAAGAGGCTGAAACAGATGGGATGTGCTCGTATTGGTTCTTGTTTAAAGACTAACAGCTGAGCTCTGTACAATTTTCTGTCAATTCAACGTTTCTTTTGATGAAGACAAAAGGAGATAAAAGCATAAACAATAGTTCCTGCATCCTTAAAAGTTAAAATATACTTTGTTTTTGCAATATTTCTGAGATGATAGAAACGTGAATGGACAAGCTTTGTGATTCGATGCTCGAAAGAACAAAATCAATCATCTTTATTATGATTATTAATATTAATATATATAAAAGAAGTAAATGTATGGTGTGGTTTGTCAGTCTCATACTCGAGGAAAGACTTCATCCTCTGACCTTAGCTTTCATGGTTTCTTTAGTCACGCGCTGTGACGTTCCCTGAAATCTTTTTCGCCCTCCCTCCGTCCATCCTCCGAGGGCCTCGTCTGGCCTCGTTGTGTCAGATCGCCGCCCCCCTCGAGCCATCTGGTTGCATCGCCGACTGGAGCTGCACGGTCGCAGAGCCGCAGATATTACGAGCGAGGGGACAGGAGCCCGAAGGCGTGGTTTCTGTGTTTATGTCCGTGCACGTGGCTCTGTGCCACGTCTGAAGCTATAAGGGCCGGCGCTCTTAGCTTGTTGCTGCCCGTCCTTTATCGCTTCCTCTCTGCTGCTGCCAGCGTCTGCAGCAGTAATGGAGAGGCTCTGCATTGTCCGTGACACTGTCACGTCTGAGGCAGGAGCCAACCGCCTGCCTGTTGACTGGATTGAGTGAGACGGGTGCGTTATTATTATCATGTGCGTGAAACATATAGGTACAAATACGTGGGCCTCTTCAAAATGTAAAAGCGGCCTTGAAACAAGGAAGCTGACAGTGTTTAATTTAAAGGGGTCTCAATCTTTAAAGTGTGGGCACCTAAAGCTGTCAGAGTTTCTTTGTCAGTTCTACAGACGCATGACAGTTTATTACACATTAATACTCAATTCTAATCCGTTTAAGATGTGTAACACTGATGGGAGCTCGGTTACAAACTCCTGACATTGTTACCCACGAGCACCGGTGTTGCTGCAGAGAGGTGAGGCTCACATCGCTGTGTGATCATTCATTAAACGGGTTCTCTGTTCTGCGAGGCACAAGGTCAGGCTGATATCTGTGCTTTTAATGTTTGACTTTATCTTCATAGAGACGCTGTGACCCTGATGCTGCGGAAATGAAATTACAAAAACATGTAATTTACTGCAGATACGCGTCCGACTAGTTCCTGATAGACCTTAGAGGCAGGCTGCAGTTTATTATATAACAATAGAAACATCTCCATTTTGACGAATGCCGGCTGAGAAAGAAAATCCTACCATTTCTAATCTGTGGGATTTCCTTAATTTCTTTATTCTTTATAATATCCATGTGCAATGCTTGAGGTACTTTTGAAGATGCTCTCTCTCTCTCTCTCGACCACCAATATGTTTTTGCAGAGGTTTTTATTTTGTGTCATTTCAATTATGAGCTTCACGTCAGTATTGAGCGTTGCAGAAACCATAATTCTTTCAAGCTGACAAAAGTTTTAAACCTTAACTTTTTTTTGTCTTTCTCTGTTTTGCAGAAAGTGAGTGAGAAAGTTGGAGGTGCAGAAGGAACGAAGCTTGATGATGACTTCACTGAAATGGAAAAGGCGAGTCTGAACTCTCCTAATTATCTCCTTGATGATAATCAGAGCTTTATTGTATTATTAGTTTAACAGAAGCTGTTTTGGGAATTTCAACAGACTTGTGTTTTGGATATATCACTATAACTATATCTGCTGTATTATTGGAAAACTGCTGTCAAGTTTATAGATCATCAGAAATAACAAAGTTATAGAAATATTTCTCCTGTTAGTTCCAGATCTAAAACATTTTGTGTGGTTAGAGTTACCAACTTGAATGAGAAAATACATAGCAGAATTATATGTTTATATTGAAATGAGTCCTCTGGACATACCACACAGTCATACCACTCATGCTTTCTCAGCTAGAGGATTTCCCCCATACGCATATCTGTGGTCTTATTTGTTGTGTTAATTCAGGCAGGTTTTTGTTTTGACTTTTTGATTTTTTTAAAATCATTTAAATGATTCTCCATAAATCCCATACGACAATCAAAACAATGTCACTGCAGTTTGATTTATTTTAAATCATAACATGGCCTGTTGTTGCCAGAATGTTCCCGCAATGCCACTATTTTGTATGAACAGTATTTAGTGTGTGTGTGTGTGTGTGTGTGTGTGTGTGTGTGTGTGTGTGTGTGTGTGTGTGTGTGTGTGTGTGTGTGTGTGTGTGTGTGTGTGTGTGTGTGTGTGTGTGTGTGTGTGTGTGTGTGTGTAAATGTATGTGTGTGTGTGTGTGTGCTTACATTCCTCCCTGAAAACATTGGTGCACTGAATATCATATTTCAGTTTTTTTTCATTACGTGAGCAATAATAAATACATGCATGTACATGTGAGGGCTTATGTATTTGGAGCATCAGCACATAGTGGTTCCTGCGTGCTGCAGAAAGAGAAGCAGAGCTGTCGGGGGCTGGCGAGTCTCATCCCACTGATCAACAATATCATGGCCAGCTCTCAGCTCTCACGTCTCTCTCACCACACTGAAGAACAAAGCAACACTTTCTTTTATCTTGTTTTTTGCTCTCTGTACCGAATGCATGAATTATTCTATCGCTTTCATATTCATCTCATCCTCGCCCACAATCTTTCAGTCATTACCTGTTTTTGTTTGTATCCACATCTTGTCTGAACTGCTATGTCTGTCTCCCTCTGCCTTACGTTGTGGTTTACAGAAGATGGACACCACTGCTCGGGCAGTGCTGGACATCATGACCAAGACGACCGAGTATCTGCAGCCAAACCCAGGTGACAGAAACCAGCTGCGAATGACCGTCATGTGACGTATTGTTTATGTGCAGGCTTGTTTTCCAGGAGTCCAAATTTAAATATTTAAAGAAAAATATATTTTTTAAATATCCTATGTAGCATGTATGCACCCAAAATATGTATGTGACCATGTATATAAAATGTGTTATACACATGCATACATAATACACACTTTATAAGATCAACAATGCCACGTTGAACCAATATAACCAATATGTGAATATTTTCTTTTCAGTATGTTATTGTGAAGGTTTTTTGTTTATTTTCTCTGGGATATAATTCTAATATATATGTTGACATGATGTTTATCTCGCACTAGTAACAGGGTTTCCCCACATGGATTAAAGAGCGCCTCTGCTAACGTCAGAGGAAACGTTTCAGGACCGAACTAATTCAGCTCTGCAGGTGTAATTGATCAATGAATTACACCAATGTGATCACTTCATACTTCTGCTTTGAGGTTATTAAACAGAGCTGCATGTCGCAATGTTAGGGGAAAAGAACAACACAAAAGAAGAGAAACATTTGCGGTCAGAGACCAGGAAAAGGCATTAAGTTGAAATCAGTGAATTAGTTGATTTAAAGTTAAACCGTGGACAGCTGGACTAGTTTTGCATCATGTGATGACTGACATCCACACTAGTGTGTTATGGGTGCTCAATGGCCGTTTAAACCTTTGAATGTCTCCAAGTAGAGCAACTGAATATTTGATCATACTCCACTTCAGCAGCCCATCCAGTCACTCTGGAACCTGTTTCTAAGGCATGAAATAAAATATAAACTCTACATCATCTGTAAACAACAGATCACAGTCAGGCATTGTTTTAAGACGTGGCCAAACCTCCGTCCCTTGTGGTGCGTGTCGTCATTCGTGCTTTGCCTCCACAGCCACCAGAGCCAAGATGAGCATGATGAACTCCATGTCCCGCATGCGGGGACAGGAGAAGGGGCCGGGCTACACGCAGACCGAGGCCATCCTGGGAGAGTCCATGCAGAGGTTCGGCAGGGAGCTCGGAGAGGAGTCTAACTTCGGTGAGCAGCGTCACGTCGAAGCGCCTCGCAGAAACAGAGGAACACTTTTGTTGTGTGTGCTTCAAAAGAACAAAGTGGAATCATTTGTATTCCCTCGAGGACGCGACGCTGTGAAAGATGCATGAGCCTATTTTTCAGACAGTGAAGGTATTAAAGAGAAAGCCCTGTCTTCAAAATCTGACGTGGATTCTAATGAGAAGATGTTCCTGCAGATGAAGCTTTTTATTTTTTATACTGTATTTCACACTCACATTGAGCTTGTATGCTATTTGTGTTTTTTGTTTGAGGGTCTAAATGTGTCTTTACCTTTCCAGGCATTGCTCTGATCGATGCTGGGGAAGCCATGCGTGAGCTCGGAGAGGTGAAGGACGCTCTGGACATGGAGGTCAAGCAGAACTTTATCGATCCAATGCAGAACCTCCATGAAAAAGACCTCAAGGAGATTCAGGTGTGCAGAACAATGATGAAAAGAAACATGCAACCAGTCACCTGGAAGTCATTTCTTGGACACAGATCCAGCTTCACTCTCTGGTCTTCTTTTGCAGCATCACCTGAAGAAGATGGAGGGTCGTCGTCTGGACTTTGACTATAAGAAGAAACGTCAGGGCAAAGTGACGGAAGACGAGATCAAACAGGCGCTCGAGAAGTTTGACGACTCCAAGGAGATTGCCGAGCTGAGCATGTTCAACCTGTTGGAGAGTGATGTAAGGATTATGTTTATGAGTCCCTGAGTTAGTCGCATAATTTGCATTCAGCGTTGACGCAGCTGGCTATTTTCAACACAATCATTTATTATTAAACGTTCTACTGTCGCGATGGCCACGAGCTCTATTATTCCCTTTGTCCTTTAGTCGTCTGCAAACCATGTTAATCACGGGGGGTCATCCTCCTATTCTTGTTTTCTACACAAACACTTGGTCAAATGATTACATGTAATCATCATTTGATCAAAAGGAAAACGGAGCAGGAAATGGACTAAATGTCGGTCTGATATTCACCAGGTGAACTGAAACGTGATTCTGTGTCTACTGGATGTGGCAATAGCTGTTTACTTCAATTTGTCTGCATAATGTGTAATAAACAATAATTTCTAAACTGGCAATGTTGTTGTACCCCAAGTGGCCATAAAAAATGAATACACTTTTTTAAAACCATCATCCAGCTTACCACGAGCTCCGTTAATAGCTGCTCTGGGGCTTTCTACCAAATCACACAATCTACCTCAGCACATGATATTTGTCCAGTTTGTAGAGCACTTCAAGGACTTCTTGTCCATGTTGGCTTACAAACGGACAATTCCACCACAACGACTTAAAGGAGACGGCATTGAACGCTGCAGAACCGCTGCTAATGCACCTCGCTGCAAGGTCACAAACGAACCGCTCTCACTCCTCTGTGTGCGTTCAGCATTCCTACCATTCAAGCTGTAAATCCCCACAGAGCGTGATAGGTGACGTGTACTAGCAGCCATTGTGTCGATGAGTAACCGGAGACATCTTCAACAGATTGAACAGGTGAGCCAGCTCGCTGCGCTGGTACATGCTCAGGTGGAGTACCACAGCCGCGCTACTGAGATCCTCACACAGCTGTCCAGTAAGATCGACGAGCGGTCAGTACTCACGCTTCCTGTTTCGCTGATTGCTATTTGATCGTACATTATGGGATGTGTTAACAACATGTGGTGATGTTTTTCATGGCAGCATTGCTGTGGTCATTTTAATTTTATTTGTATAATATTTGTTAATTGGGGGATTCTGTTGTGTTGCAGGATAAAGGACACTACTGTCAAACCGAGGAAAGAGTTCGCTCCCAAACCACGCACGTCTCTGGACTTCTCCTCCATCAGCGAGAACCACAATGGAGGCATCCACAGTGCCCGATCTCCAGGTGAGACCCAGAGGGCTGTTGCTCAGAAACGTGTCCAGAAACTAGTCTTGGATCTAGATCTGTGAATCCACTGAAGTGTCTCACTGGCAAATCTCACGAGTTTCTGTTCCGACTGATGTTAAGTAAGAACAATTACATTTGTTGATGTATTTTCTTTTGTAAAGGAAAGTTTCTGGGCTAGTTTCTATTCATTGTTATTTCCTTTGACAACCCTTTCTTTGTTTTTAATTTGTTCAATAAATTCTCAAATAAAAGCCCAAACTGATGCTGGTGGGTGAGAAAAGAAAATCACTAAAATATGATTTAAAAATCCTTTATTTAAACAGTCTCATTGAGATCTGTTTTTTAGAAATATTTGTGCACAATAACAAATATAATTCGTATGAAGAAAGACAAACTCATAAATACACAACAAAAATAATTTTCATACAAAATAGACATAAGTTACACTAAAGACAAATCCAAATGTGCTTTTGAATAGCAGAAGAGATACATGATTTGTTTTTATATAATACTAATAATATTAATAATAATATAATGATAACAAAATAAAAGCAGTGCTTTCATTAATTAAGTAAAAAGGCAGATATTTGAGGATTTACGTATATTTGCTAATATATATTTGCTTTCTTTTTCCAGCTCTTTCAGTTCCCAACATGTCAGTTATTACGTGTCGTGCACTGAACAGAATAACCTTCAAACCAGAACTAATCAAAACAACTATGCGCTCTTCTCTTTCCCTTTTATGATTTGTGTTCATTTTTCCAGGGGCGAGGTCTCCAGGTGAGCCAGGTCAAACTTATCTGTTAACACGTTCCTCTATCTGTATTCTCATCTTATTTGTTTCTTCAACATCATCCTTCATTTACTCAAAAAGAAAACCCCTCAAAACTTCTACTGCTGCTGCTTCCCCTCCCCGCCTCCCCTGGTGTTGTTTTCTCCTCCCTCTTTGCAGCAAGTGAATCCCCAGAGAGATACAGCAACATCTCTTCTATCACTTTGTCATCTTTTTTTTTTTGTCCATCTCTCATTGTGTTTGTCTTTGTCATAAGAAAATTGTTGCAGTCCATAATTCGTATTAACAGAAAAACAAGTGCGGTCCGCTCGCTGCTCAAAGAATGGCCGACCTGCCGTCACAAAGAAAAGCTCGGCGGCGGACGAGCATTTGCTGCTTCTGTTTCGTTCTCTCTGTCTTCTAATCGGTCTTATCCTCCTGTTTCTTTGTCCGTCGGCATCTCTTTCAGTTCATTCTCCAACTTGTGTTTCTTCTCGTTTTGTTTATTGACCTTTTCATTCCTCCGCCTGCTGCTCATGCCCATCAGTTCATCGTCTATCCATCTCGAGAAATGCAAGCTTCTGCTCTTTGTTCACCTTTGTTTTCTCCTTTTCCCTTCGCAGCAAGATCTCCAGGTGAGCAAGGGTGACTTGGGAAGAGATGCAGAATCTCTGCATCACTCTTATGTTTATCCTTCTTTCTTGACTTTTTTTGCAAGTGTGTTTTTGTTTGCAGTGCAGCTCGTCTGCAGTGCTGTGTCTGTGTCGTTTAACCCCTGGTTTCTCTTTTGTCCCTATTTGTTTTTTTCTTATATTGTGAAAGGAATTGTTTGGCATTATGGAAATGTGTTTACTAGCTCATTCGCTCTGAGTTTGATAAGAATATTAATACATCTCTTATGTCTGGATGCTAATTATGAAGCTGCAGCCAGTTAGCTTAGCATAAAGACTGGAAACTGCTAGGGCTGTCTCCATCCAAGGGACTAAAGCATCTAAAGCTCACAAATTGATTTGTTTTATGGGTGTTATAGTCGCCTCAAAATGGCAAATTGTCCTTTTTACAATTTAATTAAATGAAAACAAAAGATATAACGTGTTATTTAATGAGCTTTGTAAAAGCTGGTAGACAGGGTTTGTTACAGTTGGACAGAGCGCCCTCGGCCTGTTGGTGACGGTGAGAAACGCAGCTACGTAGCTGTTTTCCCCCCAACGGCCACAAGGGGCAACAATGAGTCCACCCCCACTCATAAAACACACTTAGACAACAACAGTAAGGAAAAATGTGTGCTTTTATCAAAGAATCATTTTTGAGAGGAAACATGAAGGATGAAGACTAACCGGTTGTTAAAGAGCCGCTTCACTGCGTCTCCCACAGTGCATGACACATGTTTCCTCCTCGTTCCAGTCTGTATGCTACGCTAGCTTGCTGCCTGTAACCGTAACAGATATGAGAGTCGTATCAGTCCTCCCATCTACCTATAAGCGAGAAAGAGAATAAGCATAGATCTCAAAAGTATAACTATTCCTATAACCATGGTATGGCTCCTTACTATCTTCTGGTAACTGATGGTCATGTTTTGTGTTTCTCTCTTTGGCTCCGTCTACTCCCCTCTGCATCTTCCTCTTCTTTCCCCCTTTCAGCCAGGTCTCCAGGTGAGCCTTTCTCAAGCAATCATTATGTCTCTAATCTGTATGCTGCATCTTATCTCTTACCTCGAGTCTCAGATCTACCTCTGTTCTGCGTCTCTTATCTCCTCGCCTCTTTCCTCCAGCCCCCATGGACCAGCCCTGCTGCCGTGCGCTGTACGATTTCGACCCCGAGAACGAAGGTGAGCTAGGCTTCAAGGAAGGCGACATCATCACCCTGACCAATAAGATCGATGACAACTGGTACGAGGGGATGCTGCACGGCAACTCCGGCTTCTTCCCCATCAACTATGTGGATATCCTGGTGCCGCTGCCCCACTAGGACGTCACCACAGCCAGCTGAGTCTGCAAAGGTGACTAAACAGAGCCCCTCCCTCCCCCCGCCCGCCCCACCTACCCCACCCCCCAGTATGCCCAGTAACCTTTTCCTTAACATTCCAACCAACCACCAGTGCTCCGCTTTAAAGGAGTCCAAAACAGCAACAACCCAATAACAAACGAAGATCGATGACGAATTAAAGCAAGTATGCACCAATTGAGCGTAAAAACTTGAAATGAGGAAAAATCTGCGTGTATGTCGTTGCTTCCCCCTTATCCCAGGAGGTGCGTTCAGGCTTCCATAGTCATTTTATCCATTACCGTCCCGGCTTCTGTCTTGGTTTGAGTTGGCTGTCAGTCCGTCATGATTTTGTGAGTTTATCAGAGCAGCTTTGCAAAAATCACGCTTTTCTCTCATTCACTGTACTTTGTGGAAACCTCTACAGTAGATAGAAACTTTTCTCTCACATACTAGGAAAAAAAAATTGGTCCACGTGCTTCATGTTTGTTAGAGACTCTAGGTCAAGCATGGTTTCAAATGTTTAACGTTTTAACTTATAAAAAAAAAAGATATGTTGAGCTGATTTAGTTTTGTTTGAATATTCCTCTTTTTTAATGGTTGTCGTCTCTCGGCGTCCACAATTCTGTCCAAAGGATGTCCTCACCTTTTTAAACTCATCATAGTTTTGACAAACATTGTAGACTTGTTTCATCTAGTTGATAACTAACAACCAAGATTACCCATCCTATGTTTTTATTTGATACATATCGACATGTGCACGTAATTTGGTCATATGTGATTTTAAATACCAAAATGACCTGCAAAAACCAAAGTCGACTCCAATTTTAGCTTCAAGATTTCCCGACAGCACGGTGTCAGTAAATCTGTTCGACGCAGCCGGACGGAGCTTTGCAACCTGTAGTTCTTTGGTATTTTAATCTGGACGGGTGAAACTGTATTCTTAATATGTGACATTACCTATCTGAGCCAGTGATTAGTGGAGTGATGAAATGATTTGCAAAAACAAGTTGTGCAGTTCGAACTGTTTGAAGTGATGTGAGAAAACTATGGTGCATAAGTTTCAATCCTCCAACGTGTATTTTATCAGCAGCTTGTGTGAAAAATGGTTGATGTATTGTGATATAATAACTTGTAGGACTTAACTGCTCATTGGGGCAACTGTTTCTGCAGCCAAAGGTTTAGCTTTTATTGCTGCATCCCTACTAGTCCGATTAGTATTCTGTAATTTAGCTATCTATAAGGTATTGATTAAGGAGCAATTAGGCCTAGCCAGGAGTGCACAAATGGCTGAATGCAATGAGAATTTGTTTTTCATCTTGGTGGAAGTGTTTTATTCATTGGAATGATGCAACCTATATAAAAAAAGAACCTTTTCTCCAACATAATATAGACTAAAAGCTGCAGGTTTACCCTTTTCATGTCATTTAAGTCCTCAGAAAAAATGCAAGATTATATACATTGTTTAATTATTTCTCACCAGCTATATGGTTGTATGCAGTATTGTGTGGGATTTACTGTTTAATTTATGTACTGATAATGAGTTATTACAGTACGTTTTACTCTGCTGATCAGTGAGGTGCTGTCAGGCACACGTTATCCCCGGGGTTTTATTCTCTGTGATGTCGATAAAGTATTAACCCTACTGCAAAATACTGTGTGCAGCAGTTGACACTATTTTCCACCCATCTTGTAGTAATGTTGTGCGTGTACTTTGGGGGCGGGGTCTGGGTTTGCATACAGCACATGTGATGCACAGGGACGGGGTTGCGGAGGACCTCTGATGCTGAGGTATTTAAGATATACTGTCTCTGACAGTGTTCCACATTAAAACAAACACGGCTGTATCTTTAATCGAAGGACCAATTCATTATATTAAGTAGAAATACAATAAATGATGCAATATCAACTGATCTCCACATTATTAAGTGTTTTTTTTGTTGTTTTTTTTAAGGGAAGCACAACTTTAACGGACAGTATACTTGTTGGCTGACGCAGAATAACGATAAAGGTCATGAATTTATTTTTTAAAAGCGAAACAATCCTTTTCTCACTTTTTTTTAACAATTGTGTGTATCTTTGCCCTCAATGAGGACTGTACAGCTTTTCTGTGTTTTGTTTTCACCTTGTGTGTATAATCGCGCATCCACAGTAACGTATCTTATTTTTGTAACTGTGACAAGAGTATACACATACAGTATAGATGTATATACACAGTATATTATCCAAAAGCAATGTGAAAGGAGGGATTCTCTGTGCTGCACATGATTGTCTTTGGATTGTTTTTGTTTTATTTGTTTTTGTTTTATTTTATTCTTGCACTGGATTCTAAGACTGTATGCTTGATGTAAAGAAAAAATGTGATAAGTCAATGTAATTTATTCAAATAAATACAAAGAAATAGATATTGCCCCGTCCACCTTCTGTTCAGATAGATACACACACCTCTTGATTTTAACTCTGTCGCAGGCACAAATGATTATGAAAAATAACGACTTTTCAAAAGGATTTAGTCGCAAGTTACATGTGAAATAATTATATATATTGCTTATCAACTATATTCCTTTACCACTGTCTAGTGTTCTTTAGAATATAGAAAGCACACAAACAGGAAGAGGATAGGTTTATTTCCTCTTGCAAGCATCTAAACGTTCAGGTCAGAAAAATCTCTCCCGAGAACATCAAAGATGACTGAAATGTTTTATTCATCCTACTGCAGCACTATGTAAGTCATGTCCAAGCATTAAAGAAAACTAAACGGCACGTGGCCCTACCATTAGGACAGTTATTTACATTTGCACTTGTTCCTGGCTGTCAATTGCAGCAGCGTGTTCAACAAAGGGTAACAGGCTCTCAGTGCTAAGTAGAAGTGGTTTCAGGTACAGGCCAGAACATTGTCTCATAATATTTAATCCATTAAAGCAGACACAGCTGAAGCTGCTTTTTCGGTCTGTTTTGTAACTTTTAATCAACAGGGTAGTTGCGAGTTTTCACACTTTTGTTGTTACTTTCTCAATTTCTGAGCACAAAGCTTCGTCTTGCTGTTGATTTTTTGGAAAGAATCCTAGAATATTTTACTCTATAAATAATAGCATAACTACCAGTGTACAGTTGCTCTCAGATAGAAGCAAGAAGTCGGTAAATTGAATTGTACTCTGTGATATAATTAAAAGGGGCAGAGCCAACTGATGATAATAATGTTGGACGACAGTACTATTAAATTAAAGAACATTCTAAGCTACAAAATAAAATCCATTACCTTAGCAATGTACACAAGAATAAAACAACACATCTCAGAGCCATGATATCCCAAACAACAAAACTAACAACAATATATTATTTTATTTGGACTAACATTTGCACCTGTGCCTACAAGGGAGTATTATCTATAAATAAACATGTTTTCTCAGTATAGCCTCAGAACCATGAACCAGAAAAAGAGGTCAAAACTCAGACAATTATACAAACACCAAAGAGTCTCAATTATTAAGGTACTGAAACTACATAAACTACCACTTTAACAACAGAACATAAAGTGTACCAAGGCAACAACATATGTATATAAACAACATAAGCTGCAGCCAATATTAGTAGTAGACAAAAAGTAACAGACACAAAGACACATAATAATAATTTCATCTTGTATTAATGTATTATTGTAGTGTAAAGTCAAACTTCTGACTCCGTTTTATTTAATAGATTAAAATTAAAGTAATTCTAATGGCATTTCACGTACTTCTGTGGAAAGTGGAAAACTGTTAAAAACCGTTGTCATTTTGCATGCCACATGAGCCCTTCATTTAAATATTTTACACAAAGAAACTCTCTCATTCTTTTTAAAATAACTGTGATACTACAATATATTCTGCCTTTTGTGGATCAGATATGAGGAACTGTGAGAAAATCCCGAGCCATCTCATAACTGTATGACAGTTGTGAACTTCAAACCTGGGATGACACCTTTGGGTCCCCACCCATTATCTGTCACCACCAGTCAATCTGGCTACACCCTGTCTCTGTGCTTACAGTTTAACCCTGCGCTCCGCTGCCACACACACACACACACACACACACACACACATTAAACACACACTAATATGGCAGAGCATGTCACCCATCAGAGCATGTCACCCTCACGGTCACACACCCTGAGCCTGTCGCTCTAATGATAAGTGTAAATAGACACAGCCCTCGTTTTGTTTGACATTCTGCAAGTTAAATAAGTCTACAAACACTTCTACCAACCACAAGGTACAGTGGCAGCCATTGTGATGTGTGTACAGGTGGATGCTATGAATATAGGGCGTCTCCTTTTCAATGCTGTGTATGAAATGGTGCCAGCTATCTTTTCTGCTGCTGTGTAAACATTTAGCTAGAAGTAAAGCGCCCTCTAGTGGTGGGGAACATACTGCGCTCAGTGTGGGGTTACACGCACAGGATCACGGATTATTGTTGAATCTTTACAGGCAGTTTGTTTTTTTACATTTTGGACCTTTTTTATATGTTCACAATATATGATAGAATATGCTAGGGAGGAGTAAAAGAATAAAAAAGTGGATAACTGATCCATAACACAGTCAGTGTTTTAAAAAAGAACGCATTACACTATTCCTCAATTAATGATATGTACAGGCAAACTCCCACTGTAGTACATAAAGATATAAAGTATTTTACGCCCTCTTCCTGTTGATTAGGTAACTTCCATTAGCAAGTGCTGAATCAGAGCTGGGATATATATATATATATATATATATGATCCATAAAAATGTAATTTCCTTTCATTTTGGCACAATAAAATAAGGAAACAAAAATAAAGAATTTAAGTGTAAGGTTATCATTTTGTGCAATAAGAAAATAAGTTTGTTCAGCAACTTAGAAACAGTTGCTTTTTTATATTTTATGTTAGAAGAAAAAAACACGACTCAATTGAAGCATAAAAAGGTCAACGGGGGCAGTGACTCAAACGCTCACGAACAAATAGGGTTTGCTTGTTTCTTTTGTTTGGTTTGAGTCCTAAAATGATTCAAGTCATCGCTGCAGCTGCAGCTTGCCTTGTTCCACTGCTTGATTAGAAATACCCAGATGTGGCCACCCTGTGTGTTTTGTCAGGGCGGTAACATGTAGTCCATTATTTGACTACCAATTTTTCAACAGAAAATTAATCTGCAAGTTTTTTTTAAATTGATTTTGATTCACTTATTTGATTGTAATTTAAATATATTTGGATTTCAGCACTCTTCTCCCACTATTCTCTAACATTGTATAGACAAAGATTAATCCATTAATCTGGGAAATAATTAGCAGCTCTACTCTTGATCCTTAAAGGTTATTGCCTCTTGGTCTCTTTATGGTTGGCATTTTTCTTTTATCTTAGCTTGTCCAGCACCTGATGTAATTAACATCAAAACTCTCTTTAATCCTGATTTGATGAGTTATAATTTGACTTTGACTTTATAGGATGTCGAACATATTAAAATTCTGAATAGAGCTGCAACTAATCATTATATATTATTTTCTTGATTAATTGTTTAGTCTATTTTAGTCAGAATATAATGAAAATCCAAGAATGGGAAAATTCTCGGATTTTTCAAAAAACCTAAATTGACATTATGCAAACTGCTTGTTTTGTACAACCAAGAGTCATGTGCCCAAAGATATGAATTTTACAATCATAAACTTAGAAGAAATATTTGCACATAATCTTGTGAATCTTCTGTTTACAAATTAATTTAAAGAGCTCTCCAACATTTTAAGATTGCACTTTTCTAGATTGATTTGGCCTGTTTTTTTTTTTTTAAGATAACAATTGATGCAGCAGAACAAGATATATTGTATTTGTATTCTCCCTTGTTAAAACCTGCCATAAAGATTACTTACCCACAATACATCTTGACTGTCGACAGTTTAGTCGGAGCATCATGTGGTACGCTAGTAGCACCTTATAGACATCACTTTGGACATTGGACTTCATGCAGCTCCCTCTGGAGCACAAAAGTCTTCATACAACTTTTTGTTGCAACCTAATCTTCTGTCCATTAACTAATAGTTTCAAGTCCGTTTTAACTGTAAGAAAAAGAAAGCCCTCTTGTGCAGTCTTTCCTTAAACACTGTCAGCAAGATGGATAGAAGAAAAAAAAAGAAACCACCAACTTAAAACCACAACACCGGTGGTCACAGTGCACGTGGAAAATCCATGTCCAGGCAAACAAAAACACACTGACCGCACGCACAAACACACTCCTCTCTTCCAGGTAATGTATGTAATGGCACGTCTGACACACACGCACACACACACACACACACACACACAAACACTGTAGATCTGAGGAGAAGGGGGGGGGACAAGACAAGCAATCCAGTAAAAAGCATTCCTCAGACCTCTCTCCTGGTGGGTGGCCTGCTCGGACGCTGCCCCCTCAGAGCTCGTCTTCACAGCCAATGTGTCTGCAACCTTCATCCAACGTAAGAGCCACTGACTCACTTACGTGGCTGCTGAACATTTCTAACAACTGCCAAATGATCCTTGACCACCACTGAGACAGATTTTTTTTAAAGACAGATTTCTTCTTTTTTAAAACGTAACAACTATGGTTTTTAATCAGTTGCTTATATGTATTTTAAAATAAAGATAATATTGTGTTTTCAATCAGAGCGTAAAAGTCCTTTCCTTCCAAAAAATCTCTCTAAGCTGGCTCGTCTGCAGGAGTTGGATCCAACGACTCATTTAGTGTGCGTGTAAAGGGGAGCGACGCGGTCCACTCAGTCAGCCGCCCAGCTAGCCAACCATGGCAAGCTTAAACTGGCAGTGTAGTCAGACACTCCATCATATCTGACACTTCAGCCTCAGCTCGTAATGCATGAATGGCAGGCTGCATGTGCTTCATGGCCAACCCCAAACCGCAGCCGACCACAAGACACCCACACACCCACAGACATGTAAGTTCCGAGGCAGAGGGAACAATAAGTATCAAACTCAGGTGACTCCCACAACATGAGAAGTGGTTCTACGAGTTACTCGCACATGCAATAGGATGTATGAATTCTGGTATTTGAAAAAACACAAAACTCCCTCATCAAGGAGCAGAAAATGGATACAGTCAGATAAAGTACAAGTACCTCAAAATAGTAGTGCAGTTCTTTATTAATTGACCTTTCGTTAACCCCGTCAACCGCCGTTCCTCCATCACGTCACCACTGCACTCCCTGAATAAATATTATTTCATTTCTGGAAAACCCAAAAGGGGATTTTCAGAGAGAAGCAGATGGAAGGGTCTGCAATGTGCGTTTAAATTGAAATTAGCCTCATAGGATAGGACATTTTCTTAATTTATTGAAACGATCTGGAAAGTTTGATAAAAATTTTAATTCAATGTAAGATTTTACTTGTAATGTAGCGTTTCAATAATGTGTTATTAATACTTAAAGTACACGTAAAGTATGTGAGTATGTCCTCCCCTTACACACACCTAACACCACACACTGTAGAAGAGGATGCAGAAAATAGTAAAATGAAAATAAAATAAACCAAGACAGGAGTTAAGACTGCTGAGACACACACTCACGCACACACTCAGCAGCTGTTGGTGGGAGTGTGGCAGTGTGTGTCATTACATGTTTTCCTGTGGCGTTCATACATAGTTTCTCTATTCAGCAGGAAAGCCCAGCTCTCAACACCACACAGAGGCTGCTAATACCCGTGTCTGTCAGGGCCGCTCAAAGAGCAAGTGATTGGTGATGACAAATGAGGCAGTAAGACAGGTCCAGCAGCTACACGGCAGCGGAGAGAGGGAGGAAAAAGAGGAGGCGGGGCCTGGAAGGAGCATGAGTGCCAACAGGGAGGAGGTATTTGAGGTGTGTGTGTGTGTGTGTGTGTGTGTTCTTGCATATTTGTTAATAATACTGTGAGGGTCTCTGGGGGTCTGACGCCACGCTTGTCCTTCAGTCTGAAAGAGGGTGAAGTTTGTTTCCGGCTCGGGATTCACTTCCAACACCAGCTCTGTCCCCATGAGGGCCTCTGGCACTCAGGCTTACACACTGGAATCTAAAAGAGAGTGTGTGTGTGTGTGTGTGTGTGTGTGTGTGTGTGTGTGTGTGTGTGTGTGTGTGTGTGTGTGTGTGTGTGTGTGTGTGTGTGTGTGTGTGTGTGTGTGTGTGTGTGTGTGTGTGTGTGTGTGCGCGTGCGCGTGCGTGTGTGTGATAACCTTGGTGTGTCGGGCCTGACCTCTTTGCTTCGTCTTGGTACGGGCCGTTCTTTAACTTATGAGCCCCGAATGCCCCCAGATGGGGGGCTCTGGGTTTGACCCTCTGAGACTGATTATACCAATATACCACTAACACATATATGGCCTTATTATCTATCTTCACAAGGGTTTTCTGTATAGTTTAGCTTTTTTAATTTTTCAAATAGACCTTTTGAATGAGGAGATAATCAGGATTTAGTATGAGAAAAACCATTCGCAATTTTGGCTGAAAAATAGTTGGGGCGCATGAGGCTGCTGAATCAAACAGGGTGAGGGGCTCCTTTAGGACGGGACACACCCTGATAACTTCATCACACACGTGTGAAAGAACACTTTTACTCATTTTATTCAGTGTTTCCATCCTCAGACTTGGACAAACTACCACACATGGTTTATTGTAGGCCTCATTTACTCTTTATCCATTATCATCGAGATAACATACAAATTATCTTCATTCCACTGAGGAAGCTCGTATTCTTCTGTTTTGGGAGGATCTTATTGATGATACACAGAACGTGAACACACCTGTTTACTTCTCAGAGACTTGTGGCCTTGTTACGTGTGGGTGGTTTAAGGAGGTTAGGTTTTCAGAAATAAGGCTTTTGAAGGTCAATAATATTTTAACATTTCTGATATTCAATACATTGTGATGGTGATCAATTCCTTCATAGGTGTCCATGTTTATGCTCAAACTTTAAGTTTGTCAAAGTATACAACTTAAAGGTAAAACAATAGTTAACCATGGCCATTAAAAGCCAAAATGATGTAATTGTAGGCAGGTTAGAGGTTGTTCAATGAGGATAAGATACGTTTAATTAAATAATTAATTCACTGAGACAAATTAAACTTGTATTATAGCTTTCTACACTATTCCTCCAAACATAAACCTTCTATGACCTTCTTTCCCTTTTTTTAAGCTTTTACCTGTTTCACAGTTGCATTATGATTTTCAGGTGACAAAAGGAACCATTAGTATCGTCCGTCCTCTTCATCTGTCACTCAATGACATACAAACAAAAACATATAGCATATATCTTTCATGGAAATTAATTTAAAAGAAAATTAAAATGTTTGACTTAAATTGTAAAATGTTTTAGAAAAAGGTAAATCAAGACATACCCAAACCAAGGTGCAAGAAAGCCCCAAATGTAACTCTAATTATAAATAGAATTATGTAAACAACAACAACAATACAAATACATGTTATTATAAAACATATATAGGGTTGAAATAGTTACATTACATTATAGTTACATTTTTATTATTATAGTTACAACAGATAATATCAGTATCTTCAGAGAAGCTGATAAAAGCTGATATAACACCTGCAACCGGATGCTGCAGCTGGTCGGTGATATCTTGTTTACACTAAACAAGTTGTTTACCTGCACTACGCCAGGCTAAACAACTGGGGTTTTAATCATTTAGGTATTTGGCAGAACTGGACTAATGAACTTCAGTGTAGCTTATTCCTGGTCATAATATAATCACAGTGGTTTAGCTTGTAAAAGGGTGTAAAGTGTGAGCCAACAGTGAATCATCATGACAAATGGAGCCGGGCCGAGGGCCAGCCGCACTGCATGCAAATCATACAATGGAACAACATTTGGTGTGCAAATCCACCAGTCCATTCAAATAGTGTCCAAAACAAAAAGTTGATACACAAACAAATCAATTAACCTGAGGGAAGTGGAGGTGGAGGAGGAGGGGGACACATGGCACCTATAAAACGAATCATTTAACATTTAACGACTCCGACTTAAACAAACGACTCCTAACTCCCACTGCTGTGGATACTGTGTCATTAAAGAGCGTCCGGACTTCTGTGATGGGCGTTTTAAGGAGGAGTCTCCAGGCGGTGGAACCTGTCCGTTTCTGGATCTATTCTCCTGCTTTAATCCCGGAGATAGTCACACCCATCACACTGCCATTGTGCAGCTGAAACCTCTCTCTGCATGACAGAAAGTGGGTGCTTGAGTTGATCACCCTGCAAAGCACGGCCCAAATCACACACATTAATGTGCAGGCACATAGGCGTGTGCACTCAATGCCACACACGCAATTCAAACACTTGGATTTTATTGTGCATTAATAATCTGTGTAACTTCCTGAACAACATTGTTTTATAACAGTGTTACATGTATAGATGAATGACGTTTTCTTTATCCGGACTAAATCTTTATCTTTGCAGGTTTGCTGATACAACATGTTGACGCCCTTTGTGCCATCTTCTCTTCACACGCTCTGCATCACATTGCCTCCTTTAACCCCCTTCTGCTCGAGATTTAGTTATTATCGGCCTCTTTGTCTCCAATTGTCCCCTTTAAAGGACAATTCTTGTTTACTGCAGCTTGGGTCTTCCATCCATCCATTTTCCACCGCTTATCCGGGGTCGGGTCGCGGAGGCAGCAGGTCAAGCAGGCTGACCCAGACTTCTCTCTCACCCGCAACATCTACCAGCTCATTCTGGGGGATCCCGAGGCGTTCCCAGGCCAGCTGGGAGATATAATCCCTCCAGCGTGTCCTGGGTCTTCCCCGGGGCCTCCTACCAGATGGACGTGCCTGGAAAACCTCTAAAGGGAGGCGTCCTGGAGGCATCCTAATTAGATGCCCGAACCACCTCAGCTGACTCCTTTCGACACGAAGGAGTAGCGGCTCGACTTCAAGCTCCCTCCTGATGTCCGAGCTCCTTACCCTATCTCTAAGGCTGAGCCCGGCCACTCTACGGAGGAAACTCATTTCGGCCGCTTGTATCCGCGACCTCGTTCTTTCGGACACGATCCAAAGCTCGTGACCATAGGTGAGGGTTGGGACGTAGACCGACCAGTAAATTGAGAGCTTTGCCTTTCGGCTCAGCTCCTTCTTCACCAAGACGGCCCGGTGCAACGCCTGCTTTACTGCTGCAGCCGCACCGATACGCCTGTCGATCTCCCGCTCCATTTTACCCTCACTCGTGAACAAGACCCCGAGATACTTGAACTCCTTCGCTTGTGGTAGGCACTCTGTCCCCACCCGGAGGGAGCAATCCACCGGTTTCCGGCAGAGCACCATGGCCTCAGATTTCGTGGTGCTGACTCTCATCCCCGCCGCTTCACACTCGGCTGCAAAACGCCCCAGTGAATGCTGGAGGTCATGGTCCGAGGAGGCAAACAGGACCACATCATCTGCAAACAGCAGAGAGGCTATCCTGAGATCCCCGAACCTGACATTCTCCGCCCCACGGCTGCGCCTAGATATCCTGTCCATGAAAGTCACGAACAGGACCGGTGATAAAGGGCAGCCCTGGCGGAGGCCAACACCCACCGGGAACGTATCTGACTTACTGCCGAGGATACGAACACAGCTCCTACTGCAGGCGTACAGAGACCGGATGGCCCGTTGCAACGGGTCCGGCACACCATACTCCCGCAGCACCCCCCACAAAAAGCCCCGAGGGACCCGGTCGAAAGCCTTCTCCAAGTCCACAAAGCACATGTAGACTGGTTGGGCAAACTCCCAGGACCCCTCCAGTATCCTTGCAAGGGTAAAGAGCTGGTCCACTGTTCCACGACCAGGACGAAACCCGCACTGTTCTTCTTGAATCCGAGGTTCGACAAACGGTCGGAGCCTCCGTTCCTTGGGTATTGTCTTCGTTAATTAATTAATTGATTGTTGAGCTCTGGAAACAGTGAAACATCACTAGAAGGCAGTCAGGCAGGGAGCGTCCAGTCAATCATTTAGCCAGATTACAGAATACAAACCTCTCTCTTTGGAGGTAAAACCAAAAGGCAGCACACACAACATGTTTGTCATATTCGCTCATTGCACAACACTGTGGATGCATGACTACGGTAAGCAGAGCAGGTCAAATTTAAACCAAGAGCTCGATCTGTAAACTGTGATGGCTGTTGACAACAAACAGTTTGTGAAATTATTTAATTTAATTTAATATGTTTTGTCCTCTGAATACTTTTGGCTAAGCTGGAGGTGTATCATCTTGCTTGTTTCTTGCCCAGACTGAATTATTGTCATTTCAGTAATTAGATCTCATCAATTAACTAAAACATGAAAGGTAAATGGACTTTTTTGTATTTCTATCTTTATACATGTGATCGATAGGAGCTTTAAATGTATTTAATTTGTTGATATTTGGATTGATGGGCGATGTTGCCTCACAGCCAAAAGGTTCTGGCTTCAGGCCTCCTGCCGGGCAGCCGGGGCTGTACTGTGTAGTTAACATGCTCCCCTGGTGCCTGCGTGGGTGAGCGGGTTTCCTCCCACAGTCCAAAGACATCCAGCCGGTTTGCTTAATTGGAGACTCTGCGTAGCCTGTAGGTGTGAATGTGGGCTTGAATATTTGTTCTCCACTGTATGTGTCAAGCCCTGTGACCCTCAAGGATAAGCAGGGATAGCTAATGGATGGATGGAGGCTCAGGCATTAAATCTTTGTGCATACAAAGTTTCCCACAGACACACTGTTGGTACGAACCTTTCCGATGACCTCCCTACTTAGTCCATACACAGCATGGATAATAATAGACAGTTGATTATGTCAGTTAATATAAGCCCCCCTGACAGCATGGATGATGAACAGACCATGACAACACCTGTGAAAGCTAAACAAAGAAAAGGAAAGTGTCCGCTTTGGGACAGACTTCCCACCTGCAGCTGCACAGAGAGAAATCCAGGTGAGTAGGTTTCTAATGAGGGAGATTACCAGCATTGTTCAACAGTATTTCCTCTCATCTCTCTCTGGCTTAGTCACTCGTTCGTAATGTTACCTGAACAGTTGACCCACCTTTAACCTGTGTTTACAACTGAATTTGAGTTTCTTTGCCAAGCACAAGCCCAGGGCAGCTCATGGGAAAACCACAAAGACCATTTATTATCCGATGTGTTAAACCCCAGGAGAAGAAATCCTTATTATGTGACATGTGGCATCAAACTGAAAGCGTTTCAGGACAACGTTGCTTCTGTGTTTGTTTTGCCTTTCTTAATGTGTTAGATTTACAATTAGGAAGGGTTACATGTACATAACACTCTTTTAAATGTATAATTACAGCAATTATACTGGTAGCAGATATTTAGAAGGCTCTGCCCACAAAGGGAAAGATATGTTGTGTTTGAGTGCCTGATTGCTTGCACACAAGATGTGGCTTGCATTGGTTTTTTCCTCTAAGTACAGATAATCCACATGTGTCAGTGATTGAGGAGGTACAAATCCCACTGTAACAGACACACAGGTGGCACTGGAAAGAAAGAGCATACCAGTCTAGATTTCTCTCTCTCTCTCTCTCTCTCTCTCTCTCTCTCTCTCTCTCTCTCTCTCTCTCTCTCTCTCTCTCTCTTTGGCCAATTGCCATGCAAGGCTGAGTCAGAAGGACAACCTCCCTCCGCACAACCTAGAGACAGGTATGCATGAGATCTACAACACCCAAAACACTACCTCTCTTTTCTAGACACACACACACACACACACGCCCACACACACACACACACACACTGATACAAGTGGCCCGCTCTGCACCGCATCCTGTTTGAGTGGTCATGCTCAAGTCTCTCAGTCATCTCATGCACAAAAGTGTGGTGTCACCGGTAACATGCATGTGTGTTGTCTTTTGGAAGTTTGGAAATAATTGACGTTATTCAGCTTGTGATAAAGAATCACAAACAGTCCTTGCTTCGCAGCTATGCTTAATATGAAACACTGAAAGCAGCATGTAAAACACTGACCAGAGGATGAATCGTTGTGACCGGCAATACCCGAACATTTAAGGGCTTCTGTCGGTGCCTTAGCATGGAGGATTTTATTTTAATGTACTTTTGTGTGTGTGTTTTTAAGATGTTTTTCAAAATGTACACAGTTGCAAACTTTGATACAAAAGCTAACGTTGCTAGATACTAGCATTATCTAGCAACGTTAGCGAGCCAGCCAAACTGTCAGTAACTGATGGAATCGGTCATCACAGAAACGCTTTGACCCGACCTTAATGACGGGCTGATTCAGGCTGATGCTTGGAGAGAGCTTCAATTACCCCTAATACATTTTTATTTATTTTTTAGACACTGCATTTGTGTGTTTTAATTATAACTTAATATTTTTTACATCTGATGTGGTTTGCTCCGTGCACCGTTGTGGTATAGTTAAAGGTAGATACACTATGAGGTTCCTCATTGAACATATCCTCATACAAGCGATCAGTCGTAAGGCCTTGCAGTGCAGAACCGCTTTAGGCCACAAAACTGCTTGGTTAGGTTTAGGAAAAGTAAATAAACAAAATAAGCGTGTTTGCTACGTAACCTATAAAGTGGCTTTATTTAGTACCTAAGTTATAACAAAAGGAAGTCTTCTGGGTGAAAGTTTGTATTTTTATCTCGACGTCCTCTGTGTGTGAGAGCTCGTCCTGGCTCAGTTTTTTCTGGCTACTTTTCATAAGTATAATACAAACAGGGAATGAGAACAGCTTACATAATTTAAGGAGGTATTACCAATTATTTTACAAAATCTACTTACTGTTTATTATTCATTTATATACAAATCAATCATCTCTTCGTGTTAAAAAAACCAACAGGTTCAATATCATACAATAACAAACATGCATTTTCAGAGCCAAGGCCCTTTCTACAAATGCTTCATCTGCCAGGCTTAAAAAGACATGTCAGGAGTTTGACAGCTGAGAAAACACAACACGGTGCTCAAGGACATGGGAGGAAGCTGGATGAATACCTGTATCTTCCTGCTTAGGAATCAGAGGATTTAGGCGGCGGTGAAAGCCTGTCAGCAATGACACACACTAAAACCTTGTTGTGCATCAATGAAACATTGCAATGCCTGTGACCAAAGCAGCGATTATGATGGAGTTAAGATAAAAGATTACATTACATTACATTTCATTTAGCTGACGCTTTTATCCAAAGCGACTTACAATAAGTGCATTCTACCGTTTACAACAAGAATCAGAACAAGAATCAAGAAGGTACAATTTCGTCAAAAGTTCAACTACAAAGTGCTATCAGTAAGAGCCGTTTCAGTGCTACTAAAGTGCTACTTCCTTTATTCAAGGTATAGTTGGAAAAGATGTGTTTTTAGTTTGCGACGGAAGATGTAGAGACTTTCTGATGTCAATGGGGAGCTCATTCCACCATCGAGGAGCCAGGACAGAGAACAGTCGAGACTTTGTGGAGTGTTTAGCTCGCAGTGACGGAGCTACAAGCCGATTGGCAGAAGCCGAGCGGAGCGCACGAGTTGGGGTGTAAGGTTTTACCATGTCCTGGATGTAGACTGGACCAGATCTGTTCGTTGCACGGTACGCCAGCACCAGTGTTTTGAAGCGGATGCGGGCGGCCACCGGTAACCAGTGAAGGTCGCGGAGGAGCGGAGTAGTGTGGGTGAATTTCGGGAGGTTAAAGACCAGTCGAGCTGCTGCATTCTGGATGAGCTGCAACGGTCGGATGGCACCAGCAGGTAAAAGATGTCTAAAAAGATGTCCATTGTGGCTGCAGGATGGAGATACTTGATATTTGGGCAGGGTGCCTTTCTCACACAGGAAATACAGACAAGGGAGACCATGTAATGAATCCAGTTTAACCATATACCTCCTGGTAATGGTCTTTTTTCTCTTTCTACATCTAAGACACACAGTTTTTGGTTGAGAATTGTATGTGTGACATTTGGGAAAATGCACTTGTTTTGCTCAATTACGCCACCATATCTGTGTGGTAAAAAAAAAAAAGAGCTGGGCTAGCTGGTTCCAGTCTTTGTGCCAAGCTACGCTACTTCTGTTGGCTGTAGCTTTATATTAAAGGGAGTGGTATCAATCTCTCAGCATGAAGGGAAATAAGCATGTAGAATGTAATGTAGAATAACCTGCTTTTGAAGCTAGGGTAGAAATTAAGACACAACGTGTTGTCTTGCAATTAAACCTTGAAAACAGGATGCTGGATCCTTATTGCCAGACTACATACTGAAGAAGGGCAAATATATACAAATGTAATTGCCGCGCTGTCCTATAGTCTTTTCTTTTAAATCTTAGGTGGGAAAATAATCCAAGAAGCATGCCTACCCCAGCTTTTTGCGTGCCATTACGTGCCCACACACAGAAGGCGCTGCGTCGCACAACTCAAGGGGAAAGACAGCAAACGCTTTACTTCATAGGAAATACTTTGCCAAAAACCACAAGAGCTCTGTGTGGTAACAACTCATCTCCTCTGTCTCTGCACCTTCCCCCTTTCCTCTCTACCTCACTGTCAGACAGCAGATACACACACACACACACACACACACAGAAATGAATCTGTGTAAATGAAGTAGAACAAAATAAGGAGGATAGTGCTCGACTTCTATATCCATCCTAATGTGCGATACTGTTGTGCAACTGAGTTTCCTTTCAGGTGCGGGCACGGGTAAAAATGCTCATGTGCAGCCGCCTGGACCCTGTGCAGGCTGAGACATCTATGAGGCGTTGACACACGGATCCTAACAGAGCCCAACTGACATCGCTGCTCTGACATTTGCAACCAGGCATGACTATAATTGTGTGCTCTGTTACAGTGCAGGAGAGGGATACTGTGTCTATCGGGTAAGCGGTGAGTCATTGTGAGTGTGAATCACACAAAGTAAACCTGATCCACAACTGATGGTGAATCACCATTTAAAAGGCGTATAATTTGGTTATCTACTGACAAATGAGCAGACCAAATATATAAATAAACAAATGTGGTTCATCTTGGTCAAGATATTTTCCTCAGCTTTAGAATCGCGCCTCTCAACTTCCAGCATGAATATGTGATTTTCTTTCAGTGATAATTAGTTGACAAGTGCTGATTAAAGTGTCACTGGCTCATGGAGCTGGTCTTGCACTAATGAAGCGGTGCAAATGAATCTAACCATGTTCAAATGTGCTTGTGGCATTGAGACTTGGTGTTGGCATGTGTCCATGGATTTTTCGACACTTTGAGTAACTGATCATCTAAAAGATATATATGCATTGCAGTGAAGTGAGGTTTTAGAAACACATGATATATGATTTTAGTTAGAAAAGCGCTGTGTTTACAAGCCGCTGTAACTTCACTGCCTCGGAATTTCTCCAGCAAAACCATCGGCCGATCCTCCAAAGAACAGGATGTGGACCGTCACTTACTTCATGGTGTGATTGGCACACAGCTACCGCCGTCACCTTTTGCGTGCAGAATTAATTGCAATACTATGAATGCCTTCCAGGAGCGATTTTACAAATGATTACATCATCTTCCTCCAGTTTTGCCTTCTGGGATGTTCAGGCGACATGTTGTACCAACTATTTCTAAATTGGCATTACGGCTAAAAGTTGCTGAGAACGCTTTATTGCTATCCTGATACACCTGACACCTGACACCTGACACCACCTTAAACCTGTAAATGTACTGGCACTTGAACGGACTATCTATTACTAAGCGAGAGAAAACAAATTGAGAACAGATATAACATATCTGTTAAGATCTTTTTTTAAGATGCTATGGCAAACTTGTTAGGACACAATTGCTTATTTACACATCCAGCAACTTTGTGATTAATTTGGAGTCGTGTCAACCTGATGCATGTAAAGCCAGTATCCCCTCTCTTGTTTGCTCCTGTTTGCTCTACCAACGCCTGAGGAATATATCTGCCTTTTAGCTGCTACGTTTTCTACAATGTTCACCAGCCGGATGGTAGCTGTCTTTTTTTGTTGTTGAGAGCTTTAAAAGTAAAAGATGAAGCCACTAGAGTGAACCAAAACAGTGAAGTTGTGGGTCGGACTGATAAACAATAAGTTGAAACTCTCTAGATGCATTTCACACTCTTCACGTTTCCATCTGATACAATGTTATTAGAAAAGTATTGATTATAGTTTTAAAGTTTATATTTTGTAAAAATACCAACATATATTCCTATAAATGCATAATATTCATTTTCAAGCAGTGGATATCATATTGTAAGATGGAGCTTTTTATGTCTGTTTGTGTATGCATGCGTGCTGCGTGTGTGTGTGTGTATGTGTGTGTGTATGCTGATCAAGTCAGGCCACTGTGAAGCAAGTGAGAGTTTCTTTTTTGCATTAGCAGCTGCAGGGGCTCGGTGAAGATGCAAAATCCTGACGGTTGACTTGATCCAAACCCGGGCCAGTTTACATAACTGAAGCACTGCACTGCCCGGGGAGCCTGCCGTTAAATCAGTGTGTGTGTGTGTGTGTGTGTACACAAAAGAGGAATAAACATGTGGGTATAGGATAAGAAAAAGTGCTCGTAGTGATGAACCTACGGAGCATAATCACCTGAGCTCACCCCTCAGCTTTAATGAGCTGACTTTTGTCAATGATACTCGCAATATTTAAAAGTGATATCTGAACTTGAGCAATGCGTTTCTAAAGATCTTCCTCTGCTCTTTTCACCTATACTTTTAAACATGTGTGCTGTTTTCATCTAGTATCGGCCTTAAACTCCTCCACCGCTTGTAAACGTGCAACCATCAAATGGTTAAAGTCAAAAGTGTTCAAATTCAAATGTCTAATTTGTTTGTCTTTGTTTGGAGAGAGCCGTTTCTCTCTGGCACAGCCAGAAGTATATGTGGGCCACAAAGTGAAGAGCTCTTCATTTGCCTTGGCTGCAGCCGGGCTCTCCTGTGCAGCTGTCTCAGCCTCCAGCAGTCATTTGCGTCTCCGCGCCAGGCTGTGATGGACAGGTGGAGGCCTCTCACGGCGGCATCAATGCATGGCTCCAGGGCCCTCAGCTACGGAGGCCCTAGCGTATACTCAGTGATGCCAAACCCAAAGTCTTTTATGCCAAAGTACACTTCAACAGGAAGACTCAGTGTGTGTGTGTGTGCACGCAGAGTCGCAGCGTGAGAGCAGAAAGAAAGGGGACACAAAATGTACTAAAACCATTAAGGGAATTAAAAATAAATTTCAAGTACGACAACAAAAGTGAGTTGTTATTGCATTCATATCCATGCATCCAATTTGTCCACTTTCATACAAACTGACACTCTGTAATACCCTCTATCTCTGTATTGGTCTCTTGTATATATATATATATATATATATATATATATATATTTCTGTTTGGTCACTAAATGTTTTAGCTAGTTGCTAAAGTTGTCTTTCTGCTGTTTGGTGCAAAGTAGGTAGCGCATTGTTGGTTTATCTGAGTTTCTTTATTAAAAACGAAAAAGAGCGTTGAGAGGGAAGAGTAAAAGTGCTGAAAAAGATAAGAAATGCTCCAGAGATTTGAAGGCAACTTTTGCCTGAAATGCTAATGTCCTGTTGGTTTGACTTTAGGAGTGTCTTTTCATTCATTGCAAATACAAATAAAATGATTAGAGCTGTTTCAGAGTAAAATAAACAAGCAATTAAAAGAATAATTGTAAGATTTGTATTCATTGTTAGCCAGTATTAATATTGACTTTGCTTGAAAGTATGTTTTCTTTCTTGAGAACTATCCTTCCAAGTTACACAACACAACCCATTTGGCACCAACGGAGACTGATTAAAGTCTCGGAAGCACATCAACTGGTTTTTAAATGTTCTTGATCACAATTGTTGACAGTGGAGTCGCCTCTAAGCAGCATAACGCGTATTTTTGATCTACTAGCACGAACACTGAGATAAAAGGCTCATGAGCAAATATTAACAGTAAGTGTTGAGCGAGTGCCAGATTGTGATGCATAATCAAACTATGGCAACTATGAGCCTGAGCTCCCATAACAACGACTGCCTGAGAAATTACTCACCACTAATTGTTCGTTGCCATGAAGTCTTAAGTAAAGGGTGAGGTCCATCACTTCTGTCAGGAGTTGAAGTGAAGAAACCACACAATCAAACACATGATTACAGTCATTTGGATTAGAGTGCATTTATTTAATAAAATGTTCACAGTGTTTTCATTGTCTTCAGACCACAATTGTACTGTTTAACTTGTGTTTCAAACAGTTTCTCCTTTAAACTTGTTTTATGTACTGTATGTCTCAATTCTTGTATTTGTAAGCTTATATATATATATATATTTATATAAATGTCTTTGTACATACATTAAATGTAAACTATGTAAACTAAAACAAAAGGTGCCTCTTCATCCTTTTTTCCTACTCCGTCATACGTTTTGTACTGTGTGTCATATATTTGCCCTTTCTACTGTCTTCTTAATCTATAAACTCTATAAATTATAAACTCTTTATTGTTTTGAAAAATGGTGCATTTAAGAGTCACCTCATAAACTTGGTCTTTCATCTCTAAGTATATTTACTTTTAAATGTAGTCATATTTAGATATGAGAACCAAATTGAAAATCCACCCCCTATTGTTTTCTTTCAAGTCTTAATAATATAATATAATAGTATGTACATTAAGGTTGTAACTAAAAACTATCTTTTACATATATGTTGATTATTCATTTAATTAATTGCTTAGGTGACGTATGTCCAACACAATTGTCCAGAGACCAGAACATTTTAAGTTACAATGATATAACATCTTCACATTTAGGGTGACACTACGGACTCTTTAGTAGTTTTTCTTGAAACAGGATTTAAACGATAATCTAAATAGATCTTTTTCTGTCCATCGGCTAATCGATTGATGAACTATTGATATCAGCAATAATGTACATGTATTTACATTTTGGCTGTAAATTGTCATAAAATAATTCAATCCACTGGGATCCAGCGTGTGTATCCGCCTCTCTTTTCATTGACAGAGGTGAAGAAGCTTTGCATGCACTGTGTGCACACACACACACACACACACACACACACACACACACACACACACACACACACATGCCTGCTACATTATATATGTACAACCTTAGACAAATTACACCGTACTTACAGGTTAGTAATAAACACATTCAACATTTGTGATCAAATAAACATGTATATTTCAAAATGTAAATCAAGCAGTAATAAAAGACTAGAGATGTTTTGTCTCTGTGCGCCATAAAGAGAAGTACATTCTGGGTTTAAATAAAATAAAGGGATAAATATGGACAAATTATAAAGACATCTAAGAGAATTAAGATTTAAGATATTCTTAAAAACCTGGATATTTCAGAGTGTAAATTTAAATATATTTTTTGTTTTTGTTTGTTTGTTTAATAAAAACAGACTTTCTTTAGTTTTTCCGTTTTTAGGAAATTGCACATGTTGAAATTACAAGACTTAGTTTTGTTGTTGACAAGTAGAATTACAAAATTGAATTCAAACTAACAGGTGTGTGCACCCTCATGTTCACCCATCATGCACCCCACCCGTCTTATCTCAGGGTGCTGCAGGTCCAAAAAGCCCAGGAGAGCCACAGGACTGATGCTTTCATCGGGCTGTTTGTCTGAGAGGAACCACACTCCCGACACATGGCCGCAGTGCTAACCCAGCCTGGTGATGAGTGGTGGGCGTGCGCTGCCATGTTTTTCTCTCTGTTTGTTTAAAAGATTAAGGTGGTGAACCCGAGCGCAGTGGAGTCGCAGGACTTCATACCACCTGAGCTGCTCAGAGGGTCCGCATTGTCTCCCTCGCCGTGTTTAAAGTCAGCCTAAAAGCAGATCTTTTACAGATTAGACTTTCCAAGAATGGGCTTGGTCATTTCAAATGGCATGAATCAGCACATAGAAATAAGACTAATGTAGAGAAAACAATCATCTAAAACAAGTATTATGGTGTGCAGCACATATTACCAGCAATTCCTTGAAAGTTTGTTATTCTTCTCTCTCAGGTTGCGTCCAGGGATTGTGATGATGGCCTATATTTTGCATGCTGAAATCACAGGACGGCCTTTGTCTGGAAAACATTTACATCTCTTAACACAGCTGGCTCGTCCAACCACTGGCGCAAAACCAACAAGGAAACAAAGTAGAAAAACAACACGTAGGTTTAGTTACCACTAAAGAGGTCTTTTAGTGTTAAACGTCAAAACAACATGGACCATTTTGGACTTTTTAAAGTCAACTGAGGTTGGCTTTAAAGAGACATTTGAATATCAAAAGGATTTGTTTGTTTGGACAGTTTTGGTCTATGAAACTAAAAAAGGACTTAGAATAAATATGAAGTGAATACATAAAATGTAATCAAAAGTGAACACATAATATTGTGTGTTCAGATTTTAATAAACAGTTAAAACCTCATTTGAAAAAAAAAGATACAAATTTAAATGCCACATATTCTTTGCCATTTAAGGACATCAGAAATGTATTACAGCGATTTAAAATAAATAAAAATCCTTTAAAATACAAATGTCCACCACAAAGTATGCAGACTTTGTCGAACGTGAACAATAGACCCTTATTGAGCTGAGGTATGTCAGGAGCATGTGATGCCCAAGGGGGTGTGGCCCCTCAGGTGCTCCGTAGAGGTAATACACTCCAACGCTGAGTGACTCATTTTCACACACACCTTAAACATCATGCATGGCGCTCTCACACCTTAACTCGTCAAGCTGTGGGAATACGCTAAATGAGCGCAGCGCTTATTGAAATAGGATCTCTTTTAAAAAGCTAATTACTTCAACCTCATTTGAAGAGCTGCTGGATTTTGGACTTTTAAGACAGTGAGTTGTAAAATACAATTGTGCTTTCTACCGGGATTGTGAGCTGGGCTGATCCACCGGCCAGGATTTAATTAGAGGGAACGTCTTCTAAACTGTGGAAGTACTTGCGCAGTACTTGTGCGGTTCACTTCGCATTCTGTCTTTTAAGGGACATTTCTGAACCGTTCATGACAATGCCGGTGGTCAAAGTGGAGAAAGACTCTCCAGCAGACAACACCTTGCCTGCCTCCAACCTCCCACTGCAGTCAGAGGAGCAGCCCAGAGGTCGCAGAAGGAAGAGACCCCTGCAGCGAGGGAAGCCCCCTTACAGCTACATCGCACTCATTTCCATGGCCGTGGCCAACTCCCCGGACCGCAAGCTGACTTTGGGGGGGATCTACAAGTTCATCACAGAGCGCTTCCCCTTCTACAGAGACAATTCCAAGAAATGGCAGAACTCCATCCGTCATAATTTGACTCTCAATGATTGCTTTATCAAGATCCCCAGAGAGCCGGGGCGGCCGGGGAAGGGCAACTACTGGGCCTTGGACCCGAACGCAGAGGACATGTTTGAGAGCGGCAGCTTCCTGAGGCGCAGGAAGAGGTTTAAGCGCTGTGACTTGAGCACTTACACCTCGTATGTCCACGAGACGCCGGTTTTCTCTTCGGTCCAGATTGCCAGATCAGCCGCATACACCAACTCAGTCTACAACAACATGACAGTCAGCCCGGCCTACGGGCAGCAGCTGAGCTCTGCATACTACCCGTCCTCCTCTCCACCCGGGTTTGGACCTGGTCAGAACCGCATGTTCAGCATCAATAACCTCATAGGACACCAGACTCCAGCCAGCATGCTGGGAGGTCAAGGGCCGGAGGTGATGCAGCAGCCCGGCCAGAACTTCAGCCCCGAGGGGCTCCCGAACGGAGCCAGCGCCTGCAGCCTGGGAGCCCCGGCTTTCCAGAGCCAACCGTGTGGCGGGTCCGTATCTTCCCGCTCCGCTCCGCATCCCGGGTTCACCTACTCCGGGCCCAACGGCCACCCGCACCACCACACACACCAGAGCTCGTATGCACAGGGCCACACCCAGGGGTACGCAGCGACGGGGCGCCTCCACTCCTCAGCCCACGGGTCAGTGGAGGCCATGGACCATTACGGCAGGGTCTCCCCAGTGCAGTTGGGCTCTTTCTCCCAGTATAACAGTGCTGCAGGTCCCATGGCCAACACTGGGGGCTATCTGAGACACCCCATGTACCCAGGGAATATGGACAGGTTTGTGTCTGCTATCTGAGCATCTAGAGCCGAGCATCTCACCACCTCGTGAACTGAACATCCGAGACTTGAGCAGCACCCAGTGAGCCAGACATGTGATGGTGTTGCTTTGAACATGACATTTGTTACGGACAAAACCGAGGAGAAAAAAAAAAAAAAAACTTTCCTGATACAACTGTGATTTACCACATTAACCCTACAAACCTTTTGTCTATATTGTTGATGGTAATTTACTTTGAGATACACGCTATGAATTTGGATTTTAAAGTCAAGGCCTCCTCACAGCATGTGAGTGTAAAGATCGGTGAATATCGTGTGTGGTTGCAAGCTTCTTTTTGTGTCATGAATTGAATGTGCAAGTTTAATATTTACAACACTAGTGAGTTTAAATGACAGACTTTGAAATATTAGTATAAATTATTATGCTTCATGGTCGTCGGCTTTGCAATAAGTGGCTTGTATGAAGAACGTCGGATTTAGTAAATTTGCATGTAATGTAATGCATATTAGGTTGCCTTTTTGGAAATAAACAGAATTATTTAGCACTTTGGTTCTTCAAGAATAAAATATTTAAAATATTGATGTATAATTGCTGTTCCAATTTAAGCATGTCCTGCAAAATATTACACTAGAACTGCAATATTTTTATGTGGTTTGCCAAATATTTAATTTATATCAATTTTATTTGCAATAGTTATAAAAATAAACACATATTTTAAGGGACAAACAGATCAAGACATTTGCCTCCAGGAACCGCCAAAAAAAAAAAAGAAGCCCTCACTCATCTTGTTCTTTTGTGCTCACGTTGTTTTCTCCACTGTTTCAGCTCGGCTGGTTTGAAGTGTTGTCTGGAGCCACAGTATTATCAGCCGCCGTGACCGGCCTCAATTATCATGCCCAGACAACAACGCACTCAGACAGGCGGACGGTTAATCTACCGCACAGATCCACTAATCAAGTCAAATGAATTGACTTGTAACTCTATATTTCAGCCTATAAAGTGAAGTGGCGGGAGTCCTTTATCTCTACATGAGACCTCCCTTACAAAAAAAAAGTCTGCATATCTGACAAGATGAGACTCGTTAAGGAAACGCTTCATTATTGTGAAAACACCTGATTTTCCTATCAGAAAAGAAGCTTTGCTGAGAGATGCGTTTGGGGGTTTCCGTAGTTGAAAGGGTCCAAGTTTTGCTTGAGTGCCACTGAATCAAACGTGGATCTCTGACGATTAAATGAGGATCGCAGTAATCAGCAAGTGTCGAATTAAGACCTGTTAAGACCTGCACTCAAGATGAAAGTGACGAGGCTGATAAGCAACGAAGATGTTTGATAAACATCAGTCTGGGTTATGGTCTAAATGGTAGCTTATAAACATTAGGTTGATATTCGCTGTTATTAAATAAATAACAAACTCAGGTAGTCTATATGGCATACCGCACATAAACAAAACTACTGTATACGGTCACATTAAGATATCAATCTATCCCTCCACATTTAAGATAAAGTCAAAACACCTGTGCCAAAAGTTACTGGTGATTGCTGAACTTTTGTGGGGTGAGGGAAGGTGTTTTTCTTCGCAAATTAAATATAGATTACATTTTTGAAGACAGACACTGCACCAACGCAGCAGGCGTTTTCAGCTAAACTAACAGTGTCTGTTTTTTTATTATTATATAAATGCAATTGTCTTTGAAATTAAAAAAAAACATTTCAAATATAAAAAGGAGCAACAACAATGCATAAGATCCTTTTCTTTTATTAAAGTCATACTGAAAATAGGAACACTTACAGGGAGGACAAACATTAGACATAAATACAATGAACACCGGTCAGCCGATGTATTCAATAAGCTGTTGGAGTTGGACACAATTCTTCACGACCACCGGCAAAGAGAGCAGAGTCTGTGTGGAGGAAACAAAAACAATCAGTACCTCACATATTCATATATAAATTCAGTATTCTGAACAGAAGAAGCAACATTTAAAGCATCGCTCACCTCTCTGACTTTAGTGAGGATTTTGTTTAGCATCTGAAGCTCATCCACGCTCTTCTGCTGGTTGGTCTGGTGGATGCTTTGCTGCAAAACATTACATCATCATGAACACACTGGATTAAGACACTTCTTCAGCTCTTTTATAACATAAACATAATCTTAATGTATTCCATAAGAACAGCGATGCTGGTATGTGGTGAGCAATACCAGTACATCAAGCGGATACTTACAAGTCGTTTTGCTCGGTCAAGGAGTTTAACTCTGGCCTGCTCCGCCTCTTGAAGACTCAACTTCAGTCGTTCCACCTGCAGACAAAACAATCCAAGAAGAGTTCACACTATTATTTTAGATGTTGTGTTTTATTCATTTTGCATTGCACGACAAGAGACAACATGTAGACATAACACCAAGAGGAAGAAACAGTGAGATACAAGCCAGCAAAACATCATTAGTTGTGTGTGTGTGTGTGTGTGTGTGTGTGTGTGTGTGTGTGTGTGTGTCTTTTGAGATGAAAGAAAAAACAAAGCACATAGACGAGGGCAGATTTATATGCATGCACGTGGGTTTAAATTGGTTTTCAGGCCAAAAACAATTTAAATATTAATAGGATGGGTGGTGAACGATGACCAGATGGAGCGGTGTTCTGTTGTATTTTAAATGATGGAGGTTAGATTTTCCATTGAAATGTATTCTATCATCAAGTTTCTCCAGTGTGTGATGTTCCTTGATTTCCAGTTCATGAGGATATTTTTCTTGGTGATAGTTAGGGCTACGAGGAGTTTTGCTCAGGTTTAAATGGCACCTGGTAAGCACAGTGAAGTGAAAAGTATCACAACTACACAGTATCTGGCAACTCTCACACGATAAGAAACAGGAACGTACCTCTCTCAATAACTGGATCTTCTCCTCCATAAAAAGTGCCGGGTTAGCTGATTGGTTGCCAGCTTTTCTCAACTCTTCATGCAGGAATTGAGTCTCCATCTTTGACTGATGGAGAGAACGACGAAGCTCAACCAGCTCCTTTCGCGTTTCCTATGAAAATGTAAGAAAAAAAAACGGTTACATTTAACCAAGTGTATTCGGATTGTTTTAAAAATTATAGATATGGATTTTGTGTCTTACGTTGCTGTCAATCTTGTGTTTATTTAGAGTTTCCTGGGTCTCTTGTATTTCTTCCATCAGCTTCGTCACAGTTTTCTCATTCTATTTGAAGAGACATTTTTAAAAAAAAGGCACTCAGTGTTTCTTCAGCTCAACAAGATAATTCCCATCAGTCGGCACTCTTTTCTAACCCATTTTAGGTATCATAGATGAAGTCAACAGCAGTGCTTACCTGAGCTCTCTGCTGCAGCGCCTGGTTTCCCTTCTCAGACAGGCTGCTCAGACTGCTGAGTTGGTGCTTCAGCTCAAACACCTCGGCTTCGTGTCTGTTGTTTGCAGCCTGCTGCTCCACCTGCAGGCCAGAGCTGGAACAACGCATTAGATCTCATTGGACTAAAAGAACATACAATGCACCGCCTTCAATTTTACATTAAACATTTGTAAAAAAAAAAATAATTAAATATTATGATTAACATGAAGAAAACATGGCAGCTTAACTATTACATTCCTCTCTGAAACAAACTTCTGTGAGAAAGTTTTTTTCTAAAACAAAAAGGTTATTATGAATAATAAATATGATAAATATGAAGAAAACATGGCAGCTTAAGTATTACATTCCTCTCAGAAACCAACTTTATAGGAAATAAATCTAGAAATCTTCTTTATATAAACTAACAATTGTGTCACCCCATCTCTGTTACAGATTGTCCATCTCTGTATCAAACCTCTGATAAAGGCACTTTATGGTAAAACAGGGTGAAGTGAAATCAGTTGTCGTTACAGACATGCCGTTAATATTTTTTATTTCTTATTTCACGAGCAACTAACTGAAAATAAATTAGTCTAGTAGTAGCAGCAGTACAGTCTCAATCAAAACAATAATTGTCTATGGATAAACTAGTGATGAGTCATTCATCAAGCAGAAATTGACAAACAGTTGCTGGAGTCAGCTTTTTAAATACAATTTCTCAATTTTGTATCATTGCTGTTTTTGTTTTTGATTTGTTGTTCAGAATTAGACATCATGTAGGGCTGTGGAAACTTGTGTTGGGCTTTATTTTATTTACAAATATATCAACAAAGCAAATAATTGATGAATCAAAGAAAACCTGAACAATTTTTAGTCACAGGCCTAACTATTAGTCATAATCTATGAATAGATTCCACACATTTAACAGCACTTACATGGTGTTGTGCAGCTCCTCCAGCTGGGCGTCTGTCCGCTGCTGCAGCAGCTTCACGAGGCCGGTGAGCTCTGACACGGTGCCGCCCAGGTCAGCGAACAGCTCCACCACGCTGCTCTGCTCCTCCTCCCCCGGCTTAAACTCTGCAGAGTTCAAAGTCTTTTTCGGGGTGACTGTTGCGATGCGCGTGAAGGCGCTCGTCGCACTGAACACATTTTCACACGGTGGCCCGGGCGAGTCTGAGGGGAGAGTGAACGACAACCTACATTTTTGATGCCGTAAGTGGACATTGAAGCCCCATTTGAATTTAATTAAATATGTGTAATTAGATGTATATGCACAATTTTGGATAATTAATCAATTATTGTCCCAGTAACTAAGATGATATCTCTGAGTCATTTTTAATTGGTTATTGATTTGCAGACATGCTAATTAAAAATACAGTGGGACATTTTATAATAGTTTTTGTACCACTAAAGCAGTACAAGTGGGCGATCAGTTTGACCCAGGATGGGAGGAGGATCATGGGGCATCAATGTGTCAGTCAGAAAGTTGCTAATTGTGTTCAAGGTTAAAAACAAAACACAAGCTAAATAACTGGCTGCTTTATAAGCAAATTAATTCTGTCAAGTGTCATCCTCATCTTTTAAAGATCTGAGGCATCCCTTTTAAGGCATGGACATCCCTTTAAGTCACATGCAGGGTGAGCTACAGTACCTGGTCCAGGAGCTGCGTCTGTTGCGACGTCCTCCTCCTTCTCATTAGTTAATGCAACCATGATGCTGTCGACAAAGGAGCAGGAGGGGTGACGACGTTGAGACTCCTTTTGTGGTTCTGATTTCTGAAAACATATAAGCCTGTATGAATAAAAGTGTTTCCTCCACAGTGCATGCTGTATCCAAGTACAAGTGTTGAATATCGGCATTGACACGTGTGAAAGTGAGACAAAAAGGTGGTGAAATCCGGCATTCCTTCTGCATTACCTGTTCATTGAGAGCTGCATGTAGTCCATTGGTCAGTCCTCGCAGTGTGTGATGCAGCAAAGTGATTTCAGTGACCGCCTGTGCCAGTTTCTGTCCAAGCTCAAACTGGGTTGCATCGGCTCTGGACCTCGTAGTTTCCAACTGCTCCTGCAAACTCCTGTTCTCAAGCCTAGGTCACACATACGCAGACACACAAGTTATCACTTAGCATACAGACAAAATGTGAGACAACTTTAATTTGTTGAAATATTTGCACCAGGGTTGTTTAAGTTTAAATATAGATGTATGCACACCAAGATACAGAGTGTTACATTTTTGATTTCATAAACCATTATTTACTTTTGTTTCATATTTGCTGATACCTACATTAAAAAAAAGAAAAGAAAATACAAAAGTACAAATAACTTAGTAGGCAAAGCAAAAAAAAGTTTTTGACTTAACCTAGGGCAGTGGCGTCAGTGGCGTCAACTCAACAAATGCAACCCGCTTTATCTAATCAATATTTCTCACTAGCACATTGATATAATAACAGCATATAATATCATTAACATGAGTTGTTAACGTAAACCTACTGAAGTTGGCCACGTTCTTCTTTTAGGTCCTCACACTGGAGGTTCCTCTCCCTGAGGCCCTGCAGGTTGGCCCTCACCATACGCTCACTCTCATGCATCTGCTCCCTCGCAAACTCATTCTCCACCTGCAAGAACTGACACACACACACACACACACACACACACACACACACCATCAACAAAATGAAGTCACATACTGTGACGACATCTTACTTGGAACTCAGCTTCATGTTGGCTCATAGCACGAGTGTATAATGGATGGATGGATGGATGTATACTTTATTCATCCACATGGGAAAATGTGTTGGTCACAAAATAAAATAACAGGAATAAACTAAAAATATACTCAATATATACAACAAAACATCAGAGTGTGTTAATTTAGGAATTAAGTGTAACCAATAAAGAAAGTGCAAAAATGCAGAGTATATGTAGTGAATGAGGTGTATACAGACGAGTAAGAACCAGCCTGGGAATATAAAACGTAAATAAATGATGTTATGCATCTCCTTAGACAATAAAGGTAATAACATGTTCATAAACACAGAAACAGTCAGTTCTGAAAGTGTAAAGAACAGAAATCCCAACGCTTACTTCGTTCATCTCCCGCACACCGTTGAGCTGTGTGCAAACGTCCTGCAGCTGCTGGATCTGCGTCTGCTGGGATTGTGAGAGGACCTGCAGCTGACTGAGCTGCTCCTCCCTTTGAGCCAGAGCCTGACTGAACTGAGACGCACGCCGCTCTGACTGACCCAGTGACCTCTCCAAGCTGAACACAAGCAGACAACATATAGGCAGGGGGCACTAGCTGCAGTATGTTATGGATGTGTGGCAGTGAGCAGGTTTAGCTCTCAGAGAACAATGTTGCCCCAGTCATAACTCACGTGAATTTAAATACTATACATGTCTCTTTATTTACTGCATACGGACAACTGTGGGGACAACTTTTAACAGCAGAAGGTTTGCTACTTATGAAACAGAGTATATGAGAAACAGAAAGGTGTGAATACCCAAATACATCATTTTAATAAATGGGCCTCTGGATGTATTTAGAAACAATTGTTAAGTCTGTAAAAAGTTTTTTTACATGTAGAAACTGTTCTTCATTCATGTTTGTCTTCATTGTGATATTAAACCATTACAACCTGTAAGTTATTGCTTCATCTCTAATGAGTATATCAAAATCAGTCACCACTTACTCATTTGCTCTGTCCGTGGTTATCTGGATCTCCTTCCATGACTGCTGCAACCTGAAACAACATTTTTAGGCACCATGACGTAATTCAGTGAGTTATATATATATATATATATATATATATATATACACACTCATACAATATATGTGCATACATAGATATAATGTTCTGTAGCATTTCAGTACAAGTTTTCTTTGACACAGACTTAAATTGTTGTGGATCATACTTTGTATTCTGAGCAGCAAGGGTCTGCTCCAGGTAGGTGGAAGAGGCCAAAGTGGAGGAAACTGTGGCCGACAGCTTCGTCACCGTCATCTCCAGCTGACCCCGCTCTTCCTCTCCTTCTGTTAGCTTCTGACGAAGCACCCCCATTTCTGAAATGTAATGAAAAGAAAGACATGTAAGCAATTGGATAGGCTGATAAAGAAAACTTTTTTAAAACAGTTTTTTTTTAAAGAAGAAATTAAATAAACCAATTAAGTTTTTACCTGAGGTCATAATTGTCACCTGCAGATTTAAATCACTAATCTGTTCTGTGGCAGTTTGGAGATTCATATTAGCTTCTCTACATTCCTCTTCAATCTGTTGGGTACAAGTTCATGTAAAAAACATTAAAAAGCAGAAAATCCTATTATAAAGATATAGTTAGTGCCTTTGAGGCAAGTAGAGTTGCAAAGCAGTAAATGTCCATATGAACATAAAGACATTATCGGCATTGGACCTGCTCTCTCTCTTCCACAGCTCGGTCTCTTGCAGCTAGATGCTCGTCCCTCTCTCTCAAAGCAGAAGCTGCCTTCTCATTCAGCTGCAGAAGCATGGGAGCGGTTTTCTGCAGAAGGGCTCTGACTGAGCAGAGCTGTGATAAGGGCACACGAAAGCATCAGACATCGGGGCACTAATGCTTTTAAAACAAAAAGATGCCACGATTCAAAACTCCCATAAAAGAGCAAAATGATATGACGGTACAGTTATGTCGTTATCAAATCAAGATACAATTTAAACAAAAGTGTTTGAAACAAAATACTGCTGATGCAGTTTGTTATCAGATTTCTGTCCATTTCTGCTAAATTTGAGGAATTGCTACATACTGCATGCGTGAAATTGTAATGTTATTTTCCCAACAGAAATTATATTTTATAAAAATATATATTAAACATACTTCTTTCATCAAACTACATTGTTCATCCATGGTTGTGGCCAGAGCATCAGAAGCAGAGGTCAGAATCTCAGTGTAAGCTCGGTTTAATGCAACCTGCATTAGTAAGAGAAAGAATATAAATGAAAAGCTTTCTGATGAATGTTAATGCTGAAAAGATTAAAACAGCTTGTTTTCTGTACCTGTTCTGGGTAGGTCTGGTCTAGGGCAGCTGACAGTTCTTGCTGAGACCCCACCATCCTCTCCAGCTCATTGATTTCAGTGGCACAGTGCGTCCTCAGCTGTTCCATCACACTGAAGGCCTGGAAGCAGACAACCGGACACACACTTCAAGCTCCTGGAAAAAAGAATGCTACAAAAAAAGCCAACAGCATATCGCTGGAAATAAAGATGTAAAAAATGTAATTCAAAATGAGTTTGAATATTCTATTTAGGTTCACAAGAGACAGACAACTAACACCCTGATACATAAAGTGTTAAGAACCGTAGAATGCACTTATTGTAAGTCGCTTTGGATAAAAGCGTCAGCTAAATGAAATGTAATAATGTAATGTAATTAAGAGGTGTGTCATTTAGTTCATAGACACCAAATACTTGATTGTGCACTTTGTAGTTCCTGAGATGCAGCAATCTATTTTACAACACTATACTTAAGAGAGGTTATGAGACTAAGTTTTCTAAAAAAAAATGTATTAAATATATAGAAGAAAAGCAGTAGTTCCATGTGCCAAAAAACGAAATATAGTCACACTCGCAATGTTTGTGATGGACTCAGAAGCTCATACAGTGAGCGACCTAGAAGGTCTTTTTGTTCAAGCAGCAGTCAGATCTTTTAAGCAACACTTTTAGATGTAGCATCTTTCAGCCGTTAATCGTGTCTCTGTATGGTGTTATTTATTTGTGGTACTATGAAGGTAATGTCTATATTTCTTGTTGTCTGTATTTGTGCTCTGGCAAGCGAAGACAACACTTCCAAAGGAAAGAAATAAATGGATTCAATGCCTCAGCTTGCTCCTAACTCAACGGAAACACATCATTATTGTAACTTATCTTTTCACAACAAAAAGCATGATGACATATAATCATTAAATAGTAACTACTTAAGTCACATTAGAGATTATGCCCTGTGCTTACCGCCTCCTTGGCTGTGAAGGCGTCCTCCATCTGTATCCTCATCTCATCTCTTTGGTGAAAAGCATCTTTTACCTTCTGCATCAATGTTGTGTGGGTCTCCTTTGTTTTCTGAAATACAGACTTCATCCGACCGTACTAAACAACACAAAGAAAATACACGTCAACGAATTTGTTCCCATTGGATAAATACACAGAAGCATGCAAGACATGTTTACATACATGTAAAACGAGGCTTTGATGGTCCTCTCTGACAACGGCTCCCATTTGCTTCATGGTAGAGAGAGCAGCATCCGTGTCAAAACTCAAAGAAGTCTGTTGGGACAAATGCACTCATTTCACTGGCATTAAAGATCAAAATTAGGAGTGTCAATGCATTATTTGCATTGCGCCAGAGCCTTTAATGTAAAACTATTTTGCACATAGATGAACACATGTTTTGCATCTTTTTTTAAGTCTCACCATGGTGCCTCTCATGTCCTGCATACGCTGGATGAGGTCCTGCAGAGAACTTCCATTCAACTCCAACTCACCAATCTTGCTCAGTGCCTCCAAATATAGGTCTTTGTAAATTGTGGTCTATGCAAAATAAATAATAAATTAAAAAACAAGATTGTGCATGAACTAAATTGTATCAGAGATGTCTTTATAGCAAAAGAATAAACCTACACAAGTACAAACTCTTAATCCTTCACGTCTCCATTGTCAGCCCCTTAAAAGATGTCTGAATGTGTCCTCACCTGACTGAGTTCAGAGTGGTCTGTCTGCACTAGTTTCTCCCTGAGGTCTGAAGGTGCAGGGCCTGCAGGACAGCTATTAGCCCTGGATGCATCCAATTGCTGCACAAGAGCCTCCACCATGATCATGCTAGACCTTAACCTCTGCTCCAGCTCTTGTCTGGGAAGACACTCTAGGCTGCCCGGAGGTAGGCTGAGAGCACATCAACAGAAGGAAGCCGTGAGAGGCAGACACAAAAACACAGAAATCTGAATAACCATATTCAGAAAACATTGAAAAATAACTAGTCCAGAGACAACACTTACTTCCACAGGAGAGCGTCCGTTAGAGTGCAGGAATCAACCACGGAGATATTCCTCTTTCTCTCAAATTGGCCAGATGTATTGACGCTGTGGCCTACCCATTTAACAGGAGTGGTGCCCACACAGATACTGTGGGATTCTGCAGAAGTAGCTTTTACGGATGGGACCATGACATCAGCAGGAGCCATCTTTCCTGATGCCATGAAAAGAAACTCTGCCATCTGCCGAAGCTGCTGCTGAAGGGGACCATCTGGAATCAAAGGTATATCCAAAACCGGCTTCTCCACTTCAGGTTGAGGCACTGCACAAGGCTTTGCCACCACAGTCTCAACTGGCTCTGACTGAGGCTTGCAACTTAGTGCTGTAGAGTTAAACAGAGGTCGTGGCATGGGGCTCTCCATGTGCTCTGCCCATAGCACAGCGGGGTCGCCGTTAAACGGTTCCAACGCGCTCTTTTCCCCCTCGAGAGCATAATAGTCCAAAGCAGGAGCCCTAAACGCCTTTAATATAGCGAGAGAGGCTCTACGAACGACAGGACTGAGGATCCCAAACTGAAAAGCGGATGCTAATGAAGGACACTCTGACAGCGCTTTCAAAACACTAGGGAGGTTTTCTGCTTGAGGTGTTTCTGCAGAGTTGCAAAGAACAGGTCCACTTCCAGATAAACCCAGAGCGCTGTCTATTGCCTCATTGGATTCACTACTGATTGGGACTTGAGATACATGTTCCACATGCACTTCGATAGGTGTAGGGGTCTCTGCTGAAGTCGCGAGATGGCAGCAGTCAGAAGACTCTGTTCTATGAAGCAATTCACTGTCCTCAGGATGCATTGAGTCCTTTTTGGACATTTCTTGCATTTGACGGTTTACAGATTTATCATCCAATGCCTTTAAAGATGTGTTAGGCAGTGAAGATGTACTGATAGCTGGTGGATCAGTATCGACCACAACTTCATTGATTTCCACATAGCTGTTAAGTTGTAAACAGTCATCTTGAATGTGTTCCCACGTATCAGAAGTAGGTACACTGTTGTCATCAAGGGGCTGGCAGATCAAAGCCTGTTCGTCAGGCAGAGGTGACATCTTCTGAGCCAATCCATCGGATATTTCAACATCACTTCTGGCACTGCTGAAAGAGCTGAATGTAATGCCCTCTTGTCTGCCAGTCTCGCTATCAGGTCCCACCAAGCGTATCTGTTTAACCTCCTCCTCAACATCAAGGCTGAATGGTAATGGTTCCCCCAAAGGGTAATTGACCTTTTTGTAGTAATGGTGATCTAAATGATCATTACTGTTTTTCCAATCTTGGTCACTTGCAAACATGCTTGAATCAATACCATAATTGTATGACTCGCCGCAGGTCGCAGTTTGATCAGCCAGTAGAGGAACCGTCTCATCTGCAAATTTGGTTCCATCTGAAATTTCAATCACACCTCCAGTGCAGTTCAGTGATTTGAAGGTTACGTCACTCAGTCCATCAGCAGGCTTTTCAGAGCCATTTGTGGTCTCAGAGAAGGTGGTGAAGGCACAAACAGCATTTTCACTGCTGAAGTAGGGATGATCTTCATGTTCCGCTTGACTTAGTTGGCTACAGTCAGAGAGAGATGTTAGATTTACACTGTTCTCTTGTAATGGCTCAACCGGCTGTGCCTTAGGCAGAGGAATGGTCTCATCTTGTAGTCTGGTGACATCCAAAACCTCCACCTCACCGCCATAGCAAACAAAGGATTTCAAAGTGACATCTGTCTTTCCACAGTAGTCATTCGGAAAAGCTCTGAAATCTTGTGTGACTCGTCGATCATCCAAGTCTCCAGAGTCCAGTGTACTGTTTGCAACTTCACAGAGACACGCCACGTCAGTGTCAACCAAGGAAGCATCTTTCATCTCAGGGTTGTAATAGGGGTGTTCATTGTGGTCACTGCAGGATTGAACTAATACACTGTCAGAGAGGACTGTATCTTCCGTTTCATATATGTTTTTCACAGCCTGATCCTTGGGCAAAACAATACTCTCTTCTGCACACACCAAGAAGCCTGGAACCTCAACCTCCCCACCAAGGCCGATGACAGACTTAAATGTGACATCTCCAAGTCCACAGGCTTCCACCGCATTGATTTGATTCATTTTGGTGGATGAAGGAAATTGCAAGTGGGCCTCCGGGTTACAAAGAGGAACATCGGTCTGTTGATTAGATAGTGGTAGGTAAGACATATTATTTTTAAACATTTAAACTAACAGGAGCAAGCATAAGTATGACCTCACTTTTGTCAGCAGTGATTTGGATTTGAACCTCGATAATGGAGTTGACATAGGCAGCATTTCATTCTGCACACTTCTCAGAGGGGTACGCTCCACACCTCTGCCTGGAGGCTGACATTAACAGAAGTAAAAGTAGTATTAGCTTGTTCAGTTGTGATTTAACAACAAATTGAGCACAAAAGTCTTACCAAGCCTTCCCCACTAAAACTTGACTTCCTGGAGGACATCACTCTGGAGAGCTGGGACACCTTTTACAACTGCAAAGGACGACAAAGACTTTTCTAATAAACGTGCTTAAAATGTTAATGAAACTGCTTGGTAGACACTAACGTTAAGTCCGTTTCTACATTGAAAACACGTTAACCACCGAGCTAAGAAGCTATCGATATTACGCTACGTGACGTTATAGAGCAACGGAACAGAAATAACTTTAGGCTCACTAACTCATTCATGAACGTTAATAACTAAACTAACCTAGCTAACTGGGCTGTATGATGTAACGTAACAATTGAGTATCACGTAGTGTATTGGTAAGAGTAATGTTAGCAAGGGCGTAGGGCTAGCAAACCTCTAGTTTAGGAAAGCGTTACCGAAGTCGTTAGCGAACGTAAATTACGGCTTCGGCAGCTAACGGACATTTTAAGATAAACAAATTAATTTACTATGATCTGTGAACTTGAGTTATACACATTACCTTCCAATGTTTACCAGCCGACAACTTTACGCGAATTGGGTAAACAAACGCTGAGCGTCGAGCTGCTGCCTTCAAACCGCGTTTCATTCAAAACACAAATGTCAGCTCTGTTATTGGTCCATTTCTCTTCTTCTGTGGTTGTGTGACGCGCTGGGCGGACGTACCGCGTCCTACCGCACAGTGCTGCCCCCAACAGGACGTTATTGTCATTACTCCATGGGGATTTTTTTCTAAGGCCCTTCAATCTTAATGTTGCCTTTTAGGTATATACAGGCGAAGTTTGTTCTTTACAATTATATGCATACAAATATAAATAACTCGTATTAGTCACTGTCATTAACTTCTATCATCAAAATATTTAAATACATTTAAACCGCTAATATGCAGTGAAAAATAACATGTTTACTTTACAGTTCAATTAATTAAACCTCATTGTGTAATTATTTCTGAATTCCTGCCTGCCTCTGACACTAAAAACCTCCCCCCTTAGTTATATAAATATCCCCATTTCACAAAGATAAGCAACAATATTGTTGTCATTGTTACCCTTAATTCATCCGGACCTCATTAAAGTTATGAAAATTATTTGCCTAGTAATTTCAATGTGTGTTTTGAAGATGTAAATGCATGCATTCAACACCGTAAACATAAATGTTTCCTTTATCCTTTGGCCACCATTCTCTTCCTCTCTCCAACTAAAAAATACACCACAGTAAAGCCATAAGTGGAGAGGGATTTACTGTCACTGTTGGTATGAGCAGTTACACCAGTCAATGACAAAAAAAGGTTGTCAGCCAGACATGAAAAATACATGAAAATGGAAATATATTTATTGTTATGCACTTTTCACCAATTCAAATTTTTCGTAATTTCAACCTACCTGGCAATAAACACTTTTGATCCTGAAATAAACTTTTACACCAGCGCAGAAGAAGTCTCGACCGAAGGTAAACGTGCAAACAATATCATGAAGATGTATGAAAGAAGTGGGCAAGCATGTTAATACTTCATGAGAAGAACTTATATAATTTACTACATTCGTACAATCAAACCTATTTCTAGATCACTTGACCTGGACAACGTACAACCATTTCATCACGTACAACAAGTGTACAACAAGCCTTAAAAAAAGAAGCATTTATGTTATAAAAAATACTTTTATTGGATGTACTTATATGACATTGAATGCATCTTGGCTTTCATGTTTTTAAATTTTATACGGTCAAAATAATTTTACCACTTAAACATTTGTCAGTATAGAAATTACCTGGAAATGTTGATTTGAGGCACATTTGAGAGGCTCTGTTTTTGTTTCTAAACAAACATGAAAACTGAGTCTTTCCAGCTCTGAAGCTCTCCGTGAAAAGGAGTTCTCACAATGAAGCAATGTGTTGCTCAACAGGTCGCACCTGCAGTACCTCAGCAAAGCCTTGTCCAAACCAGCAGGTGATGTCCGCCGTGTCCAGGATGAAGAAGAAGAGTCTGTCCCTGCAGCGGTTCCTCCTGTAGACTGACCGAGGGTCTGCTGACAGCACCCCTCTGATAGCGGCAGCAGCTTCCTCTGGACTGCGAAGAAACTTGAACCGGGGTCTTCCACTTTCAGAGGGCCCTGTGTGACATGTAGGTTGGTGGGTTTTTTGTTGTTGTTTTTTCCCCCAATGGCATCACTTTTTTTAATCACACAAATCCTCATGCATCCATTATTGTTGAATATTAATCTTGCAAGCTGTATAAACTGTATATAGACATACATGCTTATACCATTCAGAACCACACACTTCACACCTATTTGTATCTACATACTAGTTCAATTATTGTTGATAATGTTGATGTTTTGTTCAGTTTTGTTGTCCTTGATTTAAGCTCTATGTCTATTTATATCTTCCTGTAAATTTCTGTCTGTAAGGACATTGAAAGCAATCAAAAAGGGACAAAATTGTTCATGTGTAAACACAAAACGGATTCTGAAAGACTGTTTTCATATTCATCTCTTTCACAACAGCATCCTCTTGTGGACAGAAACACAACAACACCCTTTTAGCTAGTAATTTGGTTTACCTGACAGGTGCGTGGGAAGGAAGTCTGCTAACTCCCTCTCAGCCTGGGGAGTGAAGCGCACCTCCAAACTGCTGACAGGAGGCTCTCTGATCCAGCTAGCGATGGCACTGTGGGCCTCCTCGCCATAGCAAGGGCGGTCCACAGTCGCATCTGGTGCTATGGTTTTGGGAGAGTCTGAAACTTGACCCTCTCTTGAACAACTCGGCTGGTGAAGGTCCCGCTGGCTCGCATAGGCCTTGACCTCCTCCAGCACATCGTGGAGGTCTTTGTGGAGCGAAAACTGAGCACTGACTGACGGAGATGAATCTGTGACCGAAATATCAGCTTCCGATTTGTCTCTTGAGAGGAAACTACAAAAGTCATCATCATCATCATCATCACTTCTTTCACTTTTTAGGCCTGACTGATCATCGGAGTCTTTTGGGGGGTTTAATATATCTACTGTCTCATCTGAGCTCATCCTGGAGTCGGGGTTGTCGTACTCTGGGATGTAGGGTTTGATGTCCAGGACTGGGGTTCCAGCAATCATGTCAATGTTTGAAAGATGTATTGTATCACCTAGAAAATAAACGGTGGGGCAGCATTAGTTTCTATCAAGCAACTTGTTTCTGTGGCTGAGGATACATTTGACAGCGGAACATTTAAGCTTCTAGTATATTTAAATAAAGTGCAAGCAGGAAAATATATTCTGTCCATTGGTGTAGTCTAGTATTAAGAGTTCTTAAAAAGTGACATGTCTACACAATCTGTACAAAGGTCCTCACAAAGACACAAACAAGGCATTTTGCACACAATCCACAATTGATGACATATTGTTTGTCAATCACACTCACCTACTATGCTATCAAGTCTAGCCAGAGTTAGGCCCAAGGCATTTGGTCGGTGGGGACTGCGTGTCGAGTACACGCCAACTCTCTGACCGTTGAGTCTCGGAGGCTTCACTTTGGCTTTGTAACTCAAGTGCCCATTTTTGTGAAAGAGAAAGATGATCCTGAAAAGACCACATGGGGAAAACACACACATGACATGAAATAAACAGTGGGTACGAAAAGACTGTATGTGTGCAGAGGTGGTTTTGTGGCCGAAGAACATTTCAAAAATGGGAAATGAAATCCTAAGTCATTAGTACTCAAGTAATAGATGGGTAGGCAACCTAAACATATACTGCTTCTGTCAGAGGAATAAAAAGCTACTATATATTACCTGAAAAGTGCCAAATAAAGAGTATTTATCCAGCCTCAATACCAGTCTGACATGTCTTATAGCTCTTATTGGACCAGTAAAAGGAAAACTCATTCAAGCAAGGAAAGGTCAGCAGCATTAGACTCAAATGGCTCCAATAAAATGCCCAAGTTTGCTTTGGTGCAATATAATCATAAAATGGAATGCCTTTATGTCGACTCCTAATATCAACTGTATATGTAACTCCTGAAGGTCACAATTAAATAAAGTGTCCAGACACACTTCAAAAACGCACATTTAGCTAATTTAATTTACAGCATTTTATTAAGGTGATAATCTGAATGTCCCGTTTGAGTCAAGGTCAGTGAAAGGAAAAACATTGCTACAAATCCAGCAGCAACAGCTTTTGCTTTTATTTCATGTAATAAGAACCCCAAACCATGGACTGGACTTCTAATAATTAAATACATACAGTATAAACACACATTACACCAACTGCATGAGACCTACCAGACATGGGAATATTGCTGCAGACCCACCAGGGCGTGCTCAGGGTTATTGAAGACACTCTGCTGGATGCGCAGTTCGCCCCTTGAGGGGCCACAAATGGTGGGTTGTCTGGGTGTCCCATTCTTGACAGAGAAACAGGAAGTGATGTAACCAATTGGGACTGTCTGGATGTTTCCTGGAGTGTTACAGAGATAACAACATTGTTTACATTGATAATATTTTCTAAATTGTGTAACACAGATGCATCTTTCTGAACTTATTTATCACACTGCTTGTTATGTATAAGTAACTATATATTTATTGTATGTGTGGGTTTTTTCTCTACTTTTAGTATTATTGAACTGCATAGCAACATCTCATTCATTATCTTTATGCAATTCACAAATAAGCAACCTTACCGTTAACCTTGTTAATATTTTAGCAATTTATATATTTTGAATATCTCTTTATTGTTATTTTTATACTTGCACCTTTACTTATATTTCATATTTGCATTCTTTCCTGCTTTGCATTACAACTGCATTTCCATTCCAATTGTATTTCAGTGTCAAAACTGTCAAATTTAAATGACTGCAAATTTAATATTTAAGACAATAAAAGCACATTCCTGATGTTGGTAACTGAGATCATCAATCATAATGTACTAATCAATTAATCCCAATAATACCAGACAGATTAATCTGTCTGTAAATATTTATACACAAGTATTTATTGTACGATCAAAACTCCCATTTGGTTGAAAAAATCCTTTGGGAGGAAGCAAATTGTAATGGTTCTTATCTTATATGATGAGATGCAGTAATATAAAGTAGCCGCGTTAATAAAGTAGGAAATATTGTAAAAATACATCTTTCTTTACATTACTATTGTGGCTGACTTTATGGTTGCACTAATGGTAAGTACCTTGCTCTAATGCAGCCTGCGGTGGTGGTGCTGGTGAAGACGGTGGTGCTGTCTGGTCTTTATCAGGTTCACAGAGTCCGATCTTGGACACAGCAGACTGAATAGATATCATGTGTTTGCGATGACCTCGAATCCCACTGTCCAACATCTGCCTGTCAAAGAAGAATCAAATGCAAGTAAATAGCATGTCAAAAGAAATGAAAATATGCAATGCAATGAATGACAACGTCAGTAAAGAAACACAAGGAAATGCAAGGCAACTCCATTTCTAAAGATAAAGTATCAATAACACATCAACACGTTTATATAAAGAGAGCTACAGCTGTTAGAAAGGTGAATGGTTCATTCCCATCTCCACCGACCTCAAGTTCTTGATTTCCGTCCTCATCACAGAAATCTGCTGATTCAGTTTATTGATGTGCTCGCCGCAGCAGTCACACAGAGGACTCATCTTACTGACACAAAGGATGACAAAAATAACTGACTATTCGGTATTAGTTAGCTTTTAGCTAACTGGTTAAACAGCAACAAACCACTGACGAAACACGTGGGAGTCTCTCAATGCGGAAGCGCGGGTTTGACTTCCGGTTGGCCAACCAGGACTCAGTCGTCCCGGGTGTCAACACAACTAGCTGACAGTCTGAGCAGGGGATCTTTCTTCTGTTGGATACCTTATATTATGTATATATTGTATATTGTATATTGTAACGTAAATGTAGGTAGAAAACTCGACTTGCAGCCAACACATATAAATTACGCATGAATGTTGCAGAAGCAATTGATACATTTGCACCAGTTTTGCAGCCCACTGGATGTTTGATTATGCTTTAATTTTTTTTTACAGCACAGTATTTTATTTAATCAATTAATATGAAAATGTGATTGTTACTTCAAATATAGCCAACATGGTTAAACATAACGTGGTGGTTCGACTGCATGTTTTATATCAGCAGAGGGCAACCAAGAGTAATGTCACCCGCCACGTTTTCTTTCTTTTTTTTCTATAAGCTTTATTTATGAATACATGACGAATGGCAGACAGATAATCGTACAATATAGTCAGTGCTTTTTGAATTAACTTTAACTCTGCTACATTTCAGACAGAAATATTGTCCTGATCTTACCTAACACATTCAAATGCATCAATGATGATAATAAAATACATATTTTGTATGATAAAATTACACTGGCAGGGGGCATTCTGCTGTATAATGAACACTTTTATTTTTAATACTTTGAATACATTTTTGATAATAATTTTGGTGGACTTTGAGTTCTAATACACTTACATTATGGTATAGTTGCTTTAACTGTACTAAAGGATCCAAATATGTATCCACCTCTATATATAGGCTATGTTCTACCAACCAAATAGTGAATATATATTATAATAATAGATTAAATAAAGCCAGCTACACAGGTCTGTACTAACATGGCACAGATGAAATACGGACATACATATATTCTGTTCACACTGTAGGCAAAAACCTTTTGATCAGTCAAGGAGGGTATTGTTAGAGTAGGATGTTTGTATTTTATCAGAGTAAAATTTGGACGTAATTTAATTTCTCAATCGAAGTGAAAACAATTGACAAATTCAGTAAATTTGTTAAATCAATAATTTGTATTAATTCAAATGAAATAAATATATGTCACACCAATATAATTTATTGTATCAATGTATCATTGATCGTATATTTCTAATCACACATTATGACCACATTCAAATGATTGTAAGCAGGGTATTTTATTAGGTCAATAACAACTTTTTACACAATTCTATAAACCCATAATTACAAACAAATCATCCCCAATGATGTATACAATTTACTCATTGAAAGCAAGCAAAATGTGTTGTTTACTGAATGCAAAATATAAAATAGATAGAAGATTTTGCAGTGAAGAACAAACTAAAATAAATAAGCAAACATGTTTGTTTTGAATTAATACATTTGTCAAATAAGCAATGCAAATGCTCAGTATGTTTGTTCTCTTCAACCAACACTAACAAATTCAAAGCACACTAACCAAAATAATACTTGGATACAAAATGTGTTCGGAAAAGAAGGAAGTCTGAGCCGAGGCGGTATCTGAAAACAGGGTTTAAGAAAATTAGAACAAATTATCTGGGAAATATTTTTGTGGAGGAGGCGTCGGGGACAAGGTTGGAATTGAGAACATTTTGTTTTGCTCAGGTACGTTGTTCAACGATGTCCCAATCAAATCTATAATAAAAAAAAAAAACAGGAAACAATTAATATTAAGACAAATGTTGATAAATATTTTCCACACCATTCATTCTCCTTGCGGTCTAATTCTCCTCTTTAATACCTTCATTGGCTCTTTTGTCTTGAGATGAAGTGATGTCCTCCTCTTCATCAGGGTCCAGGCCCTTAATCAGGACCTGGTCAAGGGCCTCCCTGCATTGTGACTCTGTGAAGACGGTCTCCTCCTGCAGAGGAGCTGCAGCAAGATCAGAGGCTTGAGTCAGGACGGGAACTGTGACTGGAACAGCATCTGGAGCTGGAGCTGAATCTGGAACAGGGACTGGAGCCGTATCTTTGACGGCAGATGGAACAGGAGCTGAGGGTGAAAAGGGGGCTGCAGTCGGCTTTACTGATGCTGGAGAAGTCAGAGTAGGAGCAAAGATGGAGCTTTGGATGGATTGAAGCACTGCAGGGGCAGCAGGGACAGATGAAGGTTGTGATTCCACAGCAAGTAAAGGGGATAGAGAGCCTGGTGTTTGATCTGGGATGATCTCCGCAGGTTCAGGGACCACCACCGCAGGAGCTTCCTGAGGCACTGTTGCCTCCACCTGAATGATAGAGAACTCTGGCGTGGGCTCGCTCTTCTTGGGCCTCCCACTCCTCTTGCTGCTACTCTCGGCCCTGGGTTTTTTCCTCTGGCTCTCAACCCTGAGAGAGTACAGCAAATGCAATCAACCTCATACAAGTGGGCATTGAAACAGCTTTTTGGGATACTTTTGCAAAGCTAATAGTACAAAGTCCTTGACCTGGATCTGGGGCGTCAATAGAAACACAAAAGTAACCTTTGATTTACTCTTGCTCCATATTCAATATAAAGCAGAGGAGTGATAAGGAACTGGAGTGCTGATAACGATTTAACCATGCATTGTGAAGTACAGCGTAATATAGAAGCAAGTTTTGTTAATAAAGCCTTATTTAACATTACTGATGCTAATCTTTCTATTTGTACTCTCCATGGTACTGTAGATTTGGTCTGCACTGCTAAACCTATGATGGTTACTCCAAATGAAGATAGCTGTACATGTAGGTCACAGCACTAACATTGGCTAATCCTTTCTTTAAATTTACCCAAAAACCCACTGGTTAGTCTCTTTTTCTTCTGCTTCTGCTTTTCTCTTCCTCAGAAGATTCCTGTCCCGCAATCGGCGACGGATCCCCCCTACGAAACAGAGAAACAACAAGGGCAGCGTGAAACCAAAGAGCAGTACTTTTTACGCGTGACCAGCAAATGTGGAGGATGACTGATGGTGGAGAAAGCTGCGGTTCAGACACATTTGTTCTTCTAGCTTCACCCGGGCAAGTGATTGACTGAAACATGTCCTCACTTGGGTTTAAAATACATAAAGATTAGTAACAGTAGCTGAGCTGTTGATTAAAGTATTTCTGTCTGAGTTGACCAAAAGATACCACACAGTATGCAAATGAATAGCTGGCTTACTCAACCGTCTAGTGTGGAAATAATGAAATAGGCCTTAATTTAAAAAAAGAAGAGACGTAAATCTTGAAAGTTACCTTGGTCCTCATTCGAATGTGTGTATTCCGACTCTTGTTTCTCTTGCTGCAACGTCTCCTCCATTCTGAGTCCTGGTATGAATGAATTCAAATCTTTGAAGGCGGGCAAGTGCCAAAAAGAAGACAGAATAACTTCTGTTTTCTTTTCCCACCCCTAAATGAATTATCTGGTTAACCATTACCATAGTGCTGGAAGAGTTCTTGCAGCTTTGGTCTTATCGTATTTGTAAAGCTGGAGGAGTTGGCACAGTATTGACAGAGAGAGAGAGAGAGAGAGAGAGAGAGAGAGAAATTTGTGTGAGGGCAGTGTGTGATAGGGATAAAATATGTATGAGGTAAAGGGGGAGATAATAAAGTATTTATCTTATTAGACTAAAATGTTGTCTTAATTAAACTAGTAAACTAATAGAAAAAAAGGACTCTTTTGTTTTACATGCATGTTTATGTGCACGCCAGCAGCTGATAGTGAAGCTGAAATGTCATTGTTGCTTAGCAATGGCATAAATACACTTTGACTGAATTTATATAAACAATTATTCATTGTCTAAATTACCTAATATTGTTGGCAGGCACAACACAGTTCCACAGTTAAATGAAATCCTGAATAAGACAGAAATGAGCCAATATTTCAAATCCCTGTGTGTTTCTTTCTGCATAAATAACAATAATCACCAATTAGCATACTAAAAACTGTCTTTTTCTAATAAAGCAGTATGTCATAAAGTACTCTGAGTAGACTACTGTGTTGAAAAGCCATCAGACAGCATGAGACCCGGCAAGATGTCGCGTCCTCAACCGGAGTGGAGGCATACCCGTCTTATCTCACAGATGGAGAGATGCTCAGTTGGGGCGTGTTCTCAATCTTCTCCGAGCACATTGATGTGTGTGTTTGAGCCACTTGGAGAAAGAAGCTGTCCAGCAGAGTAAATAACACAGAACTGCCAATTGCTTGCAGCACTGAAGAGGAAATGTTGAGGGTCTCTTGGTTAAATTCAAGAAGCTTCTTGCAATTGACACACACTTTCTAAAATTATAGTAAGAGAACTGTGTTTACATCTTGAACTATACTCTGTTTTGTGCAGTACTTTCTTTATGGATGAACTTATATGACTGCAGACAAGTTGGAAAGCCACACAATGCCAAGTATTATAACCTCTTTCTCTGGGATACACTGACTGAGATGAACAAACTGTCCCATTGTTATATTCAAACAGACACTGACACAGACACACACACAGGCAGCTAAACTACCTTGAACATTTAGCAGCACCTTCAGTATCAAGGTCAACTGCCAGCTGCATTGAAAAGACCACAGGCTGCACAGTTAACTCTCCAGCTGAAAACAGACACAAGACTGGACTCCTTCCATGTGTGCATATCTTTCCAATTGACGGATTATTATCAGCGTTACTGCTACAACCACACGCTGTAAAGGCTGTCACTCACACACAGCCCTACTGTTGCACAATACAACTTACATTTGAAGAATGTCAAAGCAGATATTACATCTTCTGGTGTACATTTTCTATACTAAACACTGATTGAAAAACAGTCTATACACATATTATGAACACATAACTTGAACAAGGCCAAATACTATTTGGATACTGTACCATGTAGACATGTTGGATATACAGAATTGTAGTCTGGATCCATGTTTATTTGTGTTAAATCTTTACTATTCTACTAACTAACCTTGAAATAATATAAATATTTCTACCATAAGGCATAGTATAATTAGTGATTCATATGTCAATATATAAAGGGCAACAACTCCTACTCAGTAGACTTGTACTTGAGGGCTCTGGTGTCTCAGGAAGTAAAGGGGGGTGGAGTTTGGAGGGTTGCCCTACTCCCCATGTGCATATACAATGCTCTCTTTACTACAAACCAAACACACCCCTCCTTTCTCGCTGTGTGTCCAAACCTTAAAGGAATCTGGCATTTATGAACCAAAAGCACTACACCATTTATCCATGCTGCACTTTATTGATCAAAATGGTCACAGGGATCATAAATTCAACATTGTCTGTTTATAGTTACAATTATGCATTGTGTCAAACAAAGGAATTCAACAGGTTTCTAATACTACTAATCAAAACAGGGTGTATTTAAAATGTTAAGATATTCGCCTCATTTACTCATTCAATGTGAAACCATAACAATGTAACGCTTAATACATCAAACGTGGGGATGTTTTCAAGCCACGAGCCTATAAATTAGGCAGATAAACAAAGTTGACCATATGACCTACTTTATCGACGTCTAATTGGTTGAACGTTATTCTCGGTAAACTGTGTCCATAATGCGGACTTCGTTCATGTAATAAAACCGACTTTACATACAAAACGCTGTGAACTTCACTAAACATAGTACAGCACTTTCCTTACAGGAATAAATTGCACCATAGCACTGTTTCGGGGCAGCGTCATGTTTTGTGACCGCAATGCCTTTATAGGGGCGATGGGCGTTTCTGGACGCAGATGGCGCTGTTGAGCATTTATTTTGTTTCAGTCCCGTTTCCCTCCATGGTTTCTCCTCTCTCCGACTAACTTAGCGTTTGGCTCAGTTCATTATACAGTCCTATATTCTCCCTCCATTAGGGCATCTCTGCCTTTGGACTGAAGATCCCACCAAAACCCAAGAGAGAAAAGTTTTACTTTCATAGGGCAAGATGGACATGAAAAAGAGGATCCACTTGGAGCTAAGAAACAGGACACCGTCTGATGTGAGTCGTGCTTTTTAAAAACCAACCCTTAGTTTTCTGGCTAGCCTCGCTAGCCTGCTTGCTACTTTTTTTGCTTTGCGAGTGACCTGTGTGGCTAACGTAATGGTGACCACATGGGCTTTAGATGAATGTTTCTGCTTTATAATGTGGCGGAAAACACTCGCACAACAAGCTTAATCCTTGATACTGCTCTGGATTGGGCGTATAGAGGCAACGAGAGGAGAAAAGCTACAACGTTATTCAATCGTTACTTTGAAACGGCGATTCCTCAGCTCGCTGGCATTATTGCAGTGCTTTAACCGTTTCGCAGCCTCCTTGGTCAGCGGTGCACACACACACGATCCAGCTGGACTCGCACAATTAGTAAACTTCTTTTTACGCTGATATATTGGGAAATTTGCATCCTGCGCCGCGGTCGGCATTCACAGAGCGGTAAATTTTATACCCAGGGAGCCATGTTTGCTGCTAGCATAACTGCTAAAAATGGGGCGCTCTTTTTTGTTACAAATGCTCTTTACAACTCCCAAGGCGTCTGATTAAAAAAAAACTAAATTAGTTTTTGTTGCATGTAAAACGGGCCATCGGCGATCACGAGTTATGTCTGGAAATGTCTGTAGAGTACGTTAATATCAAATGGCCAGATTCAGCAGCGACAACAAAAAACAGTCACTTGATTCACGAGTCATCCATACCTTGACCACTTAACATTAAGCCCCTGTTACAATCACCAAAGCCAGTTGATATTTACACAATCTCGCAAATAGCCTCCTATGTCGTGTGATCGCTGATTGTTTAAAGCCACGTTTAAAGCTGCTGCGATTCGTAAGTTTTTTTTTTTTTTTTTAAATGGAAAGTGTGCAGCGGGTTATTCGCCCCCCAAAAAATAGCGTCCACACTATACAGCAGCTACGTTGATGTTACCCCAAATATGCTCGGCTAAATGTTGCACTTATTTAATGAAGTCTGGTGATCAGATGATCCCGTCATCCAGATCACAGCCATCTAGCTAAACTTAGTGTTTTTGTTCCCGCCACATTACCCCCACTGTACAAAGACAACAAAAATATACCCAGTCGTAAACTTAAAACGTCAGAAACTATTCTTTCGTCCAGTTATTGTAAGCAGAGCTAAACTCGTCGTTGTTTTGCAACTATACGTGTCAATTTGTTGCCCGACGGATTCGTTAACCGAGGCTGCTTCAATGACACGGAGATCCGGTGCACCGCGCTTGATGCGTGGGCAGCCAGAAACTCGACGGTCGGCGTGTCCTCTCGACTCATGCATAAAAATAAAACTGATTTAACATCGAAAAATAACTTAGGTAACGTGTAAAGTCACGATAATTACTCGTTAAAAGCAGCTGTTTTGCCATTGGAGTGTTCAGAGAACTGCATACTGTATCTCAGGAATCGCCATGTTGTCATTCTGTCGTCTTTGAAGCTCTGGGAGAAAGGAACTGTCTCCATCTTTGTTTTTTACTATATTTCCTTCGCCACTTCGACCTGAAAAACGACGTTGTGCCCAGTAACAAACTGGCAATATCGGTCGTTCGCTCGACGACAAGAAATACTCCGCTTCCCAAATGAAAGCTGGTTTAACGGAGAGAAAAAAAAGAAACTCTGTACAAAGGGTGTATTCGCAATCCTTTCCGTTGCTGTTGGGTTGGCTAATGGCGGGCAGACAGACCTCTGTAGCTGCTCCTCTGCTGCACGGCAGCGTTTAAAAGGGGCAATGGCTAGCCTGTAGCGAGCTAACCTAGCTCACTAAAAAAATCATTGCATTTGTCATTAGTGGCTGCAGCAGCAGGCCAGGTGGAAGCTACCGTGTTGCTCTTCGTCGTTTCAATTAAATCTGTATATTACCCGACATGCCCGGATACGTTATGCACACGAGCGATTTTAGACGAAGTCACATTAAACGTTTCAGGGTTTTTACTTGAGAAATCCTGATCTTTGACGTTTGCCACCAACTTTTTTTTTTGCAACGTTTTTCTCCAACATTGAATTGCGCAACCAGTTATTACTCAAACTAACTCCGCCTTCAGGACTTGTTTTGTAACATTTTAAAGCAACTACAAATTACATTTTAGATTCCTTTACACACAGTTAAGGGACATTTTTCATAAACAACACCCACTGTTTAACACGTTATGTTGTCTGGTAGCTTGTTTTCTTTTTTTAAGGATTTTGTCAAAAATAGATATACTTTCTTTTGTTTCTGAAAAGAGTTTGCAAAACATTTTATATATTAAATATGATTTTTGTTTTGTTTTAAAATAAATTATAATTATGGGATAATAGTAAGTGTCGTTTCACTTAATGCACAAAACTTGTTTTTATGTGATATATTATACTTTTCTTTATTTCAGGTACGAGAACTTGTCCTTGACAATTGTCGATCAGTTGAAGGAAAAATCGAAGGCCTCACAGCTGAGTTCGTCAACCTGGAATTCCTCAGTTTGATAAATGTTGGCTTAATGTCAGTCTCCAACTTGCCCAAACTAGGAAAACTCAAAAAGGTAAAACATGATGTTCCACCTTCTTCACGTCCCACGTAAAAGCACAATTGTGACAAAATGTCAGCTGGAATAATATTTCCTTCTCCCATCTTTCAGCTGGAGTTGAGTGACAACAGAATCAGCGGTGGCCTTGATGTTTTAGCAGAGAAACTACCCAACCTCACACATCTAAACCTGAGTGGCAACAAATTGAAAGACATTAGCACATTGGAACCGTTGGTATGTGTTTTCAGATACGTTAGATGCAACACTGACATACATAACATATCCATCTGTATGCCACCAGAATGTGTATACTCTGTCTTAGGTTTGTGCAGACATTGGACCTTTTGTTATATTGTATCATGTTCATGCCAAATTCATTATTGAACAAAGCACACACATTTATACACATTCTTGTCACGCACACAAATGTATTAATGTAGATGTGATTATGGTAATGAACTGTTCTCAACCAACAGCATACAAATAACATATGCATTTCTAATTTGAGCATGGCTTTCTGTATATTCAGATATAAATATTTAAACTGCAACTGACCTTTCAAAGGGTTCAGCAGATATCGTCCTTTTTATATATTACACATTCAATAACCACTTACAGTATATGAATTTCCAGATATGATTCTTAAATATTATTTGTTCTTATACACATTTCCATATGCATACAGCATTCTTCTAGTTAAGGGTGCAAGAAACTGGGAATTCAGTTGAGAAATTCATTCTCTAATCCAGAATATTAAGTACCTATAAATCAATGTAGTGCATCACATTGATGGAAAAATCTTGTAAATCCATCATTGCATCAAAGTAGTTATGCTAACAGTGCCCTAATAAAACCAGATAACCAACTTTGTATAAATGGTATTGCAAATTATCCACTGACACATTTTACAGTATCAGCCAACCTCACACACACACACTTGAGAAACTAGTTGCTTTAACCCTTGAACTGATATGCAGCATGTGACATGTTTCTCATCACAGTTCTTTGCTAAATTTGATCAACAGAAAAAGCTGGTTAACCTGAAAAGTTTGGACCTGTTCAACTGTGAAGTGACAAACCTGAATGACTACAGAGAGAGTGTGTTCAAGCTGCTGCCACAGCTCACCTACCTGGACGGCTACGACATGGAGGACCGGGAAGCCTCTGACTCTGACGGAGAGGTGGACGGAGACGGCGTCGATGATGATGAAGACGAAGGTAAGAAAATCATCCAATATCTTGGGTCTTTACTGCAAGTTAAGTCCACAGTAGCTGGGAAGATATAAATATGAGACGAAAATACTGCTCAATAGATGGATAGATATATACTTTATTATTAATCCCCAGGGGGAAATTTGTTTGTGGCAGTAGCAAGCAAGTTACATACTCAATATTTGTATGTTTACTATGAAAAATACTCAATACATGCAATAAAATAGCAGAGCATATTCATTTAAGAACATTAAATAATATAGAAAATGCAAGTGTATACAGTGAATTAGAAGTATATACAGTGAAAGAGTTATTGATGATTCAATTGAGGGAGGATTATAAAGTCTTATTGCAGTTGGCAGGAATGATCTCCAGTATCTGTCCTTGGATATGAAAGTACAGTCCAGCCGAATCATGGCTGCCTGTCTGCACTTTGTTTTTGTTTTTGTTTGCAACACGATTTCATTCTGTGTCGCTCCCTTTGAGCATGAAGTCTACAACTGTTGGATTTCGATTACAGAACGATTCCATTTTGTCTGCGGGTGACCGACGGTTGTTGCTTTTGTAATTGCAGAGGGAGAGGAGGAGGAAGATGAGGATGGTGAGGACTTTGACGAGGAAGACGATGACGAGGAAGATGAAGAGGAGGTAGAGGGAGAAGGGGAAGCTGAAGGAGAAGGAGAAGAAGACGATGATGAGGTCAGCGGAGAAGATGAGGTAATTAAATAAGTTCAATACAAATCTTCTTGCGAGGAGTTTGAATTCATTTTATTTATTTTTTCTGTTAACTTTATAAAACATTTTTGTTTACCAAGGAGGAAGACTTTACTCAGGATGGGGAAGTAGATGAAGAAGATGACTTTGATGAGGATGAAGACGGTATGTAACATTTCCACAGTTGAACACCATTCTCTTTACATATCAAAAATGCATTCAAACCCAGAGCACTTCAAACTTATTTCAACACATTAACTGTTAGTATAAGTAAAACACTCACCACCTCTCTTCATATCACAACTCTAAACCCTCCACAAGGCGAAGAACTGGTTTATGTTTTTAATGTCCTGAGATGTGGTACTTATACTGCCAGATTGGGTTAGAACGATGTTTCTTTATTAAAAAGTTCCAGAAGTATTGCAATCAATACTGCAGCCTGAGACTGTGATCCACTGATGCACATACCTCTGATTTACTAACTTTAAAGTAAGTCAAAGGTGCATTTACTGTTGAGTCCAAATTATTGCACGTTTCATATTTGTGTGTACTCTTACTTAACTATTACAAATGAAAGTGCAAAAATTATTCTGCATAGTCCCATATTGCATTGTTTATTATTGTGTAGTTCTCAAATGGGGGTACTAGTACCCCCATTTCTCTTCTAAAAATAAAATACAAATCCTTTAAAAATAGTTATTTAATAAATATTCAATAATGTATGTTCTTAAACGGAATTGTATATATTCCATATTAAATTGGACACTGATGGCACGGCACTGTGTATTACATTTATTTATTTTTTTCAACCAAAAATGCTTTGCGCTGGTTAGGGGAAACTTGGCTGAAATACAATTCCACAGGGGGTACATCACCTTTTTAAAAGGTTGAGAACCGCTGGTGTAGTCAATAGTCAAATGTAGTTAAACAGCTGAAGTCCAGTTTTGAAAATGAAGCCGTTTTGCTCTAAATGGGATGGCAGAGTAAGGACAGCTTCAGATATAAAATTGTATTTTTGTACATAAGCTGCAGCTTAAAATAAAAGTAATGCGTGCATAGACAGGCACGTACATGTACATATGTGGGTGCACTTGATAATGACTAATAAAAACTGGATATCAGGAATAATATGACACCTGCTGGTGGTTCTGTTTACTGAGAGTTCACAAGCCAAGTGGCTTCCATGGGGATTGCCCACCACTGACCATTCATAATATAAGTAAAATAAGATAATACAGTTAGATCAATTATATAAAAAAATTGAGAACGTTAATATATCTTAAGGCTTGTCCGTGTAAAATATCTCAGGAGGGTCTGTTAAATCCTGAAAAATGTCAATACTGAAGATCCATATCTGACACTGTTTATTTTCAGCTCCTTATGGTGTAATGTATCACGTAGGGACAGCAACACATGATAGGGCCATTCTTAAGCACTGCGCCCCCCCCACCCCCCTCTCGCTCTCTCTCTCTCTCTCTAAGATCCCACTAGATCAGGGGTGTCAAACTCATTTTCACCGCGGGCCACTTCAGCATCATGGTCGCCCTCAAAGGGCCGGTTGTAACTGTAACACTGTATAAATTTAACTACTACCGAACATATTGTTAAATAACTGTCTTTGTATTGTTTATTCAAGTGTAACAATATTGTACATGCATTTATTTATATATATATATATATATATATATACATATATATATATATATATATATATATAAACCCACATTATTCTATCAAAGATCAAACTTAAAACAGAAGAAAATAACAAAGACAAAGATCAAACAATCGTTGTTATATTAACTTTGTTCAAAGCTTTTTTGTCACAGTTGAGAAGGACATAACTAGCCAATAATAACATGCATGTGGTCTGGGGCAGTGGTTCTACTGGTCTGGCTGCACCATCACCCCTGAATGAACCGAGATCCAAAGCAAGGAACATATTCAACTTCTCAAATGGATTTAATGAAAAGATGGTGCAGTTTGAGCCTGAAATGGTACAGAATCTCACATGCCAACACAAAAAAACTAGTTTGAAATATTCCCTTTTACACTCAATTAAAAACCCCAAAGTGCATCTTAAGGACACAAAGTAATACAACACACAATCATTTTATAACTTCAGCCTTTTTTAACAGACTCAGCAATGCTTTCATGCACAAACATAAAAAAAAGGTCGGGAATGAAGTGAACTATCACAAATAGTGCGTGTGTAAACTCATGCAAGTAAAGTGTGTTGTGAACGCAGCACTGAGGAGTGTGAATAGACGCACTCTGCTGCATTCAAAATTCCCTTCAAAATAAAATCACAGGATTTTTATATTGCCCATGCAAAGGTCCGCGACCCACTGAAAGCGGGTACGCGACGAACCGAAAACGGGTCCGCGACCGACTGAAAACGGGTCCGCAACCGACTGAAAACGGGTCCACGGTGGTGATCATGCCTTCCAAGCCGTCGCGGGCCACATAAAATGACGTGGCGGTTCACATTTGGCCCGCGGGCCTTGAGTTTGACACATGTGCACTAGATGATTGATAATGCAAGTTGTTTGTAATAGTTATCACTGGATATGTGTTAAAAAAAATTAAAAACAAAACTGTAAGATATGTAACTCGTAAAGACTATATTATATGTAGAATTTCCCACTGGACACTCCCTTGCACAAACCCTTATATTTAAATACACTCAACACTTTAAATTTACACTTGCCACTTTCACACAACACTTACATTCCATGCACTTTATCTTATTTTTGATATTCTGATATTCTACTGTTCAATTGTAAATACTCATTCATCCGTTCATGCATTCTCATTTATTGCACTGTTTATTGTTAAATGTGTATTGTTTAATGTTATGCACCTTCCGCCTGGACAAATTCCTTCAATGTGAAAACAAACATGGCAATAAATGGTTCTGATTCTGATTCTGATAAAAAAAGAAAATGTCAACAAAGGATTCTTGCATGATTAAAGGGTCGTACTGAGTCTTGCTGTTGAGCCTGCTTTACAAAATGTTCACTGTTTTTGAAATTGAAAATTGAAATTGGAGTGCTTGGTCTCGGCACACGATGATGACACAGATTGTCTCTCTTTGCCCCCAGAAGCAGAAGCCGCCAAAGGGGAGAAGAGAAAGCGAGACCCAGAGGATGAGGACGACGACGATGACGACGACGAAGACGACGATTAAGAGCAAAACTGAAAAATGAGAGCCTACCGAGTTACCCTTCCTCTCCCACAAACCCGAACGTCCGCCCTCCTACAACTCACACCCGCCTTTGTAATCCATGTCTCCCCCCCCCAGCTCTGAGCTCTTTTTACGGGGCAAGACTGTACCGGATGGGTGGGCCAAGTGGAGCTGCCACACCCTTTTTCTCCCCCACCCCCCCCTCATGGAACTGAGAGCCACCCAACACCCTCCTCCACCTCACCCTCCCCACGGCCCAGAGGTTCTCAGGCAGCCCAGCACTCAGCATTCCACAATTTCACTGTCGATCCCTCTTTATGTATTCCCGTGTGAGGACTTTGGGACTGGTATCTAGTTTTGGGTCTGTGCTTTTAATATTTTGTTGGATGAATTATTTTTTTTTGTTGTTGGGTTTATTATTTCTCAATTTATTTTTTTTTTTGGTCTTTTATTGTTTTTGTTCCCTACCTTATTTTTCCCAATAAAATTATTGCTATAGCAGCTGTGCAACCAGCGAGCCATGATTTTTAGTGTGGCCGCCTGTTGCACAAATCAAGGTTGTAGCTACATTTTTACTTTCTGTATGACAAAAAAACAACTTTGTAAATAAAATGTTAACATTTTGTGCTTTTCTCTTTTCCCGCCTTTTATTTTCTGGGGTCCCAAAATGAACGGAAAGTGACAAAATGACATCCTTTGCTGTTCTGTGTATTTTGATGGTGACTTGTAGTCCACAGAAAAGCTTTATGTCTAGTCTTAAAAACAGGTTTTGATTTTTGATTTTATTTTTACGAGTCTCCCTTGACACAATACTCTTCTCCAATTTCTAAGTGGAAATAGCCATTAGTCGCTGTAACCAGTACTGCTCACCATACTTGTTGTGAGGAGACCCTTTTCTAGAGCGTCCAATGTCAGAGCTGGGGGACAAAATCCAGTCTTATTCTGTGTAAAATGCTTTCTGTAATTCACCCATTCCTAATACTATATACAGTTTTCACAGTCCGAGTAAGTTAAATTAAGTGTTTGTGCTTTTAGTATGAAAACAAAAGTGATATTTTTTTAAAGACTCAAGAATATTCACTTAATTTGACTAACTCCGACTGCCAAAATCTCATTAGGTTTGGCTGAATGCATTTTTGCACAGAATGAGGACGGCAGATTTTGGCCCCCCGACTCTAACATTGGACATCAAGTAGGAAGGGATCGTTTCATGGCTATTATGGACCTGGAAAGTGGCTTGATGAGCCCTTGACTAAGCGATGTCTGCTTGGGGGACTCCTCATCACAGCCTTCATCAGGCCTCTGAGCTGTGAGCTGTTCAATCTTTGCTGGGTGTTTAATTTAAGTATCTTTTCAGGGGCTGAATTGTTGAGGATTTCACAAGAATAAAGGATAAGACAAAAAAAAACATTTGGTTATATCAAAATTAAAAAGTATGTTTTCTTCTTTCGTATCTTGTTAATAAATTAATGACCTTATCTTGTGACTTTTTGGAGAGCAAATTTGAATATTGGGCATGTGAGTATTGTTTTAAGACAGATTTGAGGACTTATGATTAAGGAATTTCCCCATTAAAGTTAATCGAAAATATATAACAATATATTCTGAAACTAAATATTGTTATTTTACATTACAGAAATAATAATGTTACCCAGAGATAAGAGCACTGGTCTGTATTTCCTTTATTTTTAACATTGAGCCCAACAATAGCAACTCAATTTCATTATAGTTCTTTTAAGGACCAATTTCTTTCTAAAATAGTTTATGGCTGTGGATCTTCTCCAGGCTTCTGCTTCATGTAGGGCCTTTTTTTATTTTAAACACAACCCAGACAATCATGTACTGATGAACAATGTTAGCCGTCTGCACGCTGCAGACTCAGAGATCCAAATAGTCAACCGTTCACTGAGGGAACTCCAGGACCAACGCTGATTAGCTGATTGAATATTAATGCATTAAATGTTTTTACTTAAATGTATTGTTTTGGGAAGGAACACATGCTCTGTTAGAGAAGAGACAAATAGATGTTTCAATATAGAAATATTAAATTATATTTATGGGATACAGTATATGTTGTTCTTACATTTTCGGAAACAATATTTAAAAAAAACAGAATAACATCTCTTAATGTTTTACTGAATACATTTAACAGAAAATAAAAGGAAGTCACAATAGCTGCATTAAAATGCATGAAGACAAGGCACAGTATGGCTTATATGAACCCAGCAACAAGCCTTTAATGACCTGGTTTTACTAAATCAGACATCTTCAGACGTGCATGCTCCAGTCTGCTCCAGTATCACGTAAAGACTGCCAGTGTGTGCATGCTTTATTACCAATAGGCTTCTGGAACAGATTGATGTTGTTGTTCTCATTTGGCTGGTTGAAATGTTTTTTTCTGAGGACTTTGGTATTGGCCACATTAATAATACAACCACAGAATGAGGATCCATCTATTACAATTGTTGGTACAGCAAAGTAATCATTACTTCAGCAGAAAAGTGTGATGATTAATTCATAAAATAATTTGGAAAAAAAGATTTGTGAAGAAACAACTTTCCTTCTCCACTCCCAATGCTTATTGTTAATAATTCATTCTAATGTATAACAAGTGGAAATTAAAATGATACTCTAGTTGCACAGGCACAAGGGTGGTTCACCACCAACATGTGTGGATATTGGTTTATCTAGCCGGCAGTGAGCTCATCATTCTGTTGTCTTAGGTTCATACTGTTTCCTTTAAAGAGTGTTATTTACAACTACAACTACAAATTAAAATCTATCAAATCAATTTAAAGAAGTACTCATGCAAATTAGTGCTGCACTTGGATGAAGCTGGTGAATTTAGAAAGAGAATGGTCAAAATATCCAGATTTTTGTTCCCTAATACGAGTCAAGCTCTAAAACTGTGCAGCCTCATTTCAGTTGATTCATCTTCTTTGTATGACCGTCTCTAAGAAGCAATCGCTATGTCTTTCAAATTCCCCACAACCAGTTTGTTATACAAGCTTACTGTTTCAAGAAGACAGAAGGAATCATTACAATGGTATCACAGGCTGAGAAGTAGACTACTAATAGCATCCTTCCTCTTCCGAAATGAAAGTAAAAAAATAATAACCAATAAAACACACCCTTGCCTGATTCAATTCAATCAGAGGTTTTGCTTTTACAGCCTGACTTGGTCACAAATGTCAAGGACCGGTTCACTGACTGGGTCTTGAATGATGCAAAGATGCTCGATAACAAAGATGACGCTTATGTCTCCGAAGTTAGGTTAGGTAGCCTACGTGGAATTAGCAGCCCTATAAAGCTAAGGCCTAAAAGCTACAGAAGTTTAGTGATGTTCTGCGTACTATTTATTTACAGCTGATGCCTCTAGCTCATGGTCGCTCAAAGTGCGGCCTGCTGGCCAATAGTGGCAATCAAAACGTTATTTTGAGATTAAATGCATGCATTAATATTATATTTTAATTATCTAATAGTGGCCCTTTTCAAGACTTTCCTTTTTAATAGCTTAGCCTACATTTAACACACTGCTCGGCTGCTGCTTCATGCTGTGCCCTCCTCACAAGCGTCGGACAGGTGAGGATGGACAACTTGTAGAAAGCACAGAAATTACACTGTCCTCGTTAGTCAAGTTAGCAATTTTTGTGGATGACTCAGTGAAATGCATTTTTCCGGTGCACATTCAAATGGGCACTCAAGAATGATGTTATGCTATGGTGGTAACTTTTGCTAACAGGCTAAATTTGGTTGCAGTTGTTGAGCTTGCTAGCTTAAAAGACGGGGTAACGCTACTTATAGGTGACATTGTGTAATGCAACTGAACATAAACCGTGTTATCAGGCAAAATGCCATCAAGAAATAAGACTTTTGAGAATTAAACATTTTAAATAAAAGCTTTAAATAAGATAATAACCAAATAAAATGAAATAACCATGAAAATGAATGATGAAAAACCTTTTCACAATAATGAGTTTTAAGTTTTAATAATTATTTTATTTTTATGAAACAACTTTCATACTATTTCATACTGTTTTTTATATTAATAAATATTGAAACTTGTGAGTGTCCATAGTTTCAGTGAGATGGGCCAGCAGTAAAGACGGTATATAAAACAAATTCTGCTGTTAACAGATCAGCCACTATAAAACACCGCTGAAGAAATTGGCTAAAAAATGGCAGCTGCTTTGTTATTTAGTGAGAGATATGCAATATTTATTGGTGGTTTGAACTGCATCAAGCATTCAATCCCCGAGATAGCCAATGATTGTTCTTCAAATGCACAATCTTGGCAGACAGTGCATCCTTTTTTATTTGCATTTCCAGAGAGACTTTTGAGAAGGAGAAATATTATAAAAATACAAATAAAATATTGTCTTGGGTGGGGAAAAAAATCAATTTAAATACATTCTGAAGGAAACAGACAGGATTAAGCTGGTTGGAATGGCTATGGATTTACAATCTACAACTGCTGTGATGTGTTCAAACAACCAAATCAGCCCTTGAGCAAGTCCACGTCAACTGCCAGCGCAGCAGTGCATTGTGGGAATGTGTTGAGACTCATCCACCAACAGCATTGGTGGTCAGAGTTCACTACGGCCGGGGCATTGCTGCTCCTGGACAAAAGTCAGCCTCAGATGAAGCTGTGCTAGAACGGTCCTGCCAGAGGTCAAAAGGTCCACAATTGTTTTGAGGCCAGTGTGTCTGTGTGTGCGTGGATTGGTGTGTGTGTGTGTGTGTGTGGGTTGGTGTGGCAGTTTCCATGCGTTACATCTTTCACAAGAGGCCATGAAATGTACGCCAAATCTAGAATATCGGTGCTTGTGCTTCTGACGACATAAATACAGGCATGCATGATAATTTGTGCTGTATGCGAGTGCTAATCTTGGGATAAACAGCTACTGTTTGTGTTGACTAATATCTGTTAGCGCTTCTGTGACATCTATGCATATTTACATGGCAGAGAATTGTTCCTCAACATGGAGAACAATGGAATGTTTAAAATCTGAAAGCAACTAATATGAGAAACTGGTCTTTCCTTGAGGGGAAACACATTTTTAAATCCCATTAGGGGCACTTCACTAAGGCTTTGTGCACATTTTGGTTGTTGAAGTCTTTGCAGTTAAATGAACAGATCCTCACAGAGAAGCATTGAAAAACAAAACATTGATGTTTTGTTTGTCACATGTAAGTAAAATGTTTATTTTAAGAGATGAAGACCCGTTTCCCTGTTGAGCTAATTTCCCTTCCACTAGCCCAGGCCTGGCCAACCCGCGGCTCGCGAGCCTCATGCGGCTCTTTAACTAGTTTCATGCGGCTCTTCAGGAGCTGTCACATGACATGCGTCAAAAATGCCTGGCTGGCGCTGTCATTCACTCCCCCTACAGCTAGATGGCACACTGACCATGTAAGCCTGTTTGAGTGACGTCAAACGAGCGACGAGAGAATCTTTGGTGTGACATCATTTGTGTTGTAAACAATTTCCTTCAAGTTACCTCCTGAAATGGCAGGGAAAAAAGCACAGCCAAACGAAAATATGAAGAAGAACACAGGACGTTTTTGCCAGAGTGGGAGAGTTTATATTTTTTTGTTAAGCGTAATGGCAAGCCGATCTGCCTTATATGTCACGCAGCATTAGCGCATTTCAAAGCTTCAAATCTTCAGCGTCACTTCAGCTCACTCCACCCTAACATCGAACAGGAATTTCCAAAAGGGACTGAACTTCGCAAGAACAAGTTGGTCGCTTTGAAAAGAATTGCTTAGAGTGGCAACAACAGAATACAAGCCAGATTTGAAGAGGATTGTTCAAGATAAGGAATGCCAGAAGTCTCACTAAGCAGCATAGTAAGAGAAAGATGTTATCGAAAATTATTCTATTATTGTTTGTGGACTTGCTTGAACTGAGAGTTTGTGTGTGTGTGAGACAGTGCACACAATGTTAACTGTTGAAAATTACTGATATTATCATGTTGGTGTGGTTATTTTCATTAGATCTGGCTGAGCAGAGGTCTGTGTATGCGTGCATACATGATTAAAAGATGATGTTCATGTGTACCCATGTGTATGATGTGGCTCTTTGCAGTAACACAGAAAAAAAAGTGGCTCTTAGTCTCTGACTAGTTGGCCACCCCTGCACTAGCCTCATCCAGACTTTTTTTTTTCAAAACTGAAACATCATACTGGCATATTCTAAAAAAACAAAAACAAAAATCTATTTACTCATCTACTCATCCAATCCACTTACTTACAAAACTTGGTCTGCTAATAAAAACCATTTAACCAGTTAAAGCTCCAGAACATGTGAGTAAGAGATGAGATGGAGATTGTTGTTCCAGCGCTGCATTCAAGGACAGAAATGAACTGTCAAGCTAAATAATAATTTGGGTTAGCATTTAACTGCAGGTCTTGCATATAAATGGCGTTATATAAATAGTATCTTAATGTAATTTTAGATTGTACTTTATATATATATATATATATATCATAAATCCATTGTACCTATTTTGAGGAACTATACAGTATATGAATAAAATAACCAGATGGGAAGTCTAATTCAGTAGATTATTAATAATATAGCTGAGATACTATGTGATCTCTCTGACACATTTATATCATCCCCACACGTATATATCATATCTCCCACCTGAACTCCAGCTATCACTCAAGAAGCAGATAATCTTTCATCTTAAAATATGAATGGAAAATCCCAGTGTCATGTTTCAGATTTTTACAAAGAGCAATAAAAGACATCTTATTGAAGAAAATACATTCAGAACTGAAAACTAGTGGAACACAAACTGACTGAGGAGTAGCGCAGGACTACGGCTCTGCAATGGCTTTAAATGGTTTCTTCACAGTGACTCCACCTCAGGACAAATTAAAGCACGCTGTTTGTCCTATCTGCGTGCTGTATTTAGCAAAATTACAATCGGGAATTAAGTACCTGAACAAATGATATTTTTTCTTTGCCTGTATTTTAAAATAAATATAAAAATTAAGAACTGCTACATGGCATCAGTTACAGAGTTGGCTTAAAACAATAGTTGCTGCGAAACACATGGATTCATTTTCAATTTTCCAGTCATTAAAAAATAAAAACAAATGCAGCTCACAGGAACACAGCTGGGATCATGATATTGTCATTCATTTAGCCTCGCTCTCATCCAGGCTCACATTCAAGCATACGTTAAAAGCACCACAGCCACCTCCACTTACAGTAGTTTAAATATTGGAAATAAAACAATCACCAAGCATAGAATATAAAATTCTGCAGTTATCGCACAATCACGCAGGATGTCCGCTCCGGCCCTGCAACAACTTTCAAACACGCAGTTATCCACACCATTCAGTCAAGCCCGGCACAGACATCCCGTTTCATCTCCAGCTACAAAGAGCATAAAAAGCCAAAAATTACAATTAATCTTGCATAGCTTTGAAGCGTACAAAAGAAAACGGTCAAGGTCAACAGGTGCAAATAGTTTTAAATCATGTTACAGCTGGGTGAGACTCTGTGTGTGAGTGTATGTACACGAACAAAGAACATGTGCACCGTGTGTGGAACAGACGGACTGACGGAAAAACACACAAGTCGAGGTTTAAATCACCCCTGTGCAGCGATTTACCCCATTAAAGGTAAAGAGGTGAGTCGGGACCCTAAGAACAGGTGTCGTGGTTTGATGATGGGGTTAGTACGTTTGTACAGTAATGCGTGTGTTCCCCGAAGGGGGTGAAGGTGACCCCGGGGGTCAGGCAAGTCTTAAGTCTGGTGAGACTGGGAGTTTTTGATGTTCTTAATCTCCAGCTCCAGCTGTGTGACGCGCACGTCCCTCTGGTTGAGCAGCTCCCTCAACCGCCGGATCTCCTCCTGCTGCTTGTGGAACTTCATTCGCAGCTGTGGACAAAACACACGCACAATATATTGTGTTATACTGTGTATCAAAGGTGTGATTTCCCCTGGAGATGGAGGAGACGTGTAGACTTTTTTTGCTACTTTTAGGCTTCAGTTTCAGTTTGATTTACGCACTAAAATCTCTTAGTTTCTTCTAACGGGGCGACTGTGGATCAGTGGTTAGCAGGTCTGTCTTTCGATCAGAGGGTTGGTGGTTCAAACCCTGGCTCAGCCAGTTCACGTCGTTGTGTCCTTGAGCAAGACACTTAACCCTAATTGCTCACCGTTGCTGTGTCTACGGTATAGCATGTAAGTTGCTTTGGATAAAAGTGTCAGCTAAATGAAATGTAATGTAACTGTCCTTCTGTAATGATCCAGATGATGTTGATATGTTCATAATACAATACTTAAAGGGTAACTTTATTTTTTTTTCAACCTGCACCCTATTTTTCCATGTTTATGTGGTTAAATGGAAATGGACAATCATTTTTGAAATTGGTCCAGTATCAAGGGAGAAATCTGCAGACGGCGTTAACGAGCTGCAATGTATTCATATCCAGTTCTGTCTACTACAGTTGCTTGTTTTTCCCACTGACAGGCTCAGATGTCTGACAACATTATGGAAATCACCCTACAGAGGAATAAAACATGTTTCTTTATCTTTTGCTTGATCTGGTCTGTTTGTTACTCAGCGCAGTCTCATTGTCAAAATCAGCTAAATATTCAGCCATGAAATATATTTATTTTAACACTAGTAATAGACGGTACCTTTTTTCCTAAAACTGCTGAAAACTGTAGTTTTTAGCAAACATCAGTCAAACAGGAGTAAATATTTGAGTCAAAATACAGTACAGAGCCTGTGTTTATTTACATGTAGGATACACACACTCACACACATACATACGTACACACACACACACACATATATATATATATATATATATTATATATATGTGTGTGTGTGTGTGTGTGTGTGTGTGTGTGTGTGTGTGTGTGTATGTGTGTATGTGTGTCTCCTTCATATGATATATTGGTCTCTAGATCCAGAGACAATACCTAAGTAGGCTTACTTTAATGTTGGTTTTGGTATGTTCATGAGATTTATTCTCAATAACAAACAGCAACAGCCTTTTCCTTGAGCTTTCTGAGCAGCAGCTGTGTGTATTGGACTTTTTTTACCCACGGTTTTGCATTTCCCAGGTCTAACGTGATTGGTGGAGCCAGTTTACGCAGCCTGACAGCACTCAAAAAACTACTCAGCCTTCTCTGCATGTTTTAGGGGAAAACATCTTTAAATTCATATTTGTATTTACCGCTGACAGTGAAGTTGTATTATCCTAATAAAAATCTGCCAAATGAACATCAATCAAAGTGACGACTCTAAGCTTTTTTTTATTTAAGTTTAAAGTCTTGTCATACTTCATTCATTATATTACATTTTAATTTTATGGTTCAAAAACAGCCTTCTCGCAGTCTCCGGATATCATTTTCAGGGTTAGTCAATTAACAATATAGAAATTTAAGCCACATTTCTAATTCTTCTGTTGGACTAATGGGAAACACAAAGTTCTATATAATTTCCCCAAGTGTAATTACCTCGGTTGTAAATAAATAGCATCGACATGGTTTTTAGACCCATGCTTTTGAAAACAAAACTCGCAGAATGACCAAATAAAACCCCCAGTACCTCATTCTCAGTCCTGGGCGGAGAGCAAAGTCCGAGGTCCTCTCCGTTGCTGACGGGGGTTCGACCCCGGTCGTCCTCGGCGTTGCCGCTGTCCTCCTTGCCGTCTTTGGTCCCCACTTGGTCCTGAATGTAGGACAGCTGCAGCAGGCCTGGTCGGCTGTGAGACCTGCGGGTGTCCAGCGAGTTCTGCTGCCCTTTGCTCGTCTCTGAGTGCGATTCTGGTGCTTGACTTCCAGGCTTCAGAGACATCAGCACCGGATCTGGAGGCCAGAGGAAGAGAAGAGGAGCTGAATGATCATGCATCTTTAAATGGGATTGAAATGTTCTCAGAGATTAAACCTAATGAATCGTTATAATTTAAAACTACCTGACATTACATAAAGTAGTTCAAATCTGTACTATCTTGACCTACAACCTTTTAAATCAAAGTAAGAACTTCAAATATTGTTTATAATCTTAGATTTCTATAAATATAGTACATAAGTATAGTAAACTTATTGTAAAAATGTCCTTTTACATACAATATGTGAAGACCTTTGATCAAACAATCGTATTTAACATCACTTTGTGTATTTTACATAGTGTTGTTAATTTTTCATGCATATGTCACCTCATTATCAAATGAATACTCTTGACAACATTGTGATCTTGATTCCACGAGCCACACTTTCTTTCTTTTATATATATATATTTGTACCCTGGTTATGGTTTAGTTTGGAGCAGTTTGGACCTGTAGACCTCGCCAACATTCATAAATCACACATGCGTTATTTCTGACCTTTATCAATGCCGCTGAGCCACTCCTCTGCAGACAAAGCAGGCTTGTAGCCAGGAGTCATTGGGTAGATGTCTTCTTGGTATGACTCCGACTAGAAACACATGCACAAGACATTTCAGCCAGACGTACGGACACCAAATTAGGTCTCATGGGCTTTAAAGCGGATGAATTTATTTTTCATATATCTTGTGGTGTTTGCGGCCTGTGTGAGTGGATGTGCTCGCACCCTGCGGGGTACGATCATGGAAAGAGGCTCGATGAGACTCTTGATTGTCACCAGTTTGTAGAACCTGAACACCTCACAGGAGTTCACATCCAGACCTCTCTTTGGCATCACACCTGGAGGAGGACACACAGGCGGAGGCGGTTAAAAAAAAATAAAGTTTGCTGACTGACGTATGTTCATACTGTAATGGAAAAAATCATGCAGGACAGTGCAGTAAGAGAAAGTAGGCTTTTTAACCTCCACTTTAATTAAAATAAATGGATTGTTTCTGGTCATTAGACCTTTACAATGACTTTGCCATTCATTTTCTTACTTTTTTTGACTGCTTCTTAAGTTTCAAGTTAATTATCATATGCACAATAATTATAGAAAAGCTATCATTGGCCGTAAAAAATCTTAGATCTCAGGCTTATTAATATGCGGAAAAAAACATGCATGTAAAACACTAAAGAATCGAAGACATATAGTAGTGGATTTATTTTGCAGCAGGACTTTAATTTAGAAAATAGCCTCAGTGGCTGAAAATTTGTCCAAAACATGCAGTTTCATGTAGAAATTATAGTTGTAAGAAACTGGCAATATAAGATCTAAACTTATTTCATTTCCCAACATACTTGTTTTGAGTTTATAGTCTAAAATGAGTGCATGTCTAACTGCATGTCACATGAGCTTCACCTTGATCAGCCGGTTTGGCTATTCAAATATTGCAGGAGTATTTGCACAGCAGCTTTGCTTACAGGTGGAGTCAACACGGCTAGACGGCAGGTTTACACACATTCACATTTTACACACACGTAAGTCAGTAAATTGTTAATTCCAAAATGTGTGTGTGTGTGTTTTAGTATTTCTTACCCATTCCTTTCTGAGGTAGGTTTGAGCGGTACTCTGTTAGATAGTGGATATATGGTTTTTCTGAGCTGATCTCATAGTACCTCATATTTCCGTCACCCTGACAGAAACAAGAGAAGACTTTGTCACAATAATATTCAAATGATTTAGTGTATAAAGACTTTCTTGTTGCTTTCAGAGACCCACCTTCCCGGCAAGGTAGAGCATGTGTGTGTCGGGGTCGTAAAAAGGAAAGAGGACTCCTGACGAACCATCCAGGTTCTCTTGGGACAAAGGCACAGACAGATCGTCCTACAAACACACACAAAACACTTCAGCACCAGCAACATGGACAGCATTCCCTCATATCATTACATTACATTTAGCTGACGCTTTTATCCAAAGCGACTTACATGATATACAGTATACAGTAGACCGTAGACACAGCAACGGTGAGCAATTAGGGTTAAGTGTCTTGCTCAAGGACACAACGACATGGACTGGCTGAGGCGGGGTTTGAACCACCGACCCTTTGATTGAAAGACTGACTTGCTAACCACTGAGCCACAGTCGCCCCCATATCAAAAACACTCAGTTATTTAAATCCACTCTAGATATAAAGCACTCTCCAGCGCTGAATTAAAAACGCTGAGTGCTCAATCTCTAATCCCTGTTTTGGCTATAATCTTCCACTCACAATACACTCTCACACATCAAAACACACCAAAGTCAACCAGTTTGTCCACTAGGTGGCAGAGTTGGGTATGTGAGAGAGTTTCCTCTTCATATTTAGCACTGTATTAGCCACATTGTATTAGCTTCACTGTATTAGCGTCATTGTATTAGCCTCATTGTATTAGCCTCATTGTATTAGCCTCATTGTATTAGCCTCAGGGATCACCCATTTGTATTTTTTTTAACAGTCCAAGTATCTGATCCATACATAAGACCATTTGGACAAATGAACCAATTTTTAACACCTTTTCCCAAAGTTCATTATGTCCAAAATATTTCCTTTCTATACATATTCAATTTCAATATTCAACTCTCCTTTTATCCTGAATCTCTGCTACTCAGTAGTTTTAATGACATGGACCAGGAAATCTAGACACTGGACCTCTCTACCAAATATGAAATATTATGAATTCTCTAGTATTGGCATTGTTCTTATTTCTGGGTCTTTTTGGGGTCTTTTGTTGACATTGAAATTTTCTTCTTACGTGGATTGTCTGCATGCACTTCTGTAGTTCAGGCATCTCTATACATCACTATTAACTGTTGTTGAATTTAATAAAACCTGTTATAACTAGATGAATTATTGTGTTAATGTTTTGTGAGGTCACAGTGAACTTTGACAACCAAAATCTAATCATATAATCCTTGAGTCCAAGTGGATATTTGTGCCAAATTTTAAGAAAGATTGCCTCTGGGCTTCCTGAGATGTTGGTATAAAAATGGTATAAAAATGATTTACAACAACCGTCTTAGTTGAGCATTTCTAGTGAACACACACACACACACACACACACACACACACACACACACACACACACACACACACACACACACACACACACACACACACACACACACACACACACACACACACACACACACACACACACACACACACACACACACACACACACACACACAATTGTGGGATCTCCTTTCTGAGCAGCCAGAAATCGTTGCATCTTTGTAAAGCTGCAAGGATTAGACGACTACTAGATTAGTCACTTCCATTAACTATTTTGAATACCTGTACGTTTTTACGCTTGTACAGTGAACTAAACATCCTGGATTGTAGATCGAATACAACAAGATATTTGAATACAAACTCAATGGTCCACCTTTAATCTTTTTTAGAGCATCTCATGGTCTTTATCAGTGAGTGGAGCTGGTTCAGGTGTCACCACGTGACCGAAGTGTGGAGCTCCAGTCACCTGATAACGAGTAACAGAAACCTCCACATATTGAAACCAGATTCCAGCTGACAATTTGCTGATTAAGACCGTGAAATGTGCATTAAAGTGCAGAAAAAGCAAGTTTGGGGACTTTTGAGGTGAGAGGGTTCTGTCACAAAATACTCCCCGAGCGGTCATTTGCTCTCACCTGATCCCACAGAGCAAACTGACGGTCGTTGTAACGCGAAGTGCCCGATGTGAAGAGCATCTTCAGGTTACCCAGGAACAGCACCTTGCTGGCTTTGTGTGCCTTGCAGTTGGCTTCCTGCAAACACACAATACGGTTAAGACAAAGCATACTGAACGTTTGAGTCATACAGTTTTTAAGTAATCTAAAAAGGTATAGGATAATAATAATAATAGCTCAACATTACAGCACTGTAACGTAATGTTCTTTATTCTTCCACGTGAGCTTGTTTGACAAGTCAAGTAGCGAGAGCGGACCGATATAAAGTGTGTGAGTCCGTGGCGGTGACCTCCGGGTCTGTGGAGCTATGCCACAGGCCGGCTCTGCCCAGAGGTGTCAGTTTTGGCTGTGTGGTGCTGGATGAGGGCCCGGGCTGGGAAAGAGGCAGGAACTCCCACTTATGCAATATTGGCTGGGATGCTATTGTACAAGATCTAAGGCGTGTGGTTTTGAGCTTTTATTGATTTTCACTGAACAAAAAAATCTGGATTTTATCAAAGGAACATATTAATTTAACAGATTTCCACTCAGTTCACTCATTCATCTTATGTCGTCATTTATCCAAAATTGTGTTTTCACCCGCAGAAAGACCTCCAGTTTCTTTATTGCAGTTTAAAGTACACACACCTGCTGTAGGTTTCCTGAGCGCGGCTCTATGAGTCGGAGCTTCCTGTCCTTGCAGGTGGTGGCCAGGAGGCTGCCCTCTGTGTTGAAAGACATGGAGAGGACGACGTCTGTGTGGTGGCTGATAGTCCGTACAGGGTTTTTTATCACCTGCTCCGGACAGTCCAGGTTCCAGATCATCACCTGGAGGTTTAAATTACACTCGCATGTAAACACACACATAATATAGAAAACAAACCACAAGTTAGGAGAGAAATCTAGTCTTAAACTCAAAGTTTTGTACTTCAGGCTTGGCTTCGAAATTTTGTGGGAAATAAACGTATTCAAAAATTCATATCGATAGCAGGTTTCATCCAGCTAAAAAAAACAATCCACTAAAAAGTCAGAAATATGTATTTTATTTTATGTAAAAGTGTTTTAAGACCCATAATGGTTCTGACTTGACTTCACTCGGTTCTCTATTTTAAAAGATGGGTACACTTGAAGAAACTGCTTTGCATGAAGTGATGTCTGATTACATCTCAAACTAAACGAGTTTACAGCTGTTCGAACCGTCAAAGTGGGGCAACTTGGTTTTATTTAATTAGACAGGATCCTTGTGAAAATCTGGTCACATCTCTTTCTTCTTAAACCAGGGAAAATGATCTGAATTCAGTATCATGTGACGTGTGTGTGAAGCTGTGCACAGATACTCATACAAGCAGAGGGTTGCATTGTCATATTGAACAATCACCATCATGATACATGAGTACTGGCCTGCTGTGACCTGTTCAGCTGCATTGTAATTCATAATAGCTTGTCGTTGTGTATAGCTGTGTTGGGGTTATTGTGTGTGTGTGTGTGTGTGTGTGTTACCTGGTAGTCATAGGCCGTACTGAAGAGGATGTTGTTGGCGGTCGGGTGCCACTCAATGAGGCCCACTCGGCGGCTGTGACCCTGAAGCTCCTTCCACGCTACTGTGATGTTCTTCAGCACACCATGAGGAGGGATTTCCCACACTTTCACCTGTAGACACACACAGGAAACCACATTAACACACAATGCTACTACAACATGAACTCAAGTTTTTTAGTACAGATTTTAGGTAAATCAGGAAGGGAAAAGTACTTTTTTACTTCACAAATGTTATTTGTCAGCTTTAGTTATTAGTTACTTTACACATTTTGACAAAGAGTTGTACAAACAAAACATAAGAACTTATAAAATATGTTTTGTAATAGAAACAAAACATTAAACTGCTCATCAGTTTATATATATGACTTTAGTCCATTAACCAATTAGTCAATTGACAGAAAACTATTATGGTTTTTTTATGCAAAAACATTTCCTTTAAAATGTTTCAATAATTGTCAAATCATTTTAAGGTTTGGGCGGTTGGTTGGATAAAAAAAAAAGCAATGTCAAGGTGTCACTTTTGGATACTACACTATTTTCAGAATTTTTACTCACCTAACCTTCAATGCTTGAAAAAATAATCTGAAACAATGTTTACTGAGGTAATAAATCAATTAAATGAGAATAATTTGGTTATCGACTTCTTTTTGCGACCAGAGGAGTCGCCCCCTGATGGCCATTTGAAAGAATGCCAGTTTAAGGCACTTCCTCATTGACTCACTTTTCAGACCTGTACTGTTGCTGTCTGCTTGTAACAGTGTTTTTACAGTGTGGTATTAGCACCTTTACTTGAGTAAATAATCTAAATACTTCCTCCACCTCTGCAAACACACACACACAATAAACAAACAGTCTCTGCTCTTAATACCTCTAAATCTATGAAAGAGGTAGAAATTACAGAAATAATCCAGAGTTGAGTGAATAGGGAAAACAAGTGGCACACGTTACAACAACAGTATTAAACCCTGTTGACTCTTCCTTTGTCTTTCTGTGTACAGAGATTTGTTATCTGCCAAGTCAGAGCTGAGGAATGTGTGGAATGACTTCTAGTTCTTCTTGAAGGCTAAACAGCCAGGCAGTAAAAATATCTCCCTGCTGCCACATGCTCATAACACAGGGAAATGATAGCACACAAGTAAACCATTTTAAAAATGTACTTTCTGTGTGTGTGTGTGTGTGTGTGTGTGTGTGGGCACAAACCGTGGTGTCCTCGGAGCAGGAGGCGATGCAGTGGTCGTTGAAGGGATTCCATTTGATGTCCAACACGTTGCCTCTGTGGCCCGATATTCTGGGTTGGTGAGGATCCACTTTACCCGTCTGATATACAAATACAGAAAAATAAAAAGAATGAAAACACAGATCATATTAACTAACAGATATGTATTGCTGGGTCGAACGAATTGTTTGATATTTCGGGATATATGCTAATTTGCTTTACTGTCAAGAAGATTGACAACACTCTTGCTCACGTTAAATATGTAGCTAGTTAGCTTAGCATAAAGCCTGGAAACAGGGAAGCAGCAAACCTGGCTCACTAATTAACACGTTACATCTAATTGGTTGTGGGCCCTTCAATCAAAAGAGATAAAACATGCTAAAAGGCCTTGTGGCGATCAGGGGGACTGCAGACTCTGATGCAAATTATCTGTAGTTTTACTCTGAACAACCTTGACATGACATGTTGTCATTTCATTAATTGTTCTTTGTAAAAATCAAACTCAAAGCTCAAACTCAAATTCTAAGACTTCCAGTAAAAAGGGATATTTTCCTTTGCGTACATTACCCACAATGCAACTCTATCACTTCCAGTTCCGGTGGAGATTCAGGTGTGCTATGCTAGTAGGGGCTAATGTAGCCTCAACTGCTAGCCCTCAAGCAGAGATGAGGAGGTCTGGTAAAATTACTTTATAACTCCACATCAAGATATTTTATCTTTTGATTTTCAGATTTGTCATTTGCAGACTAAACCATGGCATCTGACAGATTTATACAACTGTTTCCACATACACGGTAGTACTTCCAAAGTCCTGTAAACTGACTAATAAAATCTAAACTTTGCAGCCGCTTTAAAGAACAGGTCCGGTTAATCTGTGCAGGTTGGTGAAAGCGTCCCAGCATGCCTTGCAGTCAGACTCCTGTTGACATTAACATGAAACCCCTCAAACTGGAGGTGCAATTACACAACACGTCTGTGACACACGCCCTGGTTTTGCATGATCCTATGGCAAAAGTCTGACTGAAGATTTTCTGCCTCAACAAGACTGCTAATTGTGCCGTTTGTACGAACAGAACATTCCCTCGACTGACACACTCACACCTGCAGGCTAGATCGCTGAGCAGATGAGGTGTGTATGTGGAACACGGGAATGATGTAACAATTATCTGCGCTTTCCTGGAAACCTGACACATGCACAAGTGAGTACAACATAGCTTTTCTGTGCAATGTGTGAACACCTTTCTCCACAGAACAATAGCTCATCTGTGAGTGCACACACATGGATGGGAGGTGAACACAGACTGTATAAAATATGAAGCGGAGGGCGTCAGACGCTTCACCTCCTTGAGACAATGAAAGGAGGGGAAGAGGGGGGGTCAGAAAATGAGTTATGCCATTCCTAAGCTCGTATGCAGTTCCTGCCCATGCCAGGAGGGTGGTGATAACTCATCGAGACGATTTAAAAAGATGGAGACAGACGGTGAAAGGGAAAAAGGAGGGAGAGGTGTTCAGCTTGATGAATGGCTCTGGACGGGAGATATACAGCCGGACCGTAAATTCAACCAGCACACGAGTGACGAGCTCTGGCTCAGGACCCACTATTGTTACTGATAACACCAGTGGATGTGATAATGTGCAGAAAGACATGGGAGAGTGTTTGATTGATCACATTTAAGGTGAAGTTTGTGAGTGAGAAAAGATAGAATAATGAGGAGGATAAAAAAAGACCACATGTAATGTTTAGGTTGGAGTGAAAGAGCTGCCGGGGGTTTCCTGGTATTTAGAGATTGTGTTTTGGCTCCACCGCTGACGCCCTATATATAATATGAGAGCAGAGATGTCTGCTCCAGGTGTGCTGTGTGTGCAGGAGCAAAGAGAGGAAGCAGATCAACCTAATAACTTGAATTATTAAAAGATCTGCTCTTCCTAATCACTTCTAACGTGAACTGACTGTCCAGTTTTTCGGTTGAAGCAAACTTCAGTTATGAGTCAAAGTTTTCATGTTTTTTCCTGATTTCTTCTGTTGTTTGCCTGCTAAGTAGCTAGCAGGAAGAAACCTTCAGCAGTATGCTCATTGGCAACATAATTAACCATCTTTTTATAATAACTATAATGAGCTACAAGGATCATAAGCAATCTGGAATCTTCTTTTTCTTGTTAGCAGGGATATTGTTATAGATGTAAAATTCAAACAGTGACCACAGTGCTTTTCTCCAGCCCTTATAATCGGACTGAATTGCCATTTCATTTCATTTAATTATTAGTCTGACTGACATTGTGTCCATGTTAGATGATTATTTTGCTTTGTCTGCCTTAACCAGTTATTAGTGATGCCTCTCCTTGAAATAGTTAGTTTTTCACATAATTCAAATAAATATGGGGATTTAGTTTGTTATTAGTCATACAACATGTAAAGTTGTCATGTCAATCTCACGTTGTTATTCTTGATGCTATTTTTCATCCATTTAGCTAATTTTAAGTACAATGTCAATCTCTTATGAATGGAGCTGTGTTTTAGAATGAAAACACATTTTAAGTGGAGAGCTGTGGACAGGATGCAAAGTTATATGTTTGCAAAGTAAGTAATTTTATATGCAAGAAGATTTGTCCTGACTAATGTTTCCCCACTGCACCTTTCAAAATAATGTGTGTCCAGAACAATGCCCCCCCACCACAACCTCAAAATGCATCAGACCAACTTTAAATGCTGAAAGAAATGGAGATAAAGAGGTCTGTAGCCAGGCCTTTCCCTGGCTACAGACCTCAGCGAGAGAAATTGTCTCTCTTCAAAGTCCACATCAACAAAACCTATCACAGTATCCATTAACAACATTCTGAGAGAAATGGAGCTCGTGCCACTTTAAAAAGCTGACATCAGTCTGTAAAGCCTGCCACGAGATGGAGATACTCACGTGATGGATAGACAGCACCAGGAAGGCCCCTCCCCCGGCACACTCAGTGATGACTGCCAGGAAACGTGGGTTGACTGCACAGAAGTTGTTGTCCTGCACGCTGCATGTGATTGGCACGCCATCGTAGCAGCACTCCTTGGTGGCGGCCTTACCAAACACGTGGCGAAACTTGGAGCTGCGGTACTGAGGACGCCATGTCATCTGAGGAGGGAGGAGAGGAGGGAGGGAGGGGGGGAGGAGAGGAGGTCAGTCAAGGAGAATCATCTCTCACAGTTATGATGATAGTGTATTGTATAGGTGTGGAAACTCCTATTCCCTTCTCACAAGTAACTGTAGACGTGATACATTTTGCCAAACATGAGCAACCTGGACCGGGACAGAGAACTGGTCCCGAGTTGTCAATAAATAAAAAGAACAATATAACGTTTGAGAGGGTTGGGCATTAATGGATCAGTATTAAACAATAGCACAAAAGTGGATGAAGCCTTGAATAATTGTGTTTCATTTGTGAAGGCTCTCTGCAGGATTACTAATGGATGTATGGATAACAAATCAATATTGTCTTGGTTGAGTACATGAAAGCTGTTTACACAGAAGGTTTGGTTCACCAGTGATATACGCACGACACAGTAACTCCTCCATTTAACAATAGTGAGTACAAGTAAACAGAATAGCCACATAAAGTCCATTGTTAATACTCTCTCTAGGCCTTTGACTGAACCTTAAGCACTCATTGTCCACTTTATATAATCTAGTTTGAAAGGGTTTTCAAACAATTACATTTGTATTTAAATGCTGATACTGCATTTCCTTTCAAAATGTCCATTTCTTGTGGTGTTTTTCAGGCAATTCAAATATGGTACATAAATAAGGAGAAGGAAACCTTTGAGACTTCCCAAATCCTGAGTCTCTTTTTAACCACTTTCCTTTAGCTAGTCGATGCATATGTCATTATTGTGAGAGATAAGTGGCTCTGGTCCGCTGGGACGAAGTCTGACCAGCCGGCATGTCTGCTCTGCTACTCTGCCTGCCTGCTGCATGGTCATTACTTATGAATTAGAGCTGGAGGAGGTTGATGGACAAGATGTTAACGGAAAACATTAACCCAAACAACAACAACAACACGGGGAGAGCCAGGAAGTAAATGGAAAGAGGGCAAAGTAAGACAACAGAAGGCACAGCGCATACACATCACAACACACCTAAATTCCACCTAAAAACAAGTCTTGTCCTTTAAAACAATGACATCATTCTCCTGTTATATGTGGGCCGCCTGCAGGCCTTTCTGATGATGATTAAATAAATACAACCGAGATGCAAACATTGTTATATGAAATAAAAATGGCAGCGTTTGATTGACATGATGCAGGTGCGGTTGCAGGATTGCTGCCCGGAAAGAAGCCGAGTGGGGAAGAAAACTGCCAGACGCCAAAAACGTGGTGAAAGAAAAATAAACAAAGAAGGAGAATCTCTGAGTAACAGAAATGCACCAGGTGTGGAGTGTGACTCTACACGTCTCGGTTTACTCTTCTCGTCTTCTACCCCGAGGCCACTGAGAGCCTCCTGCTGTCACACAGGAATGTCTCGCTACCTGAAGAGACGCTTCATTAAACTCTCAGGTGTTTGAGAGTCTGACGGCCTCTAAGAACCATCAGTCACATCCATACGGCCCTGCTGCAGTATTCACACCTTTAACCTGTCATGAATAAATTGGCTTTATTTCATGTCAGCGGGCTAATATTTACAAAGTACAGCAGGTATTTGATCTTAAAGTATTTCACCTGATGGTGGCGTAGATACAAATTTAGTATACAAAATCCACCAAAGTTATTACAACTCATCCTGTGGGGAACATGAACGTATGACAATAGAAAACCATCAAAATCCACAAATATTAACATTTTGGGGCGCTGGAGGAAAATATACCAAATACCAAGGATTCATGTTTTTTTTTAGCTCCATGTCATAATGAACAAACAAATTGTCATTGAATGTTGTGTCAATCAATGTATCAATGAATCAATTGTTTTATGTCTACACCAGAACATATACTTCTTTACATAAGCTCTAGGCATATGGACTTGCATTCCTCTATCTATTCATCCCTATATATGTATTTATGGGTTCGCTTTATGAAGTAAGTTGTTCCCTTTCTGTAAACTAAAACGTGTCTAATAGCGCATATATTGCAAACATTGGCACTGAAAACACATTCTTGATCATTCTTGAAACAACAACTATAACAAACACAATATTTAAAAAGGTGACTTCGTCATTGCAACATGAATACGGCAAACAGCCAATGAGGCAGACACCCATGAAGGCATGTGAGAAATCCTCATTGACCTCACTGAGAGAAACAAACTTGAGCTCATGCTACGCACACGCTACGCAATGCACATGTAGGGGGGATGTAAGCATTCATGTACTGCGGAGGCTTACAAGACCAGAGGGCGCGGCTCCCCGGGCAGAACGCTAAGACATCGTGTCACATCCAAAGCAGGTTGTAATCAGGCCAGCTTCCTCTCAGCTGTGTCATGCAGCAGGCACACAGCAGGGCTGCATGGTGGGCGGCCTGTCTCACAGAACTGATGACGAAAACACAACTCCGAGCTATTTTTACACCGGCTTCTTGCTGATCAAAAGACCGCCGGGCACGTTTCACTGACAGCAGAAAAAAAAAGGCTTTTCTTCACGAGGCTCCTTTGACAGGCGCTGTGTCTGGCAAAAGAAAAAAAAGAAATGCAGCTCTTTTTGTCAGAGGGAAATTTATTTTAGTCCGTGACCAGTGAGTCACAGCGGCAACAGCAATAAGGGGGCTGTAAAAACCTCATTAAACTAAACGGAAAACACAGATATGACTTTAGAAAAAGAGATGTTGTACATCTGGTTTGCTCTGCCTGAGTTCTTGTGTGGGTCTGTACTTGTATATAGACATGCACAGCATACGTATGCACCTATACCTCTTTTAGGGACATCATAACTCATAAACGCACACACCAGCAGCCACTCCTCTCTCTGGCTTGGCAAGGCTTGATGCTGCAGGAGGAGGAGTTCAAAGTTGACTTACTGGTGTCAAGATATCGGTTACTTAAGCAGCGCTCGGCCTAAAGCTATGAGCAGGAAGACAATTTGGACTCAACGACACAATGATCCACTATCAATACCTCCAACTGATTGCCTGCAAGGACATCCAGCCCTGTCCTGACCCGACAATGAAGACCGCACAACCCCAAACCCCACTCCTCATGTAACCAAGCGCACACCGGCCTCGCCTTCTCAATCTGGAGATGCAATGTTTAGTAAACGCTCCGAGAGAAATTCAAGACGGGGAATGTGCAGGCGCGAACACATCTCACGCCAGTATGCTGAAGGTACGAGTGCGTCCACACGTTCATTGTGTGCGCCTGAGTGAGGGAGACACACTTCCCTGGGTTTAGACGTGCGGCTAACATTCACAGACGACAGCTTTCAACCTCTGTCTTGTAATAGGATAACAGCCACATTGGTAATCCAATAGCGGCTTCATTGCTACAGAGCACACGTGTGAACGCGTATGAAAGGATAAGAGAGGCCACGTCTGAGTGTGTCACTGTGTCTGCCTGGAGAATCCTTTAGCTTTGTGTATGGATGCAGCATAAATATATATATATATATATATATATGAGTTGTGCAACAGTTCTGAAAAACAATCCACTATTTTTTTTACGCTGTTTGTACAGATAGTCACGTACACAAACCCAAGCCCACATAAAAACATCTCGACTTCCTCTTTATCAAAAGCATGCCATCGGTCCACATCCTTCGCTTTAGTGTAATGATTGTGTCTGTCATGTTCCGCAGCATTTTTGGAAGCTCTGGTATCCACGATTGTACATTCAGATGTTCAGATTAGCTCACAATAGTCCTTTATTCTAGAAGGTGGTTTTACAGCTGATTTCCAATGATTAACGTGTATAGGAGTTCAGCCAGGGTGGTAAAAAAAAGAAAAACGTCACTGTGGGATCAACGTTTTGTAATTTCACAATATTGACAGAACTTGGGCTGTTTTGGAGAATCTATTGATTCCTAATCAGACTTTTTCTGGCAGCTTCTTTTTTCTTTTCTTTCAGCATATTTCAAGGACAAAATAAGACAACATGGATCATTCAAATGTTGGCAGTTGAGTTGCATTGTGGGTAATGTAGGCACCAGGTTTTAGCAAGGAAGAAATCTGGTTTAATGTGGCTGTAATTAAAGGATTATTAAAATGTATGACAGCTTGGGTCTTCTTTTTGGAGTTTTGGCCATAATTTCTTTTAGTCATCATAACATTGTGGGTATGAAAACTTTACTTTGCTTTGGACTTTGCTACTAAAAGGTCTGATAGAAACATAAGAAGTCACACAATCAACAGTTTAGACAGATTCAACTATTTAAAATGGGATGTAGATGCTTGAGTACACCTGAAATGTAACAGACCTATAACAGATTTCAAAATCAAAAAATGAACCATTTATTTTCTTGTTTTAACAGATAGATATAACCTCCAAACTATAATGTGTTATCTGCAAGACATAAGATTCACATCATGGATTCACGTAAACGCAGAGTCACTATGAACTGATGCAAGACTCTCAAAACAAAAAGAAACTAAAACTACCGAAGACATCGGCCAACAGTAAGGCTGTGTGTTAAAATAACAAGACAATAAAGTTGATTTTATAGCACTAATTGAAACCAGCATTACAAAGTGCTTTAACACAAACAATAAAACACACAATAAGGTTTGAAGAACCAGGCACGCATAAGGAAAAAAGAGAAATAACACTGGAGGACTACACTTTTTCCTCAACACTGAGAATAAAGTACAATGTTACTCAATAGTAAAAAATACAATTTAATTAAAAAAGGAGAAATTATCAGAAAGCCTTTCTATAAATATTAGTCTTTGATACTGATGTAAGCCGGAGTTCCTCAGGCAGGTCATTACACAGCCGAGGAGCTCTTTTTTAACAAAAACCAAACCATACTTATCTTTTTAAATAGCTCATTGATGGGAATATAAATATAACTCTTTTTTTTTCATGAAACAAAATGTGCCAGCCTGCTCAACACATCAGTGTTGAATAGAAACATTTAACAAAGTTAGAAAAGCGCAAAAATCTGATCAAAGGTAAAGTAAAACAACCCACAAGAATCTGACAGAGCATTCAATGGCAACCTTTAACACACTGATGTCACGCACACACACACACACACACACACACACACACACACACACACACACACACACACACACACACACACACACACACACACACACACACACACACACACACACACACACACACACACACACACACACACACACACACACACACACACACACACACACACACACACACACACACACACACACACACACACACACACACACACACACACACACACACACACACACACACACACACACACACACACACACACACACACACTTCACTTCCACAGCTGTGTCGAGCAGCTCTCAGGTTCATAAGCGTTGATGTGACAAACAGGATACCAGGCTTAATGAAAAGACTGGGATTCGAACCACAAGGCACATATTTCAGTGAATGGCAGTGTTTTGAAGGTTGGATGCCACCATAAATAGACATCTGTGGTGGTGGTGGAGATGACTGGACCGGGACGGTGGACGATGTCATTTTCACTGTAGTGGAAGTTCCATATTGACAATTTTTTTGGGTCGTCAGCATAAAATAGAAATACTTCCACGCTTATGGAGGCGAATGTGTGGCTGCACTTGTCCAAGTTTGAGCAATAGGATAATTAAACTAAAAGGAGTGCACGGCAAGCATATCATCAAATAAATCTGTGCTGAGCAGGCAACGCTTACTTAAAATAGTTTTTTAAATATGCACAGATTCAAAGCAAAGAGCTGGTCTGAAGACAGACTTTTGTTTCATCTTGTTCAAGCTTGTCTTCATGCACATGCACACCAAATTGGAATCCCTCGGGAAAAATGCGAGCGCGCACACACACACACACACACACACACACACACACACTAAAGAGTAAAAGATCAATAACAGAATTGCAGAGGCAGATCCAGGAGGGAGCTGGACATATCAAGAGACGGACAACACGGAAGAGAACGAAAGAGTGCAATTAAGCAAGACGTCGCGTGAGAAAGTCAAACTGGGAGTCGAGCAGCACTCACCCTGTCGAGTGGGACGACACCGGCACCAGAAGGAGCAGTGGGTCCTTAAGCCAGTGGGTTAAAAAAGTCTCTGCCTCTGAGATGCTAGCCACAGAAAAAAATCGCCCAAAAATGACTTGTCTGGTTTTACCTCAAGAACATGGATCAACACTCAAATTCCCTCAAAGTGCACGCACACACACACACACAGTCCAAAATCTGTCAGTGCACTGCTGTCCGAGCAGAGTGGTAAGCTTCTTCTTTGATGTGCACAGTCCACACAGACAGTCAGAGGAGACGGAGGGTGTGTGTGTGCAGCATGAAGCCGAGTGCGTGTGTGAACAAGCAGGCAGGGAGAGCGCAGGAGTGTGTACACTCCCTGAGAGGGAGGTGACTACAAGGAGAGGGAGGGAGGGAGGGAGGGGGGGAGAGAGAAAAAGAGAGAGAGAGAGAGAGAGAGAGAGAGAGAGAGAGAGAGAAGCAGGTAATCACGTTCTCTCCCTCCCTCTTTCCCTCTCCCTCTCTCTCAGTGCCACTCCCTCTCCTCACTCCTCCACAGTGTTTGCTCAATCAGGATTTCTCAATTGATCTTTAAAAAGAAGACAGGAGAAGGAAAGAATGTTTTTTTTTCTTCACCCTTGTTGCTCAACAACAAAAGGTAATCTTACTAACTTGTAGCTCTTTAGGAAGTCAGATGGAAGTGTGATAAACTCAGATGATGACAGAAGTATTAGATTTACTTGTATGGCACCTTTCAAACACAACAGTAGTCAATTCAAAGCATTTTAACAGTTTTCAATCAATATACAGGAAATATACAATCAATCAAAACAGTGTTAAATACAAATACATCGTTTCAGTTCTAGCACTGTGCAGTAAAAAGTTGCCCCACATTTACATAAGCAAATAGACATTAATTAATCAAAATTAGAGGACAACAGGGCCCTCACGTGACCTTTATGGGTTTAAAGGACTCCAGTGATTTAGTATTGTACTTCCACAAAGCTGAGGAACCTGAAAGCAGGGCTGCAACCTATAATTATTTTTAATTTATCGTTTATTCGGCCAATTAGAAACTAGTTTTTACCAAAGCGTAAACTGACATCCCAGGCTGGCCAGGGAGCTTTGATGCATGTCGTCCTTACTGTCACCTCCATACGGTTTCTCATGATATCAAAATGCATTTTTTTTGTTCAGATTTGAGCCATACTAAAGTTGGGACACATTTTTCTTTGCACTCCTGACTATTAGCTATTTTATAGATTTTAAAATCCTGATTTACTGTATCATTTACATACACCACTACATACATCACACTGATATTTACACTTAAAGAATCTGTTGACCGAATCTCAAACCTTCAGGTAAAAGCAAAAAGGTGCAAAAATGCACTCTAAATTTAATTGGCTGGATGGTTTTGGCAAAATGCAGCTGCTACTAAATTCACTCAGCCACTCAGATGGCTTCAGCTGGACAGCGGTGGTAATCACTCGAGTCAATCCGAAGCCTTACATAACGGGACATTAGCCTGAGAGGCTAGGAGAAGCTAACGGGTCAATAACAGGACGAGCTGAAAAAAGCTGGCCTTCACACGGTCAAACGGGGGCGTAGCCAAGGGGGTCAATCATTGTTATTGCACAAACGTGCCCGCACGCCAGTTCTAAAGTGATCATCATTTATTCCTGAACCTGCAATGGTTAGATGTTAGTGAAGTGCACATATTTAAGGTTAACTTAGCTTTTATCACAATTTGTCGTGGGTTTAGAAAACAAATATATTATTCTGGATTCTTCTCATTGGTACGCCTTTTAGAAATACACGTTAAATTAACTTAATTATCTACACTGTAAAATACTCCATTAAAAAGAAGAAATCCTGCATTTAAATTGTACTTGAATACATCTCTTTAAAATGAAATATTTGTGACATACATTTCCACATTAAACGTAAAAACAACACATTTCTAGTTCAGGACTTTGACAATGTGGTTTGATCAGACTTATCAGAAACAAATTGTATTAAAGTACAGAAATATAATCAGTAGATAATCATCATTAAAGATAGTGCTGGATGTACTGTTATGACAGATGAATTCATGTGCAAGCAGTTAAAAATCATTTTAACTGTGAATGCACTTACATCTAAGGCATTGCATCATATTTTCTTAGATGATCTTTTATATGTAAAATCTTCATTCATAGCATGCATATTGTAGCTCAAACTTGTACTTAGGAAAATGCACTTATCTCTCACACACACACACACACACACACACACACACACACACACACACACAGCTGATAGAGCTGGCCACAAACACATCAACCCCCAAATACACAAAGTCCAAGGGTCACAAAATGTCTCTGAGATAAGAAACAGGACACACAAACTGCTAAAGATGTGAGAAGAGTTTGGCTCATCAAATGCAGGAGTGTGACTCAACAATTGAGAACATTGAATGCATCAAATAGACATCAATGGAAAAATGTGACCTTTAAAAGTATATGTGAGATTAACTAACACACACACACACACACACACACACACACAGACACACCAGAGATGTGTCCCAGGTATCAAGCAGGCAGACAGTGGAGGATTGACCCAGGCGGCCATGTAACCGCTCCTCATATAAAAGCAGACAGACCGCTTTTAACTATGAACACTTTGAGGGCAAAGCTGCGCTTGTTGTTACAAACTGTATTTCCTCTCATTCAACTCTTTGCTCTGGATCAAACTGTGGCGTTTCTCGTGTGTGTGTGTGTGTGTATAAGAGCGAGTGAGTGTGTGTGATAGGGCTGTCCGATTTGGACTAAATTAAAATATCACAACATTTTGGAACAAATACCTTGATGTCGTTGTTGCGACACTATTGTAGGAATAACTGCTGATTGGTTACACAATGAGTAATGTGGATTTAATTACTAAGTGGGTAAGGGCCAATAAGAGGAAAGCTAGAACTGTCTGATAAGTTAAGAAAAGTGCATCACTTTAATGTAATGCAGCTTTTAAAACCAAGAAAAGATCCTTGTGCAATATTATGATATCCAAAATCTAAGAAAATATCTAGTCCCATATCATGATATGGACATAATATAGTGCTGGGCAATACAATGATAATTTCATAACGTAGCACTTTATCGTGCAAGTAACCATATATGGTAATTTCCTTCACAAAGTATTTCAATGAGTGCCCTACAAAAGGTTAATACCGATAAATAGTGAATACTTAAATATAAAAGTACAAAGTATTTTCTCATTTAACTTTTAGTGCAACAGATTTCAAGAGAAATCATAAAGAAAAAATTTAATATTTCCATATACACACACACACACGTGTAAAAACAAAACCGCAATCTTCAAAATGATATTCCCTCATTCATATCAGATTTAGTATGTGCTGGTTGCTTATTATCAATTCAGACGACGTAGAGGTGTATCACGACATCTCGATACATGATCTAATGATACATGACACATGATGTAATCCCGAAACGACTCCGTTAAAAGACGACACATTCCCGTATCGAATGATCGCCCGGCCCTGCTGTGCGTCGTGGTCATTACCAGTAAGCACAGGGCTCGTGACTCTTTCCAAAGAGCTCCAACCACAAAGGCTCGCTGGCTGATGACAGATCACTCTGTGACAAACGAATAGCCGGCTGCTGTGAGAAAATAGGCCAGAGCCTTTGACACTGCAGACACACAATGACCTTCGCCTCCTCACTTTGTCGTTCCCGATTAGCCGTCTGACTCCGTTGTGGCTGTAAAACACCTGGTTTCAGTGCCAAGGGCAATCCCACGTCTCTGTCTGGGGCCTGGGCCGCTGCAGCCAGGCTTTAGGCGTTCTGCCCTTTAAATGCTCGAGTGTTTGCGCCAACTGAGCAAATAGTCCCATTGAAGGATCTACTTAACTGAGCAGGTGCAGTCAATAATTGAATCCAGAGTACACAGAAACCTCCATTAAAGACAGATTCATTTACACGAGTCACTCAGCAAGCAAATAGATGCCTAAATGACGGGTTGGGGCGACACCTTCCTAGGAATAAAACCCTTTTGCATCACTTCATGTGGCTACTACTGCAGCATGTGGGTACTGAGCACATGAGAACAGCAGCTTCCATTCATCTCTCATTTGCATGTTGTGGGTTTGTTGCTTTGCAGTGCAAATGAGGAGCCACACCTTCCCGGAAAGATACTGATTTGTTAAATTTTTCAATTAATGGTGTTATTGAGGGTGGTTTAGAGATTCTAATAGGGCATCATAAAATGCAGGTTAAGGTGTATGTAGAATGACATTTAAAGGGTAAATGTTGAACTCAAATGCATTTATTTTATGACAAATGTGTTTTCCTACTTTCAAGGTTGCTCTGTTTGAAATGGTGATGTCATCTTCCTGCTCCAACATCTACAGTTATGAATCCTGCATAATAAAGTGTTCAGTGTTGATTGTGACCAAATGGAAAGACAAGTGTATTTTTTATTTGGTTGTTGAGATCAATTTTCACGTGAATGTTGACAATATACATGAATGTACCGTCAGACATTATTCTTGCTCACTGTCACTTTGTGCAACAGAAACTTAAAAAGGAACAAAAAATTCTAAAAAGCAGTTCATGATCTTGAACACGTTATTTCAATAAAAATTCAACGTAGCTTGATCGTTGATAACCTTATTGGTTCAAAGGCAATATGGATATGCGCTATTTTTCATAATTCAATGAATACCTATTTTGTAGGTATTCAATTTAGCGGATTTCTCAAAAACTAGACATTTGCATACGTCATTTGATTTTCAAACTAGTGATGCACCAAAACTGATATCGGACCCAAACTGACTCAAGAAGCTGGATCGGATATCAGTGACAATGGGGCTGATCTATTTCATTCAGTTGTATGTACACAGTATAGTACATGATATAGTGGAGTATTAAGTCAAATTTGCTGCTGAATTAAAACGGTTTGCACTTGAATTGTATTTTCTGGTAATTTTAAATGATTTTGTACAAGTGGTTGGTGTACAAATTATTATTTTAATTATAAATAACAATTCCCAAAATGTTTATGTATGCATTTGATGTATTTGGCTTCACAAAGTTATGAAAGCAATGTTTAAGTCAAGCCCGATGTTGCCTTATACATAAAACAAAAGTATCCAATAATGTCGGATTGGTCCATTTCTGCTACAAACACTTTCCAAATCAGATTTCTAGAAAATCTAATAAATCCACTAAAAGATATAGTTTCATGTGTATTACGTGTAAAAAGAAACTACGGACAGTGAGAACAAGTCCAGATAAAAACAAAACAAAGTCACAAAATGAAGACACAACATGAATGATCAAGTTTGGCATCATAATCTACTCATGTGTCTCAACAGGTTGAGAATGTGATTAAATTTCACTGATACAATCACAGAGTTATATCTGTGTTTGTTTCCAGGTAGTGTGACAAAAGGATGAGCCTCGTTGAGAAAAAGGTGACGGAAATCAACAAACAGGAAATGATGAGACCAACAAAGTATTTGATAACATGATCAATAGTCATTTAAAAAATGTGTTGTTGATGGCTGTGGTTTCAAAATAAAAGCCACATTTCATCACATAAAGTACACCGTGTAATAATGATCTCACCTCAGGATCGCTTGGACGTAACATGAGTCATATGTTAGCGTGCCCGTGCAGCGCACCTCGCTCTTTCAGATCTGATTCACTCAAAATATCTGCAATAACGCAGCTGTTTCCATTCAGTGACATCACAGCCTCTCTCACCTGCATGCATCAAGTGTTGGCAGTGAAAGACGGTGTGCACAGCCAATAAACCCATCAAAAGAAACAGTCAAACTGCATTTTACTTGCTTTTAAAGATCAACACTCAGGTGTAAGTTTGTATCGGTTACACATTGAATCATTTGGGCGTACTTTGATGATTATGGGATCATTGACCGTAATCTTGCAGACAAAGACACAAACGTCTGGCATCCAGGAGTACAACTACAGCAAACATCGGCTGGCTTTGACGAGCTGGAAATCAAATCAATTCCTTTATTGGCTTACAGTAAGAGGGTCCAAGAGGGTTGTATTGCAAAGAACACATGAATGATTAAATCGCAGACAGGGAGAGCACCAAATACAGTTAAACCCCGGGCGTTATTTCAAGTACTTCCCTTCTGTTGATTTGTTTGAAAGATTAAACTAGAACTAAAATGACACTTTGTTGAACAAGTAGTTTCCGGATCATTTCGCAGATGGGTAACTGAGTAAAGAAAGGACTGTAATTGGAGCAAATAAATGTGTCCATGTCTGTTTAAAGGAACAGAAAAAACTAAAAGAAGCAATAACTGAATGTGGCGCTGTTTTATTAAGAAATTGCAGGCTACATACAATGAAAAAGGAAATCTCCCCCCGACCCACACACACACACATCATATGAGGTAATTATAATCATGGGTCACGTCACATCGTGGCATCGAGGCATGAGTGTCTCAGGTCGGAGCCTCCAGAGGGTTTCTGTTATCTAGTATTAATTACAACTAAGCCAAGCTGCTCTGCAGACAGACAGTGGCTCTGCAGCCAGAGCTCCTTACAATTCAAAATATGCAGCATCAAAGAGATTAAGGAGGAGGGGGACACACACACAAAAATTTGGTTTGAAGTTCTAAAATTAGCTCAAGATGTGCTGCTCAAGGATTTGATATGTTAAAGAGATGCATTGTATTGCAGAATGTACCATTTCTAATAAATATTAAATGACAAATAGGCTGAGGGATGATCAATTATTCAGCAAAAGGTGATGAGCTTGTTCCTCGCAGCGGACCAAAGTCACAGGAATCCAGATCACTTCAAATGAATTCAACGTCATTGAGCCTCGCCAGCCAAGGTCATCCATCACAACCATAGTAACTGTAGTCAAGGTGAGTTTCACTTTCTGTGACTCAGGGGGATTAGCCGGCCTTTATATAGGCACAGCCTCCGACTATAAACAATACACAGCCGGCGCGCTGCAGCCGGCTGAGGGAGGCCGCCGCTAACGAGATCACCGACATGAGCTAACTGCATTAACGTGTTGTGATACCCGACACACACAAGGAGCCGCTCGCTGTAGAGCTCATGCCAAAGTCTTTTGTCTGCATCTCATACCGAGGAGTATATAACTTTGAGGAGTGTACGATCACAAAACAAAAACTTGGCTAAAACATATAACGCTAGGAAGATCTGATTCTAAAGACTTGTTAGCAGCTCAGTCGGGCTAAAGCTAAATGCTAACATTAGCACGCCACATGAAAGGTTGGCCAAACACATAAGGGTTCACCTTCACCTTCAAAATTCATATCCCTATTTTACAATAGACCTACAATATGAGCTGCCATATAACGTACACATAACATTAGGGATTGTGTACATTTACTTGAGGTTGAGGCCTTCATTCAGCTGTTCCCGTCAAGTCCAATAAACAAATGTACACACTCCTTGTCAGGGAGCAAACATACATTTGCTCCGACAGCATTTCTCATGAGGTACAACCATTAGGGCTACTTTAGGGCTGCGGAATCAATAAGGTGAACACACACACACACACACACACACGTAAGAGGCCATCTACTTGTCTTCATGAATAATGAATCAGACTCTGCTGACCCATCTGCTTCACGATTAAGACCCCCTGACTCTAGAAAACAACAACAGGAGCACACACACTCAAACACTGCAGCTTAAATAAATACAGCTGATGTACGTCATCACTCGTAGAGCAAAAAAGCAATTTGATCAGGAAAAGTAACCACGGAGGGTTCAGAGGTTTGCCTCTCATGTATTATTATTCAAAAATTAACACTTATTGCTGTTAAGAATGTATTTCCAAAATTGTTGAAGATCTTTCCAGAATCTCTGAAATATTTTATACCAATCCTAATCCAATGAAAGACGGTTGCCAGAAATGACATAACTGCTCTTACTCCATCTACACATAACTAAAAATGTAATGTTTTATCAGCCGTAATATTTCTCCGTAGTAATATTTTGAAAAAGAAACTGGTACAAGAGCACGGTGAGATTGACATTGCACAAATCCACACTCTCTCTCCCGCTCAGTTTTTTTAAGTAATCCCCTCCATGTTTGCCCCACGTGGGAGCCGATAATCCTCAAACAGTCGGACAGCTGTCATGTCAGAAACGTGCGGGACAACCTGCTACTACTGATCTGAGAACCAGTGATGTGAAGAGAAGACTGGAAATACAAACTCGTCTTTTTACAAACCTTTTCAAAAGGGATGAAACGTTGCTCTGTGAATGGCCGGGCCTTGTAAAGACCAATAACAGCAGGAGCTGGTCTAGCTAGGGGTCGGCTGGTGGTCTTTCCGTTCGTGACAATAGCTCTGAGAGGTGCTGTGGTCACGTGCACTCTCCGGTTACATAAGGGCATTTTAGGACTTCCTAAACCATTGTCAGGGCGAGTGCAGCAATCATCCTCAACATCCACCAGCAGATTGTTTCCTAAAGCCTGAGCACTCAAATATGGCAGTTTTGCTTGAATCAGTTTGATTGCTGCCTTGAGTGCATCAAGTGAATATGAAAATGTATCATCAAAAATCATCACTGTACTTTTGAAGATTACAACAAAGATGATAAATCAGCTAAGTTTGAATGATAATACAGATCAGACTTGTATCTTCATGCACAATTCTTTCTTAAAAAGAGGGTAAAGACATGGGCCTACGGGAGCTCATCCAGCAGTAAAATAAAAAAAATGATACAAAGTAATAATTAGGAGGTAGAAAGTCAAAATTGTGAGATAGAAAGTCGAAATTCTGAGATAGAAAGTCCTAATTCTGAGATAATAATTCATCATTCTGAAATAAAAAGTAAAAATGATGAGATAGTAAGTGCGCATGCGCTTCAGCGGCGCTGGCTTTTTTCCCCTTCCTATTAGATCTGGTCCCATTGAAGGATCTACTTAACTGCGGAAATAGGCTTCCATATGAATCAAACAAAACAGAGTTTATTTTTATTTTTATAAATGACTAACCACAACAATACTTGGCAGAATAATCAGTAATGGCAATCTGTATTTGCAGCCATAAAGAATAATTTAAATGGCCACTAGCAGTATGTAAGCTTATGTTAGTTATGGACAGAATTGATTGATTCTTCTTCTAATGTTACATTACATTGCCAATGTTTACCGTCATCGCGTCATTTTGCAACAGAGGCTGGGCAGAGAGGCAGGCCTTCACTTGGTTCTGAGTGGAGAGAACCACATGGGGAGTGGGGGTGATGGTGGTAATGGTGGTGATGGTGGTGATGGTGGTGAGTCAGAGGCAGGCGGCTCTTTGTTCTGGAGGTATAGTCATGTATGAGACATTAGTGGCAACATCAGGCTCTGCACCACCTGGGGCACAACGTGTGGTTTGACTCTTGATGGTGAAATAACAGAGGACAAGTGAGGTGATCTCATTCACCTTCAGGCTGCTTAGAACTGGTTACTAAATCAGTGATATAATCCAGTAGGAAGGCAAATGGGAACACACTGCACACACATAGATTTAGTTGCTGCAAGAAGACACAAGTCCACACTTTTATTTTGCTATTACAGTTAAATAATCAATTAGTTTCTTCCAGCTGCTCAAATCTTTTTTCTATTGTTGTTAGCTGGACAAAACAAGTCATTTGAATATGTTATATAGATAGTCATGTTATGTGAGGCTGCACTTAGCACAAATGCTAATGGAAGCATGCTAACACACTCACAACTACAATACTATCTGGCTGATTGACTTACACCCGCGACCCTAAAGAGGATAAGCGGTTCAGATAATGGATGGATGGATGGATGATTGACTTACAATGGTTGCCATCTTAGCTCAGCATTAGCATGCTGAGTTTCCTCCTGGGATGTTTGTAAAGAATATCACAACATAAATCAGATAGTTGAGATATTTCAGTCTCGACTTCAGTGGTGAACCGCCCAACAAACATGTGCATTGATCCGTTAAGCTAAAGCCAGCTGGGCCTAAAAATGTCAAATATTTTCTTGGTGCAGCATCTTAAAGGTGGATATCTTTGGATTTATGTAAAGACTAATGATCATACTGAAACAATGATGTCACAGACCTCTACATTGATCATAAAGCTCCAGGTTTTTGCCATTTGGTTTTGTATTTAGCATTCTGTACACACCTACTGCACATGCACACACACATGCACACGTTACATAAAGACTTCAAGTACCACCCTTTTATTGGTTTCTTCACCTCAGTGTGGAGGAACACCCGATGACCCATCAAATGCCACAAACTCAACACAATCTGCAGCCCAAACACTGCTGAGCAGCTCCGTTGGACTTCCTCTTATCAGCAATGCCTTTGACTCAAATACATTTTCTATATTAATCGTTTGTTTATAAAAATGTACAATGTCCAACTCGTCTTTAAATGTTGTGTTTTGTCCTACCAACAGTTTGTAAAGTTAATTATTGGGCCTTGACAAAACGATCTCACCTGAAGTTCCATTGAGTAGCGGTTCCAAAGCTTTCTACCATTTCACATGATCCTCATCAGCCCAGAAGTCAAGGAAATGTGGATTTTAAAATGTCCATTTCAACCGAGCACTTACAGAGTGTCTCATCCATGTTGGCTTAACAGTCCCAAATCCCCCAAATCCCATCAATCAATAAACAATAATGTGATGTAATGAAAAGCCCCAGATCAGCTGTTTAATGGACCCAACGAAATTACGTGTGCTATCAAAAGGTGACGTGATAATATTTCCATTTGACAACCCGGAACCAATTCATTTGGGATATTTCTTTATTATAAAATGTCAAACAAGTTATCGAGTCTCGCAATTATCTGTTGATGCATTTCTGTCCATCAACAAATCTGCCATCTGTTTCAGCTCTGGTAGCTACAACACCTCCAGCTAATTATGTCTTTTATAAGAGTAAAAAGTCTACACTTGCATGCAATCTTAAGAGTAAATATCAACAGGCGTCTGTGGTAATTAAGGCACACCGAACCCAGGTTATACCATCGGTTATTTGGCAATCATTATTGCACAACAGCCACAATAAGGACCTTGGGCTCAAAGGCATATTTGTTTAAAAGCACGCCTTCAATTCAGCAGTAATTACAGCAGGTAGGACTTTGACACATGTAACCATTTGTGTACCGCCTCAGAAACCTGAACTCAACTCTGGTCGCTGCCTTTAACGTTCAGTGAGATGCACAGTACACAATGATCAGTCAATACCTCAGTAGCCTATAAAAGCAATGGAGCCTCTGCTTCTGAGCTTCTGAAGAAGCGCATAGCAAACAGCACATGTTGGGCAAAAGTGGGAGAATCTCAGGTATGTGTTCACAGCCTGTGTGATAACATGCCAGAGATAAAAGGCATTTTATGGCACAAAATTAAAGCGCACGACAGATTTCCCGAGAGACAAAGGAGAATAAAATATAAAGCAGTACACGGTCTTCAAATGCCACAAACCCCTCATTAAAAATCTGCACAAGGCCGTGAAGATGTGTCGTTCTGCTCCTGAGGTTTATTTCTGGCTGCTTCTTGTTTCCCACAAGTGAAGATGTGATGCTAACTCATTAGCCTAAAGCTCATTTTGGCAGCAGTTTGCCTGTTAGGTAGATGACAGACCTACTTAGACAGATCTAGAGCTGGCTTACACCTCTTCACTCCACAACTCATGGCTCACGGTGTCACACTTAAACTCAGCACATTCCGGCCTGAAAACGCCGCTCAGGTTTTGTGACTAAATCGCTGGTGATCTCACGTCACCACACGCAGGTTGCTTGGCGAAACCGCCGCGTTGTCTTGTTCAGAGCTACATGCTCGCATCACACCACAGGAAAACACCTCATCTTCGTACAAGACATCTTCCCAAACATGTCCGCACAAGCCAAAGTGTAACTGACCCAACTGTTAATGAGCTGGGGCAGAGAAGTGGGCATCATGTTGTTAAAGTGAGTACAATGCTAAATCTATGGCTTAGACATGCAGTTTAGTTAAACTTCTTGCCGAGAGTCAGACGATTATTACTACTGTGGCGTCGATCTTAAATCTCAGAAAGAAAACAGACAAGTGTATTCCCCAAAATGTTGAGCTTTCTCGCTCCAAGTACAGAACCTTCGGAACCGTCCAGAGCCAAATGTAGAAGCTGACTTCACTGTTTCTGTGGAAGCAGTTATGCAAAACATCAATGGAAAGAGAATAACGTGTTTTGCACATGAACTTTCCATGCTGATGTCTAGCCACTCGAATTACAGTTAATTTATGGTACTCCTTATTTTAGTGGATCTGGAGTGTGCTGGGCCCCCGGTTGTTGGTGAAAACATAAATATCACAAAAATAATATTGTCCAATACCAACATATACCATGGTATGGAAAATAAGAAGTAGCATTGATATTGAATTATTATTAAAACCACTCAAACAAGCGGCCCTGTGGGAAGTGATGCCACCCTAGAAGAGCCAGTTGGCACTAAATCCTAAATGTCTCCCACAAGTGGTGACCATTAGACCCGGGTCATTTAACACAGAGCTCTATAACTGGTTTTCCTTTGTCTTAAGTTTGTTTACGTCCATCCAGACAGAAATTAGCAAAAACAATGGATCCAAACCATCTGTTTGGCCTAGTGGCCGGACCGAGTACAACCACCCACAGAGCCAGAATAATAGATTTCACTTACACTGATGATGGGCTGCAGACATGGATATGACCTTCACTGGATGTGTACTAAACTGTATTATATTTGTGTTGCTGATGGGACATCAGGGGGGTGCAACCAACAACATTAACCTTTTTAGGTAATTCCGATCATTTGTTTTATCAAACACCCGAATGTGGAATAAAGCATTCATCAATTATGGAGTATTCTTGGGGATAACTTTTCTTTCAGTTGAATAATAAATAATCATTACGTAGTTCCTGTGAATGAAGTGGGAAAACTTCAAGCACCTTTTAGATAAAAATATTAAGAATTGTTTTATTTTGAGTTGAAATGATTAGTCAATTAATCTGTCAATCAATCAACGTTCGCTGATTTAGCCTCTAAAACAGTTTTAATGCTTATCCTCCTAAAACAAATATAGCAGGGATTTGGTTTTTGCTTTTTGGACTGGACTACATTCAGCAGTTTCTAGTAAAATAAAGTTATAAGTAAAAAATAAATAAAATAAAGAATAAGGTTTTTTTTTTTAGAACTGAAACAATGAATGGATACACGTATAACTTAAATATAAATAAAATAAACAGCAAGGGACAGTTTCAGTTATGAATATGTGAGTATTTGGTACTTTCCGGTGTCTATAAGATAAAAAACTGGTCATATTTGGATTTTGGACTGTGATTATTATATAACAAGACATTTGCAGATTACACTCTGAGGCTCTGAGCTTTTTTCTCCAGTTTTCTGGCGTTTTGTAGGCACGACAAATAATCGAATAATCTTTAGTTTCATCCAACATTGACCATATTCATCTGAAGATCATTTGAAAATGTGATTAATTAGAAACTGTCAGATCAGAGAACAACATCACAGTGTGTTGCTTTGAATTTTCTTCTTTTCAGAGTCTGAAAGTTTAAAACAAATAAAAACAGGGAGTTAAGACTGAGTGCCACTGCGTTCGCAGCGCGCGCGCGCGTGCGTGTGCGTGTGTGTCCTGTCCCTCAGAGCAGGCTGTGAGCCGCATGGCAGAGCTGCACGCTGCAAGTGGAAAGAAAGCCCGAAACCAAAGTGTCTGCTCACAGCTGCGCTGCTGAGTCCCGACCGCACACATGCTGCAGGAGCTACGCCGGAAGTAAACTCACCTTTGAGACGGTCATGTGGAGCGAGCCGTCGGCAGGTGCTGCTGGTTTCCCCCGGAGAGCACTGGGAGAAGTGATGGTGGTGGTGGAGCAGCCGCGCGGAGACGAGTCGGGTTAAAACACCGGTGGTTGTTGCATGGTGGTCAGTGAGAAGTCATGATGCCTGGCTCGACCTTCAGAGTGTCTCCTCCCCAACCCAACCCCAAAAAAGAAATGACAACAGAAAAATAGCTGCCTGAATTGGCTCAAAGCCAGAGCATGTGCCTCCGGAACACACCGCACAGTCACCATGAGGGGGGAAAGAAAACAAGGAGGAGGAGAAGGAGGAGGAGGATGAGAGCACAGGATGCGATGAGAGATGAGGAAGAAGAGGGAGGAGGAAGAGCAGGGAGGGGCTAGGCCATCCAGGTTGATTACAACATATATTGTCTCTTTACTATATTTTGTGCATACATTGTTCCATAGCTGTGTGGAAACTATAAGCAGCTTTTTTATTCACAAAACTATTAAAGACAATAGTCATGTGTATTATAATAAAACACGACTATTGTGCAGCTTGAGCAGTTTTTATTTATTTTCTGTAAATCTAAACTGAATTTATAATCTAATTCAGGGGTTCTACAATTTGACTTATAAGGGTTTAAAGGTGTAGTGAGGTGAACTGTATTTGGTGCTTGTTTTGCCTCAGGGCCTTGGCGCAGGTGGAACTGGTGATGGAAGAAATACACATTCAGTCTGAGCATGATGCTAGAGGGATATTTATGTGACCATCGAATGTGGATTCTTAGGTGTCTGGAGAGAAAAAGTAGATGTCAAGCACCTGTCTTTTGCTTAAATATTGAATATTGGAGGCCTAATTATAACAAAAATAAAATGTCAAATTAATGTTTTACACTATTATTTAAACACAAACCTGTTTTAATCCATTCCTTGCATTCCTTATATTATATTTTAAACTAATGTTTTCCTTTAGTGGGAGATGTTTGCTGCACATCTGAATTTGAGGGTGTTTGTCACCCCCTAGTGTTGGAACACCGCCATCTCAAGATGATTCATTTGACTTATTGTATCACAAATAAAAGATGGCAATAATCTGACAATATTAATTTAGTAGGTGTGCGGCAAACAAGTGCTTTAAATTTGTGAGAGGAAGCGGGTGTACATTGTGGGAATGTACATTTAGGTCAAACATGTTAATAATCTTTGGAATGTGTTTGACGTCAAAAAACAAACCATTGTTCACCGTTGATAAACGAATTGTGAATGCATTAATCACTCAGTAATATGTCCAAATCGAACGAGGAATTTGCCAAACAAAGAACATTCTGTGATCACAAACGTGACGTGGAGTTGGTGCCAAACCAGAAACGAGCACCTTCGACGTGCAACATACATTCACTGCCGTGAGCACAACACCTGAACACCCGAGGGTGCATTAGGTCTCGACTAACTGGTCGCACTGGACCGACAGAGAGAAACTCAGGTTGTTTCCCGAGAGTTCCCCTCCAGGCAGTTCGTTTGACGTGGAAATTTAAGATGCACCGTATTGATTTCAAAACTTGTTTTTAGGACAATTAAACAGGATTTCTTGAAGTTAGTGACGAAGACGTGACGTCGGCATGTGATGTGAATGTGTTGAAGTCACTCTGACTTAATGGAGGCAGACTGCTGGCTGGCTGGCTGGCTGGGGGGGGGGGGGGGGGGCCTCCTCGTCTTTCAACACTGAACACTTTAATTCAATTCATTCTGTGCAATATCTTGTATACTCAATATTTTTCTGTATATTCAATATTATTTTTTTCTTTTATTATGTTTATTACTGTTTACTGTTTATTTATATTACTTGATTTTTTTTAAATCGTTTTACTTACTGTGAGCAATGCTGCTGTAATCCTGTAATTTCCCCACTGCGGGACTACTAAAGGATTATTTTATCTTATTTTATCTGTGTGGAAACAAGATGCTTGTTTTGTTTCCTCCATGAGGAGTCTTCAGGCAGCTTCCTCCACTTGTGGGCGTGTTAGGCTGGTTCACCCAGAACACGTCTGAGGTACTGATCAGGGTCCTCGCCCCCCCATGTGTTCAGGCTTGTAAAGAAAAAAAAAAGTCTTCAGAAACAGTTTCTGTTTGTGTGTGTGTGTGTGCAGTGTGCACGTGCGCTGAAACAATATTAGCTTTTTAAGTGGAGCCAGACACCTTTATTATTATAAACTCATATTTGTATTTGTGGGCTCCATTTATGTTCAATTCACTTGGTTTGAAAGGGTCTGTGTTGTTTTGGGAATTAGAGGGTTAATCCAACAATACCATTTAAAGATATACTGTTCGGCCTTTTAGTTTGTCTAAAACTTCATATTTTAGGAGGCGGCAAGGTGCTCTCTGTTTTACTGCAATTAAAGAACTGGACTCAGATGCCTTATTCTCAGGAACTGGAAGACGCCTGGAAAACCTTTTAAAAGTTTTAGTGACTAGAGTTCTGAATGGATTTCTGCATATTTAAGTGTCATATTGTAACTAAGCAGCTAAATATGCAAGTTTATTCCATGTATTCTTTTTCTCAGTACTTTCTTTTGATATTTATGTGGAAATGAGACAAGTGAGAATTTCTTCTGGTTTACAGCAGTGAAGCAGATTAGAGAGACAATCTAATTGCAGGTTTCTGTGTCTCTTTGTCAACCTATAATTATCATGTATATTATCTGCTCATTAGTCACTAAAGGGCTGCATATCAAACCACAGATCTTTTACAGAACAAAGCTGAATGTGGCTGAAGCAGCGAGCATCAGAAGCGTTTGGCGTGTTAGTACGAGACCTAATTTCTGTCTAATAAAAGCAAAAAAATGCCTGAAGGTGCCGCTGAGCGCTTTATACTTTACTTATATATATTATTATATATATATATTCTGTTTCCTGAAACATTCACGAACACCTGATTGTTTTACGGATGCATTTGAAAATGTTTATGAGGTTGTTGTTTTTTTAAGCGGTTTTTCACAGCCCAGAAATTGTCTTTATCAATTTTTGCCACATACTGAAACATGGGCAAACATATGCGATATGTATTGACATTTATACACGCAATCAAGCTCTATATTCAGACATGAAAAGACGAATACAAAAGTCTCATTGTGGATTTAGTAAAATTTAATTTATCTACAACTATCCCTCCGTTCAGGCATACAGACTGATAGATTCTTTTATTCATTTCAATGTGGCTCATAAACTGATAAGTTACACAATATCATACAGAAGCTCGGTTGCCAGTATTGGACAAAAAGTTGCAAAAATATCTTTTTTGTCTTTACATATTTTCTGTCAGTGTTTTGCAGCATATTGAAGAGCGGTTAGATTGCGTCGTCAACGTAAAAGGGAACAACCTTACTGCAATACTCGAAACTCAAACTGATTCGGGCGAGAAGATGAGCTCCGATGAGTTCACGTTGCAGGGGACCCGAATGCTGGAGAAGCATCATACGTCATCTTTGTGATATAATAAGAATATCAAATCTGTTTACGGTTGCATATTTGCTAATTTTTCTCCCAGATGTCTTGTGTTTCAATATTAACCTAGTGTTTATTCTTGTGATTACAAACTATATGACAATACATAACAATAAACACGAGACTGATAAAATCCATCACAAACTGACGGTAAAAAAAAAGCAGAGATGAATGTACTGGCAATGATCTGTTTTGCTGTCACTGAAAACTGAATGGTTGGAAAGAAAGTCCAAATAACTAACATGTACATGTGACGAGACAAGACGGTAAAGAAAAATGAAGATAGCATGGCAGCAGAGAGAAACTGCATCAATATATTAGTCCTATTCTTCAGTTTCTCAGGTGTGTTTCCGCAAAGTTTCTTTTCTTTGTCGGCAGACAAATATTCCCATCTCTCTCTTGCTCTTCTCATTCAGTGTTTCGTCCCTTAGTCCTCGTCTTCATCCTCGTCTTCATCCTCGTCCGTCTGGTCCCTGCCGTCCAGATCGTCCTCATCGTCCACCTGTAAGGAAAGTGTCACAGTCTAACTAAAGCAAACACACAACACACAGCGGAGTGCTTACTACTCAAGTCATCTGTACGGCCCAAAACTACCACCACAGGTGACTGGTTAAACTGGGAGCAGGATTTAAGATGACTAAACGCTTCGAAGTCTGGTTTAAAGTTGTATTTTGTCTTAATCCTTTATTAATCCCACAGTGGGGAAAATATTATCGGCATTTCACCCATCGTTAGTAGTTAAGGAGCAGTGGACAAACTATGGGGAGAACAGGGATCGAACCAGCTACCTTGTGGTTTCCATGAGCTACAGCCACCACCGTCTTGATAGTGAAAAATTAATAAGTGATTAAGGAGGACAGCACGCTGGTCGGAGTGCTTTTAATACTCCAGCTGTTTGGGTAAAATAAACTCAAGGTTCAAAGGTTCATTTTCCCCGTTAGTGCGGTTCGTTTGTGAAACCAACCACAAGAATTCATGATGGCACGTCTATCAAAAACAGCTGGATTTGCCAATATTGGATTTTGGTGGCGAAGGCGACTGAACCTCATCCAAGTGAGGTGAGTTTGGGAGGTAAGCACCCTCTGAACTGTAACTATTAAACTATAATATATATAAATTATTGTCTTTTGTGGCTCATAGCAGCAGTTTTTGTTTTGCACATTAATCATCCTGCTTGTTCCCACCTTTAAAATCATAAAAATAGGCCTAATTCTAACAGAAAACAATGAAATTACATTTTAATAACCCCAAATCTAAGCCTGTGTTTTACCATCGCTAAAAAACCTCCCTGCTCCACAAGTTTGGAGCACTTATAACACGAGTACCTCCAGAGTTAAGACCCCCGATGAGAAATAATAACCCTGATTGTCTACCGGCTCTCCCAGGTCTTTGAGTTTCTTTTTGAGGTTGTGGATCTTCAGGTCCTGGTCTGCCAGCAGCATCAGCAGGTCGTCCTGCTCCTTCTTGGAGTCTTGCACCTCCGTCTGCAGCGCCGCCTTCTCCGTCTGCAGGATGGCCACCGAGCTGGTGGCTGTGGCCAGCTGCTGCTCCAGCTCCGCCCGGCTCTCCAACAAACTCTTTACCTCCTCCTGGAAACCAAAGTAGAAGATGGAGAGGACGGAGGAGGAAGAGACAGAATGATCCATAAACACAAATGATGCATAAATACATAATTTAAAGAAGTCACAGCCAAGTAGTGTATGAATATTGGAAGTACAGTTATTCTACACACCTTGAGCCTCTCCGTCTCAGTCGTCTGTGCTGCCAGTCTGCTCTCTACTTCGGCCATCTTGGCAGCGTCTACTGAGCCGTCACTGCTGGAAACTGCGTCCGAGGACTGAGACAAACCAGTGGGAGGTTGGTTCATTTAGTATCCATCAAGAACAGTGTGATATATTAGGCACATCAATATCATATTTGCATGATAATTACCCCAGCCTCAGCTCTTCTGAGCAGTTCCTGTCTCTCAGTCTTCATCTGGTTGATTTCTGCCGACTGGGACTGGACCTGACTCCTCAGACCCTCCAGCTCCTGCAACAAACAAAGGAACACTTTAAATACATAGAATATATAGAACAATTACCTGAAAATGTGAAAAAAATAGGAAAGTCTTAAATAAATAAATGGGCTTGGGGCTGAATGACAGAAGGTGGGGAAGTCTAAAGGTATTAACAGGTCGACCAATTATGTCAGTTTTTGTCTCGTCATGGAATTTGTTGACAGGAGAAGTGTATAATAATGCCAGTCTCATCCTTTACACATATATTCATTGTTAATTAAATATGAAAGGAAAATATGAAGCATCCTACCTTGAGCAGTTCTGTGTTGTCTGATCCTCCTGCTGAACTTTCTGCTGTCTCTGACTTCTACATACAGTGAAAATAAAACACATTAGTAATGCACTATAATGTCATTTTCACTGTGACAGGACCAAAGTAAAAATCTGCATCCAGCTCAAATCATATTCTGATTAAGGATGCGACTAACGACTATTTCCACTGACGATTAATCTGCTGATTATTTCCATATTCCTAAAATGCTGAACAACGTCCATAAATGTTTACCAGAGCAGAGTCTTTCAATGTTTTGTCAGACCAACAAACACAAAGATGTTACATTTAAAATGATTTAAACAAACAAACAAGGAAAGGCAGATAATCATCACATTAAGAAGCCGAACAGTTTTTAGTTTTTGCTTAAAAAGTCTCTTAAATGATTAATCAACCATACAAAACAATTCATTTTGTGTGGATTAAATGAACCAACGGTTGCAGCTCTGATTCAGTCTTACAAACACAGCCTCAAGTCTCCAGACGTGTTTCTCAACCAAATAAAGCTGTCGGTTCAGTTGTAAGAATGGATTTGTTGCTTTAAGTAGTTTCGGTTCGCCTGTAAACTGGAGCTGGTGATTCGTAGTAGTGATTACTATTAGTTCAGTTGTCAGGCTGAAGGCGTGGTTTGAAGTTCAGAGCCTGTCATGTGTATTCATTTTGCTGTTTGTCATGTGATGTATAGACTAAACACTGTTTGTGTGATGACGTGGAAAGCAGTCTTTCCTGTCAATCCATGATATTCTGGTGTTTGACCAGCGACTGCCTGTGTGTTGTTTTTTTTCTGCAAAGCTCATCCAGCTCTACTTGAAGCTCACACACACACACACACACACACACACACACACACACACACACACACACACACACACACACACACACACACACACACACACACACACACACACACACACACACACACACACACACACACACACACACACACACACACACACACACACACACACACACACACACACACACACACACACACACACACACACACACTAACCAGGGTGTTGATGAGTGTCTCTTTGTCACCCAGTTGTGTCTGGAGGAGCGAGTGCTGCTTGCGGAGCTCCTCCAGCTCCTCTCGGAGCTGCGTGAGCTCCTCCGTCTGCAGCCCGTTGACCTGCGAGGCTTCTCCCTGGCTGCTGGCCTGGCTCTCCTTACCTGAAGGTATTCATTATTGTTAGGATGAGGTAATGATGTTATCCTTTGATTTGTGTTACATATGCACACATATTAAGAAAACAAATGGTTAAAAAACAGTTACTGTTAATGATAAAGGCAGAGCGTGTTTTAGGGAGTTTGAATAAATCTGATAATCGATCAGCCTGGACGATTGATCCGTGTGGTTTGAGTAGAGTAAATGATCACATTAATTAAGGGGAGAGTTTAGCTTGTTTTGAGTTTCTCATTGTTTTTAGAGCCATAAAGATAACAATTCACTCCCTATCTTTAACTCTTTAGATAAGGTGTTGTGGACTCTGTTACGAAGACAAAGAAACGAGCCACATGAGCCATTACATTTAAACAAATCCAGCTTAACCACATAGCCTTTAATATTTATTTTGAGCAATATTTCTTCCGAAACTGTTTATCTTCTACATCCAATTGATTTTGCTCCTTCCTGGTTGGAGTCAGAGTTTTTGTAGACGTTTATTTCTGCTTTAAAGTTGAGCATTTTAACATGGAGGTCTATGGGGATTGACTCGCTTTTAGAGCCAGCCTCCAGTGGCCATTAGATGAACTGCTGCTTTTGGCAAACATTTTCAGTATTACAGGTTGTTGCTGTGAAAAACGTTGTACTACTTCTTTAAATCCTCCTGTAGTCGCCTCAGTTGTAAAGCTGTATCTTGCAATGTCTCTGCATATCTCAGTCTATGTGTATCTTAGCAATGAAGCAGTAAAACGTTATCATCAACAGGGAAGAATGGGAAGTGAGGGAAAATATGAAAACATGAGTTGTTGAAAATAAATAAATCACACAAATTTAAATATATTCTCTACTTCGCAAAAATCACTATTGTTCATTCAACTAACAAACCAGACAGAGGACACAAAACAACTCGTTATTGGCCGCCCACCTAATTTCATCTTGAGGAGGTTGTACTGATCCTTGTGCTGCTGGATCTGGGACAGCTGCTGCGTGACCGTCATCTGCATCTGCTCATTTTGAGACGACGAGGACGCCACCTGCTCCTTCAGCTCCTGGATCTGAGCATCCTGAAGATCGCACAATCAAAATGTACGGTTTAAAATATATAAATAACAGAAAATACACAGAAATGAAAAACAAAGCACACGCACAACAAGTGTGTTGCTTACCTGTTCTCGGATCAGCTCTTTATACTGAGTTACAATGTTGTCATGTTGCTCTAATGTCTTCTTCACCTCCTCTTCCTTCTTCTCCTCCTCATTGGATTTGTGAACCGCTTTAGTGATCACGCCTGTTTAGAGCAGCCGGAGAAATAATGAATGAAAACATTTAACATTTGATTTTGCAACGGCCATGAAACATGTACGATTAAATGATGTGGAAGACTCGTCTCCGACTGACCCTCCAGTTCTTTGACCAGCTTGGTGAACTCGTGGTCGAACAGCATCTGCTCTGGAGACGGGAACACCGGCTGCGGCTTCTGAGCCGCCCGCGAGTACAGCTCGTGTTTGGTGATGAAGCCCAGTTTCTCTACAAAGTTTTCCTTTCCAATCCGCTTCTCGATTAGCTGCTTTAGCTTCTCTCTGAGGAGAACAGAGACAACGCAGCAGTTTTTTAAACATGATTTCATCAAGTAAGGGCATTTAGATTTTTTACATACAGTAAATACAGTTCTGGAATAACTGGAGCACTTATCAATGCATGTGTTTTTATATGGTAATATACGTGCCCATTAATTGCATGAGAAAGACACTGTAAGAAAGTAGAGAAAAAATTTTAAAAAAACAATCCTCACACGTAGCTGTGTTTAATACCCAAATAATAAGTATAGTCTTTATTGATATTGCAATTTTCAAAATAAAGTTAAAAAAAAAACTAACATTGAGCAGAAGAGCAACATACAGTAATAGTTGGATTTGAAAGAGGAAAAGGTGTCATCAGGGAAGTTGTCGCAGTGTGGCTGAATCCAAACTGACTTTTACATTATTTGTAATCATCCTCTTGTTATAAAGTCCTACACACTTAATAAGTTAGTTTCCACAACAGAACTGCAGGTCATTTGTAGGATTCTCATAGTGTTTCTGTTTATATTGTACAAATCAAACTGTGTTCCCACTATAAAGCTTCAGTCATTCCACATTCAGTGACTAAAAACCGCCGTAACGCGGTACAACTGCAAGTGACCTGGGGTGTGAGAATAATAAGACGTAACACTTACTTGGTGTAGTTTTCCAGCGAGTTGTCATTGTAATAAATGCAGATGCCGAGTAGCAGTGCACACAGGCCCTGCACCAGCCGTTCATCCTCTCCCAGGTTCTCTGAGATCTGGGCAGTCAGCTGCAGGAGTCACAGCGAGTTAAGGATTCATGCAACAGCAGAGAGTCTTACACTTAAAAACATGAAAGTGAAGTACGCTGTTAAATAGCACACAGCCGTCAATCTGAAGAAGAGGATAGAACTGAATTCCTCAAAGGTTATTAGTTAAAAATGAAAATATAGGATGCGTCCGAGAGAAGTTAGATGAATATTGAGAACCAGTAAAGCTATGACTAGTCACAGGCATTTATTGTCATGAAGTTGGTGGACGGCCTGGAGGCTGCTTCAAGGATACAAAGGGAACGTTTTCCTGATTGTGTAGAAAGTGAGTGACAGCGATCGGACAGTTGTTGATCCACGTACACAGCAGCATGAGGAGGCCCACCCTGGTCTGCACCTTACTGCCCTGGAGAGGAAACAGGAGAAAAACAAAACAAATGTCAACGTGTGCTTCTTGAATCGCAGCAGAAGCTGCTGACATGAGACCAAATATGAAATATTCTAGATATATAGAATATTCAAAATATTTCAGTTTAGGCAATAAGAGAATCAAATGTAGGGAAGTTATGTATATTAAGACACATGATTCTAACCACGGTCAGAAAAGCTTATAATATTTAAATGAATTTTAATTTGAATACTGGTCATAGACCTTTAAATTAAGTCCAGATCGGGTCATTAGTTGAGCAACATCTTTAATATTCAAAATAAATCTAACAAAATGACTGACAATGTATTAAATTCAAGTATAAAGTACGCAAATAAAATGGCAACATTTCTAACAATAAGTCAAATTTTCTTCCTTTCCTGACATGGATGATTTTCCAATGGAAAAAAATAAGGAAGTGGTTAAATAAACTCATCAACGCTTAATTTGGAGCACTTCACATCAACCATTAGTGGTTAATAAGGTTATCACAAACAAACACGGACACAGTCAAAATGAATACAACCAGTACAAAAGGTTTGGTATACTGTGTAAAGCCAAAGAAACCTTTATCTCTGCCTCCATCCATCAAGTATTCCACAATTAGTTTGTTGTTTGCAATTTCAATTCTGCAAATGGTTGATGACTTCAAGAAAAGCATCATGAAATCATAATTGAAAATGTTACACTATTGTTTAGCTATCAGCACATGCAAAACCCACTCAATGTTCTTTTTACGAATGAAAAAGTAACTATTCAGTAATTATTAAAAATACTTGTGCATTGCCGCAAAAAACAGCTTTGAGGAACAGATAAAGGGGGTTTCTGATCTGCAACAGACCTCAACCTTGATTACGATCTTTAAAAAAAGTCCGCTTCACATTTATAGGAAACGTAAGTACGTTTCAAATAATGTATCTCAATCAGGTGTAGAAAAAAAGAAAGCTGATTTTCATGAAGTTGGAATGCAAAATAACACAATAACAATAGCAGTGCAGAGGCAAATATAATCTGTTAGCTCTACACTGTAGAAGATGCTCAATATGAAATTCAGAGCATATCTATTCCCTCCAAACAGCTGTCAACACGCCATGAGCTCGATCCTGTGGCCCGTTCGAATGCACTGAAAGACGCTTCCTTCACATATCAAATAGTTGTTTTCTGCTCTATAAATGCTCTGGATATCGTATAGAGAAACTTTGAATAAGCTGGTGCATTAACACTCAATGCACACCATGCTTTAGGAAGAGCAGACCTCCTTCCTGTAGTGGTTTGTCAGAAACTGACATAACGACAGGGTGGGGGAAAACTTATCAGTACTACAAACTATAAAAACGTACAGAATCACCTTTTCAGATTTAGTCTCCAAATGTGACGTAATGCAAAAAATGAAGAGGAAGAAGAAAAAAAAAAGTATTAATTGAACAGGCAGGAGGGTGATTGTAGTGAAACTACAGTCTAAGAGTTCAAATCAAAAGACCCAAGCAAGAAAAAAACTTATGGATTGGTCCAACTGGTCTCCTCCCAGTTTGATGTGACTGGAAATTCCTTAAAATGACGACGCCCGAAAGGTAACCTGTTCAAACATCTGAACCCCTCCACTCCCTCCTTTCTACGAAAAGGAGCAGGAGTTATATTCCTGACTCCTTCTGCTCCTGACCCCGTCTACAGTCTCATTTGTGAGGCCTTAACTTCGGGGTCAGCGTCTTCCTTACTACAACAGTTCAATAAAAAACCTCCCAACACCGCTTGATGTCCTTTTTTTCACATTGTCACTTTCCCAAATTAAATTTCATCATCAGGAGTGAGTTGGCGATGATCTCCGCCTTTGCCGACTGCCAATGACTCCTACATCGAGCCGTGGCTGCTTTAACCGTCAGTATTTCTCCTGGCTGAACTTGATAAAGTAACGTAGGTGCACAGGACCGGGACCCAGTTTCCCTGATCCAGGCTTGCTCACCTCACTTGAGACCAAGATAGCCAAAAACAAAGGGTTTGTCAACAGAGAGCAGGGTCACAGACGTTCATACATTTTATCTCACTGCCAAAGAATAATTGGCAACTCCAGGGGATGCATGGTGGGCGTAATGCCAACTGAGTAACTCCCAGGAAAACTCATAAGTATATTTTATAACCACCTGAATCCACAGTGAACATGAAATAATCCTCGTACAATATAAGCTATAAAAGCTGCTTGCACCTGCACTGTGCATTCTTAAGCAAGTGCATGTAAGAAAGAGAACCAGACAAACAAGAGTGGAGCTCTCTCACTCGGACAGGAAAAGGCCCCAAAGCTGCTGCTGCTGCGGCGGCGGCACACTTCCTGAACTCGCTGAAAAGAGCTTGCAGCGCAGCAAACCCACGTCACAGCTCAAAGCAGGTGTTAGGGTGACAAAACCACAAACAAAACAAAAACACGCTACTGTGTTCCTTTCCTCTGCACCTCTCTTGTGTACTTCCCCCACAGGTGAACACGGGTAATGCCACTAGAGCCTCCAAACCTGTGGGAACGCGTGCACCCATGTGTGCCACCCTATTGAGGAAGAATCTGGTCCTAGCTATGCATTAGGACGAAAGAGGGGTCAGTAAAGAGTTAAAAAGGGAAGCAAGATCCCCAAACATGTGTGCCAACGAGACGTCCACTACAGATGGCAAGCAAAAATAACCAGCAGAGGTGCTGCCCAAACACTCACAACACACGTTACTTACCCGCCGGACGATCTTATCTCCCTGCAAAACCACAACAACGCGACACTGTTCTAGTCAATGTTGTTGACACTTCAGTATTAATTTGCCAAACACATCCTTCCTACCAAGGCACACGTGACCTGTGAACATCTGCATTCTAGCAGCTACGCGGTACTGTTGTTGTCGTACCTGGGAGAGGATGTTGGTGCACTGCTGCAGCAGGGAGACGGGGGGCTTTCCCAGGCTGGTGGCCAGCTGGACCCTCAGCAGCTGTTCCTTCTGAGTGAGGTTGTCCTGCAGGGAGTGAGCCAAGGCCACGGCGGCACACCAGTTGGACAGAGAGTCGACAGAGAAAAGGCCTCCGCACAGCAGCTGGCCCGCTGAGATGGAATTGGCTAACAGAAGAAAATGTGAATGAGTCAGTTAAAAGAGTAGTTGTAAATATATGAAAGCTGACAGCGGAATAAACAATAGCCCATCCATCTCCAAGTGTGTGTGCATTGTGACTCCTGAAGCTCCGGAAAACGAAGCTTTACAGTGATGATGTGGGTGAATCACCCAGTAACTAAATGCACTGCACCCAAAAAGCTAAATATAATAACAAAACGATACTGATGGATTCACTGGATTCTTCAGTTTCATGACAATTCATTTTGTGAGCAAGATATTTCTCCTACACCCCAAATGGGTGCCATTTTCTAAAATGTATTTAGTTTCTTCCTGCATTACATATTCGCCTGTTAGTTGTTTTTTTAAATGTGTTGCATAACATAAATGTAATTACTGCATACTGCATACAACCATAAAACATAATTAAAACATTAAAGATTATTCAAATCTACAGATATAATGAAAGCAGGTAGTCAACATTATTACATGTTTAAAGTGGGAGGAAGATAAAAAAAAATTAAAAAAATAATCACTAAAGTTTTACACCACGGGTTGATCTTTAGTAGAAATCAAACTTAAATGCTGCTCTCAAAATGTGCTCTATAAAAATCTTTTAGACAACTTGCTGGAGAACTGTTTGTACAAGAGAAACATTGCATTCCAAACATGCATTCCGAATTATAGCAAAACAACTGATAATGCCAGCTATAAGTTCTCATCTTGGTGTAACTGACCATCAATGGTGGAGGGCAGCAGCGTAGCCACAATCTCCCCCTGTCCCTTCTGGTTTTTGTACAGGAAACACTGGAAACAGTAGAGAACGGCACAGCGAAGCACAAACGGTTGTCTCTCGTTCACCATGGACATGAGCAGCACCACGATGGCCGGTCTATGGACAAAAGAAGAAGAGTTCAGTCAGTTTCCTAGAAGATAGATATGGGCGGTTTAACGTCTTGGTTCATTGGTCTCACCTCGGTGGGTTTGAAGGAGCATTGACAGATGCAAAGTAGTCCTGGTTGACCTGTGAGCCTCTGATGACCTCTGATACAGTGTTAATGGTCTGAAGAAAACGAAAAAAGTGTCCAGATCACAGCTTGAATGCAATATATCTCAAAAAGGAGAAAAGCCTTTCTCATCATTTAGTATTATTAGTGGTCCTTACCTCAGTGAGGATATCAGCAGGCACACCGGTGGCCATGAGGATGGTGCACAGCTGCTGCAGCAGACCACACTGGTACATGGACTTCTGACAGCTGGCTGTCGCTCCAGGGGAGTTCACTGGTGACACCATGACTCGCACCAACTGGGAACCGAACATCGGGCAAGATTATAGCAAAGCAGCCGCTCATTGTTCCGCTTGTTTAATCTGTAAATACTTGAAAGCAACGCTTCAGCAGGACTGTTCTGCGTTACCTGCAGCATGAGGTGGAGGTTGGTGACCTTCTGTGCAGACCAGCCAGAGTTGTCATCGCCAATTTCAAACCAGGGCTTCATTCTCTGAATGTAGGAGCCCTCCTTGAAGAAGTTCTGATTGGAGCTGTTGTTCTTGAGCAGGTTGAGCAGCAGCAGCAAACAGTCCTCCACCACAATACCTGCAAAGAGGGGAAAAGGATCCGCATCAGAGCGCGTCTCACAAGAAACACAACAATCTGACCATTGTAATTGGAAGTAAAGAAAAAGGACTGTATTCACGTCTTCAGCGACAAATCTTCCCTTTACCTCCATCGCTGCTGCCCTCTTCTGTGATGATATCGAGAAGACGCTCAAAAGCGTTTTCAAAGGCTACAATTTTCTGAATGGCAGCATTGCTTTTGGTCAGCTGTTGAAGCAACAGCAAGCCCTGTTGGAAGAGACAACAACAGGTCGTCATGCATCGGACTAGAGCTGTACAACAAAATCCGCCCTGCTTTAAAACAGTACAGAGGCTGCGTTGACGTGAGCGTATTGTTTATGCTACCGGTGAGAGAGGATATATGATCATAATACGATAATATACTACGATCTAGGAAGTCCAGTTCGAGTAACAAATCTGTGAGTTTCAAGGTTTCTCAAACACTTAAACCATTCACAGTCATTCATAACACTGAATGTGTATGTAGAAAAATAAATGTACAACTGTGGAAATTGCAATTTCTTTATCTTTCGTTGCATCGAACGTGAGATAAACGTGAGGTCATGTATATGTGGTCAACACAGCGCCTTGCCGGATGGAGTCACATAACGCTGCACAGGAAACCGAACTGGAACAACTTTTTTTTTTATAGCCGACTGACTGACATCATTGAAATTAATGAGGTCTGCTTTTTTCACACAGTGCTAAAGTCGGTCTGAACGAGACAGCAGAGACGGGTACTCACGTCGTTGCGAATTACTTCTCTAGAGTCGGCCAATAGGTCCATCAACCTGGAAACACCTGAGAATGTAAATAAAAACAGCTGTTAAAAACTGGTGGAGAACCCCTTAATGATTTTCAGCTGATGCGGACATAAAAGTGAGGACGAGTAAAACCCAGACACCACAAGACAAGTTTGATCCGATGTGGAGAGGAGAAGCTCACCCATGGGGCTGACCAGAATGATACCCTGGACCGGGACACCCTGGTTCTTCAGGAGAACAGTCAACAGCTTCACGCCGGGCCAACGTACATGGAAGTCAAACTCCTAAAGGAAAATGAATGTATCAATAAATCGGGCATTTTGACAAACATAATAAATCAGAAGTCTTCCCACTGGAGCAGGAGCAGGTCAGCACCTCCAGCAGAGTGAGAAGCAGAGTCACATGTTCCGGATCCTGAACGAACTGGTCTGTGAACTGGGCGCCCAGATCATCCGACTGCTTCTGGGCGGTCTCATCTGTGAAGGAGATAGTAAACTGAAAATAAATATTACAGCCCGAGTCTATTGAGGGTAACCAGTTGGTTTGTTTCATAGCAATCAGCCTGAGTTGGTGAGCAGTACGAATTGGATCTGCAACTTCTCAAAACTTTCCCAGAGTCTTTATCACTGCTGGGGTTTTTTGTTATTGAATTAATACTTTTTATTTGAAGCCATTCGAAAAATGTGCACATGCTCAGGGTGATACTTGGGAACATGCCTTCTGGGAAAATGAAAGTGGAATACACACTGAATATGGGATGAGCTGACAGCTTCAATGTGACACACACCACCACGCTGAGACGAAGAGCACACCCACCAAGTAATCTGATCATAACTTTAAAAAAAACTACCTGCATAGTTTGAGATGCATTTCTTCGTGTTTTGATATATACATCTCTAAGATTTGTAAACTTAGCTCCCGTTTGTAACAACAACTTTATAACAAGACCAATATAAAATCAAGCAATGCAGGTTGACAAAGACTTTGAATAACAATACACAGAGCTCAACACAGAAATAGCTAGATGCCACTACAGGAGAGGATACTGGGCAAAACAAACAAGCAAACTAAACCATATCATTTCACCGCAAGAGTGCAAAGACATTAAAAGGTGAGGGAAACAAAGGAGTGAGACATACTGACAGACAAGAGGTTCAGGGTTGTGACAGTATTAGTGAAGCATTCACCACCCAAACAGCTTCCAGTCACTTCTCCAGTGCAAACTGCTTTTAGTAAAGTTAGTTCAATAGCAGTACTAGAACTAGGGCAGGGGTAGCTTGGTTTCAGTACTGACCAGGCATGGACACATTCTTATGCTTCCCTGAAGCAGGGATAGGTGTTACTGCGTCTGCAAGGGCGGGGGAGGAGAGGGAGTTTAAAGCCTCACCCAAAAGCTGTCATTTCAACCACTGAAGAAGTGTAGAATCAGCAGACTGATTCTTGTGAGGATATGCCATGACAACAACCAAAGCACAGCCTAGCATATGATCAGCCATTTACAATATGTGTACTGGACAAGGTGTAAACAAATCAAGTATGGAGAGCTCTTTTTACACAACCCAAACAAAAACAACGTATGATTTGAAAGTGCTGCTGGTAGTTAGTGGGGTGGCATCATGCAGTCAAAGAGTTTTTACCTTCCGATTCGTCTGTAGCATTAAAACATGGAAGAGAAAAGAGAGACGAGAATCTTTACATCACGCGGTCATTGTCAGTGCAAAATCACTGATTGTGCACTTGACATGAATTCACCTCAATTACACATGCAACACTAAACAATGGCTCAGCAGCCACATCATTAGGAGGAATTATCTTGAGACTACTAATTGAAGGTTAATTTCATATTTGCTAGCGATTGTGGGAGCGTTTTAATACCTTGCTCTTCCTCCTCATCGTTGCAGAGGATGTTGTACAGTGTGTCCAAAGCATAGCCAAGGATTTCAGAGTCAGACCTGTTTGGGTAGCAGGAAGAAGAACGGTGTTAACAAAACACAGGTTGTATTGTTACTTGAGTCAAGCTAAAACACAAAGCTATTCAAGGACAACATGACCGGAAGAAAACACAAATACGACAACAGCATACCTGTCAGTTTGCAGGATGTTAATCAAGTGATCCATCGCCTGTGTGCCAACTTCCAGGCGATATTTCTACAAAAGATAACAGGTTGGAAGTAAAGTTTATTTGTAAAGCACCACTCAACAAGTGTTGAATATAATGGAATATTCATAGTTTGTTTTTTTAAAGCTGGGCTATAGAACAGTGCAAGATATGAATGAATGGCACCAAAAGACATTTCATAAAAATCTGCAGGCAAAAAGTGACTTAAAAGAACAGTTTTCTGGAAGTTTATTCTGGATTCTATGTTATGCCTTAAAATATGCTTTATAAAACAATACTTGTATGACAAATGATCCACTGTTGAGAAGACGAGACATTAAAAAAAAGGAATTTCAATCCATGTTGCCAAGGACACATTTTGTATTGTCTTTCTTTTAAATTACAGGAAGTCAACACATCCGTGTGTGTGTTTTTAACCAGCACAGACACCACTGCATGTTAATGTACAACCCTGTGGCACCTAAACCCCTTATTCACGGCTGATAAACTCATTACTCATGGTTGATGTGGCAGCCAGCAACAACACTGTCCATGAACGGAACTGAGAGGTGGCTTTGCAGAGGTTTATGTGAATGATGACTTTATTTTAAATCAGCAGAGTTTGACAAATGGGAGCTTTATCCACGACAATGTGACCGAGGAGAAGTCGCTCACAAATGTCCCAATTCACTTAAGTGATGTTAATACAGAGCAGGCGGGATCTAATTCCACTGCTATTTCCTCCTTTGCTGACATCTACTCCTGTAAATGAAATATGCCGGCAAATAAGTGAATTCCTACTGCACCTGTTTCCAATAACTGTATATTTATACTTTACCTTAGAGAGAGATTTAAGAGCCCGGACTGCATCTCTGCGGTCTTCTAGGAGCGTTGATGAGGCTACTCGGTCACACAACTTGTGGATCTGACAAAAGAAGAATCATTCATTATTTGTTATGCCTCATATAAATTCAAGAGAAGATATCGGTATTTACATGTCCTAATAGTTGGGGCATTTTAACATGGTCACTACGGGTAGAAACATTCAACCGGTAACATTGTTTTAATTTAAGAAGCCTACCGTACTCAATTCTCTCTGGAAAAGAGAAAGTAACTTAAATTGCAGTTAACCCTATACTGGGGAATGGGACAATAATCAAGTGATAATACAGTAAACTGACTGCAAATATGATTTACCATCTCAAAATGTTTTTGTTAAAAACCAGCAGTGGGGAAAAGCAGCACTGCTGTGAAAATTCCACAGTTCCTTGATGAATGTATCGTGCAATCTGCAGGAGCGACACACAGCCTCTCTGAGCAGCCATGACAGCGATGTCTACACACAAAGATCTGTGGCTATTGCACTCCTGCAATGCATCACATATGCTGCTGTGCATTACAATGGTTATTGATTCAGGATAGGACCCTTGTATGTATTTAATATCTCTGGGTGTTGAACAACACATGTCCCTTGAAGAAGTCACCTTGGACTTTGGATGGTGATGGTACATTTTCACAATTGTATGGACTAACCATTTAATTGAGACGACAATCAGCAATGAAGGTAACCATGAGCTGTTGGCCTACATTACAGTACACAGCAAGAACAAGAACCTATTTTTTATGTGGTACTAATTAGTTAGGGATCCTATCCTATCTATATTCCCAAGGTCCTATATAATAATGTCATCTTAACATGACACATTAACAATGTATGTTTCTCTATGCCAAATGTAGAAACCACCCACCTACAGCTTGTAGCCTACTGACGTTACACTCCTTGAAACCTACGACCTCTGTGGAAAAGATGGGTTTGCTTTTTCTTCCACTAAACATTGATATCTCTCAGTGGCCTCAGGGGTTTTTTACCATTCAAAGTGCATCTGAAACGTCCACCTCCCTTCACCGGTCTGCCATCTGACCAGAGGAGATAGCTCTTACGATGTTTAGCTATATCAATAACATGGGAAACATAGGAAGAACCCTTATCCCAAATACTGGATGTGAACATATGTAGCTACTCCATTACTATTTGAAAATACATATATTGTGGACAGCCGATACTCCTAAAAGTATAGTCCGTCTGTCTTTCATTCATTCATTACATCTCAGCTAGTCGCAGAGAAAACAGCTGGCATGTCAGCCAACTGACAGATAGGCTACATTAGCTAATGTTCCTCCTGACTAGCTCGATACTCTCATGTAGGGAGGCCCGAGCCTCATTCTGGGTGTTTAATCGAGACAAAAACAACCGTCAGTGTGTGAATACACGTGTATATTTTATTTGTATTGCCGTGTGGCCTCAGTTTGTCAGGTACGCCTTGTGGTGGTGGTAGTGCTAGCTAGCCGCAGCTAGCCGCAGCTAGCCGGACAGGCTTCCTACCGTCTCCGCTCCGGACGGCTGCGGCCCGGCTGCCTGTCCGCCCATCACCCCTCTGAAGAAGTTCATCTCGCTGCCGTAATTAAAGCGTCTCTCCTTCCGACAGAAGCCCCGGACTCCCCCCTCGGTGGTCCGTGTAGAAACTAAGCGAATAGAAAAGGAGAAAAACTACACAATGATGTTCTTTTTTTTTTTTACTGTGTACACAGGCTGGTCGACCCCGGAACACAAATGTGAGGGGACTGCGCATGCGCGCAGACGTGGCGATACGTGGCTGATCAGCAGGCAATTGAGTTCACTTACTTAAAGGGCAAGAAAAGTCATTGATTACGGTGCGTGTGAAATATCATGCACAAACAATGTATACTAGTTCATGCAATTGTCGTTGTCCGAAAGATTATGAAAATGCAGCAATGGAAGAATGATGCAAAATAATGAAAATAATACAGTGAAAGTACAGGTGTTTTATCAAGAAGCAGTCAGTGCGATTTTAGTATAAAATAGTATTACTGATGTATAAATATGTAGTGCTGTAAGATGCTTATAATGTTTTTTATGTAGTTAAATGCAGTGGGCTTTTATGAGGCAGTGGGTGTCAGATCCTTAAATAAAGTAAAAGTAGAAATACCATGGTCAAAAAATACACGATTCTCCACACTTATGAAAAATAAGACACGCCAATTCATGTACACACAGTAATTAAAGTAATTGAGATCATGTTTATAAAATGATGCAATCCAGTGTGAATATATATATATGTGGTAACTGCAAGAGTGTGATACAACACCTGAGTTACAACAAAAATTAATTAACTAAACAAATTTGGTTTTAAAAAGCTTCTTGGAGGGTCTTCAGAAAACATCCAGCGATGGACCTGATCATTTCAGCCGCTCTGATTTTTCTTCTGATACAAAACAGGTAAGACTTGTTTCAGCCAACATTCTTCAACACATGTTTTGCATATTGACTGTCAGGACGTTTGGGTTGTAGTTACCTCTGAGGTCATGTCTTCGGATAGAGGGTCTCACATTGTAAAGCCAGTTGAGACAATTCTGTGATTTTGGGCTCTATAAATAGTAGAATCCTGCAGTGAGTATACATTCTACATACTTTGTGGGCTGACTCCCGTATTTTTAGATATATATAAAGAAAATGTATAAATTTAATTCAGATTTAGATTTTATAAATGTTGTATAAATATTGATACAGCATTTAGAGCTTAATACTGGGAAATAAGAAACTACAGGGAATATGACTCTTGGTGTCAAGTTTTATTAAATCTCTATGACAAAATATATCAAAAATAAAGTTCAGAACTTAGTTAATATACATAGGAACATTTTAAAGTAAAAAATCAAAAACGCAGCTAACCTCCCTGAATCTGAATTTAAGAAATGTCCCGACAAAATCCAAACAATAAAAATAAATTCATCTTTTTTCTGGAGTTCATCTGTATGGGCACTACTGACAGGGCTCTATATAGAAACTTTCAGTCCAAATTCCCCCTTACAAATGTGAAAATAGTCATCAAGCTTTTTCACATGTCCAGTGTTTCTGTAAATGTTGTCTGCTAAAAAGATGTGCTTTGCATTTTGCCAGAAATATAATTCTATGGGAAAGTTGCTCCATCTGTGAATCTTCTGTAATTAATGCTTAAGTTCATTTAATTTGTTTTATTATTTGTTTTGTTACTGAATAAATATATTATTGAGTTTATCCAAAACCAAAAATGTTCAGTTTATGTGTAATGTCTGGCCAACGTGTTCTATGTGTGGAGGGTAATTAGAGTATTGACCTTAGTGTTTCCTCTCTTGGCGATGGCCCTTTATTTAGTAATCCTGAAAAAGGTGATTTACTAAACAAATTATTAGACATATCATTTGCATTTTCTTCAAGGAGCTCCTCCTGTCAGGCCTAACCTTGAGAAGCTTCCGGAAAAGAGCAAACAAGACAAGACATTAAGGAATTTCCCAGCAGTGCAATTTCATTTTCTCACATGGTTGCATTGTAATGTCCAGAGAGCGATGCCTGATAACATTGTATTACTTATTTTTCAGGGTTCATTGTGAAAAAGACAGCTGCTGCTAACACAATAAATAAGAACCCTCCATGTCGGGTTATTCCAGTCACTGATGATACTTTGATTACACGCCCTCCACCTCTGATCCATGTTAGTAAACCAGGACAGAAGCCCCCTCCTCCTCCACCTAATGTCCATACCAACACCTCATTATGTTCTCAGCATCCCGTCAGAGGAGGGGCTTATACATGGACAAGATGCCGCCGGTCAGCTTCCTCCGGCTTCCTCCCAGCTCCTTGATGGTTCTTGGCTGTTCAGAGAGGCAAAAGCCTCCCAGTTGGCCCTCAAAGCAATCCAACAGGAAATCCAAGCAGTCCCCCCCCCCGGCTCAAAGGTTTGATCCTAAATCAAGTGAAACGTCATCTGAAGAGGATAGTGACGACTGAGGAGATACTGGAGGACCGATTAAACCCTTTGATCATGAATAACTCCCACAAATGCATGCAAAACCAGGAATCACTCCTAAAAACATTGCTGTTATGTTAACAGCGGTCACCAGAACCTTTAAAGGGATACTCCAGCAATTCAGTGTCACACTTCATAGGTTGGGTGAAAGGAGACGATAAATCCTGAGTCAAGCTATGAAAGAACTAGATCTGCCCCATATATGTCAAAGTTTGTAACACAAACCCGGAATTATCAATTTGTAGTCTCCACATTCCAAAATGGCATTGTATCAAGACTTGACAAAGCTTTTCCAGAGCACATGGACTTAGTACAGACAGAGTGGCCCTTTAATTATAAATACCATAAGTATAGCACTTGCAAAATAAAAATCAGGTTATAAACAAACTTCAGCTGCTCCACAACACATCTCTTATACTGCAGAACTTGCCGGGGAGGTGCTGAGTTGTTGGTTTTGGTGAGCTCATTAACGTACCAACAGCTCGTTATTTCAATTCTGGTTTGAGAAAGAACCTGTAAACATGACAAACGGTATGAGTGGTGCTGATATCAGTAGTTTATTGTATGTTAAGTCCAACACATTCAAAATAGAGGAAAAAAGAACAAAACAAAAAAAAGATTCTCCACCTGCAACACTTTTGTACTAGCAACAAGTAAAGGGTAAACACTGTGAAAGTAAGATGGCAGCCAACTGTTTACCACACCTGCTAAAGCCAAGAAGGTACTTGTATTTCCATTCAAAAAGGGACTGGAATGATTCACAATGAGGATCCACTCAAATTAACTTTCCACCACGGGAAAAGTCATTTACGGCTTCTTTTTTTTTTCTCTTGTTGAAGATCCTTTAAAGGTTTGGTTTGGAAAAAGGGTGGGAGGGTTGAAAACCTCGGTGAAAAAGAAGAACTATCAAACTCTAAATGTATATACTCAAAACATTTTGCCACCATTACAATGTGAAAAACACAAATTGGTCTGAAAGCATGATGGCTCTTCTTCGTCACCCTCTTCATTGACCATTGCTGTAAAAAGTATGATTGCAGTCAACTGCTTTAGTGAAGCAATTACCGGAAAAATAAACATTCGGGGTAGAGGTACCAATCAGAAACTGTCTGTTAAAAACATTCAAGGATCAAAGAGCTGTAATATTAGGACAAAGACTGATGTAACAAATTAAGGTCTCTATTGAAAACTAATCCCACATCTGAAAATATTTTCTCTCAACTACAAAGGGAGCGCAGCCGAGCATTACTGTGGAAAACTACATTAAAATGCCATGTCTGTACATTAAATCTCGTTTTAACTGCTAGAGAGCAAATATTTCATGCGGATAACAAGAGGAGCACTTAATTTGTCTTTTCACTGCCAGATGAGGAATTTGGTGAGTCTGTGTTCAAAATTACAGATTGTCCCAGAAATGTTGTAAATAGTGCAATGCCACCTGACAAGGAAGACCTCATTCGTAGATTTATCCAGAAAAATGCTACATTGATTTCACTTCCCACTTCAGTGCAAGATAAGAAAAAAATAAAAAAATAGATGTTTTCCTTTTCAGCTGAACCCAAACGGCCTTCTCTCCCTACAGACTCCCGAGTAGTGAAAGAAAATGCATCAAGAGGACAAAAGAGACGACGAGTATGGCATTCAAATTCATTCAAATCAGACTTGCCTTGAATGAAGAAAAAAAAAAAAAAAAAAACACAAATAAGCACAATGAATGATCAGCATATGAAAATACAAATGCATAAACGGCTAGAAAAGTGAGCACAATTGTTTTGCTAGTCGGTAGACTGGAAAGACGGCCAGCCCGCCCACACAGATCTTTACAAAAAAAAATTGTTGCTGAGAAAAGAACAGTCCGACAACTTTTGAGTCCAGGGATTAACCAAAGTGCTACCATGAGTCTCAAAAACGATATGGTCCGACTGAATCTGAAACACATTGAGAGACATTTGCCTTTTCCAAACTGCAAACCTTAGTTTAGTGAAATCATTGTGTGGAGCCGTGACTTGTTAAACCAAAAGGAGTAAGCATTTTCCCGCATTATCTTTAATGTACTTTTTTTGGGAGCGGGGGAGGGGAGGGGTTGTTCTTCAGATACACCTCTTAACCATTTAAACAACAGAACTGGAGGCACCTATTGTCTCTACAAAACTGAGAACAGACACGATACAAAACAAATGTACAAAACTCACAGCAGCTCATCTTAGGTAGTAAAACAGTATGGAAAAATGAAATATGCAACTGAAAAAATAAAAGTTACCTAAAACTTGTGAATACTGCAATTTCTTTTTCTATCTGATCCCAAAAACAATAGTTCAAAATGAGCAGCTCCATAACAGAAGGCAGAAAGCCTCAAACTGCTTTACTCTAGTAAGACTGGAAAAGGTGAAATAGAAGGCACCACTCATGCTTTTATCAAGTTGAGAGAAAATAAAAATATACACAGAAAACAAAACATACAGTAAACTATGATTTCTGCTGTACATTTATTCTGTTACTCCGCACTTAAGAGAGGAAGGGAGGGAAGAGGGAGGGAAGGTTTCGTCCATCCCAGTTTTGCGGTCTAGCTGGCAGGGAAAAAACAAAAAAACAAACGTGGAATCAAAAGAATAAAAACTGAGCGAGCCGCCATCATTAACACCACTCTTCTATTGTTCGACTTTGTTACTTGTGTATCCTTTGTCCCGCCACTCATTTGGTGAAAGTCCAGGATTTTAGCTTTTATTTGATTTATAAATGAGGAAAAATATAATGTAGATTTGCTCGTCATCTTGTCCATCCAGCAGTAATTGAAGCTTCTTTTGGGTCAAGTGTGAAAAGTACATTGGTCACAGCCGACAGGCTGTGAGCGAGGCCTGCCCCGGAAAGTCTTATCGCTTTGAGACAAAACAGGTCTCTCCAGCTGCGTTCCAAGCATGGATGTCAATGTAATACGACAAAAGTACCCATTAGTGCATATTGATGAGTGCATTATGCAATTTTGAAGCAGTGGTCTCTCAAAAAGGAAAAAAGTAAAAGGCAAGCTTTTCCCCTGGAACTGCACAAATTTTGCATCTCACTCTTTTCCAACAGTAACGGGCAGAAAACTACCATATAAAATGTGCAATAGAGGGATTTCGTGAAGCAGCGCCCCAGTTAAGTCAAGGCATATAATCTCTTTTTCCAAATGATGGGCTGTATTATCGTAGTTAAAAGTCTTATCAGTCCCTCCTAATGTGGCAGATTACTCCTGGTTGGTTTGCCTTTTTTTCCACAAATTTACAAATTAAAGTTTGTGAATTCTTGAGATACCCGAAAAGGATGCTCAGCTCACAACTAATAAGCGCATTTTTTTGTTTGCTTATTTTGTTTTGTCTATTTCACAAACAAAAGGTTGACAGGCTGTGTCACATTCCAAAGCAAAGAGGGAACAAAAACAATAAAAAAATAAAACAAAAACCAATATATACGTTCATACATGAAGATTTCTTTTCGTTAACGAGAACGGTTGAAGATGAAGAACCCGGTACTACTTCCACGCTGCAGGTGGCGCTCTTCTCAGCGGCGCTGGGTCGTGAAGCGACCCTCCCCCTGGCCGCCAGAGCCTCTTCCGGAGCCCATGCCAGGTTTGGGGGCCATGCCGCCTCGAGGTGGTGGTCCCCTCCCGTCACGTTCTCGCATCATTCCGCTTCCCACGATGCCTCTGGAACCGCCGGGGCCTCGGTCGTTGCGCCTCATGTCCCGGCGCTCATCTCCTCCACCGCGGGTCTCCCGTTCACGCACCGCCCTCGTCTTCTTCTCCTCTACATTCAGACGCACCTCGCCTCGAAACATGATGGGCTGCAGGGAGAAAACGCACGGTCAATTTGGGAGAAACTAGCACAGAATATTTACTCCCCCTCAAATACATTTCACACTGGTTTGCGCACACAGACACACACGTTTGTCAATCTGTCCCAGAGACCATGTAAGCACTGCTGTGTCACACTGGTCCAGCCTGACCTGACAAGTTCCGTGTTGCTGCCGGTCAAACTATTTTGGTTTGTCAGGTTTTTGTCAGATTGACTTCAGCACGACATGAAAAAAAAAAAAAAATGCAGCCCCCCCATTCATTGAAATTAGGCCCGTTTGGTAGGGATGCAACGATACCATTTTTTACAAACAGATACGAGTATTTTTATTTGTGTACTTGCCGATACCGATACTTCTTAGATTTGGTCTCCATGAAAGTGCAATTAATTTGGAGGCAGATTTTATTTTATCCTCTGCAGATTATGTCAAGCCTATAGTACAAAATTAACAGAAGGCTATCCCAAGCTTTAAACTTCTTGTGGAAGTCCCTCTAATGTCGGACCATAAAACGCCCCCGTGTCCGGGTTTATAATGTAAGCGATAATATTAGCGATCGAGCAATTATATAGGAAGCTGTGTTCCAAGTTATGTTTCCGGTGCTTTTATTGTGGAGGGAGAAACAGAAAGGAAAACAGGAGTGGAATTGTGGGATATACGTGTGTGAAGGAGATAAAAAAGTGGTTCAAGTTACCCTGCAGCGTGTTTTCATTTTATTAGAATTACAAATATAGACACACAACAGACACTCGGCTACAATAATATCATCCGTAGCCGCACAACAGCGTCTGAATGAGGCCGCTGCCAGCGCTACTTCTGGCGGACCAGCAACAGTTTGATTCAAACCGGCGGAACGGCAGTAATTTTCCGTCGCGTTGGATGTGAACGCACCATAACTCTACACACCTTGCCGCAAGAGCCGCAAGAGAGCGACGAAAGAGCCGTATGCGGCTCTGGATCACGGGTTGCCGACCCCTGCCCTAGACGTTGAAGTCAGGTAGGACAACAAATCTTTTTCTCCACAAAGCGCGACCAGTTTGTTGTAGCGAAATACTGTTGAGTGGTATCGGTTCTTGGTATCGACAATTGAAATCGATACGAGTAAGAGTATTTTAACGCAGTATCGACCCCCGATACCGGTATCGGTGCATCCCTACCGTTTGGTATCGCAATGGGGGTAAAAATGCAAAGACCTCACACAGCGCAAGTTTTTTTGCTGCAATTAAAATGTCATAGGTCAACACTGTGTTGATTAATCAAATACATGCAAGCACACACTGCTGGTGGATTACTTTGTAAAACATGATTGTCACAAAAAAAAAAGACCAAGCGATTAAGAAATCTTAAATTTAGTTACTTAAATGACTTAGACAAAATGCAGCCACCTCATTCATATCAATGAGACCAGTGAGTTTCTACCACAGGTAGGATACAAGTGCAGAATTGTACCACGAAGGTTGATTCTGGCTAAACTTTTGAATCCAGGCATCAATGAATGCACTGTGATGGCCAATTAAACAGGAGCAATCAAATGTTACAGTTTGAATACTTTGACAGGTGCACAGCAGCATTGTGCCAATACACTCTTTTGGAGAAACTTGCTAGTGATAGGTTGGAATATCCTGCTTACCCAGGTAGTGTCTTGGTGTTTGATGAGCCTTCAAACTGCACTTCTTGGTTAATAACTTATGTCACCTAGATCAACACAGTGCCTTGTGTTCGTTTTTGAACTCATGCTATAGTTGGTCTGACCATAGCCTCAGATATCCTTCAGAGTTGACAATGTGAAATTACATATATATTATAACAGACAATGACTTTTGGCATTTCCTGTGTGTTTTTCCTCCCTATTGGGTCCCATTGTAGAAATGTGCGTCACCAAACCACCACCAAATTAAAGTGGGTAAATAAAGGTCAATACATGCCCCTTCTACCTTGGCTCCCAGGATTCTTTGCACAGGCTCAGATTCGTCAAAGACCACAAATCCAAAGTTGGGCAGCTTCCCACCAACGCCCTTGGTGTTGATCCGCAGCTCCACAACATTTCCATATGCTGCAAGAATAAAACACACAAAAAAAAAAAGTATAATTTAACTAATATTTACCCGCACTAATTTTACACGGCATGGGAAATGTATTAATAGTGTTTCTTTTTATTGAGGAAACATACTCATGAAGAAGTCTTTGAGCTCGCTCTCATCAATGTCATGTGGGAGGTTGCCAACAAAAAGTTGGTGACTGTCTGGGAATCGGACAATCCGCCTGTTGTCAATGTCACCAGCATCACTCTCTCCCCGGCCACCTGAAGGTCAGAACACCACACCACATCAGATCAGCTCACATGCATAGTCTGTATCAAAATCCAAGAAAGCCAAATCCACCTCATGAAGAAAGTGAAACTCATATCAACAGTAGGACGACAAAGACTAGATTAATGTTCTCCAGAGTAGTTGGACTGTGTGACTTAAAGAGTGCCATTTACCTTTGTTAACAAAACTCAAGTGTGGTTTCCCCGTTTGTGACTCCGAAGATGCAACACCGTCTAATAGTGACAGAGAGGTAGAATATAACAAATGAAACGAAAAGAAAGAAGAACTAAACCCGTAATATGGGGAACGGGTGTTGGCATTACCAGGCCTGGGACCCCGCTGAGTAAAGGTTGGTCTGTCGCGTGTGCGCTGGTCTCTGGACCGAAGAGGTGCCGTCTGTGTCTCCGTCTTGGCTTCAACTCTGGGCTGTGGGGGGGAGGGGCATCCCACCAAAAAAATTTTTTTTTAAAAAAAAGGACTACATCAACCATACATCCTTTTCATCATTTCTTTTGCATAGTGCGTCAGAGATTCAGTTATCGTCGCCCCACTTGAGCAAGTCATGCATTTTAGTTTTAAGTCTCTCAAAGCACTTTGCTGCCGGTATAATTGCTTTGAGTAATCAAAACAACTTTTTCAGGACATTTTTCCCTCCCTTTACCCATTTTATGAGGGAAATCATACATATGTAACACATATTGGTCCATAAAATTCTGCTGTAGTTGTAGGTTGAAGGTTTGATTAAAATGAATGATGACTCTCCTCAGCCACTCAGTGTCTTATGATCCACTATGGAGAGGTAGGGTTGGGCAATATGACCATATAGTATACAACACGTGATGATTTTGATTAGTCAGCCATCAGAGAATTTAACCATACTGGTTAGTTATTTTCTTGAGGGACTCTGCTGGAAAACTGCAAACCCTAATGGCCCAAAACTCTACACAACAGAAGCAGCATACAGTTCTTTCAAAACCTTGCACAAACTTAATCTACTGCTGCCGTTGACCATCATCTAATGTTCAATGCAATGCATGATGGAAATAAACACTGTGGTAGTTTCTTATATTGTGACCATTTCTCACGTGCTCTTAGATTTAGTTTAATTTGAAAAATGGTCAATAGTATACCTGTGAGCTTGGAGCTTTGACAACATGGGGTGAGAGTCCAGAGGAGGCAACTGTGCCGCTAGGAGGCAGGTTTTTACTGGTCACCGAGGCCCACGAGAAAGTCTGTGAAGGATGAACAAAATCATGGTTAACAGCAATAATTACTCAACATCTTACTTACATTAGTAGGTGCATCTTTGGCATTGTTACTAAGAAAACTCTGCTGGATTGGATGATATGGTACTGGATGTGCATCACAAAATTACTTTTGATCATTTATGGAACTTGAGATTCTAGTACATAATCTTTTCCTCATAATGTAAAATACGGAATAAAAATAAACTCACTCAAGTTTAGCCATAATAAAACAGCATTTTATTAATTTAAAGAGTTTTTTTTTGTTATATACAGAGGTTCGACCCAGCACTGCACCAACCCGTTGTGACTCCTGGTGCTGTGGTTTGTGACGGCTGAATTTGGAGTTAGGGATCTGACCAACCACAGATGTACATTGGGCTTACCTTGGGAGGCTCCTGGGTGTTTGGTGGAGACTCCACAGGTGCCGGTGACGGTGCTTTCTCCTCCATCTCTTCCAGAACCTTCTCATCTACGTCAGGCTTTATCTCCTCTACTTTGGGCTCTGGTTCAGGTTCGGGCTCGGGCTCTGGAGCCGGCTCCTCCATGGGCTCCTCGACTCCATTACTACAGAGCACAAATCAGCATAAGGTCACTTACATAGATAGAATTAGTTTAAAATGGCAAAATCCTTCATGCAACTTTGTTTCCCTCCTAAAATAAAAATAGGTAAATTACACAAATCTACATTTTTAAAATATGATGATGTTTTAGCATACGCGACAGGGTGAGGTTCATAATAAGTGGTGCTGTTGGGGCTTTCTTGAAGTGGCTCAGGTGATGCCTGCCTCTCCTCTGGCTCCTCTTCAACTTCCTCCTCTGATTCTAAATTTGAGAACGAAAAACCATTTGGAAATTATTTTAATTATCACCCTCCCATTTAACCACGTAAATTAACTAAAAAAATTAAATAAAAAAGGTCTGTTTAGGATATTTGTTAATATCTTACCTTCATCAAGCTCAGCTTCAGAGTCTCCAAAAACCTCATCCTCGTAACGGAAAATGTCATTGTGGACGTAGAACTTGTTCGCCACAGAACCCTAAGGAAATTTGTCATGCAAACAGTGTCCATTAAAAAAATTAAAGCCATAGACTATGAAATGAAAACTACCATAAAATGTATTTTGCATACCAACTCTTTCCAAAATTTCCATTTCTAGTCATTAAGTCAGAAAATGACTATTTGCCATTGTTATCGTCGCTCAACCTCGATGTAGGTTAATAGTATTGAAAGGTAGAGAGGTTCCTTACTTCGGGAGCAAGCACGAATGTTTGCATAAACTTCCTCATGGGTTGACCATTGTTTGACAGTTCTCCCAGGACTTGCACCACCACTCCATCACTCAGTGTGGCATGGGCATCCACGTGCCTGATCTTTGTGTGGCACTCACTGAACTGCAGGGACATGACCTTCTTGTGGATTTCCTAAGAGATGGAGACACAAGTGGATAACCAGAAAATGTATAAAGAGAAAAAAATTTGTCAAAAACAAAAATAAATGAAATCAAAAGATATATTTATGCTATAAAATTTGTATCCCATTAATGTCAAGAATTTGGCAGTTAGCAACGATCTGAGGTCAGCCAGTGTTTACTTTCACATCCATTACTCAGCTCAACCCCAAAAGCTGCATTTTGGTCAGAGTCAAATCAACAGAAATAGAGATATATGGAAATATAAAATTGTCACAGAAAGGTAGAAAGTTTTATACGATTTTCTAAAACGCTGTCAATAATTATTTCATTAAAAATAAATACTTATTTCTTCACCACAATGAATAATCTCGTACCATACACTTAGTGTTTTCAATGTAAATCTTTATTATTGGGCCATAGTACCTACCGCTTGCCCGTACACTGCCTCCGCCAGCTTCCCACTCTGGTCAAGTCCGCCATGAACATAGGAAGAGTTCCTCCCATAAAACCTAATGGCAAAACAAAAATAAAGTTAAACAGCAGAACCAAAATCTACAAACTGTGTGTCTTCCACATCACATTTTGGTAGTTACCTGTGCAGGAAATCTGGTGCTTTGTTTAAGAGTGTGTAATACTGCCTAACAAACTCCCGCCCTACAAGCAGGGGACTTGGCTTCTCCATCACCATTTCTTTGGTAAACAATATTAAGTGCTGAAACAGAAGATGAACGAGTCATTAATTGCAATAATTACATCTAGAAATGAAATACACACTCAGTTGGCAGTCAATTAGGCACACCATGTAAAAAAACAATGCAGTCTATAAAAAAAAAATACTGTATAGTTGAAGCAACGCTTTTCCTAAATAATTTGAACAAAACATTTAAACTTCCGTAAAGGTTGACTTGGCTGCAAAGCTTATGTGTAATACTGTAATAATTTGGCTAGACATAAATAACGAATTGGCAACCGAGTGTAGGACATGACTTTGGAAAAATAAGCTTAGTGTCAGACCGCCAACGTTATCTGAAATATTTGAGGTGAGGCAATTTCAAGGAAGACTATTTTAGTAGTCGTGAACGGTTGTTGTACCTCAGGTAGTAAACAGTTGCGATTGAGTATCAAGTAACGTTTCAGGAAGTACAAAGGTCAATCACATCTCCTTTAAAAAAGAACAACGTTTCACTTTGTTGTCTCATTAAAACCATGTTTTATCAGATCCACATCAATCATTTAGCTAGCAGAAGAGAGGAAGCTGACTGATAAGCTAGCTGGCTAACACACTAGCTAACACACAACTGCGCCATCACGTTCATCCAATGAGACAAAGAGGGAAAGCGGCTGTAGATTAAAAAATGGGAAGCAATCGATGCAGTTGTTCAAGTTTGGCAGCGAAGAGAACGAACTTTACTACAATTACATCCCACTTTTAAACAGTATATCGTACATCACATACGAGTTACACACATGCGTGCGTCCCTTTGTAGATAGGTGGCCTACTGTATGAGATAGGCCTTTCATGTCCATGCTAACAACATTATGCTATTTCTCTCATTTGTCGCAAATGACATGACCGAGTCACAATTTGTAATTTAGGTCCTATAAATTGCGCACCTCCAGTCAGCTAGGTCGACGTGTTCTAGACTGCAAAAACAAGGAAATGAGTGCACACTCTGAACTACCGGCCTCTTTGCTGTCATCCTAAATGCTAACGTTAGCCCGGCAAACTGAAAAGCAATGCAAAGCTTGCGACATGCTAGTTGGCCAGCTATCATTAGCTTGAGCTAACTTGTGGCGTCGTCGTTTTTCTTCAGCTTACATTTTTATTTATTTGCAGGATAAACATATTTAAAGGAAACGCGTAGTTATTGTCGATAAGCACAGACATGGACACCTGACGAGACGTTACTTTGCTATCACACAATCACAACTTGCACGCTGATTGCCAGCGGGGTAAAACCACCAAGGCGACAAAACGTTGAGCCCAGCGATAGCCATTGTAACTGCACCAATAAACTAACGATAGCTTATATCCATAGCATTCCAGGGAGGCTCCACATTTGACAGACTACTAATTTCTAAAGCAACCGAATCACATTCGATACAACTCGTACAGGGTATAAAGTTGTCTGAAACTTTAAAATAAATGAGTTACCCCCAACTTACATCGACTGTCAAACCATTATCAATGAAACAAATTGAGTGCTATGCTAGCTCAAAGAAAACAAAGGAAGGGAGATTTGACTAATTTTATTGACATTCGTGGTCTCTAACTAAATATCTAAGGTGGGCTGCTTGTACAGTAGCGGGATGCCTGACTAGATGGCAACGTTTTCCGCTTACTGCCCGTCTAGCGAGCGATCGTGGTTTCGACTAACTAGCTAACGTCAGACAATGCAGCTAGCTAACGTTCGTTGCCTTGTACAGTTAACGTTAGCTTGTCAACCGCCGTGTAGCTTAGCTTCAGAGGCTCACTTACCGTATGAAAGACCTATCTATGTAGACAGAATTATGTTGAATAAATATCTACGAGTAACCGGCTGTAAACTGTTGTGAAATGTCCCAGGGGTAATAGTGATATTTCCCTCGCTTCACTAACTAACAGCGTATGATCTCTGGTCCCAGAGATTGCAGATTTAAAGTGATAGGTTCTATTTATTGTTTTACCCCTGCAATCTGGGGCAGGGAACCCCCATCACAAAGAGTCAGCCAATGGACTGTTTACACTGGGCAACATAAATTATGACGACAGACAAATAACCCCGCCTCCCAAACTTTCTATTAATGCTGTCCCAGAAATATTTTATTTGACTGTAGTAGTGTTGAACATTACACTGTTTTTTCTTCCATCGGAGCTTTTTCTTCTTCTTAAATACCTCCCTGTTATTTATGACTTCTCGACCATTCTCAATAATGTTCTACTTTCACTGAGTCTGCAATTTGGTTACTGTTAGTTCTTGTTTTATCAATTAACTGTAGTTGTTAAGAGAGCATGCATGCTCAGCCAACCTACATAAAAAAATAGAATAGGAATACAAATCAACAAGAGAAAAGACACAGATCCCATTAAGCCCACACAAGAAAGTATACATATACACAAATCAATCAATATACTTTGCATTTTCTTAATTATTTAATTTTCTGTAATATGTTCTGCTCTACTATTTGATTGTATTGTATATATTAAGTATTTTTTTAATACTTTTTATGTTTACTCTGTAACTTTACTTGCTGCTGCTACAAACACATTTCCCCCTGGGGATGAATAAATGATCTATCTATCTATCTATCTATCTATCTATCTATCTATCTATCTATCTATCTATCTATCTATCTATCTATCTATCTATCTATCTATCTATCTATCTATCTATCTATATATCTGTCTGTCTGTCTGTCTGTCTGTCTGTCTGTCTGTCTGTCTGTCTGTCTGTCTGTCTGTCTGTCTGTCTGTCTGTCTGTCTGTCTGTCTGTCTGTCTGTCTTATTATTTGTTATGCAAACAGCTGCTTTAATGCAAATGTATATACATGCAATGGGATTATTCCTGATGTTTTCAATAATTTGTCACTAGCGTTGGCCCAGTTTTTACAAATCTGGATATTGAGCGCCACCAAGTGGTCAAAATAACTTTGTGTTTTACACTTTTGGGAATATTATAAACTAAAACAGAGTAAACAGACCGAGATGATCTAATAATTATTTATAACTCAGCAAGTAACTGTGTTTGTGTGCAAACAATTTAAACAAAGCTCAGATGCTTTATTAAAAAAGAAAACTCTTAACAATCCCACACTTTGCTGTGTGATTATTGGATTTATTGGATGAATAAAGTATATACATATGTATCTAATTTAAAAAACTCGACACTTTTGTTGAGAGGAAAACTTCAAGTTACCCTCATGAAGTCGTGGGGTTATCTTCACAACAGCTGTTACAACATTAAAAAATAAGACCAACTTTTGTTTTTGTTTTAGATGGAGGCAGGCCCCTATATGCGTTGTTGTCACGGCAACCGCTGACCAAAACACAGAGTTTACGTAACGTCTATATTCATCTAACTACTGTATTTAACATATTAAAACATCAAAAGTAATATTTTAAAACATTAAAAGTAAATGTAAGGCTTATTGGTCGTGATAAAGTGTTCAGACGGCGTTAAAGAAATTCAAAGAAAAAAACAAACTTTTGGGGAACAGAATTATGATCATTACGAATCAATAAAAACAAGCAAAAAAAAACAAAAAACGTAAAGATGTCAATTAAATCTAAATGCACTTTATATAAGTGAGCCCTTAGCATGTGCCAGAAAACAGTTTCCCACAGAGGTGTTTTCCATCCTTTACTGCGACGCCATGATTTCTAATCTGAGTCCCGGACTAAAGAGAAAGAAAGAGAGTTTTTTTAGAGATACAGTTCGAGAACAAGATGGCTGTCCCGGGGCAAGAAAAGTACCTTTCTTCTTCCACATGAAAACGGCATTTTAATGCGACCATCGGCGTCATGTAAATAACTCATTAGGTCATAACGTGTAATAGCAGAGGAGGGAACAACTTTAACCGATTTAAATGCATCGCTTTCTAACGGATGACATCGTTTTTTTAGACTGAATTGAAGATCGGAAAGTTTTATTGACGGCTTGTTGAGAGTGAACATTATTATCTAACTAAACGCTTACTAAATGTCTCGGTTGTGACTTTTGAAAACTTTTTGTTTTGTTATTTGTCTAAACTTTCCCAATCTGTCTGCTTGTGTTTTTCATTAGGCGTTTAACGTTGAGTACCTCTGAAGTGACTGCCCGAAAATGTTCCAGCCGAAAACATTTATCTGAAGTTTTTCGAGCTTTTGCATAACGGTTAACTTTTTTTTTTTTAACTGGACCATGAGTTCATCCCGAGTCAGACCGCAGCAGCAGCCGCCGCAGAGCCAGACTGGCCGGTCCCCGCACAGACTCGACTCGGGCGAGGGGATAGAGATGGAGAACATCCAGCACCAGGACCTGGGTCTCGGAGGAGTCACGGGCATCCCGTCCCCTCCGTCCAGACAAGCGTGGAGCCGGGACAACCCGGGCTTTGAGGCCGAGGAGGAGATTATGGAAGCCGACTGGCCTCCGGCGAGCCCCGGGAGGAGGTCGGTGTCCACGGCCTCCAGCAGCAGCTGCAGCAGCGGTCTGGGCAGCTACACTGGGGCGGGCAGCAGCACCCAGATCCCCCGAGGAGGTCTCTACCCGACCCCGACTGTGGACGCCCGGCAGCAGGACAGGCACGACCACCGCAGCTGTATGAAGCAGATACTCCAAAGAATCAGAAGTTAGTCCCTCATACTTTATGCTTTGTAAACAGAATAGTGTATATCATTATTAATTAACACAATAATCCAATGCAGCCATTAAACTAAACTGAAGGTTTATGTGAAACATACAATATCGTGACCAGAATAAATCATAGGTCAGACAAAATTCTAGTAATGTAAGAGAACAAAAAATTATAAATATACAATATAAGTATAATCTAGTGAGAACAAACATAATAGCTTTAACTAAAGTGTCACTTCTGCTCTCTCAAGCTCCATAGCTGAGTCTATAGCAGAAAATACTGTCAGTTTTACATCAATATTTATGTAATCATGTCTCCCTATATACTGTACAGTTCATGCTAATATCCTGTTGAATCTCTTTCTTTTTCCTTTGCAGTTCTGTGGGGCACAGAGCTGATGGAGGACAGTGACAGCAGTCGAGAGCGGTACCTCAGGAACGTGCTGAGGGAGATGATAACATATATCACGTTCCTCATCACTATATGTATCTGTAAGTAACCACTCAAAAAGCCCGTAAAATGATGTGAGGTTTATGAACACGGTCGGTCTGCATTTCCTTCAGTAAAATACAATATGGTTTCTAAAAAAACTAAACTGATGTTTAGGGGTTCTTGACTAGTGAGTAAGCAAAATAGGGGGGACGTTTTTGCACCGTTTTATTATACACATAGCCCACCTTCCAGTCTTAAACTGTGTCCTTGATTTTTTGTGTGTAGTTGGTAGTGAGTTCACGCTGGAAATATTGCAAAAGTAGGTATTCTTAAATAATTCTTAGAATGCATATTAAATCAGCTTCATTTTTGAAGTGGCAAAACATTTTAATAAATTGTTCATGGTGACGCAACAGCTCCAGGAAGATCTCAGGTAACAATAATCAAAATTGTAACCAGTATGTCACATGCACCCATTACATAATTTCCTGTTATGGACAGTATGATTTATTGTATAGTAACTGAAAATAGTTTGCTATATCAATTAATAACATACAGTGTACACACACTGGGCATTTGAGCATGTGATGTAAACATAGCTTCAGATGGTCACAGATCATGCCTCAAATATGTGGAACATTTTGGGGACATATTTACAAAGGAAACTATAAAGTAGTGCCCTAAAAGTGAGTCCAGGACTCACAGTTGATCCAAGCGACTCAGAGAAAGCACTTTAAATTATGCTGACATGGGCACCTTTCTTGGAGCTGAAAAGTTGTTTTCCAAGCTCACAGTGTCTGCTTGATGGTTTTGGCAGCTGAAAAACGAAACTCTGACACTCGTCAGGGGGATTGGATTTCAACAACAGCATCAATTTGTTGGGCGCATTTTAGGATGGTAAAAGAGTTAATGGAAATCCCCAAAACGTGTGGTAACGTTTCTCTACCCTTTTTTTTTTTTTGCTGCGACGAAAAATGCCAAACTATGGTTAGGGTGGATCAGGAAATGATTTCCTGGCAGACTGAATTGAGGCACATTCTGCCAAGCAAACCTTGACTATTAAACATAGTTTCCAGAGCTGCTCCCTGACGTCTACTGAATGCCTGAATGCTACAGGGAATAGCAATGCATAGGTGAAACAAAATGAAGCCTGACCTCATGTTCTTCAAGACTTTTCATTGTCATACCAGATGTAAATTGCACATTGATAAACACAGAATCCCTCTCCGTTCTTCTCTTTGTCATTCTGCAATGTCACAAGAGCTAATGTAGCTGGTGCGAATAGGAATATCACTTTCAGTAATGGTTATGTTATATTGTGATTTGCTCTGCAGTGACCTATGGGATGGTGAGTGCCAATATGTACTACTATACCAAAGTCATGTCTCAGCTTTTTTTGGACACACCGCTGTCTGCCGGGGACCCTTCCTCTTTTAGAAGCCTTTCAACCATGGAGGATTTCTGGAAGGTAAAATGCAAAATTCATCACTGTTTTGTCAACTGAAATTACTTCTATTTCAGATTTGTATCATTGTGTTACATCTTGAGAATAGAAGAACATCTTGAGAGGTCGGATGCAAGTATTTAAAGGAGCAGTTAGACGTTTTAGAAAATACATGTTTGCTTTCTTGCTGCGAGTTAGATGAGAATTTGGAACGCACTCTCTTATCAGTCTTTTAAACATAGGGCTACAACCAGCAGTCGGTAAGCTGAACTTAACATAAAGATTGGAAACGGGGAAACAGCTTGTCTGGTTCTCCTCAAAGGCACCACCACCCAATTAGTGAGCTTCAGAGGTGCTGGTAGGAGACTTGTGTTACTTCCAGACAGAACCAGACAAGCTGTCTCCCCTGATTTCAGTTTATGCTAAGAAATTCTAAATACTCCTTAAATTAAAAAAAAAAGTTTTATTCTTCAGAACTTCATCAGAGCATAATATATAATAACGCCATCAAATAGAGCACATTGGTGCTTTTTAATGTGAGCAGACACGCAGGTCACACAGAAAAATCATATCAGTAGTAAAACAAGTGAAGCAAATATTGCTCCAACATTGGAAACAAGTGCAGCACGTATAACCCTCAAACACATTAGTAAAGTCTGTCTGTAGTCAGATTATAGTGAAATCATTGTGCATATTGTGTATACATGAACAATCACCAATTGTGACTGTCAGAAGCTGAGCTATATACAATACACATTTGTTTCTGGATTTCTTTAAATAATAAACTTCACAATGTGTAACGTGTTGATGCTACCGGGCATCTTTGGTGATAAACACTCACAATAACAGACCTTCAGGGTGTCATCTGGTCTGTGCCGTAATCCTGACTGTCCTACACTTACAGTTCACAGAGGGACCTTTCCTCAATGGCATGTACTGGGAGGTGTGGTACAACAACAAGAGCCTGCCAGAGAATCAGAGTCTCATCTACTACGAGAACCTCCTCCTCGGGGTGCCACGGCTCCGGCAGGTCAAAGTCCGAAACGAGTCCTGCTCCGTCCACGAAGATCTGAGAGACGAGGTTGTGGACTGCTACAACATGTACACCCCGACCAACGAGGAGACGGCCTCCTTTGGCCCCAAGAATGGAACCGCGTAAGTCCATGCATTTCATTTTATTTCGTTTAATTACATGATTTTATCAGTTTTAAAAGGAGGCTAGATCTGTGTCAAATGTATTACACTAACAAATGTCTACATCCTACATCCTTTTCTTTCGGTTGTTTCTTAGGTGGGCGTTTACGGCAGAGAGGGACATGAACGGGAGTGGTTATGTGGGCCAGATATCTAAATATGGAGGTGGAGGATACTACCAAGACCTGTCTCGAACTAAAGAGGAGTCAGCAATCCAACTGCAGTTTCTCAAAGACCATCTGTGGTTGGACAGAGGCACCAGAGCGGTGTTCCTGGACTTCTCTGTCTACAATGGGAACATCAACCTCTTCTGCATCGCCAGGTAAGGCTCTTCAATCACATATCTATTTACAAAGTTATCTCGAGGTTTCAGATGTATTGATCTGATATGGAATACAAAGAACATACAGTACAATAATGCAAAAACAATGGCACCCGGTAGTTGTGAAATTGTTTCATCAGATGCAAAACTTTCTTCAAAAAGGCATCTAATTGTACATCTAACATTTGGTTTATCCAACGTTGAAAAATAAAAAAAAGACAATAGGTTGCATTTTGTGGAGAAAATTAAGTGTGTTTTCTGCAGATTTACAGAAACATTACAGAAAAACTCATATGGGTATCTTCCTAGCTCTTTGATAAACATAAATCAGTTGCTATATTTTGATTTCTTCTCCGATTAATTTCAAGAAAAAAATCGACATTGAAAAATGCACATGACAATTTCCCAGAGTTATTGTCTTCACATTGTTTCTTCTGTCCGACAAACATTTCTAAATTCAAAGATATTCAATTTAAGAGAATATGAAACACATAAAAGGTATAAAACATTAGGGAATGTTTGCTATTTCCGCTTGATAACCGACTTAAATAACTCATTAGTTATCAGAATGGCTGTCAAATTTCAAAACAATTATTCAATAGACTCAATTCTATTGTCCATTTCATTTTGTTGACAATCTTGATTTAGATACCTTTGCTTTTGTATTTTTTTATGCATTTGCCAGGTTGTTGGTGGAGTTTCCTGCTACTGGCGGGGTGGTGACCTCCTGGCAGTTCCAAACAGTGCGTCTGATACGATATGTGTCCAGCTGGGACTACTTTGTGGGTCTGTGTGAGGTGGCGTTCTGTCTCTTCATCCTCTACTACATGGTGGAGGAAGTGCTGGAGATCCGCATCCACCGCTTGCATTACTTCAAGAGCCTGTGGAACTGCCTGGATGTTCTCATCGTCGTGGTGCGTATCATCGTTATTTAAGTCATTTGACAATCATTCTAACAAGACTGACTGAGTTTGTTGTTTTCTCTGTCTGCTCCTTCTTCAGTTGAGTGTCGTTGCCATTATTATGAACATAACCAGAAGCGCCATGGTTGGCAACCGTCTGAAAGGCCTGTTGGAGAACCACGCTGCTCACCCGAGTTTTGAGCCTTTGGCCAGCCTGCAGATCCAGTTCAACAACATGGCCGCAGTCATTGTCTTTTTTTCTTGGATCAAGGTACAAATCCTTTCCCTTTGGTTCATAATCAGTCCTAAACCACCAGAGTGGAAGAACCCAAATATTGTCCCGCCGGTTCCTCATTTCTCACATTCTTGCAGCTTTTTAAGTTCATCAACTTCAATAAGACCATGAGCCAGCTGTCCGGCACCATGTCTCGCTGTGCCAAGGACCTTGTGGGTTTTGCCATCATGTTCTTCATCATCTTCCTGGCGTATGCTCAACTAGCCTACCTGGTGTTTGGAACCCAAGTCAACGATTTCAGCACTTTCCAAGCCAGCATGTACGTAATTCAGCATTAACTCCACACATGTACAAAACCATCTGAAACCACTGCTGTTTTTCCTGAAATGTTGTTTCTGGTTGCGTAGTTTTACCCAGTTCCGTATCATCCTGGGAGACTTTGAGTTCTCAGAAATAGAGGAAGCAAATCCAGTGCTTGGACCCATCTACTATACAACCTTTGTCTTCTTCATTTTCTTTATTCTCATGGTGAGTAGAGTGTAGATACCTGCTGTGTTGACGTTTGTTCATGTTGTTTACATACAGCCCTGTACACACCTGTTTTCATCTTCTCTGTATAGAACATGTTCCTGGCCATCATCAATGACACATACTCTGAGGTGAAGGCCGACATGTCCCAGCAGAGGTCTGAGATGGAGATGACTGATCTCCTTAAGAAGGTATTGAACTACATGCATCATTCTTATTGGCCAGATTAAGTCCTTTAAATCAACAGTAGCAGCCGTGGCAATGAAATAACTGCTCTAGAGGCAAAGTAAGTTTCAGGATTCTTCTCTCTCAGGGCTGTAACAAAGCTTTGATGAAGTTGAGACTCAAGAAGACGGCAGTAGACGACATCTCCGACAGTTTGCGTCAGGCCGGGGGAAAACTTAACATTAATGAACTCCGCCAGGATCTTAAAGGGTAAAGAAAACTTCAAATAACACTAAAAGCTATGAACTATTATGATATTATGGCAATGCTACGTGTCGTGAGATTGTTTTTGATTGTTTTCTTTCCTCAGAAAGGGCCACACAGACGCAGAGATTCAGGCAATCTTTGCCAAGTATGATCACGATGGCGACCAGGAGCTGACGGAGCATGAGCACCAGCAGATGAGGGACGACCTGGAGAAAGAGAGAGTGAGTGATGATACAGCAACACGTGGAGGAAACAAAACACACCTGCATGTGTGTGGTATTTTTACGCTCAGCCAAAACCACCCTGCAGATGTTCAGTGTGTCTCTGCTCGCTTGCCAGGAGGACTTGGATCTGGAACGCAATTCGCTGACTCGACCCAGCAGTGGGCGGAGCTTTCCTCGTACACAGGAGGACTCAGAGGAAGACGATGATGAGGATAGCGGCCACAGCTCCCGGCGCCGCGGCAGCAGCTCAGGGGGTGTCTCCTATGAAGAGTTTCAAGTGTATGGAGATTTTATTATTATATATTGATATAACTTACATGCAGGTTAACGATGAATGAATGCTGAACCCGTACTGGTGAATAATATAAATAATGGCATCAGTTTGAAAACGTACGGGTTTATCTTCAAGGCCCTACCGATACTAGATTTATTTTGAACCAATATTGATATTTGAGTTTAAAAAGTCTGATAATAATACATCAGTCGATATTTCCGTTTCCTTTTTTAAACATAAACACATAACTGAGCAGGAAATATGCCAGTCTATAGTATGAAATACACTATACAATTGTCAGTGCTTCCATGGCACTATGTAATGGATTAATTAATTAATTGTCTTAAAAATAAATGATGACTGCAGTAGTACGACACATTTAATGACTAATTATAATAAAGGGAACTTACGTCTCTCTGTTTCTCAGGCTGGTGAGACGCGTGGACCGAATGGAGCACTCAATCGGCAGCATAGTGTCCAAAATAGATGCTGTGATCGTGAAGTTGGAAACTATGGAGCGAGCTGTCCTCAAAAGGAGAGACGTGCTGGGCAGACTGCTGGACGGAGTCATGGAGGTGAGATGCTGTGGGGACACAGTCTGAGTGAATTTTAGATTTGCACACATAAGGTGGCCAGAAATAGGACTCTGAATACATGCATTTTGTTGCTCCAGATCTGCTGGATCTGTTAATGGGCAACTGATTACTAGTTTGCAATATCAACTTAAAAGGTGATGTCAGTGGCTTGTTTACAGCTTGTTTCCGCTGCCCCCAAGTGGTCAAAGAAAATCTTAAATGCATTACAAGACACAGTTTCTGTAATTGAGGAAAATGCAAACCTGATTTCCTAAGCTAGATTACTTCTGGAAAAAGCGGATTTCTTCGTAAATCTTACATCATTAATGCAATTAACATAAATAAGCCATGTTCCGTAGTGAATTATGCAGATCCACAGTAATCAGGTCACAACAGTGCACCGTGTCAGATAAGTTCCGTGACCTGGTTTCTTATGTGCAAGTAAACAAGCCGTGCAACTTAATCCGTTGTGGTCTGTCAGGATGAGCGTCTGGGACGGGACACAGACGTCCACAGTGAGCTGATGGAGCGGCTGGTGAGGGAGGAGCTGGAGCGCTGCGAGTCTGACGATGTGGTGTCCCAGGTCAGCCACCCACAGCCGGCCACTCCCGTCGGCCCCCGGCCCCGTCCGTCCTCTTCCCTGTCCAGCGACGGCCTCGACGTGAGCACAAGCGGGAGCGGCCACGTGTGAGGACTGGGCCCGGTGAAGAAAACTCTGTGCTGGAAATATCCCTGCAGCGGTACAAGTAACCAAGATAATATTTCATGAGGTATTACAAAGGAGGTGACCAAATCAAACGCACTTCACCTCAAATACATAATTGCACTGAACGTGAGTGAGGTTCTCCTGTGATACATCTAAGTGTATTCACAACAGCTATTATCAAGTATTACTTTAACAGGATGATGAAAGGAAACATTAAATTGTGGAAACAGGTTTAAGAATAAAAACAGATTTACAGTCCAGTGTGACATCACAGTATACAGTATTGGATATAATACACCAGCCTGCAGCCGTACTTGTGTGAATACACAGCGTATGATTTTAGTATTCACTGAGAAATATGCTCACCTGCTTTTGATTACTGTATCCACACATTTACACAAATACCAAAAATGCATTTCTGTTAACTTTGCTGATTATTTTTTTCATAATTTTAATACACAGTAGGTTCAGGTGTGGCACATTCTGTCATATTTACTTATCCTCTGTACATCAATTAAGCTTCAAATTAAATAGCTTATCATTTTATGATACATATTGTAACTTAAAACAAACTTCGATTTGGAGTGCATCTAGTGTTCATGGGAAACCCATGCATTTATCATTTTTTGTCTGTGCCTTACATTTTTTACAATCTATTTGTTTTTTTAAATCTGTTATGCCAAATAAAGTGTTATTAAAATATATATATATATATTTGTTTTATTTGTTGCACTTTCTCTGGCTTGGATTATGATTCATTTTACGGAACAAGAAAACAACCATAATTATGACTCATTAACAACATTTTATAAAACATTATCTTCCTTTTCAAACATTTAAACACTATCTATACCACATGCTTTATATATTAGTGATCAGGTACTCATTTAAGATAACATTACATTATAGTAATGCTAAATCAGTTTTGTTCTTTGATTTTCTTCAGGTTACATGTGCTGTTTAAATAATGTAAATGTTCTTATTTTTATATTACAATCACATTTCTTTCCTTGTATATACTAGTTTATGTCCCAAGATACCGAGAACTAAGTAATGCAACAATTCAAATATGACTGCAAATGAACACCAGAAGAATATATAAAAAAATGTGACCAGGTGATGTACAAATACTGGACAAAAGATGAAAGTATTCAGTAACACTTTTTAAAAATGGACAATTCCCTAATAATCTGAAACTAATTATGAAAGAAATGCAGAAAACATTTTGGCTGCATTGAGTTTGTAATTAGCTGTTGATTTTCTTGAAACTAGTATTACTACCATTTAAATCAATGAAAAAAACTATTAATTATTCCATGTATTATTTTAAACATTCTTTATGTTGATTTGTATGTTAACTTGTAATTAAATATCTCATTTGTGCACTGACCTAAATACTTCAGGTTACACTCGCAGTTAATTGGAATCAACTGATTTGAACTGTACCAATGAACACTGTAATAATACCAAATTATATAGTTCTTTATGTAAAACTTCCTTGGAAAGTATTAGGAAATTACCGCCCTTTAAACATATTCTTTTCAATATGATCATGACCCAAAATTCTACCAACAATCACATGCACTCAAACATGTCAACACACTGCCCTCAAATAAAAACACAAAGAACAATGTAACATGAAAATCTTTATACACCTTTTCAAAACGCTGTGTCATAATATAAATGGTTGGTATTTTGTATTATAGCTGGTGATTTTAATCAAACAAAGCTCAGATCTGTTTGACCTAGATCCAGCATCACATCCCCAACAGAGGAAACAACCGCCTGGACCATGCTGACACAAATATTCCTGGCAGCTACAAAGCACTCCCCTGCTCCGACTTTGGATAATCAGACCATATTTTCCTGCTTCTGCTGTCCACCTACTCACAGCTGATTAAACCAAACCATCAGAAGAAAAAAACAAAGTTTAATTGTTGACAGATGAAGCTACAGACTGTACAGACTGGCACATGTTCAGGGATGTGCCTTCATAGACCACCCAGGAGAACAACATCAATCTTAGGGAATAATATATAATATACATCCACACCATATATCAGCTGTGTGTTGCTGAAAAAAAAGACACAAAGACAATAAAATCAGTCCATAACCAGAAAGCTTGAATGAATGGACAGGCGAAGACACTACCCAGAGCCTAAAAAGCTGCTTTTTGATCAGGTGACAATGAAGCATAAAGCATCGCCCGGAACAAGATTTTTAAAAAAAAGTCGAAGAGGCAAAGCGGAGGCGTCAGGAGAGATCTCAACACCAACAACACTAAAGATATGTGGCAGGCGATCCAGAATGTAGCATCCCGTGTGTGAGGTCACACAGATAAGGTAACACATTTTATCTTTCCTCAATAAAGAGTCAAGAACCGGCCACTGTCAGTATCCACAGTGGATGTGAGAAAAGATGAGAGTCACTATGAGTAAAACTGTTTGGCCTGATAACATCCCTGGTTGTAAGAGCCAACCAGCTGAGGTCATCACTGACATGTTCAGCATATCACTGTCACGGGAGAGTGTTACCACCGGCATCCAGAGACCCACCATCATTGCAGCCAGCCTGGACCCTCACCCGTTTTGCACACAGAGCCAGCAGATCCACAGAGGATGCATCTTGAAAATTAAGATGTTTGTTGATTTCAGCTCAGCATTCAAGAAAATGTCCCCCATGAGGCTGATTGGTTAGTTAGTCAAAAGGCTTTCTTTATATCTTTATTGAAGCCCTTTCCATATCAACGTCACTGTTGATGTGTGAACATCCCCTACGCATCAGAAAACCTAAAAACATTGAACCAAAAATATACATAATACATGAAACGTTGAGACACATGGTTTTCACCAAATTTGACAAAACCGATGTTTGTATTCAGGTTGGTCTTTTAGCCGTACTGAATATCACAATATATAAACGAAAACCATAGAAACACTAAAAGAAATGTTTTTGGGGAAACAGCTTTTTCATTTTGCGTTAGATGAGAAGATCAGTCCTCTGATATGAGATAGATATGAGAGTGGTTTCAGTTGTCTCATCTACATCTAACTGCAAAAAAAAAGCAAATACTGGTGTTCTATTCTTTTACAGGTGAAATTCTTGCAGCCATTGAAAACAAAAATGAAAAATGCATAGTCAAACATTTAAGAAAATGTCCTAATGTAGCGGAGTTTCAGATAGCCGATGTAGAGGAATATGAACATCATAATGGCCAGAGCCACTATATTCTTCCACAGTCCCCAGGTGCTGTACTCTATATGCTGGTAGTCCAGATACTGCTCTCCTGTGCATCTGTAATACAATACCAACTTGTCACTTGCATGTTAAATATAAATGTTTAAGCAGATTTAAGAAATGTTTGTCGACTGGAATGATGCTTATGTAAACATGTCCACTTTTAACATGAAACATGGTGGACTAGCTAGACTGGAGAAGTCCCAGGTGGTATAAACCAGTAAGATACAACCAGATCATTTACAAAGCATGCAGGTCTACTCACATCAGGTTGACGGTCCTGTTGGTGCTTTGGATCACATCCTCGTCACAAAACTTCAAACCCACCAACTCAGTGATCAGCAAAGCCTAAACATAGAGGACGTGATAAAAAAAAAAAAAAGATCAGCAGGTCATAGTCAATATAGTAGATTAGACACTAGACTGAGATGGCATGTAAATCTGTGTTGATTAATGGAGGAACGAGGTCAGAGAACTATAAACATTTAGTTCTCAGTATTAGTGGTATTGCAGACAATTAATTGTGACTTACATTATAGCCGTAGCGAGGAATGCTAAAGTATTGCAACCAAGACAGCCAGCGAGACATGTTGGGTAAGTTCACCAGCAGACCCGAGAAGATCTGAAAACACAACACAAACTCAAGCTTTGTTTTTCTCAGCTGACATTTTGACAGCACAAATGGAAAAGCTCAAAACGGTAAATGTGATTGAAACCCGTGTGTGCGCATATCTGAGGTTTTCTGTGCGGCTGCGTCTTTCACCATCATTAAGATAATGGTGATGGTCATGTAGATGTTGGCGACAGACACAAAGTCCTGGTCAGCTGAGATGGCCATGGACATGGCCGAGGCTGTGCAGTTCGCCAAGGTCATGGTCAGCGTGAAGAGGAAAAAGGCTGCAGCTGTGTGTTTGAGCCCTGAGTGGACGTGGACAGACAACACACGGACGGACACACACACACACACACACACACACACACACACAGACAGACAGACAGACAGGCGCACACACACACACACACACACACACACACACACACACACACACACACACACACACACACACACACACACACACACACACACACACACACACACACACACACACACACACACACACACACACACACACACACACACACACACACACACACACACACACACACACACACACACACAGTTATTATCTCCCCCAAGCGTAAACTGTGGGGAGTGTCTGTATGTCCACGGCTAATCTGTCCTTTTTCCTGTACTTTCATAATCAGCATGATATTTCCTGCCCTCATTTACAACGATTCTCAAGGACCTCACACCTAAAAAAAACATTTTCAATTCAATTTAAATTTAAATTATCAACAACGGCCTAAGTTGCAAAAGGCATTTCCGACAATCGGCTGGGCAAAAAAAAAAAAAAAAACTTACCTAATCTATTGCAGGCCATATTCGTGGCTCAAAAACTGACATCCATATCAAAGGCTAATTTATATGTTACAATCCACAAAAGTGAGGCATGAGCCATCTTGGCTGAAAAGGAGCCGGGAGTGACAACTGAGTGAAATTCAACTCTTCTTTGTTTGGGAGTCAGGAGGGAGAAGCCCCTGGCGGAGCTCTAGTTTCTAGACAGAACTACTGAGCCACCTGCATTCAAATTCATTATCAATCTAGTGCTGTGAGCTTCCACACATTAATTAGTTAATGCATCTGTCAATCTTACCAATCATGAAGTAGACAACACAGCAGATGTTAACAGAGGCGATGGAGCGCAGAACCACGTCAGTCAGGGTCTTAGAGATGAAGTAGACAGACACTCTGTAGTAGCCAGTGATGTACTCATGCCTGTCACGAGAAAACAGAAGCAGAAATCAAATGTTAGCTCTAGCCACTTATTCACAATTTCATTTTTGAATTATCCACATTGATGACTTCCTGGCAGATAGCATACTAGAGGTCGACCAATAGTGGATTTTGAAAGGCTGATGTTACAACTATAGTTTGGAGCAGGATAAAGCTGACTGATTAATCTATCCGACACCCCGGCCGTGCATTACACCGTTGGAATATGTTGGCATATTTTCCTGGGAGAAGGAGGATTCTAAAGTGTGCCGTTTAATTTCATGAATGGATAGGTCTGTGGCTGGATTATTTGGAAGATAGTTGAATGGTTTCATTCCCCCCGTCGGCCAGTCTTGTGTCGTGTTGCGTTATGTATTCGAGAGATAACTTTTGTGTGGAGTGATAAACTGAAATCGGCTCACTGTAAAATCAGCTGTTCCCCTCACATGTTCTAACCCTAACGCCAGAATAATACTTTGAAGGTTTATTCATGGAGTGGTAAACTGCTTTCTGGGAAGTAAAAAAAACATCTCAAATTATCAATAAATATCGAATACATAATCTAGAGTCTGTCGAGCATTTAAGGCTCCCCTCCCCCCCTCAACTCCCTCGACCTCTATTACATACACGAACAGCCTCCTCTCGCTGATGAAGAGCTCAGCTGCAGGCACGGTGTTGAAACACTGGTTGACTATGATGAAGAAGAGGACGCCCAACCTGTTAGAACAGAAAAACAAAGTATTTTTTCACACACAAGGAATTTGTCATGGTGGGTGGTGCATAACATTAAACGATAAACAAAAGAGTGCAACACCTGATCATTGAGTCTCTCGGAGGCATTATTGCAACATTTCCATATCATATTCCACAAATACTGGAGGTACTGGTTCCAGATGTTCACAGAGAGAAAGAGCACACACATTATATATTTTCTCTAATAGGTCACTGGACCTTATGTCCGCTCGCTCACAGGAGGTTATGGGGTGTACTATTCCTCAGCCGGGTGCAGTAACTTCCTGCTCGTAGTCTTAAATAATAAGTCAAATGAAAATAGTTTCTCTTGAGTTTAGTTCTAATGAAACATGCGCCGTAAATGAAATAGCTTTGCCTATTATACCGACAAGAGTTGACTCTAAAGGTAGAGTTGGCTCTGGATTATGGTATAAATGTGATGTGGTCCACATGTACATGCAGGGACTTAAAAGGGGACTGACTCCACTTTGGCCCTGCACCCGGAGAAAAGGCTGAACAACTTGAGACATTTAAGCCGTGTACACTGGTGTCTGCTCTACTGCCTATGCATTGACCATGAAATATAATGACATCAGGGCCTTACATTTCACTCAACCATACACAAAAAAAAGAAAGAAAGAGACCATTGAGATTTCTAATGTGCTTCACTGAGTTTTTGAGTACCAGGTTGTGCCCAATAAAGCTCGGTAAGAGGATTAGCAGGAACTGCTCTACTTTTCACACTTTATTAAAAGCAAGTGACTGACTTAAAAACAAAGTGAGGATAGTGAGACCTTGTGCTTGTGGAAGGTTTCTCTAATGTGTCTTTCATCAACCTTCAACGGTCTTGGTCAACTTACTGTGTTTGCTACCTGACAGTTGAGTGAGTTATGTTTGGGCATTATGGTTTTTTATGGTTAGCTATTATGTCATGTGTTATTTCATATTGTAGGTTTCCAAGTCCCCCCTTGTAAAAAAACTAAAAGACGTCTCTTAAAATGTTGTAATGCCTCAAAGAAGCCAATTTTAAGTGTGTTGAGTCTTAAAATATACTGAATAACGATGAAAACTAGAGGATTTCTGAGGACACGTTTCAGCTGGTTTCTCACCTGTTCTGTAGACCACTCTGATCGTCTTTGACCCTGAAGAAAATGACTCCAACAATGATGGCGAGCATAACGGAGACCACCACCTGCACCACCAAAATCACACCATTTTAATAGAATCATTGACAACAATCTCGAAAGTCCTGCTTTTAAATTGTCAAACAGGGTCAAAACCCAAACAACGCTTGTAAGAATACATTTACTGTCTGAAAAACGGTTTTGGCTTGTGGCTCCATACAACACTTTGCAAAGAACAAGATCATTATGAAACAAAGGGATTGTTTTTTTAAAATAATTTAATACTAATGCTGTTTTATAGCTGTATGATGACTCGTACGACAAAATGCTTGGAGATTTAGGCCACTGACTTGATCGAAAGTTCCTTCTCATATCTTTCTTTGCAATCAGTGAAGGAACTCACTCCTAAATTCTAATTGTGGACTGTCATGCATTATATTTGAAGAATGAGAATAAGATTTAAGCAGTATCTTCAGAAAAGCCAATGATTCTAGGTTTGTCAGCTCAAGTGGACACCCTGCTCCTCCTCCACGCCGCTCTCACCAGAACCGCTGGTGGGGGAGGATGATGTAAAAGAGTGAGAAAAGTGAAATCGACACAAGTTTTAATCCTAACAATTTACAGATTATGATGGGACTAAGTGGTTCCCAGGGTGAAGGGATAAGCTAATAAGGTTGAGCCTTTTTCACCTCATTCCCCACAGCCCCTCATGTGAAAGCGGGGCAGTGGAGTGATAGCTCATGAAGGCATCATGTGATGAGTCCCCGACCAGGGCCAAGGGGCTTTGTCCAGATATGATATCAGTTCAGATCCCGGTTCAAAGAGGCAGGAGTCGGGTCGCAACAGTCACCAAAGCCGATTATCGCGCCCACGCCACCTAGAGCCTCTCTTGTAGGATTATTTTTGATTTATTTAGGGCCAATTAGCTGTTAATAATTCTTAAAGTGAGGAGACTTCTGCCGCCATGGGGTGACTAATGAGAGCATTAAGTCTCAACCCCTCCAAACTGATGACTCCAAGTTCATGAGTGTGATATTCTTACCACTGCTGATGAACTGAGTAATAGGGATGTATACCTGGGCCACAGACGTCTCTGGGTTCAGCAAGAGGTTCTGAAAGGTTCTCTTGAGAACCCAACGTAGCTGGTGGAAGAAGGAGCTGTTGTAGGTGATGATTTTTGTTGAATATGAGATGCACTTTTTCTCCTGGATGATGCGCTGCAGCTCAGCTCTCGTGTCGCTGCAGTAGCTGCTGTTCCTGTACTCCTCCACCAGGTTCTCCCGGATACTCTGCCTGGAACCGATGAGCTCCTCAAAGTCCAAATCTGGCCATGCAGAGGAGAAAAATTACAGATTTAAGAACTTGAAATACTCTTCTAGACCAGTGATTTTCAACCACTGTTCCGCGGCACACCAGTGTGCCGTGACAGATCAACAGGTGTGCCGTGGGAAAATGTCCAATTTCACTTAATCGGTCCAAAAAGATATTATTTAGTTGCTGCAAATAATTTTCCATTGTTGAGCGTCAGAGCCTGCAATAAAGTCCCTGGCCTAGTAATTAAATACTCTTCCATGCCAGTAGGTAGCGCATAATTACCTTTATATGCTGTATTGTGCTACAATGTGACATTTTGTAACTTTGTTGGTTGTTGGTGTGCCGCAGTTTGTTTTTTTTTATTGAAGAAAATGTGCCGAGGCTCAAAAAAGGTTGAAAAACACTGTTCTAGACACTAAAAATCCCATGAAGCATTGGATAAAAAATTTAAAAGAATCATGCTGTGGACCTTCATTGTGATCTGAATGAATATTTACCCTATAAAAGAATCTAAGAATGTGTGAGTGAAACATGTTACTCTTCCATTTGCAAATAGGCAAATAGTTATATTATTATTATCACCAGCGTCTTAGCATTTAAAAATGATATAAAAACTTGGAGCGTTCAATTCTTTAACTGGTTGATACATTTATCTCAAGCAAGTTATACTGTTGTAACGCTCTATTTCCAGCTTATTCATAATGCAGCAGCCAGAGACTGCACATATACACCAAAGTGTTTTAAGGTATTATACTTAGGTACTGAAACTTCTTCATTGGCTCCCAGTACAATACATAATCACCTTAATAATGGTTTGATTATGACTCTCGGTCCATCACGACTGTGTCCACATTCAGCAGTCTCAAAACGCACCCGTTCTCCCTATTCATGTATACTCCTGTATTCCTACATTTATGTTGATTATGCTGATATGTTCTTATGCTTGAATCTATATTTGTTTATTTAATCCTTAAATGTGCAAAAACACGCTTATGATTTCTTCTTGACAATATTCTTTTTAAAATGGTATTACCTTTAGAGCCATAGTCTTTGTTCATGGCTGTGTTTTTGGCATTTCCATTAATAACATCCAGAAAGAAGTCAGCCGGGTTGTTGTGGGGCTCACAGAGGTAGCCTGGAACACAGATCACAATGATTACTATCTAATATCAATACATGGATGCTTTTATTTTACCCCATTGTCTGATTAATTTATTGCCGTATAAGAATAAAGCTGCACGAAACACAATTGCTTTTTCAACCCTCTTGGCACAAAGGAGAATCCTATCGGACTGGAAGTCACCTCGCCCTCCCAATTCCTCCATGTGGTTAAAGGACCTGGTGTTCTTTTTAAAATGGGAGAAAATCAAGTTCTCACTGCGGGGACACTGTTGTAGGAATTAATAATAGTAATAATTAATAATCATTACTTGTTTCTGTTTGTCTGTAATACCCTCCTACACCATTTTTACTTTTGTGTATACTTGAGTTATTCATACATTAAGACATGTGCAATGTATAACTGTGTACTCTGTGCTTTTTGAGAATAAACATAATTTACAACAACAAAAAAAGAATAAAGCTGCACAACCATCTCCATTTATTTCCAGGTGACATTAAAAACACCAGGAACAGCGTGAAGATGTTGGATGTTTCCACAAACTCACCGATGTTGGTGAAGTAGTCCAAAGTGTTTGCCGCTGGTCCATGATAAACCATTTTACCAGCGTCCAACAGAGTCAGACAGTCAAACAGTCTGTAGATGGAGTACCGGGGTTGGTGGATGGACATAATTATGGTTCTTCCATGACTGGAGATTCTGAAACGACACATAGTAAAACAATATATCATTATCTTTAAATGTACGTTTACAAATAGTAATAATCTATGTTTTAAATATTTTTAAACTGCATCAATTATTAATTATAATTTAAGATAGTAAAATTCACTAATAAGTGCCACACAGCAGTGCATACACTGTAGCTCTGCAACATTACCGTAGCCATTCTTTTTTATATCAAACATATAATTTTATGAATACAACAGATATATATTTATTTACTTATTGTGATTTGATCTAGCTAACTTTTTTTTTTTTAAGATGTATTCTCTTTTCTTCTTTATTACTTTTTCAGCAACAGTAGGACAGAGTTAGCGGTGCTGGAATCCAGCCCTGTGGTCGGCTCATCCAGAAACAGAACTGGGGGATTGATAATCAGCTCCATGCCGATGCTTGTCCTCTTCCGCTCTCCTCCTGAGATGCCCCGCCTCAGCGGTGTGCCCACCTGAAGAAAACACCCACATCCGTCTTTCATAAGATCCCACCGGATGTCTTAAATAAGAAGAGAGGTAACTGTGTGAATCTTTACCTTGGAGTCAGCCACCTTGGTGAGACCCAGTTCTTGAATGATCTGACTGACTCGAGCCTCCTTCTCACTCTGACTCACAGAGCTTGGCAGCCGCAGCGCTGCAGAAAAACACAGATTCTCCCTCACGGTCAGGGTGCCCATGACCACATTGTCGTCCTGTTAGAGGAGACAAGAGCTTGAGGTCAGAGACAGGGAAGATCATTTGTTTTATAGTCTGAATTTCACACAGAGTAATGCAGAGAATTGATGATCTAACAGTGTTTAGAAACTAGCAAACTTTGTATTTAAAGCTGCTATAATCATTGTTTTTATTCAGACAAGGGCTCAATAACCCAACTCTGTAGTTCCCCTCAATTTATGGAGCTTGTTGGTGCCCTTCGGCTCATTGTTTGGGTTTTACAGCCCATACTGTACACTTTCTGTAATAACAATAAATATGTTCATGCAGGTTTTAAGTAATTCAAATAATTCAGATGTACCTGAACCACATAGCCAGAGAGCCACTTGAAGTTTGGAGGCTGTGGTGCTTTGTCAATGAGTATTTCTCCCGAGAGACCTGAAGGATCCTTTCTCGAGGCCAGAACATCCAAGAATCTTTCAAGAGAAACAACCCCAAAACCATACTTAATAAATACAACAAATGCAGGTGACTATTTTCAATGTATTTTTTCTCGAAGATAAATGTGATACTCACGAAGACTTTCCACTTCCAGTAGGTCCAAGAATAGCATTGAGACCAGGTTTCATAATCCCACTGCAAGACAATGACACACAACTCTCTGTAAGCAATTCACCATGGGTGCATTAATTGAAAGCAGGATCACGGAATACTATGTCAAAAACATGTCAAAAACACGTCTTGAATCCCCCCAAAAGATTATACAGTCGCGTATAAAGCAAATTCTTTGACTTCAGAGAGTCAGCGATATAAAATGGAATTAAAATACCCAGGCAGTGGATCACGTGACAGTGTTTAATTCGTTTCCCTGGCAGACTGCTCTTTAGTGCACCAGAGAGATTATATGCAAGAAACCATGCTTAATATCATTTAATTAACCCCGAGGCGGGAAAAGACCTTACAACTTGTGTGAAATGAGTCATTCTTCCATGGGAAATGTCAGTTGTATTTAATACCATCAGAAAGAAACCAATGTAAGCGTCTATTCACTATTGTTCTACATTGGATTAAGACACAATGAGTTATCAGAATCAGAATCAGAACCATTTATTGCCATGTATGTTTACACATACAAGGAATTTGTCCTGGCGGGAAGGTGCATACATTTAACATTTAACAATACACATTTAACAGTTAACGCAGTGCAATAAATGAGGATGAATGGATGAATGAATATTTACATTGAAACAGTAGCATATCAAAATATCAAAAATAAGATAAAGTGCATGGAATGTGCATGAGTGTAAGTGTTGTGTGAAAGTGGCAAGAGTAGTCTTAAGTGAATTATATTGAATTGCAATGAATTGCAATTGAATTGCAATGAAAAACCACTTCTCGTTTACTGTCTCCTAAATTAAGAATGTCTGCGATAGTCAATGATATTTTTTGTCTTGTTAGCTAAGAAATTGCTCGTAATTAATCTTCTTATTATTAGAAAAAGCAACAACTGTTCAATGTGCCACAGAGAAAACCCCTATGGATCTCCATGAACATTTGGGTCTTGTTTTGCAGCATTTTAGTGTGTGAATGATCAGAAAAAACGTTAGTAAAGAGACAGATGGAACTGATAAAAGACTCAAAACAAAGAATAAAGGTGAAGAAAGAGGGTGTACAATCGTTACAACTGACTTGAGGTCGAACAGTATTTCTTTGGGACTGCTTTTCTTATTGCATAAGTAGCCGCTCGTCAGCTGAACTTTGTACTGGATGTTGTGGAAGCTCACGGTGGAGCCGCACGGCAGCGTCTTCTGGTCCACGGCTGTGGCGACCTTTGACCTGGCCATCCCGTTGGTTTCGGCATCTTCTTCCATTGCAAGGTTGATGTGACCACCGTTCTCCATCATCCTGTGCATCAAAAGTCTTACAAAACAATAAAGACATGGTACAATTAAGGAATGCATCACAGAAAACCTCATGTATATATGGCGGCTGTTAAATTGACCAAAAAATGTGTTATGATCTGGGTGGCTTACAGTAACACCACAGCTCAAATATATTCCTGGGCAATTCCAGGTAATGCACACGCACTGCTGGTTATGGCACATTTCCAATAAATAATGCTACAATAATGATATTATGTAAATAATGCTACAACAATACACTCGACTTCCATTACCAATTCCATTATTACCAATGTTTCGGCACCAAATTAGTTTCCCCCCTTCTTTTCAAAGGGTATTAAACTATTGTGTGAGCGTAAAATGTGCATATGCTCATACATGTCTCCTTAAGTGTTACCTTTGGTACCACTTTAAAGAAATTAACCAATTGATAGTTTGGCCTGTGAAATGTCACAAAATAGTGAAGAAATGTAAAATTCAGTTACTCAAGTCAAAAGGTTGCATGCCAGTTTAATAGAAATATCTATTTGTGAAGCTAAGAACAGTGATTCTGCCATTTTTGCATGAAAACATAATTCAATAATCAATCGATTATCAAATATTGATTATGTTTGTGTCGATCAATTAATTGATTTGTTACTTTCCAACATTCATTATTTTTTTGTAACTATTCCCTCTTTCTTCATCCTCAATTAGACCAAGCAACCAATTCTTACAGAATCAGGTTTACATTTTCTGTTGATTCATACAGCCTGGTTCCATGAAGTAGAACGTGAGCCATAGCCTTCAGCTATATATATATATATATATATATATATATATATATATACACAGTACTGTGCAAATGTTTTAGGCAGGTGTGAAAAAATGCTGTAAACTAAGAATGCTTTCAAAAATAGAAGTGCTAACAGTTTATTTTCATATATATATATAATGAAGCAATTAGGGTTAAGTGTCTTGCTCAAGGACACAACGACATGGACTAGCAGAGCCGGGGATCGAACCACCGATCCTCTGATTGAAAGACAGACCTGCTAACCACTGAGACACAGTCACCCCACATAATAGTCAAGCTTATGGGATAAAACATTTTATAACTGCTATGAATTGCATACTAATTAGTTACTAATGAGTGTTCATGTTGGAACAATGCTTTATAAATGATGAATTAAGTGTTTACTCATGCTTTACTAATGCTAAATAGTGTGTATAGTTATTATAAAGTGTTATCAAAAAATATAGTTGCAGTAACTTACCAAGTTGTGAGACGTGAGGGGTCTGCTGGTGTGGAGATCGCGCTGCAGCCTTCAGGAGCGCTGCTACAGACTGACAGAGCAGCTCAAGAAAGCACAGACAGGTGTCTCACCATCCAGCCACACACTCAGCTGAGATCTCCCCAAGCTGAACAGCAGTTTAACCCTTTGTTTACCACAGCGAAGGCACCGGGGACTGAAACTATGCAAATGTGCGTTTCCACATAAACTAAGAATCCTCCGTAAACTTTATACAAATATAGTTGTCTTGCCTCAACTCCTGCACTCTGGCCTCCAACACGATCTAAAAAGATCTTGCAGTTGTCTTTGATCAGTCTTTTAACGCCCCCATAACAAAACTTCATGAAAAGCCAGCTTTCACCTTCCTAACCTAAAAATAATATATCAATTATATATTGTTTTTACTTTCTATTATGTTTCCTTATTGCATCTCTTGTGTGTACAAAAGCACAGAAATGTGTTTGTAAATCTTATGTAAACCTGCCTCCAGGGAGGGCATTTTCTGTTGATTCATACAGCCTGGTTCCATGAAGCGTGAGCCATAGCCTTCAGCTATCTTGCTCATACCCTGTGGAACCAGAATTTTCAGTGCAGGAGTCGAGACAACTATATTTGTAAAAAGTTGTCTTGCCTCAAAAAGATAGAAATACAAGTTGTATAATGTAAAAAGCGCAAAAATGCATATATTTTTATATATTGTTAGAAAATAATGCTTTATAGTGCAGTACTGAGGACTCCTAAGCAGGCACCCATCTCCTCTGTGGTGAAGTCTGGTTACAAAGGGAGGTGAAACCAATAGGGGCACTTGTCTCAACCCAGTGAAGAAATCATCAAACACCCAGAGGCCTAGGGAGTGTCTGTTTATCAAGGGGAGCTCAGTGTTGATTTTAGAAGGAGAAACTGGTTAACAACTATTGACAATAGCCAAAAGGAATTGTTAATTTTACTGTGATGCTGAGAAAGGCGGAGTCTGTACAATGTTTGGATTTGCCTGTTTTACTTTCATCCTAAGCAGCACAGCTCCTGATGGATCAGTGACCGAAGCGCTGACTGGTCTTACGGCATTGAGTCAGAATCTTGCAGAGAATGCTGGGATTGATGATCCCATCACAAGCTGCATTTAGTAAAAAACATTCAAGGGAATCAATTAAGAGTTGAAGATGAAGAAATAAGCTTTTGATTGATGCATTGGTTTATCAAGGGGGGACATGATTTAGTCTGTAAGTGAATGACGATTATGGGAGTTGTAACAGCAAGTTAAATTTACGATAATCAGAGTGGCTTGCATGACTTTTGTATACTCACTATAAATAGTGAGTAAGGGGGATTGTTAGAAAAATAATGCTTTATAGTGCTCCTAGTGAGAGCTAGAGAGTTTACATTGGAGGGTCAAGACAAATAAATAACTCTGTATGGATTATCAAATATTAAATGGATGACACTGTATGTACTACAGAAATGTATTGAATAGAATTATGGAATGTATTAGGTGATTGTGGAATGAATCCTGAAAACATCAGGAGCCCACAGACAGTTACGCAGCCTGAAGATTGGAGCAGATAGATTGAAAATATAAATCATGGTATTCGTTATATATTCTTGTCTATGAAACATGTTCAGGTTACTTAAGGTCAGAATAACAGAATCTCCGTCTCATGGGATTTCTCTCTCCCATGGGATATATTTTGTATATATTGTGTAGTTATTTGTGTGATTCATTTTGAAATGCTGTTCATCATCTTTTTATTAAATCAATTTTTATTATAACTTTCTGCATCTGGGACTTCTCTTCGCACAACCGCCCAAAGATTTTTGAACTTAACAATTTACATTTTAGCAAGATCTTTTTAGATCGTGTTGGAGGCCAGAGCAATGGCTTTTTTGTGCCATTTTTTTTTATAGACGCATAAAATTTAAACAGGTGCCAAAATACAACTAACAACTAAACAATGCCATGGAGACTAACCACTATTAGATAATATGTTGTGGCCAAGTACAACAACTTCAGGTTTGTCTTTGAGGTTAAGATCCTCCAGGTTTTTATGTCCTAAAAACATGCTTGGGGTTTAATATATAATTGGGTTTAATCTGCACAACAATGACGGTTTATGGAGTGTGTTCTAATAGTATTACATAAATGAAGCATAAACAAGGTGAAAGTGAAGTAAAGTACAGAACCTTGTGGAACTTTGTGACTGACTTTATGGCAAGACAACTTTTTTTGTATTAAGTTGTCTTGCCTCGAAAAGATAGAAATACAAGTTGTATAACGTAAAAAGCGCAAAAATGCATATATAAAACACAAGAGATGCAATCATTTAAAATGAAACTATATAACAGTAAGTAAAAACAATATACATGTATATCGATTTTTTTTTTTAAAGCCGAATACTCCTAGTTATAGATACACAATTGAATTAAATTTAATTTCAAAACTAAAATTACCAGGCGGAACAGGCGGTTCTGACTTTTTACTACATTGGCGTCATTTTCAGAGCAGCAGATTGCCACCTGGATGAAATGTGTTAAGTATGGGTTTAAATGCAGGCCTTTCACTTATAGATGACACATTGTAAAGATTTAAAAAATGTTGAAAAAGTAAATGAGAAAACACATTTTGTGTAATGAGAAAAAGTACATTTTATAAAACACAAAATACATTTTAAAAACTTCTTCCCCCAGTTGATGTGTCTTTCCTGCTCCATTTATCTTTTTATAATACATTTTTGGCTATAAAAGTGACAATTAAACATGTCTTGTATATTCCTGGATGAAAGGGACCATGAGTCAAATGTGTGGATCATTTTTCATGTTATGTATTTTATTGAAGGGACAAAATCCATTCAGACCATAAATACAGTACTAACAGAGTGTTGTTGAACCGGTCACATTTAGGTCCCAGATACAGGTCCACAGTTAAACAAAATACAGGAAATAAAAACTGAGCACACTGTGATAGAGAAATTTAAAGATAAGGAGGTTTGTATGGAGGACGAGTTAATTATAAGTACATGTAATATTTCACAGTTTCATTCAATATGTGAATATATGTGCGGGAAAAAAAAAACTATTTACGAAACCTCTATAAATGTTGTTTGAGGATAAAACTGATAGCTACACCACATTTGCAAATCTCACAGATAGAACAATGATGATAAATATGAAGTGTTGCATTTCTATAGCTTTAACAACCACAAAACAAAAGATCAACAGTGAACAAAAGCAGTAGAGTTGATATGAAGGTTTAAGTCTGCTACTGTATCTATGCACACACGGTCCGCGACGACATTTTACAGTGGAAATGATGCGTCTTAGTCCTGGAGGGCATTGAAGCAAACATTCACAATGTCAAACATGCCTCCGAGATGAACAATTCTTTAGTGTTGCATTAAGTGTGCTTTGATCTTTCCGAGTGACACAATAATGGTGTAGATGAGGATTTACTGATTGTAAAAAAGTTACTATCAACATGACCTAGCTTTACACGAAATAAACACCCAAAAAAAGTCCTGTTTTCTGACGAGGAGTTGTTACGCAACGAGAACTACCAGTTTTCCAGATACATAAATATATTTATTTACAAAACAAACTGTACATTTCTTTACCTTGAACACGTCTTAGTGTACCTGCATAAGCTGTTTCAAATCAGCACAGATAGTAACACTCACACAGCAAGAAACATGAATATCTTGTCGCAGCCACTCGAATGCTGTTCATTTAAAAAGCACTGAGCAACTTCATTCACACTAATTCACTACGTCATAGAACATTCAGGGTTGATTTCTCCCAAACCGTCACGACTGTGCAATTAGACATTAACATTGCATTTGGTGCTTAAATAAGTAGAAGTACCTAGGAAACAATAAGTGCATTGTTCATGTGGAAGTCTTTAGAAGTGGAGATATGTTTTGAAGAGAATACTTTGATGCTTTGACCCAAATGACGATCAGGAAGCTGAATTGACACTCAGTCCTTAAACCCTTGATGCTCAGTCCGTGTACCGTTAAAAAGGTGCAGTGCGTAGGATTTGGCGACGTCTGAACGCGGTCAACTGAAACTTCTCCGGTTTGCCAAGCGTGTCGATCTACGGTGACCGATGCGGAGCCAGTGTTTGATTTGGTTTCACAGCAACGCTTAGTATCAGATTATACACAGTATATAAAGAAAAACCGCTTACTAATAATATCATAATCCCTCTTTCTGCCAATAGAGCCCCTTAAATGCTACATACTGTACCTTTAAGTAGATTTACTCTTACAAGGGTTAAATTAAGTCCAATTAATTGACAAACGTGGTTCAATTATCGTATTTCCCCCACACTTTCCTCTCTGTATGTAGTCTCACCCATAACACTGAGAAATCGAAAGACTCCAAGAATGAAATTTCAACCTATCAAAGTTAATTAACCATGAAAGTAAAAATTTGGCCAATACAGCTAAATAGAAAATACATAAGTTGAATGGCAGACCGACACTAGTCTTAAAATGTTAGCAAAAGTCGAGCACGGTAGTGACGGACCTAATGCCATCATGAACTCCTGTCTGTAGGGCTGTGCCGAATGTCTTTAATTAAATGGAGCTTCAAATGTCGTCATATTTTATGACTGCTCCAAAAAAAAAAAAAAGTAAAATGTGATTAAAATTGTCAATCTGAACAGATTCATCGCGTTGGTCTTTACATTTATAAAATGTCTGTTAATGAATGTAACCAAGTCAGTTTCTTCACCGTAAATACAAGTAGGTGCGGACTAAAGATGCAGCGCGCGTGTGTGTGTGTGTGTGTGTGTGTGTGTGTGTGTGTGTTACAGAGCGCAACATAGAGAGGAAGAGAAGGTTGAATGTGGACTTAATGATTTAAATCAGAAAACTGCATTGTCACTGGCCCACCTCTACCCGGGATACCTTCTATTAAAACAAACAAAAGCTTTGAAGTATTCAGAAACAGCCCTACTGGCCTTTCATTCAAACACCTCTCAGCTTTTAGCACCTATGTGGTCATTGGCTTGCTAGTTGATAAAATCATTTATAAAAGAGGATATTTTTTCATTTAGGGCACATGAATCCACTAATACATATCATAATATGTTGTAACACTTAGGTATTATTGTTTGGGAAAAATCACTCTCTTTTTAATGTTTCCACAAGGGCACTGTTTTTCGATTGTATTGCACAAAGTAATTAGGTCACAGACCACGAGCTGCACGTCCACCGTCCTGATGATTACGCCCAGCGACCACTGGACACGACGCTTCTGCTGAAGGAGAAACTCGTGTCCGAGCTCTTGTGCTTCCCCCAAGCACCAAAGGGGACCACGATAATTGTGCTGTTGTCCTCTGCGCCGTACTGAAGGGACTAAAAGAGAAAATAAAACAACATGAAGGACCTCCAATTTCAGCCGGCCTGGTTTTATCCTGCTTTGAATGGTGGTGCAGTAAGAGATGCTGTTGGTGCGACTGGTATAAATAGATGTGTTTTATTATGACTGTAAGCAATGATGTGCAGTGTTTCAATGTTTTTATCTAAAGATGTCACCCAACTACTACAGGCAGGGTGTGAACAGTAAGCAGGGCTTTCCACAAGGAAGTGGGGGAAAGTAACCAGCTTGGAGGGTTGAACTTTGGCCCAGGCGCATTTAAGGCGGGCTGACCCTAAATGTTAATCAGCTACTCTCATTTGCCAAAGTGCGACACCTAGTGGTGAATAAACAACCTCCATTTGCACTTGGCATAAGGAGGTAAAACCATAGCCATTCAAATCATCTAGTAGTTTCTCCTACTTTAAAGAACGTGTGGGGTTTCACTCCGGGCATATCAAAGGCAAGGTGTGAACGTCCTACCTGGTCGGATATTCTTTGAGCTGCCTCCTTGGGGTCGTGGCACTGGTTGATGACATTGCAGATCTCCTGACTGTTCATGATGAAGTTAATGCCGTCGGTCGTCAGTGCCAGGAACGAGTCGTGGGCATGGTGCAACTGAGGAAAGGCAGGGCAATATTCAGAAACGTTTGTACTTTTTGACACCATTGTCCTCCCAAGTACTACAGAAATATGTCTGCAGTTTGCAAAGGAAAGGAGAAAAAAAAACCTTAGGGGTAAACCAGATAACTTAAATCCTAAGCTTATACCTAATATATAATACCTAATTAGGCTGTGTCTTTACAAACATGTTTACACATTGAGACTGATGTGAAATTGTAGGACGAAAGAACAAATGTATCCAGCAATATTCATCGTATTATGCATGTCATCACATTTAAGATGGAGGTCAATTGTGCACATATTGATTGTAATAATTACACTGTGCACATTTGTACTACAAATCTTTGTTGTCATTATGTTATTGCACCTCCATTATTAACAATAATGTGTTGAGAAGCTGAATTTGTCACTGGACCATCCTCTTAAGTGCGGGCACAAAATTGCGACCAACTCCACTTTAATAAAACCTACCGATACTCTCTTGGTTTCAGGCTCAGCGATGACCCCCGTGCTCTTCAGGTCAAAGTCTCCGATGCTGCGCGTCATCGCCAACCTGCCGTTGACGTTCGGCTGCCCCAGACTATTCCAGGTGATAAAACCCCCACTTCTCTTTACCCTTGAGGTACAGAAAGGATTGTTTCAGTTGACAGAGACATTTTTTTTTTTTTTTTACAATAAAAGTAACCACATCCTTCTCATTACTGCATTTGCAACTCCATAAGCACGGCACTTTTCAGATTTAAACAATTAACACAGAATACAAACTAAATAAAGCCGTAATACTTTACTGTTGATCTGATACCACTATCTCCCACTGACAAACGTGGCATCACCCACAACACCTTTTGTACCTCTCTTTCTCGTCCTTCCTCTCGGGGGTGTGGTCGACAGTGAGTTTTAGGGCCTTGCCCTTGCGGCACAGCATGGCGCGGCTATCACCCACACTGGCCACCACCAGCTCGATGCCGTCCCTCAGCAGCGCCACAGTGGAGGTGCTTCCTGAATTCACCCCGGGTACTACAGAGAAATAAAAGGAAACATCAGAGCTGGATCGAGCAATAAAGGGTCCACACAAAAAGTCACTGTTCACAACAACAACAACAACCAAAGTGCATCTCACACTCTTGCATCCACACAGTAAAACATTAACACAGGGGTGGAAGTCATCTAGTGGATTTACAGCAAACTAGAGATTACAGCAGTAAACAATAGAGGAAGTCACACATGCAGGTTGGACTGTTTCAGCAGCGTTGTGGTCCACAGCTAATTTAACCACAGAGTTAAGTTTAAGGCTAAAACTAAAAAGAATCAGTTTTAACTGACCAAAACACTTATCAGTGTCCAGAACTGATCTTGATATTCAAAAACAACACACACATCTAAAACAGAAATTTACTTTTCTTATTACATCTAGAGAATGGTGGCTTGTTTTTCTTCTGCATGCATATATGTAGTTAGAAATGTGTAAAATTCACCACTAATCTGTCATAAGGAAAGAAAAGAATGACGTGGTAAAAATTATTTCTAACAATTCTTATTAATGCAGGCAAACAGTAAGATGTTGATTTAACATCGAACTCTGCAACATGGTTCCAGTCAACTTTGAGTATGGAGAATATTTAACTACACATAAACGCTAAACTTTAGTTACTTAAGGGATCATTACGTGGATTTATCCGCTGGCATTTGTAGACAAAAGTCTGCATTAGACTTTTTCCTTCTCTGGTGAAATAAATGATTTTAAGACGTATGTTATAGCCTAATCTGCACTTTAAACATGCTGCATCTCATGGACTAGATCTGTCAGTGACAACATACAACTCATCAAACTGAAGCACTCTCTCACAAGAAGCTTTGCATACACTTGGTGAGAGAAGAAAGGGAAGAGAGACAGAAAGAGTGGAGTGAGAGAAAGATAGGGAACCTTCCAGTAGTCCAGGATTTAGGACCCGCTGGACTCCTTCAATATCTAGCCTCTCGTCATCCACATTGGTGCCAAGGGCCTCCAGCTCTTAGCTGGGTCAGCAGCTGCCGTAGATAACATGCACACACACACACAGGCATATTGGGACATTTCACACAGCGTGGCCGATGTATGGCCACATTAAAGGTATACTATCTTGTATATTAACAGATAACCGTAATCAGACATAATTCTGTTTGAGAAAAGTCAACCTGGAAAAGTTTCTATATGAAAAGGGCAAACACGTAGGCCACGTGGCTTAATTGAGAGAAATGTTTTGCATTCATTTCTGGTGCCTAAATTACCCCTTATATCACGGTTAATACCAATAAACACATACTTTGAAGATTGACAAAATATCAACAGACGGGTGACAAATTAAAGGAAAAACTACTTTAGGTGACTTTGTAAAGTGTTGGGACCACAACAAGACTTTAGAGCAGTTTCAGCATTTGTTTGTATAGTATACACAAGTCCCGGGACCTCTCCTGAAAGATGTGCATGTAATTTCTTTCAAAATGTATTCTCTCATGTGGTGCTTCTGGTGGTGTTGAGGTTCACTGTGAAACACGCCAATCCACAATCTCAGACTGGTGTTAAACTGGGTTGAGATCTGGTGACTATGAAGACCATAACATATGATTCAGGTAAGTGTTATACTTGTCAGGCAAAAAAAGAAACAGCAGTGACTCCTCATGCTCTCTTATGGAAAGATCCACATCCATTATGGTTATCCACACCAGACTGCAACATGACAGCCAAAACATCTGGATCGTCCTCTGGTGACCGGCTGCAGTATAGGTCATAGATCCGCCCCCTCTATGTTAGTGGATGGGACATGAGAAAAACTAAAGGATCTAAATACACGTCCATAGATGGTTTCTGTCATTTATGGTAGTTCTTATCACACCAATGTATGTTGGTGTGTTTATGTTTTTTTCTGACAGCTAGGAGGTGCTCACACTAAATGACGTCAACAGCACAAGGTGGCAGCTCCCGTGTCCAGGTATTTTGGTTTTACTTTTGTACAGTGGGAGGAAGGGGAAAATCCACCATCTATCAATATATCTATATCCCTAGATATATAGTATATGATCCACACGTTCTCAGGTTTTTCCTTTTATTTGTTGCCTTTCTGTTTGTGTAAATGTGCAGTGAAGCATTAAAGCACTGGTGTTTGCTCTACTTAGCTGGGTTATTGTTCCATCTGTTATTGAGTAACTATGGGTTAAATGAGAGACCTCTAACCAAATAACTTGGGTCATGACAGTTGTAAAAATCCAAGGCATTTAAGCACTTAAGTTGGATAAGTAAGTACGGTTTTAAAGAGAGAAGAAAGAAAGTTTCATTATATGAATACATGCATGTGTGTATATATACACAAGTAGATAAATGTGCATGTAACGTGAAAGGCTACCAACATACCCTTTGGAAAGAAGTGCAAGTGCCTTGCAAGAGCTTTGTCTATTTCAAGGAAGGCCTTCGTTAAAACTACTTCCAGATTGGACTCCTTCGCCACAAGGTCCCTGAAACAACGACCAAAATACTACATTGTTACAACATCCTAATATCAGATACAATAACGAGTGAGGTTTTGTTGTTTGCGATCAAACAATTTCACACATTAAATTTGTTAACCAGTAGATATGCTTCCGTTGGTATAGATATATGATAACAGCATATATAACAAACTCCTTACTTGATGAATTTCTCCATGTATTTTTCACAAAAGTCAGCTGCTTCTGGCCCGCCGTGCCCATCAAACACAGCAAAATAAAGGATGCTGTCGGTCATTTGGGAGACCTGGAAGCGGTCTTCGTTGTCCTTACGTTGACCAATGAGCGAGGAACAGCCTACCCTGGATAAGCTGACTTTAGGAATAGGCTTGCCGTAGCGAATACTGGAAGGCAGCAGAATGGGCTCATCAATACGATCGTCCCAGATGCCAAATGAATCCCATGTAGTGGGGCGGCCACTGCTGTCTGCATCAAAGCGTGTGTTGCTGTGCAGTTTTCCTGAAGGGCTGTAAAGTTGTCTCTGGAAGATTGTGAACTGGGGGTGGCTGACCTGCTGGATTGGGAGTGGTACTAGGGCCATCTTTAAAAGACCACTACGTCCCACATGGGGACCACTGCACCTTGCCAGGCGCCCAAGACAGGCTGCTGACATCACCTTGAAAGCACAAACACTGGAGAAGCACTGGATGCAGAAGTAGAGGGATTTGCTGTCCGAAAAAAAAATGGTTAGTTAGAAAAGATGCAGAATTCAAATGAACATTACAAAAAACGTTTCTTCAGGAGGGCCCCATAACAGCAGAAAGTCAAAAATGTGTCCGCTATTTTCAACTACTCTTCAAACTAGAAATCATGAGGCAGTTTCTCTAATCTCTAAAAAGGTAGGATCCGGTTAATATGATACAAACAAATAGATATGATTAAACAACAAACAAATAAAACAGCCCCATAGGACTTGAGTTCACATAACTCAAATTTGATCAATGTTTTTCTTAACTATGGAAAACATCCCATATCAATTTAGCATAATTCAAATCATATTATGAAATAAACCTAGTTTAATTAACGTATTACAAACACTGCTGGTGTGTACATAACATGTTTAATACAATAGGAAATTCATAATGACTATAATAATTTAAACAATCAGCGTAAAACCTTTCCATCCAATAACACTCACACAAAGTATCAGGAGCGCTACAACATCAGGATGCATTTTAAAGTAAGATTAACTTTGACGTGACATGAATGATGCAACTCTTCAGTCATAAACATGCTCGCGCTAACAACACAACAATATCCAGATAAATATCAACAAAAAGGTTTCCGTAAGAACACTTAAAATCATAATAAATAACAAATAGTTATTGAACACACGTTTAAAGTTTTGAGCTTTCAACGGCGGCGTTCACGTTGACTAAAGTTAGCTTACTCGCGTTAGGACTAAAGCTAGCTAACTAGCTAGCTAACTACCAAAACGATAGTTAGCTTTAGCTGACTTGCTAGCTGACGAGCATTAGCTAGAAGTTCACACAACGTTACCGGGACAATCCCGTTGACCTTCCGGTAGTTGGTTGACTCAAAACCGTACCTTTGATGTTTTAGTATCCTTAGCACGCTTCAGACCTCTGCTAGTTATATGAAAAGACCTTGCGAATAACTGCCTGAAGACCGCCACCCTCGTCTCGTCCTACTGTTTCTGTTTTGGATCCTCAACGTTATCAAACACGACCCTGTGACGTCGGCGCGCCAATCAGCAGTCGAGAAGCTTCGACGCCCACCTTGACGCCCACATACCGTTTGGTGACGCCCACAGCTCCGCTCATAGCGCCGGTGATTGGTTAACGGATCTATTAATGACGTCTGAAGCCTCCATTCAGAAATCGGTAACTATGGCATCTCGCAGAGAGCCAAATAAGCGTTGCCTTTTTATTATATAAGTAATTTGAGGTCAGACTATTTCTGTAGTAAAGCTCCGGATTTTCAGATGACTATCTCACATCCGTGACAATAACAACCGTACTCTTTTTTTGTATAATATGTTTTTGCATAATCATTTTTACAGAACACATTTCTGTCTCGCTTCAGTGTAATACGACCCAGTGACTCCAAACACGTCATTATTATGGATTTTAGTGCGTCTTTTATTGTAAATGTATTCCTTCATTCATACACATCTCTCTGGGCTGTTCAGATACAGATGAACCTGCAGAGTAATACTTGTTTAGTGATATCAAAGAGCATTTCGTTCCCCATTGGCCTCTGTGCATTCTATATTATGGTATTTAAGTCACTGAAATGTAGTACAGGCATGAAGAGAATAAGTGTTCCTCTCATGCCATTATGAGGTCAGAGTGGAGGACAGCTTGTGAGCCTCTCCCCTCCCCTCTCTCTCCTTCCCCCATGTCTCTCTCAATCTTTAATTCAATTCAAAGGGCTTTAATAGCATGAATATTCAAAGAAGACAATATTGCCAAAGCATTATAATAATAATAATAATAATAATAATAATAATAATAACATTACCGTAGATTAGTTAAAAGAAAAGAAAAGTTAAAAGTTTCTTGGTACAATAAAATGATTCATGATTGTGTGTCCATATGTCCGTGTGTGTGTGTGTGTTTGTGTGTTTGTGTGTGTGGGTGTGTGTTTATGTGTGCCGGTCACTCACTGTCCCTCACATGTGTCGCGTTACCCTCTCCCAGCATTCTTAATTTGTGTGTGTGTGTGTGTGTGTGTGTACCGGTCACTCACTGTCCCTCACATGTGCCGTGTTACCCTCTCACAGCAGTAATCTTAATTTGGAGCTGTCACTTTGGAGCTGATCTGGTTGTATTTTCTCTCTCTCTCTCTCTCTCTCTCTCTCTCTCTCTCTCTCTCTCTCTCTCTCTCTCATACACACACACATACACACACACACACACACACACACACACACACACACACATATATATATATATACATACATATATATATAAAGCCTAACATAATTTAACCCTATGTTATGTTTTGGTTTTGTGTTTTGAAGTCTTGAATCGGCATATCTCTCTCTCTCTATAACACACTCTATCTCTTCTCCTTATTATTACCGTTCACTTTATTATAATAGATAGTACTCCAAAATGGATATGCTCATTTCATCCCCTACGTACACAACTCTATAGTCCTCAACCTTATAATATATCATATTTAATATCAATATTTAAGACTTTACCCAGTATGGTTCATTGGCTTAATCTGTAACCATTCATTTAGTAGCAAAAAAATAATACACTCTGGTTGGAATCATGGATGTAACACCAGCACTTCCGGATTGGCGGACCAATCGCTGCTCTCCGGACTTCAACATTTAGTGACGTAGCAGCTGTGGTACTTCTGACTTCCTCGTTTGTTTCTAGAGCCGAACCGAAACCGGACGCCCCAAATTCAGAATGCATCTCTCCAGGTAAACGCCTCTTTTGATTCGGGATCAACCTGCAGTATTGCAACGCTGCTTTTACTCCAATTAGGGACATCGGTTAACCAGCGGGTTTCTGTGGATTAAGCCATTACACTGACAGCCAGCGTTGCTGTAGCTTGCTAAGGTTAAACAGCTAACTATGAACTATCACGGCTTGCGTTCGTCATCAAGACGTCTGATTTTGTTCCGTTAATGTAACGCCTAGTCAGATGATGTCAATTAGATATTTTGGGATGTTTAGCTACGCCTGCATACTGTGATTATACTGTCTACACAACGCAGGCCACTCCTCTTCACTCTCTTCCCACCAGCAAGCTAACGTAACATTAAATATACGTCAGAACAGATCCTGGACCTGTGGACCATCTATGTTAATACACAGCGAGCTAACGAGATTTACGTTGAGCTCATTGGGATTGCAATGTCATCATAATAATAATAATAATAATAATAATAACGACAACAATAACAGATTAAACATCTATTTTAACAGTCTCCTAGTGTTTAATTATTGTACATTTTATGTTCACTCTTCTCAGTATATTCACCCAACTGACTGGAGGTTAGTAGATCCACTCAATTAAAAATGCAGTCCAATAATACAACATCCCACCTTCCCTCTTGATGGTTATAATGTTTATATTTGTGTAGAAACTGTAGCAAAGCTTTGATAGTTGATTCAACTTCATGGTCATTTTAGAGGCTGCAGATTGTTGTGCTTTTGCGTTGTGCTGCATTAGGTAATACTACTAATTATTAAGTTTAATTGCTATATACTTTATAAATATAAAATAGTAAGAACAATCAAGTGAACATTTTAATAAAATAGCACGAACATGACTAAAAACACCAAATACTAAGAGGTGTTTCAAATATTCAGTTTGAACAAAATTAAACATCACAACTAGGGCAACACTTATTTTCTCAATGTATCTTTTAGGTCTATAAAATGTAAGAACATGGTCAAAAGGCCACATCTTAAAGCTCAAGTTGACATCTTTAAACAAATTATTTGGACCGACCAACAGTCTAAAACTGAAAGATATTCAATTTACTTAGAAGGACTAATAAATCCAGCATATATTCATGTTAGAGAAGTTACAACCAGTGAACATTTAGTTTTTTAGCTTTTATCTTTACATTGTTTTATGTTATATTATATTAAATTGATTCATCTATTTACTGTTGCAACTGTGATTCCAACTTTCTTTTTATTATTACTACATGACAGGATTTACTGCAGGGCTTTTGCATTTGACCCCATTAATGTTTGCTCGGTGGAATACAAAAATGACAATCGAATGCAGGTAGTACATACAATAATGACATTTCCGTTCCTAATCAGTGGAAACAAACTGCAAACAACTTTCAAACAGGGATATAAAAGTGATCAAATTCAGGTGAGATATCCAAAGTGTATAGCTGTGGTTGTCTTTGGTTATCCTGGTTTCATAGCCTCCAGTATTGATCAGGTGACAGATCCTTGAGTTCATTTTTATGCTGCTTACACCCGTTATCGTCTTTCTGTCTTCTAATTTATGGCATGTTTGTTTGTCTCATTCTCATTTGTTTACTTCCCATGGCACACTCAGTCAGTAACATGCATGTATTGCCTTGCATGTGGACTGACAGTAAGGCAAGACTGCATGGAGCTGCTTAAGCAGGGATTATACTGAGAGTTTATTTAAACACACTGTCCTGTTCTCCTGTCATGCAGCTTACACCATCCTCACACACAGCCACTTCTCTAAACCCATCGTTTATTCTTTAAAAAAAACATTATGGTCTCACAAATGGAGCACAGTGATCAGCATGTGCTCCTAATGAAGCATTAATGCAACCTTTTTGTTTCTTCCAGGGTTGGACTTTACATGAAGAGGAGAAAGCGGGGCTGCTCTAAAGTCTGAACATTTTGTCTTCCTCTATCCGGCCGTCACTCTCTCTGCCTCTTCAGATTGGCGCTCGTCCCCTCATCCCTCGCCAACATGCTTTGTTGGGGGAATGCAAAAGACGGACAGCTGGGTATTGGTATCGAGAACCCCATGTTTGAGCCGAGGAACTGTCATGTGTTCAGTGGCAGGGGACTGAAAGAAGTAGCTTGTGGAGGGCAGCACTCAATGTTCCTGCTGCATGATGGCAGTGTGTACACATGTGGTTCTAACAGATGTGGACAGCTGGGCCACAGCAAACCAGGGACTTCCCCAGGTAAACCTTCGCCTTGACCTTCGATTAATCATTACACACTTTAGGCTGTTACACCACTCTGTTGCACTGCTTTCAGGAAGGGCGAGTGGAAAATTACCCAGAATGTGAGTGAGCATGCCACGGTGCATTTACAAAGTCACTAAATACAGAGCGTGCTAATTGTAGCATGCTAACACGCCAATCCAAGATAGTGAACATGGCAAACATTGTACCTGCTAAATAATTAGCATGGTAGCATTGTCATAGTTAGCATTTAGTTAAAAGCGACAACACACTGTTACATTAAAGTCAGAAATGACAGATTTGGGCTTAATTTCTATACAAAAAAATATGCAAATCTTAAAAACATAAGTAACTTGAAGATATGAGTTTAAAGTTTTACATAATGGGTGCAACTAGACTTTCTGTGGTAGTCACACCCTTGAGTGAGACTATCTCACGATGTTTTGGCTCTGACATGATGGTTTTTCTAGATAACGCCATATTTGTGTAAAACGGCTGACGGTTTCCGAAAATGCGGTGAAGTCTCTTGCAGGTCATAGCAAGTTTCTCTTGTTTTGAAGATTCTAGAGTTTACAAGACCGGGATGACTCTTGCAAAGCACTCGCAAACATGTTGCAACATGGACTTCATGTAGTTGTTTTATATAGGTTTTAAATGCATCGGTATCAGTGATTACACGTAAGTGCCTCCATTTCTGTGTCTGTTCATTACCATTTCTAGGAGATGTGAAACACTCTCCTGGCTTGTGAAGTGATTGCAGACAGTGGTGGGACTGTGTTGGTGTCGTGTGGGAGGACATTTGTGTTACTTTGTGTCGCCATGTGGATGAAGCTTAAACAACAATTAATAAATGCTGCAATCATCGGAACTTGAGCAAATATATCTAAAGGTTCTTGCATATATATATATACATATTGTATAAGCACTTGTAATACTTGATCATGTTATGGGCCTTCCTCAGACACCGTTATTTACTTGTAATATATCTTTTTAATAAGCCTACACGCTGTAGATTACTGGTTAAATGTTTTAAAATCACATTGTAGTATTAGCTCAATTGAAACCACAGTACCAGAGTTATTGGGTATTTGTAATTATTAGAGTGAATTGTAGCTTCAAAGCCAGTTAACCTTCTGTGAACAGTTCTATAGCAGGAAACTACACTAATCTGCACCAATCTATGTCCTGCTCATGTGCTTCCTGCGCATTACTTTATTTTCTGTTGCGTGGCACAAAGTATTTCATGGAGAAAAGTCCACTGTCCTAAATTAATATTAAATACCATTTGGAATCTGTAGCTTACTAAGTGAAAGGAAAGGTGGTTTGGTTTCGATAAGGAAAAATGTACTTTCTATGAACAGGTTAGTGGGAACCTCATGAGTTTGCAGCTTGATAAATGAAAAATCTTTTCTCTCCATTGGCTTCATACTAAGATCTGTTCCTGTTTTGGTCATAAAGCCGCTGACGTCTTCCTCCTCCTCTCCACAGAGCTCGTAGGAGCTCTGGACACTCAGACGATAACAATGGTGTCGAGTGGCCGGTCCCACTCAATTGCGGTGAACGAGCAGGGTCAAGTGTTTGCGTGGGGAGCTGGTGAAGGGGGCCAGCTCGGCCTGGGGACTGCAGAAGCGGCTGTTCGAATCCCAAGGTGAGTAGTGAGGAGACCATCAGAGAGCAATTCAAGCGTTTAGCCTGACAAGAGCGAAAACACTACAAGACAATTGTGTTGAAGGGTTTGGAGGTTTGAACATAAGCATTACCGCTGGGTTCAATTAGTAGCGACCCATACCCATTGTTAGAAAGTATGCTTTTTAGTGCTCCTAGTGAGAGCTAGAGAGTTTACATTGGAGGGTCAAGACAAATAAATAACTCTGTATGGATTATCAAATATCGAATGGATGACACTGTATGTACTACACAAATGTATTAATTAGAATTATGAAATGTATTGAGTGATTGTGGAAGGAATCCTGAAAACATCAGGAGCCCACAAACAGTTACGCAGCCTGAAGATTGGAGCAGATAGATAAGGAGGACATGCTCAAGAATGTGAGAGGGGGTTTGGGTTGACCAACACCTAAGAGGACGAGGTCTTGTCCAATCAATGGACTGGAAGAGAGGTTAGCCAGAGGAAGGGGGGCTGACCCCAAACCTGGCAAAGCTGAGACATTTTGAGAACATCAGCAGATCTCTGGGTGCCTTCTGCCGGGCAGGTATGTATGGATCTGCTGCCCGGTGGGGGGGGGGGCACTGGATCTCTGTCTCATGGGATTTCTCTCTCCCATGGGATATATTTGTATATATATTGTGTAGTTATTAGTGTGATTCATTTTGAAATGCTGTTCATCATCTTTTTATTAAATCAATTTTTATGATAACTTTCTGCATCTGGGACTTCTCTTCACACAACCGCCCAAAGATTTTTGAACTTAACAATTTGGTGACCCCGACGTGATCTTTGTGGTGAGTTGTGGTTGAAGAATAGTGATTTGAACAAAGGACCAGACTTTTCTCTGGGACCCCTTGGATGATCCCTCCTCTCTGCTCACATGAGGCCTCACTAAAAAGGTAATGGCAAGGACCTGTTGATAACCGAACCTTGTTTAGGTAGAACTAGGACAATTTAGTTGTGAGCAGGGAAGGCTGGTCTGACGAGGTGATAAATTATTAGGGTAAAAATTACATAAGTATAATGTTCAAATAATGAAAGTGGTGCAGCATATAGATGCATGTTGAATGAAAGATGGCGTCAGTGCATGAGTGGAAGCTTTATGTTGAGTGAGAGATTGTATGTGTTTGTGAAACTCACAGAGGTTTCTTCCACCTGAAGAGGTGTGAATGTGTTCGCAGCGATGAGTAACTACTTAGTTTCTTTATGATAAATACATAAACTGACAGGGCTTTCGTGGTCGCAATCGTTATAATACGCGGCAGATGAAAGATTGGAACTGTATTTTAACCAGTTTTGCAAAAGTTTTAACAGAACTAAAAATCCCGGCGTGGCCTGGAGATATAGGATATATCGTCAGTAAGGTTGGGGATACGGCATGCGCGAGGAGTTACGTTTAGTAAGTCGACGGGCCCTTCATTGTCTCTGAGCTCCGAGAACCAATTCTTAGGTTGCTGTTAAAATGCAAATCAAATATTAATCTGGAAAGGACGAAGTGTGTTTCTCATAAAAAATTGGAGCTGACAGAGTTTTTTGGTGCAAAGTTTGCATCAGAGGGCAAGAAGTGTATGTCTTCAAGAGTTTCACAGCCAAGAAAACGAAATTAGAATTCGTATGAGACGACGCATGCGATATGGCTAAGGCGTATGTTAAGATAACAAAAAATAACGAATTGGAAAAACAAATCTAGGAAGACATATCAGTTGATAGTGTATTTGTTGTAAAAAATAAGAAAAGGAAGAGAAAGCGTTGTATCTGTTGTACAGGGTGATTGCCTGTTGTATGTTTTGAGTGTTATAGATATTGAAAACTGCCATTTTATAGTTTAAATTGTAAAGTAAGAAACGTAGGCCTCAAGGAGAAGTAGAACAAAGAGTCATAAAAAGGAGACAAGGTGTTAAGGGGGAAGGGACCTTAAGAGAGACAAGCTAGATGAAGTAAGATTGTGAAATCAAGAGGGAACCTTAATACACAGAGAAGAAATTAAGATAGAGGGAATTTGAGTAATTGGGACTCCGTTGGATGACAGAAGCGCAAATAATAGGAGATTCCTCCCAGAAGGTGAGAAGCTGTTCCTCAGACGGAGTTCAAGATTGCCAGTCCAAAGCTGGAACTAGAAAGAATTCCACCCGGTGAGAATTCTGTTCCACGAGAAAGTAATTTGAGATGCAACAGATGTGTCCTAGTGAACTAATAATGATAAAGAACAATTAATTAGAAAAGATGTTGTAAAACAGTAATGGTGAAGTTTTAGAAGGAGAAATTGAAAGAATGGAAAGACAAGAAGGATTTTAGTGGAAGATTGACAGTCACATGATGTCAATATTTGGTTCATCAGATTGAACAAAGAATAAGAGGGAAAAAGGAAGTGATAGAAGGATTGTGGGAAGTACAAATGTGGTTGGTTGAGGCGTGGAGACGCAAGTGAGAGACAGGTATGGAATGGGAGAATTAGAGAGAGGAGAAGGACATCACACACACACACACACACACACACACACACACACACACACACACACACACAGACTGTTAATTCAGGATGTAAAGCTGTTTAGAACTTTAGAAGTAGAGGGATGTGAAGTGACTTTTTTGGAGTGTTTCCGGAGCATGCAGATCTGTCATTCTAGCACCTGAAAGTAGAAAACTAAGTTGATAGAGCAAAAAGATAGAACCATTTCGTTAGAACAGCATTTGTAATCCTAGATCCTTAAACATGACTATAAGCACAACAGTTGAAGTTATCTAAGAAACTGTCCAGTAAATCTTAAGCAGAGAGCATATTGGTGATAAAGTTTAGGATGTTTGTTAGCAGGATTACAAGGGGAGTACAAGGGGAGAACACAGCAGCATGATATCAGGAATGTAAGAAGAATTGAGATGACTTCTGATATCCCCCGACCATTTGGACCACTTAGGTCGTAAAGAGAAAGACTTGGAATGCACCAAGGGGGGAAGGGCCATTCAACTATCATTAGCACATCAACTGCTGTCAGCATATCAAAGAGAGAGCATCCTGGATTCATCACACCTACAGCAAGAAGGTGCACCGGTTGTCTGCAGAAAACTGCATTACTGAGGACTCCTAAGCGGGCACCCATCTCCTCTGTGGTGAAGTCTGGTTACAAAGGGAGGTGAAACCAATAGGGGCACTTGTCTCAACCCAGTGAAGAAATCATCAAACACCCAGAGGCTTAGGGAGTGTCTGTTTATCAAGGGGAGCTCAGTGTTGATTTTAGAAGGAGAAACTGGTTAACAACTATGGACAATAGCCAAAAGGAATTGTTCATTTTACTGTGATGCTGAGAAAGGCGGAGTCTGTACAATGTTTGGATTTGCCTGTTTTACTTTCATCCTAAGCAACACAGCTCCTGATGGATCAGTGACCGAAGTGCTGGCTGGTCTTACGGCATTGAGTCAGAACCTTGCAGAGAATGCTGGGATTGATGATCCCATCACAAGCTGGTTGGACAGTATGGTTGGAAGATGCATTTCTGTCCATAATAACCACACTTTGTCTTGCCACTACAGTCGTGATCCCCTGAGGATGCTGCTGCATCCATGGACTCCTACAGAGATTGATTGAAGCTGCATTTAGTAAAAAACATTCAAGGGAATCAATTAAGAGTTGAAGATGAAGAAATAAGCTTTTGATTGATGCATTGGTTTATCAAGGAGGGACATGATTTAGTCTGTAAGTGAATGACGATTATGGGAGTTGTAACAGCAAGTTAAGTTTATGATAATCAGAGAGTGTCTTGCATGACTTTTGTATACTCACTATAAATAGTGAGTAAGGGGGGATTGTTAGAAAGTATGCTTTTTAGTGCTCCTAGTGAGAGCTAGAGAGTTTACATTGGAGGGTCAAGACAAATAAATAACTCTGTATGGATTATCAAATATCGAATGGATGACACTGTATGTACTACACAAATGTATTAATTAGAATTATGAAATGTATTGAGTGATTGTGGAAGGAATCCTGAAAACATCAGGAGCCCACAGACAGTTACGCAGCCTGAAGATTGGAGCAGATAGATAAGGAGGACATGCTCAAGAATGTGAGAGGGGGTTTGGGTTGACCAACACCTAAGAGGACGAGGTCTTGTCCAATCAATGGACTGGAAGAGAGGCTAGCCAGAGGAAGGGGGGCTGACCCCAAACCTGGCAAAGCTGAGACATTGTGAGAACATCAGCAGATCTCTGGGTGCCTTCTGCCGGGCAGGTATGTATGGATCTGCTGCCCGGTGGGGGGGGGGGGCACTGGATCTCTGTCTCATGGGATTTCTCTCTCCCATGGGATATATTTGTATATATATTGTGTAGTTATTAGTGTGATTCATTTTGAAATGCTGTTCATCATCTTTTTATTAAATCAATTTTTATGATAACTTTCTGCATCTGGGACTTCTCTTCACACAACCGCCCAAAGATTTTTGAACTTAACACCATGAAATAACTATTCGGATGCAGTGAATTGCCTGCTTTAGTATTCTAGGATAGTGAAAGCTTTAAACTGGGAAGCAGTTTCCTGATAGCTCAGACTCGTCTGTTTTGCATCTCTTACTCCTGGACATGTGACTATGGTAGCAATTAATTACGGCTGGTTTTATTGTTTGATTAACAGATGCTTTGTTTTGTTTTTTGCCTTAGGTTGGTCAAAAGGCTGTGTGAGCAGCGGATCTCTCAAGTAATGTGTGGGAATCAGCACTGCATTGCACTTACTAGAGGTATGCAAGACACAATCTCTTCACAGCACCCCAGCACGGTTTAGGTTCGTCATGTTTATATGTCTATATGTTTGAATTTTGTTTTCTCTGTGGGAGACTTTGACCACTGTCTGGGTCAGGGCTAAAAATACTGTACATGCTGTAATTTGTTCATAAACAAATGAAGATAATACCATACCAAATCAGCTGTTACTTTTAACATTTTATTTATCTCAGAATACTGACACTGAATTCAAATTTAATTGGGACAGCCATTGGCTTCATATTTTGAGAAAGGAGTTCAGGATTTTACAAACCCCTATTTGTAATTTTCTTATGGCCGTTTTTTGGCATCTTGCTTTTTTTTGACAGTGACACAGAGGAAACGAGAGCGCTACCTCAGAGATGTTGCAGATCCATGTTGTGCATTTTAGCAACCACATAGTCCCACGTCACCAAACAAATGTATATTAGCCTGCACTGGGAGTAATTGGTGGAGATGAACAATGCTTCTCCGTCCTTTCCCCTCTCAGATGGCCAGCTGTTCACGTGGGGCCAGAACACCAGCGGCCAGCTCGGCCTCGGGAAAGGAGAGCCCAGCAAGCTGTTCCCTCATCCCCTGAAGTCTCTGTCGGGTATTCCTTTGGCACAAATAACCGCCGGGGGAGACCACAGCTTCGCTCTCTCCTTGTCCGGAGCTGTATTTGGATGGGGCAAGAACAGAGCTGGACAACTTGGTCTCAATGATAAACAAGGTAATGATGAGCTGGATAGAAAGAAGCCACTAGAGTCAAATGCAGAAGTTGCCATGTTCCCCTAAGTGGCACCAAATACATGAAACCGTGACCTTTGCTTGTTTATCTTCCCTTTCTCAGATCGAGCTGTCCCGTGCCACATAAAATTTTTGAGATCTCAGAAAGTTTGTTACATCAGCTGTGGAAATGAGCATACAGCAGCCCTCACTAAGGTACAGTCAAACCCCCACCAGCGCTTCTCAGGGAAACGGTTCACTCAATATGAGAGTATCCTGCCACCAAATGTTACGTGGGCCAGTTTTGCTAGTTGCTGTTATAATTGGGTTATCATATTGAGTATTCTGGCTTCATAGTAACCCACTACTTGTTGCATGTGACCTTTATTGCACAGACAAAATCCAAATCGCATTCCAGCCGGACTGCAGAGCTCTAACTAATCTTAATCCAGCATCTCCACACACGGTCCTGGAGAAAAAAAACTATATTTGACTTTGAATACCTGCTTTGCTTTGCCAATAATGTCGGTCTCCAACAACAGCAGCACAATCCATTCTGTGTTGTGTCTCTGTCAGGATGGCGGCTTGTTTACGTTTGGGGAAGGCTCGTGGGGTCAGCTGGGTCACGGCTCCACCAATAATGAACTTTTACCCAGACGAGTGCTGGAGCTCATGGGCACTGAAGTATCCCAGATCACCTGTGGCAGGTATTGTCTCCTTTAACACCTGCTCAGCGGTTTACTCGGTACACCTGTACAATCTGATGCATCTTGAATTAACTATAACAATTAGAAATCTTTGAAGTTTTAAATCATGTCAAAAAGGTGTTGATTAAGCTCTATGGTCATTTTTTAGGGTGTAGATACTAGTGGAGTTTTGTTGTTCTGCTTTAATTTGAAAAGTATTTCAAAGTTAAACACCTTTTAAGAAGCAGTATCAACAACAACAACTGAAGATCACAAATGAATTGCAGGATGATTGGATTGCCTCATATTAAAGTGTATCTCATGGACTCTGTGTATTAGAGGCGTCCTAAATCTTCCTCTTTTCCCCCTTTTTTGTCAGGCACCACACGTTGGCGTTTGTGCCTTCCTCTGATGTTGTGTACGCGTTTGGTTGCAACAGCCACGGCCAGCTGGGCACAGGACTACTGGGGGACGCCAGGAGCCCGCTTCCTGTGAAGGCCAGTTTCCTGACTGGAAATCCACACAGAACCGGTCAGCAGGAGACTCAGCGCTCGCTTTACAGGGCACACGAGTGTGGCTGAAATAGCTTCTTCTTTTATTTTTATTTTTAAATCACTCAGGTGGTAGCTTGTCACTTGGGTGTGTGGATAATGAAAATGTATTTATGAAATACACCATAGTTTGTGGTGTTTGAATTATCAGAGTTCAGCTTGTAGTGTTAATGTGTTTGTTGATAATATAATAATAATAATAATAAATAATAATAATTCCTTTTCAGGCTGAAAGATGAATATGACTCAGCAGTATACTCATAGTCATGTTTGTAAAGCATAATTTCATACAAATGCAGTTGAAAATGCTTCACTTTATAGTAAAATAGCAGGAAAAACAACTACTCTCTGTAACCTTTTGATTGACTGTTATAAAATGTTGGCCAGTTCACTGTTTCTCTCTTTAATCTTTTCTTTCTTTTTTAGAATCAAACCTGACCAAAATCATCTGTGGAGGAGACCATAGCTTCTTATTGTACTCTAATGACCAGGTATGTTACTCTAATAACCAGGTATTATTATTATTATTATTATTATAATGACCAGGTATGTGATTTAATTGAGGTTTTAGTAACCTTCTCTCACTCTCAAGGTTGTTACCTAAATAATAATTATTGTTGTATATGCATTAGTTGACTTGAAATTGGTCCACAAAGTGTTTGACTTTTAGTCCTGTTGATTGCTGTCAATATGTCATTATTTAAGGACGTAATTCAAAGCCTAATTATCAGAATATCATAATTTGTGAAGCATTGCAATTCAACATCTTATTTGGCATTTTACCGCACACATACTGTACACATACATTAGCTTAAGGTAGAACATATGATGAAATGTGTCATGCAAAGGCAAAATCAAGTGTGTCATGAAGTAAAACTGTAAGAAATATTGAGGTTAAGACACAGCTCCAGTCCACTCAATATATTTCCTCTGACCTCACCATCAGCACTGAACCCTCAACACAAACCTTAATCTAATCAAAATTATAAGACAACAATTTCAAACTACGCAGCTTAATATTTAAAAACAATGGACCCAAATTACAGTGCCAGTGTTTCGCCACAAGGGGGCATTAATGTGTCATCTTCCACCAGTTCTTTATAAATGGGTAGATCTGTAAATGGAGCGAGTGTCTGCCACGAAAATCCAGCAAATTGACCGGACCGTGCTCTGATGAAGCCAAAACACACATTCAGCCTCTGCACAACATGTGGACTGAAGGCGTGGCCTATCTGTTTTATCTTCAAGCAGGAACGAGACTCCACTGATCGATGCTCAAACACAAACACTGATATGTTTGTTTATCTTCCTCTCTGCAGAGTTCTGTCCCCTCAGAGGACTTCAGAGTGATTAATGTCAGCAAATCAATCTCCCCCATCAATTATGAAAGATTAAATTCATGGAGGTTAAAGCTGATGTACAGCACAGATTCCAGTGTCACAAAGTAAGTCAAATAATGAAAGTTATTTTAAATGTATTAGAATGAACTGAATATAATGCATAAAAAAAAAAAGTGTACATTCTCTTGTCGATGTTTATTATCACACGTGAGACTTGATTCTGTTCAATCGATTATATTTGAATGGTCTCTGCTTTATGTTTTTGTTTCTCAGTGACATTATAATCCAACTCTCCTCGACGGCTTGTTGGAACGCCAGCTTTTTGGACCAAAGGTCAGTAAACGCCATGTTTACAAAAGTAATTAGGTACTCAACTCAAGTGCTGTATTGAATCAAATTTAGAGGTACTTGTATTTAACTTTTCAGATTAAAATGTTCCATTTTCGGCTACTTTAATCCTCTACTCGACATTTCAGTGGGAGATTTTGCACTTTTTTTCCCACTTCACATTGATAGCTACAGTTAATTCTTTTCGGGTTTAAATTTGACAATAAACACATGATAATCTTATACAGTGAACATCTTTCCCATTTTTATCTCACTACCCCTACGGTTTATCTGCTATCACTTGACTGAACTACCTCGGCGTGTGTAAAGCAGCTCTACCTCAACTCTCTATAAAACTAAAATGCTGCTTATACATCGATCAAGCCATGTTAACAAAATATTATTTAAAAAAAATCTGCCAAATGATTACTTTTTACTTTTGATACTTTCGGTACACTTTTGGCTCTGAATACTACTTCTACCTCCACTGGAAGGTTTAAAATGACAAAAAGAAAAGTACCCAGAGATGAGAAGCATCAAAGGGTGAATGTACGAATCCCAAAAGATAGACTGCAAGGACAAAGAGAGCAAAGGAAGAGGTGACATCATGCTGAACACAGTCCAGGACTGTAGATGAAACTAATATCTGCTGCCGTGAAGGGAAAGCCTTCGTACAGGCTACAGACACTGGTTGAAGGATGTATTATCAAACTGGAGAATCGCACACAGAAAGGTTTTCTGTGGGCTCTACCTTTACCTGCTCCGTGTGTTTTTCCACAAATACCTCTTATGAAAAGCTAGACTCCTGGGAAGTGAATCAGCGGGGACCTTACAGGGTCCACTTAATGGCACGTCCACTTATCGACCAAAACATGCTGAGTGGAGAAAGATGCCATCTGTTAGCTCGCTGACGGGTTTCTCTGACCGTCCGTGTGTGAAGGCCTGTTGACTCATCAGCAGATATTTATCGTGTTCAGGGAATGAACCGTGGAGGCCGTCAGGGTGGAAAACAGACGCCAGGAGACAAACTAAAGTCTGCTGGACTTATGAGAGATAGTAGCCACTGAAACTATCAACTGGTTTTCACATTAAACCAGTGGGACGCGTAGTAGGCGAAACCTTTACTCAAGAGCTGTAATCAAGTACAACGTTGAGGTACTTACACTGGAGTTTTTCTATGTTCTGCTACTTTATACTTCTCAACTACAAGTCAGAGGCACAACATTATTATTTACTGTACATTTTACTACAATGCGACAGACCTTACACTGCAGCTAACCCGTCAGCTTCTTTATGTTCATCCAATATCAAGTCTGCAATAATTGTAGCCTAAGTGAATTGATTTTTATACATCTTTGAAATGAATGGTTGGCCAGATCTGGAGGAATTAAAACACATCATAAATGCAGAAATAAAACTGTATGACGAGCTTTCAAATTATACAAATATAAAGTGTGCTTAAACTGTAGTTCGGGACCTAAAACTTGTTTCTTGTTTGAAGTGTCGTCATTTTCGTTGCATTTGTGTTACGTTTTGGTCCCAGACATGGCTTGATCGATGGTTCGTTAAGCTCACGGCGTTCTCAAACTAAAGTGGGTCAGCGCTCATCGGTGTACTATCTGCATCGCTCTTCTTTGTTTGGCAAACAGTCTCCACGAGATCCGATCTGACATATTAGTGCTATGACTAAATAAATCCTCTGCCATAGGAATACGAAGGCTTACACTGTAAATAGTCGCTGTTGTTCATGCGGAGGGGTTTTGTTGGCCTTTTGCATCGGTCTGCACTCTGAGTCCTCGGCTCCCCCAGGCCGAAGAGGAGATCTGCTTAGGGATTGACTTAAATACCTCCAGGCTGTGTGTTCACCTCACCGGCGGCGTTTAATCCAAAGTAACGCGAGCCTTTAACATCGCGGCTTCGCCTCAAAGTCTCTGAATCTGAGCTCTGACCTATTTCTGTCCCGTTAGTAATCACTGAGACATCATAGATGCTCAACACGTAATCGTATGTTTGTTTGCTCCCTCAGTGATGATACCCACTTCAAAACCAACCCAAAGATCCCGGGCATCGATCTCAACTCCGTCAGAAAGCTATTTGAGACGCTCAGCAAACCGGCGTTCTCTGGACTTCTGGAACAGGTATTGACTCCATGTGTATTTAAGCATTGCATGTGTACAAAAGGTAATGACATGTTTACTTTTGTCTGCTCTACTGAGCCCAAACTGGACATGCCTCAAGTTTGTTATTGAGCAAATACTCAAATTAGCTTGCTGTGTGGGGTTCTGCCACCATAATGCAGCAGTTAAAAGAGGAAATATGGGATTGTCCTGACTGGATTAAACACAATCGGTGAAGTCATCCACTGTTGATACCACTCGTTTCCTCTGCCCAGAGGCTCGCGGTAACAATAACATATTCATAAGTGAATATTGGGCTTGTTTTGAAAGTACATCAAGTTCTGATGCATTCTCATGGAGTCAAAACCTCTAACGGCAGCTGGGTAATGATAGGTTTGGGCTTCATGCTCGTCAACCCAACTTGAGGCCGAGGCCACATTTCAAACCACTCAAAGCCTCTCCCAGACTGTAATGAGGGATATTTTTGATTCAAGCTGTTTTGGGATCCACAAATGCCCCATATATTTCTCTGGTTTCTTTATTGATTCGTGTAGCTTTAAAACACATCATACTATAGTACATTTTAAATACTTTACCTCTGTAACAGTAAATTGTGTTCCTTGTATCTGTGTAATTAAAAGTAAATATATACACAATCTGTTAAACATGTCAAGGTTCAAGGTTTTTTCTATTTGCCATTTGGGGACAGACCAACAGTTCAGACACAGGAATTTGTTGTGCAGAGTCAAAAGGTTAGAAATAAAACAAGCACATAAAAATAGAGATATAAAAACACAACACAGAAAGGTGGTAATATGTACAATCATTATGAGATACAGTCAGGAGAGGGCAAATGTTAAATAACAGTAATAAATAATCTAGAAGTGGAAGAAGGTTGAGGGGGGATATTGCACATTAATAATATTGCACCAAATTAACATTGCACCTTTTATCAGGAGGTATATGACTCATGATGCTGGGTTATTTTTATACATATTTCATCAGTCTGACTGGCAGGGAAGAAGATGTTGAAGAAACGAGTTCTGTGGGTGATGATGTCGCCCCTGTATCTGTGTCCGATTCTCTGTTTAGGCCTCCAAGAGTTTTGAGAGTCTGGTGATCCCTCAGCTGCAGCGCTCCCCTCCGGACGTCGAGGCCATGAGGATCTACCTCATCTTGTCTGAGTACCCGGCGCTGTTTGACTCCAAGAACTACATCCGCCTCACTATCCCCTTGGCAATGGCCATCCTCCGGCTTGACGCCAACCCCAGCAAAGTATTGGGTATCATACTTGCAAGTTTTTTATTTATTTTTTATTTTTATAGAACCGACCGGTCTTTGCCAGCTGATAACACAGAGCATCACGTCATGTCAGCAACCTGCAGCACCATCACACCACATGACCCGTCGTCTGCGTCCTCGTCCACATCCACGTCACCTCTGCTGAGTCTGTTATCACGGCATTCAAGACGCACCAACAAACGAGAAAATGGTTCCAGAAACACACACAACTGACGTCATTATGGGTTTTTGAGGCCGATATTGATATTTAGGAAGATCTTAAGTCCTCAAAAGCAGATGATGGGAAGTTTAGTTGATAACCGGGTTAAGAGCCTTCCCTTGTGAGAGGAATCAAAATCCAAAAGTGTTTGCAACACAGCTAAACTACACAGCTTTTGTCCAACTTGAAACATCTAATCATTCATATAAACACTGATGTTAAACCTTGCATTGCAATGCTTTTTGGGGTCTGGCAGTTCAAATGGGGTCACACTTGATACAGTTTACTCTTAAATGTTGGATTGTCCCCAAACCCTCTAAATGCTGTGTTGGCATCGCTTCAGATGCTGATCGAAACATCCCACGAGAACTTTGTACCTTCAGCATACTGATACCTGTAAATACAGATAACAAACAGCTTATGGATCCCACTTGTGCTCCAACACAAACACATTTACAATAAGAAACGTTCAAAAATGCAGCCGGATCAACGGAGAAACTCTTATAACTTGTGGTTGAAGTAAAATACCGTCATATTTTTTCCGAGGAACTTGCTCTGTAGTTTAATTTAAGCTTTTTTTTTTCTCTCCGTCCCTGCAGACAACTGGTGGTGTTTTGTGGACGACGGCGTGTTCACCAGGATGGTCGACATGTACAAGAGCATCGTCGTGTTCATGCTAACGGGAGGCAAGGCGCTGCTCGTACCGGTTTTCTACGAGAACTATTTCGTCGCCACTCTGAGGCTGCTGGAGAAACTCCACAAGGTATCCACACAGCTCACCGGCTGCTTGTGCAAACCGACTCTCCCTCAGGGACACCGTTGAGATAATCCGTTGACTCCCGTGTTGAGGCAGGCGTTTGTTCCCTGTCACCAGGTCAACCTAAAGGCCCACCATGTGGAGTACAACCGCTTTTATATCCCTGACATCACCAGCCTGGTGGACATCCAGGAAGACTACCTCAAATGGTTTCTGAGTAAAGCTGACATTGTGAGTACGGACGTTCCCCGACAATGTTTCACTTCCTTGTTACTTGACACCCGCTGGAGCTACACACACACACACACACACACACACACACACACACACACACACACACACACACACAGACAGACTCTTAACTCATGTCATTCCTGGTGTTTGCAGAGGAATGAGGAATTTTATCCTATCGCTGTTTGTCAGTTCTTGTTGTCCAATACGTGTCTTAGTGCACAGACGAGCCTCTTTACCTGCTTTCACAATGGGTGGATTTAGTTTCATCTTCTAAAAGTTGCAGCTCTTGACCTTAAAACCCCTCGAGCCATATCAAATGACTTTGCTTTCTCTCATTTTGTGTTCCAGAAACAATCATCCTCCCCTTCACAGGTACCTGATTTTAAGATTGGACTTGAACATCTAAAATGACATATTATATACATTTTCTTTACGCTTTGAGAGTAGTAAGAATACTTTTACATTTTCCTTGCAGGGTGACTTTCCCTCAGTGAACCTATGTGCCTACCCGTTCATACTGAACGCTCAAGCCAAGACAACCATGTTGCAAACCGATGCCGAGCTGCAAATGCAGGTACGTGGTGCTAATGCTCATCAGTGATCTTGTGGTTTCACACCGTTGACCACTGAGGTTTCATTTCAATGTTCTCAGTAAATGTCTCTTTATTATATATTTGAATTTGACTCTCTTTTCCTGCCTTTTCCCACCTGAACCTGTGCCCCCCAGATGGCAGTAAGCGGTGCAAACCTCCACAACGTCTTCATGCTGCTCACGCTGGAGCCCCATCTTGCGAGGAACCCTTACTTGGTGCTGCACGTGCGCAGGGACCACTTAGTAAGCGACACACTACGGGAGCTCACCATGTACTCTGACGTGGACCTCAAGAAACCGCTCAAGGTGAGAGCTGCGTCCAAGCTTTTGAAGGTCATTTGTAGTTCCGAGATCCGGGACTTTTTGTGATCTCCTCCTCCCTCCATCCAGGTGATCTTTGACGGAGAGGAGGCCGTGGACGCAGGTGGAGTCACGAAAGAGTTCTTCCTGCTGCTGTTGAAGGAGCTGATGGACCCAGTGTACGGGATGTTCACTCAATACAAAGAGTCCAACCTGCTGTGGTTCTCAGACAAAGTAGGTTTACACTGTATTCACATGTCAGTGATGTGAAAAATACACATATTGTAAGTTAAGACAAATTAATAACTGCTAAAAAAGTAGTGCAGTCAAAAATAAACGTGTGAAGCAGAGGAGATGATCAGGCATCTTTTATCATTGAGCAGAAGTGGGGTTTTATTTCCAATTAAGAAGCGATTACCAAGTTGAATAAAAGATTTTTAGAGACTTTTAGTCACACCAAAAAGTTTCTGGCTCTTTGAATCAATCTTCTCACGGTTTGTTTTTAAAGTTATGTTATTAGTATGGTCACATTAGTAGTAATAAGTATCCTTGTGTGATTGTGTGAACAGTGCTGTCCACAGTTAGTTATTAAATGAACATGATCATTGTAACTGAGTCCAAAGCTTTTTGTAAAGCTTACTTATCAGGACGTGTGGTTTTATTATGATTAGATCCACTTTTAGCTTATTAACTTCAACTTGAAACATAATGTAGAGCCAGCAGACATTTCCTTGCTGGTAAAGGAGATTTAGGATTTTGTCACGCTGTCTTTTGTACTCCTAGAAACACAGAGGAAGGTTTGTTCAATGCCTCCTTCACTCTGTAGATGAGAGGCAGGGACGGTTTGTCAGAGCAGAGTTGGAGATGATAAGATTGAACAAAAGCTTAAAATGCAGTTTTGAAACAATGTTTTCCTTTTGTTTTTGTTTGGTTGATAGATTTTTATCATGCTTTTTTATTTTTTTACTTTGTACTTTCCAGTAGGAGCGTCTGCTCCTGTCGTTAGTGATGATACTAACGACAGGAGCAGACGTAAGTCAGTGGGAGGATTCAGGTTGACAAAACACTCGATAAGGCGACATGTCCCTGAACTCTAAGAACTTCTGGTTACTTCAGTCAAATGAAAGTGACCCATGAATAAACCAGAAGCATCACTTTATGTCTGGGCCACTTCAAACTGCTTTTTTATAACCTCAATGTATTCTTTTAACCTCAATACATACATTATTTTTTACTGGGACTTTATGAAACAAAGTTTGCGGAGGAGAGTTAGAGGACAGTGAAACACACACACACACACACACACACACAGACAAACACATTTAAAATGTGTATTTGTGTGTACTAACACTGGAACTCAAAGGAATCAAACATGAGTATGTTAAATGGAAATAATGACCCATTTATTTCAGGGAGTTTTGTATTTAATATGTTTCTAAAATGTTTTTGTTGAAGAACAAACCTTTAAAAAAATATAGTATCATAATTATCATCAAACTCAAATCGAAAATTTGAAAAGCAAATACCATTAACCAGATATTACCAGTAATCCTAGTTATTTTAGGACGATACAAATTGTGAATTTTCCTTGCTGGTATATCTTCATCTTTTAAATTTGAAAGATGATGGGATGTGAGAAGTCATGTTGATGTACACTGACATTCCTCTTGTCAGACCTTATATATTATGTATATATACCAATACAGAAAGACAATCCTAAAATGATTTCCTTTTCGTGTCTCCAGTGTTTTGTCGAGCAGAACTGGTTTCACCTGATCGGGATCATCTGCGGTCTGGCCATCTACAACTCCACAGTGGTGGACCTCCACTTCCCCCTGGTTCTCTACAAGAAGCTGCTCAATGTGTCGCCAACGCTGGAGGACTTCAAGGAGCTGTCACCCACCGAGGCCCGGTAAGTCCTCTGAGCTTTAAAGGCGACGCCCTGCAGGACATTTGGACATCGGGTTTTCTTATCCCACTGGTTGCACATCACTTATCTTGCCTGAGTCCACATATTGATGCAGGCCAAATGGTATACAACTGGCAACTTGTTGAGGCATTCGTTTTGTGCATTTTTAATCTGAATCAAAAAGTGTTATTTTAAGGAGCAGTAACATTGACTGCTACTGGGATCTGCTTCTTCATTGCACTCAGCAGGAGGCGTTTCCTTTGTGCCTGGTTGTGTCCAGTTGACTATTGATTTTAAAATAAGACCCCTGAAAGCTACAAGACTGTAGTGTTTTGCTTTTAGAGACGACTTCCCCTTTAAGGCCATGACCTCAACTTTAAAAAAAAATGCTACTCTTCTGTTTTTACTGTCTTAAAAGTGCGAGCAGTTCATGTTCGACAGCCTAAAGCCAGACACACGGAGGATATGGATAATACATAGTTTGAATAACTGTGTCACTGAGATTAAATTCATTAGTCTTTTCAGTAAAATACAATACTGTAATATGACCTGCAGTTGGGGTCAAATTGTAAAGCAACGGTATTTGATCCTCTTTCCATGATTATCATTTCTTTTGCCAGCGACTCTTCCTCTTTCCATGTTTCCTGTGTTTTGGTGGTAAATATCCAGCATGTCGTTTGCAGGAGAACTAACACAACTCTCTCTGAGTCATGTCCTGTGGCGTTATGAGCTAACATGTCGCCGCTTTTAATCCAACAGACACTTTTCTCTTTGATCCACGTAGCCGCAGGACAGGAACAGCTCATCCCTGGTTTTTTACATTACATTACATTACATTTAGCTGACGCTTTTATCCAAAGCGACTTACATGCTATACAGTAGACCGTAGACACAGCAACGGTGAGCAATTAGGGTTAAGTGTCTTGCTCAAGGACACAACGACATGGACTGGCTGAGCCGGGGTTTGAACCACCGACCCTCTGATTGAAAGACAGACCTGCTAACCACTGAGCCACAGTCGCCCCTTTTTTAAAAGTCAAACGGGGACATGTTTAGACGTCAAGGCAAAAGTAATAAACTGATAAGGTAGAAAAAAAACAGATTCATGAAAAGAAGATTACAGCTAACAACAAAGTCCTCCGCTAAGCATGGCGGTGATATGCATGAAGGAGACATTTTTTCATATGAAGTGTACTAATGAGTTTCTTCTGTGCGTGGTGAAGGTTTTTAATGATTCTGAGTCTGGCCTTCACCTCGTTCATTCGTTTAGTTTGTTTACGTCACACTAATATTAATATTATTACTAAGATTATTAGCATGTGTTTGTCCTCCACTGACGCAATGGTGTGTTATGATGGTGTTCTTCTTCCTCCCAGACTTTAACTTCTTCTGTTTATTCTTCTGCAGGAGTCTCCAACAGCTTCTGGACTATGACGGAGATGATGTGGAGGAGACGTTTCTTCTCAACTTTGCTGTAAGCGGAACTTTTCACCTGTTTCACCTTCATGACTTTAAGGATAAGGCTTTTCTAATTCTCAACATATCAAATGATTCAATGTTATTGATGCTATTGATCCTATTGATATCAATACTTAGTATTGGTAGTATACATACTTTAGGTATTGATCTTTATACTTGTTGTATGTGAATCTACAGTGTCTTTGTTTACCGTAATTAAGAAACATGCCTCTATTATGACTCACTAATGTGGCTTTAATTGTGTTTTGAGAACAGTGCAGGTCTATGGTGCAGAGAAACAGGATGTATCAGACAATACTTGTTGTTAGTAAACAATTAATCGTTTTGTTTTTTTGAACCATATGGAAAAATAATTATTTTCTACAATCTCACACTATTTTCTTTGCCCACACCTCAGATCACCAGGGAGAACTACGGGATGACAGAAGTCAAGGAGCTCGTTCCTGGAGGAGAAAGCATCAGTGTGGATAAAAATAATAGGTGAGGCAGCTTTATGTCATATTGAGGCCACAGTGTCATCAGCTCTTCTTCACTTGATGTCCCATTTTTAAATGACCTTGTTTCATGAATATTTTTAATACTCTGCGCGCTGTTCTTTCCAAAAGACAAACAGATGACACCGAGATTTTAAAATATATATATATATATATATTGTTTTTCCAGCACAGAGATTATCATGTCGCTCACACAGCTGGCAGCTCATGTCCTATTGTTCCAACCGAAGGTCATGTTCTGTGTTGAAAACATAGAAAACAAAGAATTCTGTATTTTAATCGTCCGTCAGTGTGTTTTTTCCACATCATCGCCGCCCTGTTTCTGCAGCTCGTCCTTGTGCCAGTGGCTTTGATTACATTGTTATGTGGAGGAGTCTGCAGAGAGTTGTGGGGTTGGCGGTGTCAACATGTCTGGCTGCTGCCGCTAAACAGATGGCGATAGCGGCAGCGACCCAAGTCTCTCCTACTAAATCCCCTCAACACTCAGACATGGAACTGTAATAATGAAATTAATAGAGAAAACCGTTGTCGCTGTGGTGTAAAACATCTGAATCACAGACACAGAAGGAGATGTTGATTTAGTCCGCTGTGCAGCACCAAACAAAGCCATCTTTTCCTCCCAGTAGGAAATGAACCCCAGTACTCCAGAGGAACGCCTGGAATGGTGACAGCTCCTCCACAAGTCCTCTTTAAACTCAGCAAAACACTATTTCTGAAACGTCTTGCAGACTTATTTTTATGCTTTTCATGCTTTAACGGGATGCTGCGGTGGCATGTCAAAACAGCAAGTCGTCATTTTTTTGTTAGGGAGAGCTGTATTTTGTGAGATTTGTGTGTTTAAAAACCTGTGATGGATTAGTTTTATTGGAATTTTACAGTAAACAGTTAAGAAGTTAACACGGATCCCCTGTGAGTAAATATTGAATTAGGAAGATGGCCCTTCAATACTGCGTCGTATAAATAGAGTGAATTAAAAAGGCTTATTACGGAACATCTCATTCTATTAGATTTTTTTTATAAAAAAAGAAAATTCAGTTAATTTGTATTCATTAATATATGTCATTCATTGCATTTCTTATGTTGGTGAAATTGCATTATGTCTTTGAAGCGACACATTTTTACCTCTCAGTATATTTACAAACATGCACGCATTATATCTTAAATCATGTTTAGCTGCACTGTGTGTATTTGTCATGATGGAAGAGATGATTCATTTTTCCTATCTGAGTAACCTCTGTAATAAGACCTCACTGAGATGTAAACAGACTCAGGCTGGATGATGAGTTTGTTGTTGCACGCCAGTGGGCCTAAAAAGGAAAGTTCTGAAAACGTACGAAATTATAATCAAGTTAATCATAACACACACGCGGGTCTAGAAACAATGGAGGAGGAAGCGAGTGTTTACAGTCACACCCTGAAGTCTGGATAAATAATTTCCTTATAAACTGAATTGTGAGGATGCAGCTGCAGTGTTTACTTTAGTGTGTGTGTGTGTGTGTGTGTGTGTGTGTGTTTTCAGGAAGGAGTTTGTGGAGGCCTACCTGCGCTACGTGTTCTCAGACTCTGTGAGCGAGCAGTACTCGGCCTTCTCCTCCGGCTTCCTGAAAGTGTGCGGCGGGGAGATCCTGCCGCTGTTCCAGCCGTCGGAGCTGATGGCCATGGTGGTCGGCAACAACGACTACAACTGGGAGGAGATGGAGAAGGTCAGTGTGTGGTTCTAACATCTGCATGTGCAATGTTTGTATAACAAGTCAAGTTTCTGTCCCGTCAGCAAAAATTTCAAACCATTTCCTGTTCAGTGGACTTATGTAAAAACTCAGTGGGATTGGAACGACTGTAAGAAGAAAACCTCAGTGCCCAGTTATGGAAGTGTTTTCAAGCTGGCAGTTGTGGATGTGACGATTATCATGTTGGACAGAGCTGGAAATTTGACTTTAACGTCTTCAACATCTGGAAAGTGAGTCACATGCTCACAGTGTAACTGAGGAAGGAGGGAGTATGTTCCATTAAACACATTGCTGAGCAGTAACGCATGAGGAAGATTTTGCTCAGCAGCTGCAGGGTTTTGAGGACGTCCTAGGCCTCCGAGCCATGGCCATGGCCATGGCCGGGTTGACCGTCAGTGATACGGAAGTAACTGGACTGAACCCAAATGTAGAAACACAGAACACTGAAACAGAGAGCTGGTGCAAATGAAGAATGTATTAACAAGGGCAGGAAGCCAGACAGAGTGAGGGGAGAGAGTTTGATCCGGTAGAAAAACAGTGGGAGTTGGACGGAGGCAAGAGTCAAATCAAGACAGCTGCAGGCACCGGAGGGGAGAAAGGATGTGCTTTAATAAACAAGAGAATCTACAGGCTGGACATTAGCTGTGTCTGGTGGAGTTAAAGTCTTTAAAGCAGAGTTGACTGAAGATGATTAGCAGCTTGCCTGCACTTAAGGATGAACTGATTGGATTTCGGTGAGGTGATGACGTTTTGGACAGACATGGATGTGAACTGCAACTTGAGTGGTTGGTTTGGGGCGTATAATCGTTAGCATACGAACAAAATTAGCTCTGAACACATAGAACAGCTGAGGCTGATGGTACTGTCCTTATGTTTTGAGGTATTCTGTCATCAAACAAAGTCTCGGATGAACAAAAACTTAAAGGATATTTTTTTTGCCATTTTCTGCTCAGCTAGATGTTGAAAAGCAACGTGAAACAATATATTCAACCAAACGCCATTTGGTTTCACATATTTTACTTGCAATACCTCTCTGGTCCTTGTTCAGATTACAACACAACATCAGTGTGAACACCTAAGAGCTGTTGTTATGTAAGATAAACAAAGTCATTACTTTGATGTCGTGTCAGAGTTAATGCAGGACAGGGAATGTGTGCGTGATGCACTGAAAGCTTTTCACCGCCTCATCTTTTCTCTTTGCAGAACGCTGTGTACAAAGGGGAATACACAGCCACTCATCCAACAGTCCGATTGTTCTGGGAGGTTTTCCACGAGTTCCCTCTGGAAACGAAGAAGCAGTTCTTATGTAAGCATTTAATTAATGCCCCAGTGCTCAATGTGCATGACAATTTAATTCTCGCACTCAAACATCTCACAGACACTGTAATGTGTGTGTGCATGACAACACACTGTCTGCACACACTCTGCTTCAACTAAAGCCTGAACATGTAGAGCATGATTTCAAGAGCTTTGTAGTAAATTATTCCAGTCTGTTGCATGTATGAGTGTATGAGTGTGTGTGTGTGTGTGTGTGTGTGTGTGTGTGTGTGTGTGTGTGTGTGTGTGTGTGTGTGTGTGTGTGTGTGTGTGTGTGTGTGTGTGTGTGTGTGTGTGTGTGTGTGTGTGTGTGTGTGTGTGTGTGTGTGTGTGTGTGTGTGTGTGTGTGTGTGTGTGTGTGTGTGTGTGTGTGTGTGTGTGTGTGTGTGTGTGTGTGTGTGTGTGTGTGTGTGTGTGTGTGTGTGTGTGTGTGTATAAATAAGAAGCAAATTTTAAAGCTTTTTTTTTTTAATATAACAACGACATGTGGCGCGTACAACCGTTTCCTACAGGTGGCTCTAACTCGTTCCTCCGTCTCCTGCCCACAGTGTTCCTGACCGGCAGTGACCGGATCCCCATCCACGGCATGGAGAGCCTGCGCATCGTCATCCAGTCCACCACGGCGGAGGAGCACTACCTGCCGGTGGCCCACACCTGCTACAACCTGCTGGACATGCCCCGCTACCAGACCAAAGAGATCCTGCGCCGCCGCCTCACTCGGGCCGTGGAGCAGTACGAGGGCTTCAGCCTGGTCTGAGCAGCAGGAGACACGCAGGCCGTTTTAATGCACTTTAACAGCAATACAACCCCATGTCGGTGTCCAAGGAGTGCGATGGGGGACTTCAGGACAGGAAGGTTACTCTCTTTATATGCTCTCACAAGATTGTTAAACATCTTGAATCTGAAAGGTCTATCTATGTACACGCTAAGTATTATGGTTTTTGTGGCTTTTGGCAAAGTTTCTCAACCTTTTTTAGGATAATTTGGAATATATTTTTTATGTATTGATATTTATTTGAAATATATCACAGCCTTGAAATACAAGTGAAATATTATTTGAATTCGCACAGAAGGATTCACAAATGTATGTTTCAAAATATTTCAAAGCACAGAAAAATAGTTATCATTCTATGAAAGTGTATCAATGCCTTGGCTTGCAACGTTTATATTTCAATTCACTATTTAATCAGAGAAACACTGATCATTCTATATTTGTTGATATATTAGTAATATGACATATGGGTAATGCTCGCTGGCCATAAACAATAACTATATGTTTGTTTCTTGGGTGATGTTTGTGACTTTGCCATGAGCGCTACAGTGCTGCTACCCTCCATGTATTGACAACAATGTTATGTACAGTGTGCCAGACTCATTCATCTGAACACAAAAACATCCCCTGGCAAACAAACATATAGCGTTAGCTAAGCTATCGTAAGCTAACGTTCGCTAATGCATATATATATATATATATATATATATATATATATATATATAACTCACAAAATACATTTAGAAATCCTTCTGTGTGTTATTATTATTGAGTCTGATTGCACTGCATATTAATTAATATGACCACCTAATCATACATGTCTTTTGTGACCAAACATCAAAGGCCAGAGAAGGTTGAGAAACTCTGTCTTTGGGTGTTTGTGTAGTTTCATTTTTGTCTTTTCTTTTTCACAGCTGTGTATTTTCTATTCAACTCCTTAAATTCTATTTTTTACAAATTATGTTATTACCTTGAGACAATATATCTGCTTTTTGTTACTTTTAATGTAATAAATAGAGTGGCTATTTTTCAACAAATTTGAAATGTGTGTGTATATATGTATGTAAATAGTACTTTGAACATAATCTTTACCTTTGAAATTGGGAGGAGTGTTTGTCCCACTGATTCTGTTAATGGGAGAGTATTCAGCAAGCAGAAGGGTGCCGGATGTAACACGGTAAATATTATTTGCAATCCCTCGTTTCTTTTGAGCTGTGGATCACAGAGCAGCTGACTTGGTCTTTAACCTGCATTCAACAGTGTTGCCTTCTACAGCAAAACCTACACGAAAAGATGACTTCTAAAGTTGTGTTTTGTAGTGGTGGTTGTTGTGCATGTTCTTGAGTGAAAGCAAAAACCTGATTGTCATTTAAAACATGTGACACTTTGGGAAATACACTTAATAGCTTCCTGGCAGAGAGTTCGCTGAGAAGATTGACACCATTTTATGAATCTATCTGTTATATGGCAACTAGCAGTCGGGTAGGTTAGCTTAGCACAAAGACTGGAGATGCAGTGAAACAGCTAGCCTGTCCAACTGTAAAATAAAAACACTCAAATGCACTATCAGATTATGTCGCAAAAAAAGAGAAGATTTTGCCTTTTTAAATGTAGTTATTGACCAAAGTATTTCTTGGCTGTGACCCATTAGCTTCTGTGATCTGGTTAGAAAATACATGTTAGGCCTGTGTTGCCACTGCAAACCTTTATTACTCATTTATTAGAATGTATTGCATGCTTCTCATATTTCATATTCAGGCCACTAATAACAGTGTTACGCTGTAAACATTTCTGGAGTCCCAACTGGCAACTTGATCAGAGCCAGGAAATATTCGGGCACATAACGGCACATAAAACAACAAATTGTTGTTTTTGCACTTTGCTTTGAACAAATTGGATACAACATGTTAATTGTTGAGCTTTAGACGTGCTAGTTGGCAGATTTTGTGACCGTTGGACAGAGCCAGACTAGCTGTTGCCCCAATTTCTGGTCTTTTTGCAAGACTAAGCGGACTGCTAGCTAAAGCTTCATATTTAGCTAACAGCGCTAAGCTAACGTTAACTCTCAATCAGAAAGCGAATAAACGTATGTCCCAAAAGGTCCCTTAATACTACATATATAATCAATTAAAATACAGTATATGAATTGTGATTAGTTTGTTGCAAATACTTAAATTGTGATATTTGTGCAGGATGACACAATATTTAAAAAGTGTGGGCTGATAACTTAGATATCAATAGACATCACTTGTTACAACACTTGCCCTGATGCTGTATTTACTCCTACAGTCGAACCTCTTATTCCAAACGGATGTTTAATTAGGTTGCATTGGTGTGTGACGTTTGTGAAATGGTCTTGCATATACATATATTTTTTATATATTTCATATGATGGCAAAGTGAGTTCAGACAATAAATTAATTTTTGTGTCCTGATTATCAGGTCACACTGACATCTGTTTAGCAATAACGAGAAACAGCCCAGTGATGTTGTGAGAGCTCTCTGGGTTTTCCTCCTCAAGGTCTTCTGAGATGTTTTCTCCGGACACTTCAACTTCTTGCTTTGCTCTATACTGCATGTACACACACGTTTACTCAGTATTTGTCTAATTAAAGCTAATTTATCCTGCTGGAGTTTAGTCCTATGCAAAGGTTTATGCGGCCCTTTACTTTTTTGCACCTTTTAATGTGCTACAGAAAATGTGATTTTTATTTGATGTTAAATATTTGTCTGAAATCTTCACAAAGCTCTTTGTTCAGACAACTTTTCTTTTTGTTTACATTAAAACAATACAGTGCTCGTCCTTGATTGCATTATTGGACAGAAATGTTCAACATTAGCTTAGTAGCTCATTGTGTTTATTTACTTTGGGTTATCTTTTAAATCAGCTTCATCAATAAATAAAAATATTTAAACAATTGATTGTTTGAATATTTTTTCAAACTAAATTTGAACCCCTCCAATGACATCTTAAATTTTAAACTAAATATTTTGGGTTCTTTGCCATTTTTTTACCTATCTTTTAAATCACCTTTATCAATAAATCAACCATTTTTAAATAATTGATTGTTTAAATATTTTTTCCCACTAAATGTTAACCTCTCCATAACATCTTTAATTGTAAATATATATAATTGGCATATTGATTAATAATGAAAGTAATTGATATTTGCAGGTTATATACTGTGCACATTATTTTTGTTCACTACAAACACTTGAAGAAAATCCACACAGCCCCAAAACTCTTTAAAAATATGATTTCATTCATATTATTTACAAAATACAAATACAATTTATGTACTAAAATGTACACACTCAAAATTCATTAAGCCTTGCCAGTGTTTACATTCAGTAAAAACGAAATTCACACTGATAAATCATCCATTTTGGAGAAAGAAAGGAAAAATGTACTCGCTCACAGAAATGTAAACATACACAAGTGATCCATATTTACAAAAGAACCAAACCGGCTCTGAAGAGGACAACAAGGAAACGAACAGTGCTGTAAAAACAGAGCTTTTAGCTGTCCTCCAGTCGCCTCACAAACGTTCGTCTATGCCTATCAGTGTGAGCAAAAACATGACAGTGATTTGAAGATGAGAAATAGCTTATTTGACAGGAAGTAAATGGGGGGAAAAGCATGTCAATGCATAAAATATACAGTCAAATGCTAGGTACCAGTGATCACAAAAATAATTTGTAAGTAAAAGTAGGTGTTTTATTTATGAATGTTTTGGTTTGTAGTTTTTGTACGCTGAGTCACTGTCTTTGGGTCTTTCGATTTTTAAAACACTTCTTTTAGTGAGCAAATACTCTAGAGAAGAAAGAAAAGATTATTTCAGACATTATACAACAGTCAGAACGGAAATAAAGAAAGCTATTCATTTACTGAATACTGTTAAGCTGATTGAAGTTATACAAAGAGTAAAGTCTCCCTTACAAAAATACACAAACATCTTGATCGCAAAAATCCTTCTTTCAAAATAGCAATAATTTTCATATCCATTATTTTACTTACAAAGCTTTTCTTTAAGACTCCTACAGCAAAGCGTCAGGAAAAAAAAAAAAAAAACTTTTCTGTTCCGATAAAAACATTCAAAAAGGATAGAAATAAATTATTAGCAATAAAAGTGTGATTCTCAATATTTGTGTGCGTCTCGAGAAACGTCCTCATATGAAGGGGACGTGAACCTCTCAGGCGAAGCCGGTGGCTTTTGTGACGCTTTGAATCAGTCGTGAGTCGGCGACGCTCTGCGAGCTCCGGAGGGAAAACCCGGCTGAGCTCGACGGAGCGGATTAACAGGCGGACGGTTTTCCCCCCGAGCCTCGAACGCGAGCGGCACAGGCGGCGGCGGGGAGGAAAATCAGATATTTTCTCCAGCTGTGTGAGATGTGTTTGACCTCTGAAGTCCTTTTAGAGTCTTTCGCTTTCACCTCAGATTAACTTGGGCGAGTCTCTTTTGCTGATGAGGACCTCCAGCAGCCGCAGCTTGGCTTTAACGTGCTTGTATTCGTTGTACTCCACCGCCAAAGGGGAGCGGTCCTCCTTCTGCACATTTCTACGGGAGCAAGACGACAAGCATTCAGAAACGGGGACGGTTCAGATGTGGACGTCTGTTCTTTATGAACTTTCTTCTCTTTTACCTTCCGTTTTGTCGAAAGAACTGGTCCTCAAACTCTTTCAGGTCCTTGCGAATTCTCTTCTTCTCCTCCCGGGTCTCTTGAAGTTGCTCCACGAGCTCCTCGCTGTAAAAAAATAAATAAAACAACAATATTTAAATTTCTCAGACAAGAATATTTCAATTTGTTGAAGCAGTGGTGGAAGAAGACGTTCTCAGATCATTTGCTAACGTGAAAATACTAGATTACAGGTATTTAAAACAAAAAGCTAAACATTATTTTCGCTAAATATACTTAATATCAAAAGTAAAAGTACTCATTCTGCAGTACAATGTCACCTGTGAGTGATATCTTTCAGACATTAATAGATTGTCAATACTGATAATGTGTAAGCAGTGTTTTGCTCTGGGAGCTGCTGGAGGAGGAGCTAGTTTTAACTTGTTTATATACAATTAGGTCAAGTTCAGTGGTTCTCAGCCCGGTGATCAAGTCTCCTGAAGGGATTGCTTGAAGATAAATCTGCAGAGTCGTGAGATGATTGATATGGTAGAGAAGATGGAAGAGCAAAGTTTTGGGATTTTCTATCTTTAATCTTTCCTTTTTTGGTGTGAAATTATAAATTTAGCTTTCACTTTAAAATCTTAATCTGAAAAGTCACCGTTAACTATAGCTCTCAAATAAATGTAGTGGGATAAAAAGTACAATGTTTGCCTCCTGGTTGTCTTTTTTCGCTAACTAACTTACGTGGTGGCGGAGTGCAGGTTGGACAGCCTCATGTCCGTCATGTTCTTCGAGGGCGATAGTTCGTCCACGGGGGAAATGAAACCGTCCCCTTCCTCCTCCAGGTGGTCCAGGAAGCCGAGCACGCTGAGATCCGGTCGCTCGGTCACAGTGAACTGCGTCTTTGAGTCTCCGTCGTCCTCCGAGCCGTCCTCCTCCTCCTGCAGAGACGGAAAGAGGTCAATCGGTGGCCGGCGGACATAAAGGCCACGAAGGGCTGTGGCGGTAAAAAAAAAACGATGCTATTGGCCGGCTTCCAGACTCAAACACCACAGTGCATGAGGGTCGTGCAGTGTTAGTCACCAGTACTCATCACGGTACAGCAGCACAATGCACTCCCATGGTCCTCGTTTGTGATCCATGTCGATACCCATTAGTATGTGTGGATGGAGTTAATAAAGGCGGTCAACTAGAAGACACACAGTCCACCGAGAACCAACTTAAAGTCCTGAAACAACTACAGCCGGCAAAATACGCGGAGCACAGGGATTTAGTTCTTGATTTTGGTTTTCTCCTAAAAACACATCTAAAAAGGAATCATTGTGCTTTATTACAAGGTGGGTCTTATTTTTGGAGCTTTTACCATCATTTCTTATGGTTATCATAACATCAAAGTCATTACTGAGAATATCTCAACAGGTAGTTTCCATCATTTGAACTTATTTGAGGTAATTTAACAGTATTATTAATATAAGATTGAGTATTTTTACAATGTTTTCAATGTAGTTTATGTTGGTGTTCAGGTGTTACAACTAACTAGCGTCGGCTCAGCTGCTAGCTTACTGGTTATTGTGACAATAAATATATTGAGCCACTCAGTGTTTGTTTTCCCTACAAACACAAATATGTGTATATTTTTTTTTAATCAAATCATAATTTTTTCCAAATAGTCAAACAATATATGCAACCACCGAAAACGGCAGAAGTACCTCTTTTGGTTTATGAACCCTCATTATAGAGCTGAACAGTATCAGACTTCTCTTAAACTAGTGTGTGTAACTAGATATCAGCTGCTAACTTGTGAGATACAATGACATTATGACTTTATTAATAGAAATGAGGGCCAAAACTGGAAAAAAATAAGACCCCAGGTTGTAATAAACCAGAATAATCCCGTAAAACACAACATGTACTACTCAAAAATCACAGAGCGGTTCAAACATCAGTTCCAGGCAGCTACTGATTCATCGTCTCTACGGGAGCTGGTGACAGGAAACAGGCAACCGCCCAATCAACAGGCAGCAATCAGGTTCATTAGAGGGGGGTGGGGGGGATGGTAGTTAAATGAGGGGGGAGGTGGGGTTGGAGGGAGGCGGGGCATTGGAGCTGGCGACTGATCGCTCAAGCAGCAGCAGCAGCTCTTCACCTTGATATCATCGAAGAAGAGTGCGGTTTCGCCCTCGATAATGGGCTGAAGGAGGGGACCTCTGCGCTTGCTGGAAGGAGAGCCCTGTGGTGACGGTCAAGAAGGAGGCGTTAACCACGCTGAGGCGCTCACGCCGGTGAGCGAGGCCACGAGCCTCGCTTCCTTCGTGTTTGCACCACATTCACCAAGTCGCCGCCTTATTTTACATCGGAGACGAGACGAGGATTCTGATTGGTCCGAACTAAAGGCGCCTTGAATGTGTCCCGAGATTCATTGTGAGCTCACTTATTTAGGGTCGCAAACCACTTCCAGCCCCACGATTCTCTCTGTGTGAACCACTTTAAGATGCAAATACATAGCAACAGCTGCTGGTTTCTCGTGTGACTGAGATCAGTAAAATAAAACGAGCAAAAATTAAACACGTTTTTAAAAATATATATTTTCACCATGTTTTTGAGAGAAAACTGTAAAAAATAGTTTTTGGTGGTTAAAAGTTGGAAAATTGTTCCAGTATAATATAAATGCTGCGTCAGAACTATGAGTCAGTGATCCCAATTTGTATAATGGGGGTTAAAAATAGGGCAAACCATATCTTGCATAATATAAATGGTTATTAAATAGTTATAAAGATAAAAACCTAAAAACAACACTCATCTATATTTAACAAAGTAGCATTAACAGCACTAAGTGCAGCACTGAAGTCCTCACATCATAGTAAATAGTTCTCCCCTCCTGCACTTGTTCATGATGTAATTTCCTGTGGACTCAATCTGCCACCTGTGAGCTGCTTTAGGACCGAGGGATTCACTGAGCTGCCAAAGCCGGACTTAGAAAGGTGGATAACACGTCTGTAGCACGGCTGCCACCGGTTCCCACACCAGGCACTAATGCCAACATGAGCTGGGATTAAGTGTCCGCAGATGCATCGACAATGTGGTGATCTTTGCCGCTCGCCCGTCAAAGAGCAGCGGCACAAATGGGCAGCTGTGGAGAAAGAAAAGGAAAAAGGAAGGGGAGGTCAAGAAGCGGTACTTACAATGACGGGGATGGTCGAGGCCCTGCACAGGATCTGCTTCACCAGGCGATATCTGTCGTACAGCGGCTTCATGATTTGCCGCTCGCTCTTGGTGACCTGAAGTAGCAAAGGAGAGGGACAACAAAGGCACCTTGTTAGCCCAGCGCTCGCCTCTTTCTGTCCCGCTATGACTAACTAGCTGCAGCACTAACATGACAGCTAACCCAGAGGGAGAACAACTCCTCAGCCCCTCCTCAGAGCGTTAAGGTCGTTACCCACAAACCACCGAGGAACACAGCGTGAGGGGGTGACAGAAAGGTCAGCCGTTCATCCTGACACACAACGACACTAGCAGGAATCAGACGGCACAATTAATGCAATTGGATTTGGGTCCGACATAATAAAATTACAACTTTACAGTTCAGAGTCGTCCTTTTAAAACGGTTCTGTTTTCTAAAAGCACAAGTTGTGACTCCTAAAGATATAAAGAAACCCTTTGGCCCTTCGATAGCAAACACACACACACACAAACACTGTGATAGCTAATCACGATGCACACGCTCTGGCTCATTATTCACCCTCGACTTGCAATCTGGGTCACGGTGAAGCCGTAAACAAGATCTTCTCATGTTCGGGCCAACATGGCTGGCAGGTTTGGCCGTTGGTTTGTATGTGTGCGTCTGCGTTTGTTCATTCGGAGGAGGACTTACGGGTCGACCGTGTATGCTCTCGTAGTAGAGAAGAGCTTTCTGCAGGGCCACTTTCTCCGCTCCGATCTGCTCCCGTGTCATATCCTGTCAGCCGGAGGGGGGACGGGAAGTGAAACATCAGACGTTTCAGAAATGACCCGAGTTCACTCTGTGTGTCTGCCTGCTTTTAAATAGTTTTTTTTTTTTTTGTCCTTGTGAGAGTGTACTTGTCACGGTCTTACCTTGATGTCCTCCGGACGGTTCACCTCCTCTCTCTTCTCCTGCAGCTTCTTTTGAATCGTCTCCAGGCTGCTTTCCACCGGAGGCTTCGGCACTTTCTCCTGCTGGGGCTTCTTCTCCAGCTGCGAGCCGAAGCTTTTGGGCAGCGTGTTGCTGCGCTGGCGGGTCAGGGGCAGCAGGTCTTCCTCAGACTTCATCAGCTTGTTTTCTGACGAGGATGAGCGACAGGACAATGTGAATGAGCTTTGATTTTTAGTTTGATCTCACTCCAGTCTCGGGCTTCTCGCGTCCGCCTTACCTTTTAGCTCTTTGCGAAGCTTCGACAGTTCATTGAGCCATCTCAGCACCTCTGGGTTTCCAGCTTTATCCCCGTGGGAGGGCTGGATGAAGACAAAAGCAAAAGAGAAACTGATGAGAAAAGATTCCCTTTCACAATGGAGCAGCAGCAGCTATAATTATTGCTCACGTGTCGCGACTATATTGACCATAAATCTCAAGTAGCGCTCCGAGTGGGATTGCCAGCCTTCTTATGAGGCAATTGACCTTTATTCTCTATTTATAAGAACTTTCAACAAATCACACAAGTCTCCTCAGATAGTCAATAACATTGTTAATGGTTTGTAAAAATGACTTTTGAGTCAGATTTTTTTTTTTAATGTGGTAATTAAAACACTTGCACCTACCCTGTATTTACGCTCCTCTTCAAACCTCTCCTCAAACCTGTGGATCTTCTTCCTCAGCACGTGGATCCTCTTTGTGAGCTGAGCGGACGTCAACTCCTCTTTCTCGTCGTCGCAGGAGCCGAGAGACGAACTCCGCCTGCGACTGCAGAGACACAATAACGTTGTCAATTCTTTCCCCCCCGACGGCTCCTGCCTTCTCGCCTCTGCGCAAACGGACACGGGCGAAGTGTTTACCTGACAAACGAGTGTGCGTTTGGTGGCGAGGGGGGCACCTCGGTGTCGTCCAGGTACTGCTGGCAGTGTCCGTAGGCGTAGAAGCGAGGCGACAGCATCGGGTCGCTGTCCTCCTCCACGAGCTGGCGGATCAGGCGGCCGCCGGCGTGCGGAGACAGCCGGGCTTCCTCGCGGTCCATGCTCTCCCTCTGCATCTGCGGGTACGCCGGGGTCGGCTCTGAGGAACACAGAAACACATTGTGTGGGTTGAGATGTGTCGCCTTGACTGCTCCGCTGTCAAAGAGAGGATGCAAACACCACATACTTGACACATTGCCAACAAAGGCCAGGTTAGTCTGGAGATTATGGAAATGTGGCGCACAAACACAAAGCAGAGTTACCGAATTATGCCCAAAAGCTCTGAAGCTACAGCATTTTATGAACTCAAGTATCAGAGTCCTTTTACATCCTTTATAACTATAACTAAACGGTTGAGCTACAACAACAAAAAACTGCCCAATAGATCACGTATTGGCTGTTTTTAAATGACTGATTAATTAAAGGGATTCTGATTATTGGCTGCAGATAACATTATTATCCATTATTGATTAAAATGCAAGTCATGTCCTCAAAATGGCTTGATTTGTCCGACCAACAGTCTGAAACCCAAAGCTATACATCAACAAGCAGAAAACAAGTGAGAAGCTGAAATGAGTAAATGTCAGATTTTCTTGCTTGAAATATGACTATCAAAATCGTTGCAGATTTACATCGTTTTTTAAGAGAAAGTCACATACAAGATGGCTCAAAATGTTCTGAGAAGGTCCAACAATATGTTCATTTTCCAACGATCAGCACTTATTATCTTACAACACACTACATGGCTAACATCTTTTTGGGGTCCCTATCTGGCTATGTGAAAGTTGCTCTCTCTAAAAATCCTTGGGGCTCGATGGTCACGGATGTTGTTTTGAAACTGTGGGTGAGACCCGCCCCCCCCTCTCTGTTCATCCCTCTGGTCACAGTCTTCACCCTGGTAATAATTATGTCTGGTGAAAATAGCCATGCAGATACCCCTGACAATCCCATGGCTATTAATAAGGCCTGGCTCCCCGTGGGATAATGTCAGGATGCTAACCCCTGTTGAGAGGTCCAGTGATGAGTTTGTGTTTTAGTTTCCACCCCGCATGCTGAGAGATGAACCTAGTCAGCGTCTGCCCGAGCACGTGTGCATGAGAGAAAGACTAGACTGAGAAATAGCAGAGCTCCCTGTGATAATAAGAAGGGGGAAAACTCTATAGAAACTATATCAAAACATGAAACGCAGCGGGAACAATAAACTAGATTTCATGGAAAAAGGTGGGAACTGTAACATCAGGTGTCAAGAGACTCTAGGAATATACAGAGGAGCTGTTACACCGGGAGGAGAGATGGAGGGAGAGAAAACAAGCTCTGAGGGAAACCAACCATCTACATAAACATTCAAAGTGTCAGAAAACACACATGAAAGTATGTTAAATCTATTTTATTTTTCTTAGCTTGGGTGAGTTGGGCCGTACGAGAAGCTCCAGTCCCGAGGGTCCTCCTCTACTTTTAGGCATACGTGCGGTTTACCGAGCAGCCACTCTCTGGCATGTTGGCGCTCGCTCACAGCGGCAGGTGAAACTCTAAATTGCACCAAATGTCGTTTGAGGGCTATTATCTAGCTCAGAGTGCAGAGCGGTGTCGCTGGCCACTGGCATTTGAAATGAATCCTTTAAATCAACCGCTCGCAGGATTAAGTAGACTAACGATACAAAAAACATGCCAGGTTGCCATTTCACTAAAGGTTGCTGTGTGTGTGTGTGTGTGTGTGTGTGTGTGTGTGTGTGTGTGTGTGTGTGTGTGTGTGTGTGTGTGTGTGTGTGTGTGAGAGAGACACTCGCCACAATGTTCCAGATCATTCAAGCATGTCGCCATGCCAAGGAAAAGGTCACTTAGACAGCGTTTTTCTTTCTGTCTCTCTGACGGTGATGTAAGACAACACTTACCATCACAACAACTTGGATGAAAAATGGTTTTGAAATCAAGGAAAGGGGCGTTAAAGAACGGAGAATCTAGAGGAAGAAAAGAGGGAAGATGTAAAGGACAACATGATGGAATGAAAGCCAAGAAAGGACCAGCATGCATCCTTCTTGTTGCAGGAAAAATATGGGAAATCAAAACAACAAGCCTCTCCCTAAACCTTAATTAGCGAGACGTATGAGCTACAGACTCTTGTCTCTTCCTGTCGTTAATGTCTTTCCACCATCGCTGGCCGACAGACAAGGACAGAGACCAGTAAATATCAGGTCACCATGACAGGCACTGGCACAAAATGTACTGGGACAAAGGCCTCACACCATTGCCCCCCGCAAGCCCAGTATACAGTATAATTCTACTGTATTATACTGTTCTGTACAGTAGGCACACATCCCCTAACAGCACCACCGCTTTATTCTCTTCGGTTCTCCTTCCAGAGGAATAAACATGCCGGCAACACGGGCCAAAAATAAAAAAAACTCACACGTTCAACTTTGCACAATGCATTTACACAATTGCAGTGTGTGCAATCGCAAGCCCTCCTAGCACTCATGCTTCAAAGGGCCTGATCCGTTCGCAATGTCGTGCACCTAAATGAGAAACTGTATGTATGAACTGCCTGTCACAACCAATCATGCAGGCGCACTGTGGCGTCCTCGCTGCCACAAACTCAGTTATGCATTCAGGACAAAATGTACAGGATGGAGATTCAACAAGAGACAAAAAGACAAGACTAAAAAAAACCATCTTCTCCAAAATGCCTCCATAATATCAGTGCAAAATATAGCCATCTGGATTGTAAACTTCCTATAAAGAAACTGCACAAAGCTGCCCTCTTGCTACGCCCTTCTTTAAGCAATTTTAATTTTTAATCACAAGCAAGCAAACACCGTGTGCAGACTCCCAGAGCTTAACCACACCTTTGTATGGCATACAGACTAAACAGTTGGTTGGCTCTGGCACAATATTGAATTACTTGACATGCTCGTGCTGCAAAACACTACACAGTAACAACAACATCCTCTCACAACAGACCTCTGTTGTTTTTCCCGTTTCACATTCGTCCACCAGAGGGCTTTACTGAGCATGCAACCGCCTCACCTCAGCTGCAACCGTGAGGCTGTTAAAGTTAAGAGATTTATTGCATGGAATACATTTGCTCGGACTGACACATCAAACAGGAAACAGTGGAGGTGGTTGTGAGAGTAGAGACCAGCATTTGCAGACACGGGGAGTCAAAACATGTGCCAACATGCTCTCTAACATGTGACCGTAAGAAAGGAACCTGTTGGCTGTCATTCCAGTGAAAAAGTTCAACAAAACGCTTGGCTTTAACGCAGATACCTCCACGTAGTGCATTGCAATTCTGCACGATTTCTTTTCTGCACAAACGCCAACACCACCGCGTAAACAAACACGACAGAAACAACATAGTCAAAAGAGGTCTGACTGCCAAACAGGGGCGTGGGTAATGCAATGCCTGGGACTGTTGCTGCAAACTGCGTTAGAAATAACTGCAATAACAATGTCATGGGATGTATTTAAAGTTGATCATTTGCAAAGCTGCCGTGGAATGCAAAAATAAATCACCATCACAATTCCTGGAGTGGCAGAACACATATTTTCAATGTGAACAGATTAATATTATTTATTTATTTTTAAATGGAGAAGAGGTTGACTTAAAATCTAGTTAACATATTTACTTGGATTAGTAAACTCTTTGAGCCAAGTTTCTACAGCTGGCCAACTGTTATCCCCATCCAGCCTCCCATCTAATGATTGATTTCGAAAATGGGAATTACAGCAGCAGCGTGCACTAATTCCCAAGTAACTGAGACATCATGGTAATAAAATAAATAAAAAAACACTGTTTGATCATAAAAACACAAGAGGAGCTCTAAACGTAGCTACAACTTCATATATTTCTCTTGAAAGATGAAAGATTAAAGATGCGAGGTCCCCATGTGGTTCAATTCAACAGCAACAAAACACACTGACTGCAGGGCCTTATCTTCCCAGCCAGGCAAACAAGCACGTATCTGGTGTGTTATATATATATGGGTGGCTAGATAAATTAAGCAGGATCTTTTACAATTAAATAAAGCAAGAGAGGCATCAGGAGGAGGAAGAGGAGGAGGAGGAGAGGCAGCAGAAGGTGTGCAGCTGCTACCCAGACGCCCATGTGCAGCGCTGGGGTGGAGGGCAGCGAGTGGTGGGTTGTCCGGGCATGTTTGTGTGAAGGGGTGTGTGTCGCAAACAGCAGCGGGCCTATTTGGACGTGAAGTAGCACATGCAAGAGAACAATCCAAGCACGCAAACCCGCGTGGTGGCCTAAAAGCTTTAATTACCTCCCCAGTTGTTTTCCTCAGTAAGCGCTGTCAGGTCCAGCCGAGGCACGTCCTCGCAGCCGTCGCGGTCCGAGTCCGAGCCTCGCACCTCTCCTCCGCCGACCCTGCCCGTGTCACAAGGGACGGGCGACTCCTGGATCTTCATCCTGAACGTCTGCACAACCATGAGAGGACGGAGAAGAAAAAAAGAGCGCTCAACGACGATGACCAGCCCGTGAAACACACTCTTTAAGTTGAGCCACACACACTCCCACCGACCGGCCCTGCCCCGAGAGAGGGGGCTGCTCCCGGCTGCTGATTGGCTGCCTCTGTGGTCAAAACATCCGCCCATCTGTCTTTGACCGTGTATGTGTACGTGCGTGTGTGCACGTGTGTGCGCGTGCGTTTGTGTGTGTGTTTGAGAGAGCAGGGAGGCTTTGGCTCCGCCTCGTCTTCCACCCATTGGAATCCCTCCCTCCCTCCTTCCCTCCCCTCCCTTGTTTTCTCTCTCTACAGTAGTCCTCCATGCTTTCTCTCCTCCCCTGACATGTATGTATTCCCCACCCCTCGCGCGTCTGTGGACTTGTTTGTTTCACGGCAGCAAGAGCAGAAGGGAGGGGTGCAAGGGTGTTGGAGAAGGACAGAGGGGAGGGAGGGGAGGACAAAAAAAAAAAAAAAAGCAAACTGATCGTGAGCCAACACACGTAGGCTGACAGGGTGATTTAAAAAAAAATGAAATCTCCTTATCCGTCCCTCCCTGCAGACAAACACCCATATTAAAGCCGAGGGGCTCTGTGTAAGCCTCCTTCTCTTTCTCCTCTCTACTTCCTCTACTTCCTCCTGCTGCTCACCCACCACCATCATCCAGCAGCAGCCTCTCCTCTCGACCTTTCACCTCTCAAACTTTCTCAAACTCCACGTTGCTTCACCTCAAAGTGGTGCATCCAAATTCAAGCGTAACGTTAAAATACAAGTACACTCAGCAGCTCATGTGTTTAGATCGTGTCCACGGATCACTTAGCATTAAGCCTACCGGGTCCCATTTCCTCTGCCTGGGCGTGGGACCAAGCTATTTTTAGGAAAAACAGATCAAGACGCACAGCTACTAGACCTCATAAATGCCACACATGGCTTACTGGAAGGGGTGCCCTTGAATCCGGTCACAACAGCCCTTGTTTGTGTTTTATTGTTAATGATACTAAGTAGTAGTTGTTGTTGTTTTTGGCAGTTCCATGTGAGATTAGTGGGCGGCAGCGTAATTAGTCTCAGGTGTGTGTGCTCCTGTGCAGAAGCGAGGCCCAAAACAGGGGAGTTGTCCCATCTCGATAAATAACTTTGATGTAACGGAAATGGTTAGTGGCATTAGTGTCCAAAGAACATGCAGCCTGTGATCAACAATAGCAGAAATGTCCACTAAGCAGCTCTCGCCGTCACGTCCCCTCAGCGCACCGTAAATAAGTACACACTGCACCAGCTCACTCGATCAACATTCAAGATCCCATAATCACAGATACACACACGCACACGCACACGCACACACACACAGACAGAGGTATATTCCTCTCAATAACATTAACAACACAAACAAATTATCGGTCTAACAAACAAAACATAAGGTCAAGTTTCTTTGGGGGGAGAAACTATTGTTTTTCAAGATCAATGAAGATCCTTCATGCTCAAGTAGTGAATTCACAGGTGTGTTAATGAGCCAATTAGCACCTTTTTGAATGAATCAAAAACGATTGTAACAAGTGTTACGTGGGCAGATTCCTATATTTATAGACTTTTAATTACATCAAGTTTATTAGCATAACAGCAGTCTGCTCAATTAACTTGTATTAATCAGAAAGTTTTTTGATCAAAGAAGAACTTTGTTGTTAATTGGCTGTTTGTGTCTGCTTTGTTCTGAACTCCTTGCTTGTTAAACTTTATGTGGCTTCTTGTTAAGTGCTACCGTCACGCATTTAAAGTATGGACTCATTAGGCTTTGAAGCAGAAGAGACCACCGGGTGAATGTTGTCAGAGGTAGGAGAGGTTGAGGCTGAATAACATCTCGTCACATCATGCGTCCACAATTATGTCGTCTTCCTTTGAGACTTCAAAAGGGGCCGAAAAGTTTCTTCAGAAAGCTGCACTTTCACTGTCAAAACCTTTTATATGCAAATGTCTGTGGACATGTTTATTAGGCATGTTAAATGTAATGACTGCACTGTGATGAAACACATCAGTGCTGGTGTTAATTTATTTCTTACGAAATTCGTACAAATTTGCATTTAATGGTTGTAAAGTGGCTGACAACGGCATCCACTGTTTTAAATCAGCCCTAATCGAGCAAGGCCTATTCTGAGATAAGAGTCGACCGTTTGGGTCTATTCGACATCTTTTTTTCTTCACATTAGAAAATCTGGTTAATCAATGTTAATGATTGATTATCTGGAGATAGCAAAGTGCTTTCCTACTCTGTGACAAAAGTGTGTGGATGAAGCATTAAGCCAATCACTGGCAATCTCATTTAGAGAATGGGTAGTTAGCTAACTCCGCCATGTCTTCATGCTAATGTTACATTGCTATATAGCAACTAAAAATCGGGTTCATTTTTATGATGTTTTTAATGAATTAGTTCAGAAGCTGGCCCCCACTCTCATCTTCCAGATTTAGGGTGTGAGACAGGGGGATTGTGGGGGATTCTCGTCTTACTGGCTGTCAGATAAACAATAAATCCATCGATAACAGTGTTCCATGCAGTGGGTGCACTTGGGCTCAGACTTGGGGGTGAATTTACACTTTAAAAGCAAATTGATAAAATATTTGCATTTTTCTTCTTCTTTACGTTGATGATTCATTTATCTACTTGTTTGAACTGATTAATCAATCTCTGAATCACTGGCATCAGGCATCAGTGAAGAGAGAGCGTACAATATAACCACCTTCAAGATGTTCTGAGGAGCAACACTGTGGATTAACAGCAGCACAGATGTTACAGGTCAGCATGATCCCGCTGTGTTCAAATATTATTCAGATGCACGTTCCCTGGAACCCCATCACTGTGTTCGCTGACACACACTGGAGCCACGATTACATCACCATGAGAGGTCCAGCTGGTGCAAAGGAGGAGTGAGATAGACAGAGCTACTGTGTCTCTGTGTGTGTGTGTGTGTGTGTGTGTTTGTGTAACAATGATTAATCTGTGTTTGAGGGGTTAAGCACAACCCACATAGAGAGGAATTTAAAGGGCATTTTAGGGAAAAGGCATGTTCCACACGTGACACAACATATAACCTTGGACACACACACACACACACACAATGTCGAGGATTTGGCCTGACATAAGCTTCCTGTCTGATAGCTTTGTTTAATTTTTGCTCTCCCATACAGGCTACATGTGTTTGAGCAATCTCCACACACTCATTTTGTAAAAACACATGCACTCACTCACACACACAAAAGTAACTCATCAAGCTGCAAAATAAAATCCACGCTAATGTTTACATTGGCATATAATTGATATGTCAATGTTACATTAATCTTTAAAGACAGCCAACCCAACCTGCACATGTGAGCTGCTTGAAAACTCTGCAGCTGTTCTCAAGCAGCTCAACATCAGAAAACTCATTTTTGTGATGTTGAGGGTACAACATGTTCTGAAGGTGTGTGAGTTTACAGGGACGGAGGCTTCAACAAGGCACAGACTGACACACTAAGACATGCAACACAACAGCACACTGAGATGAAGGTGTTGTGTGTTTCATGTTTAAAAAAAACTTGTGAAACAGAGGTGTTTGTCCTGAAATATTTTTTAACAACTCAGCATACATCATCCATTATTGTTTAGTTACAATTTCATAAAAATGTGTGTAATGAGTTAAAGGCAATGTTTATTTTATTAACTGTTCAAAACACAAATATATTAAATTATATATGGATATTATATATGTTTTGCATTTTTGCTTGAGAAATGATCTACATTATTATAAAACAATTTTAAAATAATATTCTGTCAATCTACTAATTGGTTAGTACAGTAAATAAGAGACCTCATAATGACGTCAAGATGACCAAAATACTGTTTATATAAGTCAAATTAACAGCATATATACACTCAGGGTATGAAATTAAAAAACATTCTTTTAAATGAGCCTCAAGTGAAGAGGTCCCCAAACTGCACACAGAATCAGTCTATTAATTAATCTAACTCATCTTAGCGGAGAGACAAAGATGGTGTGATGGTAACACCCGAGTCTGTGTGATAACCCCGGACTTCAGTGACCAGCTGAGCGGCTGTTGGACCGGCGTCCTCTCAGAGCGGCGCCATGCCGGCTCCAGATGGCCGCTCAGTGGCAAAGGGTGCTGGTGGTGGCCGAGCTACTAAAACCCATCTGGGCTGCTTAGAAAGGGATCCGCCATATTTGTATTGGCTGCATGATTCTGTTCAGTGGCACTGGTCCAGATTCAAACTGGAGACGAGCAGATGGAGAAGGTGACTTGTTTCTTTGTGCGCTCTCAGACAGCAACACAAAACCTCCTGACTTTCCACAATGTTTTGAACAGCTGGCTGAGGAACTACTGGATGTCTGTGGGAAAATCCCTTTTTGTAAGAACTCTGAAAACCTCCCTTTGTTGAAAACGAAATTTGATGTTGTGTGAAACTGCAAGTTTCTGTTCAACAAATCAGTTGTGGAAGTGTCACAAACACTGACCAGCATGAGAGCAACAAGGTGTTGTGACGGTTAGTGTCCCACTGGTCCCAACAAACATCACTGGTGAGAGCTTTTCCACATGCACATTCGGTTTTCCACTGCTTTTGGTTAAGTCTGGGCGTATTTATTGATCTTGTGTAAAAAATAAAAAAAATGAAGAACTTTGCCAAAATAGCCCAGCATAAAACTTGCAAAATTATAATTTGAATCAGTAACTTTTTAAAGAAAAGTACAAGTCGGAGCAAACTTTTGATACGATGGGAACTTGGAAGTTTTAGAAACTTGGTGCTGCTGACACATTTCAGTCAGGACCAAAACAGTATTGAGATTCAATATCCAGACCTTCCCTTTCTTTCACATCCGTCTCCCCAAAAATTGGAGACACAATATTTCTCCAGTGGCAGATGCATGAAACTGTACAAACCATCAGACAAACGGAGGCTCATTGGAAAGGAATCTTGAACTTGAACTTACCTGTTTAGGAGAAGAAATGCCATCTTTTCTTGAAATGTCAGTCCTGAAAATCCAACAGAGAAACCCCTTAAGCAAAAGAATCTTTGACTGATCCCAACAACCAAGATAGTATATCTTCCAGTCAGAAACCTCACACGATGTACACATATACTATATATGATATATACATATATCTTGGCTGCCGTCTTTATCAGATAAAGTGTAGGCTATAAACATCACAGTAGGCCCAAACGGTCGCTTTAGATAATGGCAGCCAGTAGCTTATCAATGTAAAACAAACATTCAGGTAACCGGCGCTGAAAGTGATGAGAACAAGATATTTCACTTTTATGACTTTATTAAAATGTCTCAAAGGGATCAAGTTAAGGTTTTAAAGAGCTTACTCGTTGTCAAATGCCTCCATGTGGTTCGCTCCGGGTCTCTCACCAGCACATTCCTTGAACTGGAAAAAGACACAATTTAAACATAAATTAAATATGGATTATCTACAGAGCTGATTTTATGAGCAGTTTTCCCATCAAAATGAAACAATGTTATGTTGTATTAGCATATTTCATTAAAAACAATGATAGCTTTTATGAACCTTTTGGGATTTTCATATTCATTCTTATTAGAAGTTACTGGTGCTAATCATAAATATACAGTGTTGACAGTATGCTGTTATTTCTACTAATCTTTATTTGTAAAGCACTTTTCAAAAGGTTTACAAAGTACTGAACAAGCTGATGTACGTAAAGATCACTTTGAATTCCTGCTCATATTATATGAAATATTAAACGGGTTATTATGATTGCATTTATTAACCTTTTTGAATGCTGAACCATAAAGACTGACATTTTTTTTAAACTTAATTTCACTTTGATTTAGATTTAATGGCAATACAATCCATAGTTGTTGAGGAGTTTCACTCAAAACCACAAATATGAACCTCAAAGTCAGACAGAGACTAGTGTGGAATAGTGCAATTTAACAATAACATGTATTAACTATTCAATATGGAGGTAGCTGTACACAACACACACATTAACTGGCAAAAAGATCATATAAAAACAAAAATGCTGTATATATTCCATCATGCTGTGCAATGAAACGCAGCATAAATCCCACCCCGGACACTTCCAGAGCTCCTGATTCCTCTCAGTGGCTCTTGACATAACAAGCTCACATGCTCTGTTCACACCGACGCAGACGCTCGCCAGCATCAACCACTCGGCACCGCGGCCGCCCGGCCACTCAGGAGTGTGTCAGCCATCGCCTATAGGACGCAAGTGTGCCGAAGCATCGAAAGTAATCGGCCCTGTTGCTTAAATTGTTGGCACGAGGGTTCAGTTGTGAGTGTAAGCGAGAGTGCTGAACTTTAATTTAGCGCAAATTAATTATGAGCCGAGTGTGAATAATAATCTTGCTTTCATGCAGCTGCAGTGTAAGAAGAGAGTGTGGAGACCGGATCACGTTACTGAAGCAACACGGTTCACACCATGTCCTCCTCGAGCTTTCACACACTCCTCGTATAGACGCTACGATACAACTGTTGGGTATGACTCACTGCATCTTGGTTGGCAGGGGAGAGGTAGCTGAGCAAGTGTTTCATCATCTGATCATATTGTACTCTCTGATACAGGTACTAGAGTGTATTAGGGTTTCAACTAAGGAGTATTACCATTGATTAATCTAATGAGTATTGCTGTTAAAATGTTAGAATAGTAAAATAAAGTGGAACAAAAGAATATTTTATTATTGTTTCTTATAAACTGACTTTTACAATGAATCAGTTATTATCATCGGCCTATTGACTAATTGACTAATTGAAATAATACTCATGTATTGATGCGACATCTAAGTTTTGCTGTTGATTCAAATCTTACATTTTTTGATCAAAGAAAAAATAAATAAGAGTACAAATCTAATGTCAGCTTTCGCTGCATTACAGCTTCCGGTATTTGGTGCTATGTCGGGACTATAAACCAAATCATATGACAAATTTGTTATTTTCCAAATCATGAGAGCAGCATCTCTATCTGTTGACAAATTTCTCATACTTCAGAAGACAATGAAACATTCAGAGGCTTCAGAAAACAAGTAAAATATCAAAGTAACATTCATTAAAAAAAGATTAACATTTAAATGTATTTCAATCATTTCCCGTTCACATGATACAAATACTGAGCGCTCAACAGTGCTCAGTCGCTCTCCGGTGCATCATCATCCTCGGAGGAAAAAAGCTGCAGATAATTGAGCACTCGTAAGTGGCCCCTACACTTGCACTGCTTCTGGAAAAAGTGGTTTACAATGAGAATGGCAGGGAGCAATTAGACAGCTGCATCTTGCTTCTTGTCATCTTCCAACTCGCCGCTGTCCGCATTTAGTGATTCTTGTTATCTGCAACTGACAATTATTTGCAGTGAGTCAGAAATAAGGACGACTGGGAGATTGAGGTGATTGATTGAACAACCAATCTGCATCACAGGTGCATTATGGGAGAAGATCGGTGGTGATGCTGTTGATACTGTTGTTGGTGCATCGAATTAGCAGAAATATTAGAATTCACTACAATCTAAAATAGCCATGATATTGGGACATCTGGAGAAAAAAAAAAAAGGTTTTGAGCTTATCCACCGACCTAAACCGACTGACCTGTCACAGTGAGAGAAAAGAGGAAAACAACAGGGAAAGAAAGCTGTCAAAAAAAAAACACGAGTGGGAGAGATGCTGTCAAGATGGTGACAAATCCCAACGATAGGAAGAGCCGAGGAGAAAAGACGGGATGACTCACTGTGTGGGCGTCCTGGTTGTGTGCGAGCTGCACCAGTGTCGGGCTGTGTTTCCACTTCCTGGGTTTGGGGGTTCGCTCGGCGTGACCGCTCTGGCCTCCCTGTGAGTCCACGCTGCCGCCTGAGTCCTCCCCCACGCTGCTCCCACTGCTCCCACTGCTCCCACTGCTCCCACTGCTCAAGGGGATGTTCTCCTTGTTGGTGTCTGCTCGGACGGACGCCGCTCTGCTCTCGGGCGGAAAAGAGGACGGTCAGGAAATGAGTGATCGGCTGTCCATCTCACTCTCTCTGCTGCACACTGTCCTCATCAGCTTGACATTGGGTGAAATGTTGCAGGAAACTGAGAGCCAAGGTCGTCCTGATAACTAATTCACATGCGCTGTTTAGCTTTCGCGCTAATTCTATTTACCGTCCACGGTCTTGACATTTTTCGGCCGCCTTTGGACGGACGCACTCCTCTAATCCATGTCTCACTCTCAGACTCTAGCATATCTCCATCAACAAGGATTAGTGTCTGACTGCGATGACTCCAGTTGTTATGACTGTGCCGTGTCTCTGTGGACGAGTTCCCGCACAGCACGAAACCTTACGAGTGATTACGGTCGCCAAAAACTGGGGGTAATGGCAGCGCAGTGAGGCCAGGATTTAGTGATGAATGCCATCTTACTGTGCTTTATTAAAAAAAAAATATTCATCTGAGTCGTTTCTGTCTGTCTTCATATTTCCTATATTTTTGTAGTGAACTTTGCAGTGAACTTTAGTCTTGCAAACCGCCACCAATCTCATGCTGGTGCTCTCAAGTGCCAACATCATGCCCACAACTCATTGTACCTGTTTCTTTCTCCGTGTCTTTGCCCCTCCTGTTGCTCTCTCTGGTGTCGACGTCTCTGGCGAGCAGAAGGCGTCGGCCTCGGAGAGGGTGGACGTAGTAACCACTCACAGTCCTCCGCGCTTTGATCCCCTAAAGGGTTTCCATCGAAGAGGTGCTGCTCCACCGCTGAGCGAATCGTCCTGTCCAGAATACTGAAGGACCAAGAAAAAAATGTCATTTAATTACAAGTCAAACATAACAAATGATCTCAAAATAAACTATGACGACAGTAATAAAGTGAACTCACTTTCCCACATCTGGTCTGAAGTGGACCGGAGAGAGGTGGTTACTGAAAGGAACACATGGGGGGAAGAAGAGTAAGAGCTAGGGTAACAGGTGGTCATAACAGGTCACTGAGCAACGCTGAAAATCCCCCAGGCTCCGGTTCTGGCCCTCGGTGATCGAGGCATCTCGTGTGCCTGAGTGAGTGTTAACTTCAGCTGTGTTCAGAGCATAAGTAGGTCCTCTGAGAGCTAAGTGGCCGGCTTCTATGACTACCCGTCTAAGTCTGACAATAGAGTACATGGTCAACACTCTCCATGCTGATCTCTGGCTTCATCGATAGCTTTCTTTTCTTCGATCACCCGGCATGTTATCTGAAGTCATAAGCAATGGTTGTTCTATTTGAGTATATCTAACTATGTATAAAGATATAAAGGCAACATTAAACAGTAAACATTTTACGGTTTGGCAGCTGTTCTTTTTCTCTTCTATTAAAGTCGAGGACATTTCTTATCACAACTCTTAAGAGCCAAAGTACCATTCTCAGGAATTCGGTTTCCAATTGTTTGGCCATAAAGGATATTTTTGTCCCATCGGTTTCTTATGGATTTCTTATTCTGTCCATATTCTAAGCCAAATGAGTAGAAAATACTGAACAGTAAATCTGCGCACCTCGTCAGTTGGAGTACAGCTACCTCAACATTTATAAGGGTGACCTCAGGAAATCTTCCATGAACAGTGGTGTTGACAGTGACAGCACAGCGGATAAAGGGAGAGATAACAACAGAGTGATGCTGTGAAGGTGACTGTGGAGAACTCGTGTGCGATGCCGTGGACACGCACGGACATTATCAAAGCTGTAAGCGGGGAAAGCAAATCGTTTAAAAGAAGTGGCACACTGTGTGATAACCAGATGACCCTTTTGATGAGCTTAACTAAATCAAATCATAAACTTGGGGCAGTAAATGTTTTAACTGTTTTTCATATCTGTGCTCATGACCGGAGAGATCATTCAATTTCAGTTCAGGCTCTCAGGTGCTCCAGAGGCAGCAAGCAGACGAAACCGCTCGATTATCTCCGGGCACAGCGGGAAAAACATCAGCCCACTACCTAATAATAGACTTGGCACTGAACGCAACAGGTTAAAGCAACAGAAAACGCTTTAATGGCTTACTAATGTTGACTAGACCGTAATGCCTGCTAATGTCAAAGTCATGAATCCATCAAGTGCAGTGGGCTCATTAAGCCCTGAATTACGACAGAAGGTTCAAGATATATCCAAAACCTTTGAGGACTGTCCTCTAGTCTGCAATCTGCTCTTGATATAAAACTGATGAGAGGGTCCATTATATAACTGGAATATGTTCCAGGGGAAGACGGTTATTAGACCTTGAGAAATGCACTGTGTTGCAATTTCAACTCTGACCCTGTTACAGTTTGAGGCAGTGGCTCCCAATGTTATTGGATCGTGACCATTTAAAACACAGCACAGTCTATTTGTGACTGCTTCTCCCAGGTCAAAGCCTTTGTATGGACCGCTGTGAGCAACCGATGAATGATTTTCACTTCTCAGATAGTTAAAATTATTGTTAAATGTAGGTGTTAAATGTAGCCAGAAATAAAAGGAAGTCAGAAAGTCATTTTTTTCTATCTTTAATCATGTTGTGATGTCATTTTATTTGTGGTATTTCATTTATTCTATTGATTTATCTTGGGGCCCTGTAGGAGTACAGCCCTCCTTGTTGGGAATGACTGCTTTAATGATTATCTGTTCAAATATATTTAGATTGAATCTCTAACAGAGGCAAGTTTCTTTAACGTGGCCACATAATTGGCTCATTCGATTCTGATAAAACTGTTCAAAGCAAAAAGATTATTTGGACCATTTTTGTGTGCGCTTGGACCATTTTCTTTATGCTTGGGTAGCAAAGTTGTATTACAAAAACTCCATATGTGGTGAGCTGGACTTTACAAGACTTTCCTGACTCTGAAATACACAAACTCTGTGAAAGTGAAACGTAACGTTGTGAACACCAACAACACGCTGTTTGTTTTACATGGGACACTAACACCAGTCTCTTCGATCTTGGTTTGATTTATTCTCCCTCCATGTTTTTAGTTTATATACAACGTCATCACACACGGAGCATCTAATACTGGGTCTAATAATGACGCTGATGGGTTTACATGGAAGTTACTTGAAAGCCTGGTCTGTCTCATACAGACGCTCAAGAGCGCCTTCTGCGTCAGTATCAGACGCTGAGGGGTGCAGGGTTGACAAGCTGGGGATGAGTAAACCAAATACATTTTAACTAAAGATGTAAACGTGTGAAACCACTCGAACATGAGACAGTATTGTCGCCTAGTGTGCAAAAATGAGTCTGAGTCATAAACTACTTGCAAATGAGACCATAAGGCAGGAAGGATGAGCCATGGCATCAGGAGTCTGAAGAAGCGTATCTCTTGTTGTATCTTGTTTTTGGTGCAGCACCTATACGGTCACTCAAAACATATAAATATGACAATAAATGTGTTGTTTGTAAGTATAACATTTGTCCGGTCATGGTCCAATTTATAAAAAATGTTGCGCTAATGATATTATTTTTGGATTGTATTCTCCATGTGGCAAATGTATTGCCTCTGCTCCAGTAACACAGCAGGCAGAACAACGTCGAGAGAACAAAATAAAAAAATGTCAGCTACAAATCCTGACGACGAGGTGCAGGGAGCATAAATGTTTGCATACTACCTCGTTTAAATATGTGCAAATAAAACAGGAGCTCCGTGCTCTTTCGCCCTTTGCAAGCTTTGAGAATTACAGAATTTATGAAAGGTTAGGAGCCACAAAAAAGTTGTGAAATCCTCTTTGTAATGTTCTCCTTTAGATGTGTGATTCCTGATCCGCACACGTGTTCTTCAAATAAGATTGAAACCAAAAAGTGCGACCCAGTTTTCCAGTCATTCGGTACATTCAATCTATTGCGGCCGTCCGTGTTGAAATGCTGCACCGAGATCTAATTCTTCCCGATCTTATACTTTTCCACTGTGTTGATGTAGATGTCATTGAAAACTGAACATGTCAGAACATCAAAACTTTTTGAAGAAGAGGACTTCTCTTTTATTTACCAGCGTGGTATTTCTTCTTTGGGCGATGCTCATCAATGCCATGTACTGTATATTAGCTAATAATTATCTACAATATCAATAAATACAAGGTCCCCTTTTGCTCGACATGAGACGTTTTTGCTCTTTTCTGTCGGCAGGCATCTCCACTTCGGTCTCATTTAGATTTATGAATGGCTCCAACCTGCTTTCCATTTGTAATGTCAGGGTTGTTTAGGGTCTGTGTTTATGCCCACAGCTGGCTGTCCGCCAGATGTCCAAGGTCAAAGTTAGCAGAGCTAAATCCATACAGTATTGCACTTATCTTTAGATTCCCAGGGTACCTAAGCAAGTAGAAACCCCATCACAGCACATAAATCCACTGGTTTCACTTCAGTGAGTCAAGGGTAATTTATAGTGGCATTTCCAACGTTGTTAAGTGGATTTCTGATGAACTAACTCACCAGCAAACTCACCAGGCTTGTCGTCATCATGAGGTTTTCAAAGAACCATCAGAGATTTCAGGAAGTCAACTGCATCTGACTCATAACCCCCATAAAACCACAAATGGTTTAGTGTTTTGGACACAGCCACCGCTTCCCCCTTTCTCCAGCCTTAAGATACGCGGTCCTTCTCCTGGAAGCACATTTATATTGAACTGGGTGATAACAATCTTTTGACTTTGACAGATAAAAAATATGATTGTTGAATTAGTGTCATTTTACCAGTCAACAGCATTCTTTTAGTTTTCAGTTTTATGGTGTCAGTAAGGTTTACTGAGCTCTTAAGACAGGTCTGTAATGAAATGATAGGTCTGAAAGTTGAACGGTGTTATTTCTGTTTTGCAGAGTGTGATTTTAAAAAGCCAGCAGTGCAAGTCTTTGTTTTACAAGAGCTTAAAGTTTGCTTCGTATAATCGCTTCATTCAGGACCTTCGAACTAAGAAAATTGCTCTGAAAATAATAGTAAGAACAAAATAACATGTTTCCATAGTTGTGTCTGTGTATAGTGTTTTAAAGTCAAGTGTTCTTTAAGGCATAAAAAGCAAGGAGGAAACAACTCAAAGCCTCTATAGCAGAAGCTTATAGCAGTTAAATCCCCAGGTGTGTCCATTCAGGTAATCCAGTATTACACCACAGTTAGACACTAGCCAGGACCTTCACAGTCTCTGGTCAAAAATGATGATCCATTTTGGATTGGGCCGAGGTTGAGCTCCTCTGTGGCCGCCTGAGAGTCTTTGTATGTGCAAGAATGCAAGTAGACTCCAGCAGAAAGAAAGAAAGTCTGTGTGTTGCGTATGTGACAAAGTACAAGCAGGCCATGGAGTAAGTCATCAATCAACGTGAGCCAGAGAGAAGGAAACTATCACAAACATTAGTCTTAGTCATTTAGAGATGACACAGACTAGTGCTGCAACAAATGACTTCATTAGCAATCGATCCATACAATTGATTAACCTTTTAGTTTACGGTATAAAAGAGCCAAAGACAACATCTTCAAAGGGCTTATCTCGCCCAAGAAATAGTCCAAAACTCACAGAATCGTTTACAAATACATAAAACAAAGACATGCATCGCATTTGAGAGGCTGAAAAAACAACAACTAATAATTGCTATCAGCGCAGCTCTGAGGAGGCACTGCTCTCAGTTAGTTCACCACCTCGGTCCAGCCTCAAATGGCCCAACAACTATTGGATTTTGTACAGATGTTCATGGTCCCAAGAGGATAAAGTCTATAGACTTATAGATCCCTAGGCTTTTGCTTTAGTGACACCATGGGGTTGACATTTGAGTTTTTTTGTGAAATCTAGATGGATTCTCATGAACTTTGAAATCCCCTGGGGATTCATTGTAATCATTTTGGGGATCCCCTGACTTGCCATCTAGCACCGCCATCAGGTCAACATTTAAATTGGTTTTGTTCATGAACAATGACGTGCAAAATGTAAAACATTCCTATGAATCGTGTGTATACATATGCATGTGCACACCTGTGTCTGTACATGTCATATAATGAGTTATTGAGACCTGTGAAATGTTTAAAATGGGCTGTCACTGTGAGTAGTTTTGTAATATTTCATCTCCATGTGCACTGAGAAAGCATGCTGAGCACAGTGATTATGTAATGCATGTAATCCCACACCACCGTTAAACATGTTATTGTTATGTATTATATACTACACATACCACTACCACATGCCCAGGACTTGGATTAGCGCACTAACAGGGACCTTTGACTTTCCATCATGCATGAAACACGTTGTGTTTTATTACATCATAACTGAGACAATATGTTCCAGTTAAAGCGCATTATTCTGGCTACTCTGGCTATTGTCCTGTGAAGCTTTTGTCCTGCGTCTATTATTTTTTGTATGGAAATAACAACAAAAGGCTTGATCTGCACTGGGCTGGAGCCTTGTCAGCTCTAAGGTCATATCAGCAAACAACACTCCAGTCAAAATGTGCCAACTCCGAATGATTAACTGAGGAACCAGCCGTTAACACTTGCTGGACAAGCTGCTGAGTTATTAAGACTTGAGTACAACATATACTGAAGGCAAAATAGGAAATGATGACAGTAGGGTCTTTGATGATTAACAGGTGATTACCGCTCAGGTGTGGCCGGGCTGTGCTGGAACCTTATCAGTCGCACATGCTAAAGCATGAGGCGTACTGAACGTTTGAGACGTGCGTTGTCATTTCATTCACTTCTATGGGTTCATTTTTAGGTACTAATGAAAAATATGAAGACAAAGAAATGATATTAAAATATAATAAATGTTGGTTTCACGTCATCAGAAATTGAGGCTGCAACTAACAATTATTTTCGTTATCAATTAGTTATGAATTATCTTTCTGATTAGTCTACAAAGAATGGCAACAATGGAAAAAAAACATCCATCGTAAAACACCAAATATATTCTGTTAATAATAATCCAAAAATATTTGGCAATCTTTCACTGTTTATGTTTGAAAAATGATTGAAACCATCATCTACATAGTTGCTGACAAATCGATTAAGCTTGATTTATTATTATTCCAACAATGTTCAATTCGACCATAAAGTCTTTCTGTGTCTGCACCCAGAGGTGTCATCCAACTCTGTCAGCTTTCTAACACAGAGCAGGAAGGCCTACCTCAAGTAGAAAGGCGATATTGGCCTATCTTCTTCTTGGGAGCTGAAATATGAAATCAAAAGCACATAATTAATGATCGTGCAGGATGTGGCCATGAGGTGCTATGACATATAAGCATGAAGCCCCCTACTCTGCATGTCCCTGGGGCTGACAATAGGGGCATAAGACTGTCTTTTGTCTGCAGAATAATAGCCCTGCAGTGCAACAGATCAGAGCCTTTGTGAGCGTGTCTCTGGTAATTATTATGAACCAAGTGAGAAATGGGTGCTGCTCTAAAATATAGGCTGGTTGGTGCCGCTGGATCAATGCCAGCGACACATGATGAAATTATGCAACGCTAAGAGGAACTCAGCGTTGGCACTGCATGTTAAGGTTGCTTAACATTTTCATATCCTGGCACTTACAGGCTAGAAATTGCACAATCACCTAGTCTTGTTTGCCCAAGAGGAGCTGAATACACTATTAGCTTCTCCAAAGTCAAAGCAGGAAGAAAAACACTGCAACCAAACCGACTGCGTCACACATGCAGTAAATAACTGTTAACCTCAGCTGTCTTTTGTTATGATCCATTTATTTACTGTTAAATTCATGAAACTGCAATTTAACCAGATTTAACCAGTTTTCAACACTTTCAAGCTGTCTTTAGCTTTCAAGCTAATTAGACATTAATCTCCACAGTTAATGGCGATTCTTTCACATGTCACGGAGGGAAAGCACAGGTGTAAAGCATGACAATAATGATGGCTGTCATGGTTTACTGGGACACGTGAATAGAACAGAGTCATCGTTTACGTTTATTAGGGACACGTGTGAGTTTCCTACTCTGACAAGTCCAAATGTCTGATGTGAAAAAGGCCGATCTATAAAAGACACAACAATATGACTTTTCATCACTTTAAACTTTATAACTTGACAAGCAAACACGTGTCGAGACAATATGAAAACTAACAATGTTCTTGATTAGCAATTATGCAACAAAAAGGAATTTGGTTATAAAGAAAGTTGACAAACCAGGAACAACAGTTTTAACTGGTCCGCTGAGTATTCATCACAGTGAAGGACAAAATGACAGTGACTGACAGTGTGTGTCTGAAACATCAATAAAGCTGAATTAGGTCCATTGACAGCTATTTTGACACATGGTTAAGTATTATATAATTATTGTATAATAGTAGTTGTATATAATTATACTATAATCTAATCAAAAATGGCAAAAATAACAGCTGTTCCAGCTGTTAACTGGTGGCATCATGTTGGGCTGTTGAAAATTGGGATGGGCCTTTGTCACATCTTTCAGACCTTTTAAAGAACAAATCAAAAAATGGTCTTCAGATTAATTGGTAAAAGAAATGCTCATAAACTGCAGCATTGCTGAGTTGCAATCATCTAAATAATGTCTAATAAACACCAACATGTTTCTGCAATGAGAGTTTCTTGTACTTTTACATTTCAGCAGAAGCTACTAGGAGCAGTCACACAATATTGCTGAAATAAAGCAGCATGAATATTCTGTTTCGTTGGTTTAGTCTTAAAGAGGCACAGGAAGTAGACATGATCAAATTGAAACTATTTCAAATATGCGATAACCTGGCCTACTGTGCCCGTAAACAATAGCTTGCGAACACGTTGAGTCTCAGATGTTCTAAATAAACAGAATAAAGAGTTGTTATTGAGCCGACCATTCCGTGAATGTTTGGTCCTCGGGAGTGTTTTTGGTACTTGACTTGACTACTGTAACGGTGTGTTCACAGGTCTCAGTAAAAAGTCAATCAGAAAGCTGCAGCTGATTCAGAACGCTGCAGCTCGAGTCCTCACTAAGACCAGGAGAGTGGATCACATCACTCCAGTTCTGAGGTCTTTGCACTGGCTTCCTGTCCAACAAAGAATTGACTTTAAAATCCTGCTGCTGGTTTATAAAGCCCTGAATGGTTTAGGGCCTAAATACATTAGTGATCTGCTGCTGCCTTATGAACCATCCCGACCCCTCAGGTCGTCTGGGACGGGTCTACTTTCTGTTCCAAGAGTCAGAACTAAACACGGAGAGGCAGCGTTCAGCTTTTCTGCTCCACACATCTGGAACAAGGTCCCTGAGAGCTGCAGGTCTGCTGAGACCCTCAGCCTCTTTAAATCCAGACTGAAGACCTTTCTGTTTGCTGTTGCCTTTAATTAAACCAGATTCTACATTTCACTACTGCATTTTATATCTTAAACTGCACTGCAACTTTTATTCAATTCTGTATCTATCTATTTCTGCTTTTTGCCTTCTAACTGTTTTTATTGTTTTAATGATTGTTCTTAATTGTTTTTAAATCTTTTATTTTGGATTGTGTAATTGTTTTTAATTGTTTTTAAATCTTTTATTCTGCATTGTGTTTTTATGCTTTTAATGGCTGTATGTGAAGCACTTCGAATCACCTTGTGTTGAAATGTGCTATACAAATAAACTTGCCTTGCCTTGCCTTGCCTTACGTGACGCGCCATCATGTGGCTTACTGTAAGGGGGAGGGGAAACCACTTCGGCCCATTCGGGCAGCACCTCAACAAGTTCAAAACAAAGGATTTAGGTTTCAAGTCAGACTGGAATCGAAATGGGCCAAAGTTCGTTGAACTTTAAAAGTCCTCTCAAATGACACAATGAGCAGGAATCGTGCATGTGTTCCTCCAGCCTTGTTGTAGGAGCAGGCGTGGTTCACCACAAACACCTCGACGTTCTTTTAGAGACTCAGAGGTTTATGTTTTTTCTCCCCACACCCATGTTCTTAGCTGGCGTTACACAGCCTGGCAAGCGTATTAAAATAATATGTGCCGTCACTGCCGCCGTGAATTGCAAAAGCGGAAATCCTGCTTACCCACTACCTTACTGAGGGGATAACGAAAAGCTTTGTAGCGGCGTCCGGAAAAGGCCTGATCCCTCTGAGGTCAACGGAAAACAATTAAAACACAAATGCAGTCTAGTTTAGTCGATGCTAGTCCCTCGAGTAATCCTCCAGCAATTTTTTGTCAGGGTTCCTCTCCTTAGCCCTGCCTTACCTTTTCCAACAACACTCTACATCTGCTGAAGTCAAATTAATTAAAATGTTCACAATACAATTCTGAAGCTGCCATCACGATGCTGCCAATTATACACAGAAGGTCTGCTTGCTCTCAGGAAGAAGAGACTGAGAAGAGACGAGGCCAAGAGCACTGGATCAGGGAGCCTTTACCCAGCCCACTGATTGCCTGATGTCTCTCAGGTGGCGCTGCTCCAGGTGCACCACCTGAGAGATGATCAGCCAGCCCTCTTCTCAGGAGGGGGCGGAGTCACGTCAGGGGACGTAACAGTTGTCATTAGTTGTTTGATAATCAATATGTACACTATCTTTGCTAAAAACAAAAAATGTAAGTGGAGCTATTATTTGAGATGGTGGTGCTAAACAAAAAGTGGGAAAATAGTTTGGTACATTTCTTTGCAATTTACCATGTTGACTAATAAAGAGCCAATGAGGATCTGGGACCTGTACAGCCACAGCTCCCTTGAGTCTCATCTCCTCGGTTCAGCCTCTGGTCCCTTCAGGACCCCCAAACCATCAGCTTTGAGACCGGTGCTGGACATTCTTAAAATACCAAAGAGCCAGAACTGCGTGGCGGTCAAGACCTAAAGTATTTGTCGGATAAGCCCGGCTAAGCTACTCTTGGTATATGCTCATTGTATGAGAGAACAAGGCGTCAGAGCAGCACAGAGCCTCCATGCTTCAGGTTTTAAACTGGAGCTGCAGGCGGATGTAAGAATTTACAGAAGAAATATGATCAGCTCTCACATGCAGCTTGTTTTATGTTAAGTCTTTTTTATAGCATTACCTTTGCTGCACCTTGTCGACGTTAAAATAATTGACGTGCTTTAAACCGAAGGAGCTGATGCCGTGCAGTAGCATGATTTTAAATGAAAAATAATGATGACAAAGGAATTACACATATTTGTATCTAACAATAATACTAATATGAACAAATTGTTTTGTAAGAAAATACATTTGAAAAGCTAGAACCAGTAAATGTTTGGCATTTAGGCTTGAAATGTTAGTTAAACCATTCTCAAAATAATTGCAGATAAAATTTATGTCGGAGAACTAATCGAGTAATAAACAGCATATCTTTTCATCCATAGTATTAATAGAGAGCTGATTTTGACTCCTGAGATTAGAGCACCTGTTGTCATGCTTGGTTAGCTTTGAATAAATAATTCTAGATATCCTGTGACCTGGTTGACTGAGACTCTTAATAGAACAAAATTCTTGATACGATTAGGGGTCAATGTCGTGTCTGACATTTGGAGAAAAAAAAAAGGCACTAACATCCAAAGTACAAGGGAAACCAGTTAGATCCAGCCAGCATCTACCTGCTGTAAATATGTGTGCTGTCAGGCCTTTGGGCAGATGGATGAGACTTCCTGAAAGGCGGCCAACAATGCCGTTATACCCACAGGGAACCTGCACTCACACCACACTGCAACGTTCCTCACTCCGACCCACTTCCAATGGGCTTCTAAGAAACCCAGTGGTTACATCACAAGATTTAGTGAACCATGGCAACGCCACACAAAAGCCAGTGTGCATCCCCTACGAGCAACTACGCAATGCTGAGAGCGGAATAAATTCACATGACGCCGCTATGTTGGCTCATGTGACCTGTGTGGCGAGTGAGGCTGGTGTCATATTTCAGGTGCAGGTGAGAGCATTGTGGCATACACAATTACTGGATTCATGTGTTCGACAACGAGGAGGCAGAGTGTCACATGTTGAAGGTGGTGAGACGGCACAGCGGCCGACACGTGGACGCACGGGAAGATCTAATAGTGGAGCTACTAATATTAATCTCATCAAATGCTGCTTTGATTTCCAGCGTGTGCTGAATGTGACCCGGGTCTGGAGACGTTCCTGGAAAGAATGGTGCATGCGTGAAATTGAATACTCAACGTCATTGGATATATTTAAATTGCTTCTTTACCGCCAACAAGGTGTGAACACAAGTCCTACATTCTTAAATTCATATTTTGTATCCTGTAAAAAACAATGAATGAAAAGTAAAAAAGTATTTAACCACAATATTGTAATATATATAACAAATATGAAAGAAAAGTTGTCGTTCTGGATATGTTTTGTGGCCCATGGCTGTGCGGCTGTTTGTGCGGCACAATGCTGACACAGATCTGTCTGACACATACCTATGGAAAGTGAGAGCAAGCTGACAAGTAGACATGACACATAGCTAGACACAGATGAATCCACTTATGGAAAATTATCATATGTTTGTTCTGGCTTTATGTGTCAAAATCACAGCTACCTACAATCTCATTTTTTCCCAATAAAAACTCCTAACTTTATCTAGTTTTCTCCTCATAAATGCTTCGTCTGCAGAGTCTCAAGTTTGTGAAACACTATCGGTGAGTATCAAAAGTAGTTCTACATGAAAGATGGTGAAATCATTTTGGACTTTCCGCAAGTTGCAGGAGTCAGTGAATTTTTTTATTAAATGCCAGAGAGTTTGAAGTTCAGACCTGTCGTGCTGTCTGTGCATCCGTCACCCAATGCAACCTGACTAGAAGGATTTCAGAGTCTGAGGGGAAATCCACCAGGAGATTTACTGGCATCCTGACATGGCTGTTGCCACCTTACACGTATTTTATTTGCCACTTCAAGTAGACGGCAACATCTGCTCCATAAAGAGGGGATGGTTGTTGATTTAACACTTTGTAGGTGAATTATCTTGAGGATAGAGAGCAACAACAACAAAAAATAAGGTTGACTTGATATTAGATTTGATAGTTAATGTACATGTATGAATAGTACTTGAATTTTTCAGGATGATAAAAAAAATGTATCACACAAAATGTGTTATACAAATCGTATATTTTAACAAATCAATTTAAACACTATACATATTTTTTTATATAAATATGTTTTTGTAAATTTGTAATTTGCAAAAACAGGGAGCTGTGCACCTTTATGTAACGTGTTAATGGATCCGGTGCTGACACGGTGTTAAACTCTGATTAATGTCACACTAAAGGTCAGCGGTGTCCGCCAAGCGGTAGTGAAGCCAAAACAGCGTCATCATTTCTCATCTTAGTGCTTCAACATCTCACTCTCGCTTTGCTGCACATTATATATATTTATTTATATATATATACATTTAAGGAAACAAAATCACTTAACTGAAAACATACACATGTGGATAAACTGAATTTGGGGTGTGTGTGTGTGAAGAAGAGGCTTTAACCGATTTCCAGCCCAACAGTGCAGATGCTATCACAGCCAAAGTTAAAGCTAGTTTAAAACCCCTGGTCCAGAGCCCCAACAACAGACACAACTGTAGCCTTGCTATTCCAGGGCTGGGGACACTCAACACCGAGCGGTTCCAGTTTCAGCTTCTTATAATAGGCTTGTTTGCATGCCAAAGGCACATTGCCACGAGGATGGGGCTTTAGATCCCCGATCGCTGTCAAGATTCTTCATCCTCACCCTCAACTGATAGCACATCACTTATGCAAACAGTAGTCATAACCTTTTTACCACTCCTAGAATCGCCCCTCCTCGTTTTCCACAAACGATAAGACAAAAATAGACGTTGTTTAATAGTTTGATCTTATGTATGTTGCAGTGAAGTTTTATTTTGTGTTATATGACCGTAAGATTTATTTTACATCTGTCATAAAGGATCACGCTTACAGATAAGACTGTGATTCTCGTGAAATCTTAAAACAGCAAGTGAATTCGGTTTTTGTCTCACATCCATAAATATAATATATTAACCTCTGACTATACTCTTCATAGTATTTCATTTCCAGTAATGCAATTTGCAACACACTGCATACAAATGTCAGTTTGTCCCCATATAATTATGAGCATCTATCATCAGAACAGCTCGAAGCTCGATTTTTAAAACCAAAACGGGTCGTAAAACTATTATCTCAATATTCTGCAACTTTCAAGCAATATCGTGAATTTGACAGGTGCACGCTCTTTGACCGGACTCACTGACCTGCTGATGGCCTCCATGTTTCCAGAGGGGCTGACATCGAGGTGGCTGGGTGGCGAGGCACTATCTGGGGTTTCTTGGCGAGCTGTCTCCATTGGCTCTGGAGAGTGGCTTCTAAGCTCTGAGGTCAGCGGTAAAATGATTGGTATGGAGAGGGACCTTGCATGGGGCGACCCTGCAGAGCGACATGGGTCAGGGATGACTAGAGTCATGCCGTCACTCGTCCCTTTCCTCACCTATTTTACAGAGAGAGAGAGAGAGAGAGAGAGAGAGGTATGACAGTAACAGGTAAGTCTTGTGACAGGAAATATGAGACAGCACAGAGGTAAATGATACGTCTACAACATGTCTGCACAATCCAGCTCACACACACGTACAGAAACACACTGGAGCTGTCAACCGCTGAGGTTACTATAAAACATACAGTTGATCTTCTGAGGTGAAGCAGAGAGCAATAAAAGAACCACAAAGGTGAAAGAGGTTAAACATAATCTGGCAGGTGTTTGTCTTACCGTGCTGACCCTGAGCGGGTATAAACAGCATGAGCCGCCAACTGCAGTGTAGGAGAAGAACCGTAACCGAATTACAGCCACATTGTGAGTACTATTCTGCATTTTCACTGAGTTACAACCAAGGACGTGTCCGTGAGACTTCTCTTGTATATATATTGAGAGAGAGTTGACTCCTACAGCTGCTAACAAACACTGAGGCCAAACTGACTACGGAGGGTAAAAGGCGTATGAAATGGGTCTGACGCCAGCAGCTAATGGTCAAAAACACCCACTGCTAAAAGAGGCTTGGCTCTATTGATAAACGTCTGTCGGTTGAATTAGGAGGGCTGCTTTTTTTTCTTTACACCAATTATCAGAGGAACATTTCCATTTGGGGGTGAACCTAATGGGTTGCTCTAAAATCCATGGACGCTGCCTCCATTTAGTCATTGGTGCATTTAATGGGTGAATCTTTGGGAACATAATTAGCACCACAAGCTTCTTTAGCTAGACCAGGTATGGATTTTGCCCCTCAGAGCTTTGTAATTGATTTAGCTAAATGTGTCATTCACAGAAAACCACAGAGAAAGAAAACGCTGCTGCTGCTAGTCTCGTACCACTGGAGTACAGCTCTTTCCTCGACTCATCCGCCACAACTTGCATTTTGTTGTGCGACAAATGTAGTAAAATGACAATAAATGAATCCTAAATTAACCCAGGGAGAGAAAAAGGCGGGAATTTTTTTTTTTTTTAGGGAAAATGTTTAGGGAAGACATCATGGAGACAACATGGAAAAGACCAAATCCTAAAATCCAAGTTGTGATGATGAACCTCACCAGTGAGCGAGTGAGCTGGTGATCTCATATGTTGTTCAGGTGTTGAGATAGAAAAATGTAAGCCCATTATAAAGGGTATAATGTGTCTCATTGGAGATGCTGGCTGTATTCCACACAGGGAATGACTCAGACACAGTCACGGAAACTCCAAACAGACAAAGCTAAAAATCAAACTGCGGGTCAGTTCCTATGTGTTAACTACTGACCGGCACGCTGCCTCCATTCCTGAGCTAAATAGGCCAGATGGCAAAGAAGCCCGACAGACCAAAATTAGGATATGACCTGCTTTATAAACCATGGATTTAATAATAACTTGAACGTTTGTACCTAAAAGAAAGCCGGATAAATATATTTAGCAACTAAAACTGTACTTTCTCTTAAATAATCTGCCCTTAAAACAACACATTCTGCTGTTAACTAACACTGTTGACAGCTCGTCTCAGATGTCTAGTTTTTCAAAATGCGTTTGCAACAGAATCTATTCCTGCTCTTACTTGCACTTCCAAGTATTTTTCCCTCGATGTTTCAAGATGGTGGAACAGTACGAGTTAAGCGAGAAAAGCTGACATTTTCAAAAGGTATTAAAATAAATGTTGGTCATACCAAAGCAACAGAAGGCTTTCATGCAATGCTGTATTTGTTCAACAACAAGTAATACTGCCAGTAACTTTGCCCCTTTTGAGTCCAAAGCTCATCTATGAATATAAACATCGCTATGTGGACAATAAAACACAAATTCCCATCATAAATCAAACAGTTACAACAGGAATGCTTAGGGCTCTCTGATTGAAGTGCGTGGGTGTGTTTGTTTGTTGGCCTAAGGCTGATAAATACTGACTTATTTCGCTTTAGTCTTACAGTTCCTCAGTATCAAACATGCTGTAGCTGGTGGGTTGGGTGAGACTTTTACCTGTATCTTTAGTAAATGGTTAATGGACCTGTACTTTTACAGCGCTTTTCTAGTCTTCCGACTACTCTAAGTGCTTTTACACTACTTGTCGTCATTCACACATTCACACCCCATTCATACACTGATGGGAGGGGCTAAGGTGCCACCTGCCCATCAGGAGTAACTAACATTCACACATTCACACACCGTAGACACAACTTCATTTTGGGGTTAAAGGCCTTGCTCAAGGACACATCGACGTGGGCGGAGCCGGGGATCGAACCGAGGTACTCGGTCGCCTCCTCTTCATTTTTTCCATCGCCCCCACCACCCACTCCACCATCACCAACTGCCTCACAGATAAAAAGATCTGGATGCAAGCCAATTTCCTCAATCTAAGATCACGCAACAAATCTTACAACTTCTCCCTCTCCATCAATGGCACCTCTGTTCCTGCTTCCACACACATCTGTAACCTCGGTGTCATCTTCAATCCAACCCTCCCCTTTGATGATGTCATGCACATCACAAGAAACCGCCTTCTTTCATCTTAAAAACATTACCAGAGCCCTTCACAACACTGAACCCCTTCATTCATATCTGACTTCCTGCACCGACATGCTCCCAACCTCAACCTCAGATTCCCCCCCCCACACACACTCTGTCCAAGCATCAGACCTGGGGGGGGGCGGGGCCTTCTCCACTGCTGGCCCCTCCCCCTGGAACTCTCTCCTCAGCACCTCAGACATTCTCCGTCACGCTCCACTTTCAGAAGTGCGCTTAAAACTCATTGATTCAAATCTGCTTTTAACATGTGATGCGAGTTATGTGTGTTTTTGTTTTGTTTCTTACTGTTATTTCATCTCTCTTGTTTACATTGTTATTGCTTCTATTCTATTGGTTTTTACCATTGAAAGTGCTTTTGAGTACCTTTTAAAGCGCTATACAAATAAAACACAATACAATAATTATTATTATTCAATGAAAATGTTCAAGATTATTACTTTAAGTAACTGCTGAACTGAATTACTGTTGGGCTCTGTTAAATATTAATTAGTTTTACCTTTTCTCTTATGGACACTATGCATGTTTACTAGATTAAGTACTGTGTTGCACTTATATGATAACTTAATGTTGATCTTTCAGTCATAAATCACAATGTATGTCCAATTCCCTCTTTACTACACTGTTACTATACACCTTCTTAAGTAAGGTTGAGTCATTTTAAAATATTCTGAAGCTTAAGTTACATGCAGCTCTGCTCAAAGTTTGAGACTTTTCATTAAAAATAAAAGTAAACATCCTTCATCAGCAGATGTTTTTACCCTCCTGAGCTTGCTGCCATTTCTTTTATCTCGACAGTGACACTGGTCTTGATATCTGTATCACATGTATGGTATCTGATCTTTAATTCAAACCGAATAAAAAAACAACAACACAGCGAGTCCGTCTTTGTTGTTAAACTGAAGCCTCTCATTTGATCACATATACAAATATGTAAGTGTTCATATATTGACCTAATCAAATGAATGACGCCAGAGCTCTACCACATGTACACAAACAGGACATTTCTAATCAAATTCATGACCAAATGCAGCTTTTGTGGCCGGGTTCATCTGTAGCAATACTACAACACAGTTGGAACGGCATAGCAAAGCCCATGTTGGTCTCTCACTGCAAATAAGTGTGTTTTCATCCTACAGCTGATTGCCTTTATCAAACCTCGTCATGTGACCGAGCAGCGAGGCCACAGCATCAGAGGCTGTCTGAGATGACCTGAGGCTAATCAGCACCAAGGCAATGCAGCAGATAAAAAAGCAGGAAGTATGTATTTAAAGGGTGACAAATAGAGTGTAGTAAACCACGAGGCCCTCTTAGACAAGAACATTTAATCACAGAACCCAATGACAGGAACAAACTGTTATTTGCTGTACCTTCTTTTTCCTCTGCCTCGCCTGAGGAACGTTGGTGGAGGATTTGTTCAGAAGTTCTGCATCTTGTGTTTGTTTTTTTTGTCCTCTCTTGAAACATGTATAGGGAGAAAATGCAAAATAAAAAGATTAAGATTTAAAGTGCAGTACATAAAGAGTTAAATATGCAAGAATGCATTTACTAAGACCGTTGATAGCATTTTCTTTGACAAATGATGCAAAAAAATACTAATTAATTGATATTAATTATTACCTAAAGCAATTACTTTGTTAAATTCTTTCTTTTCACATTATTTGTTGATAAAAACTGACATGCTACAGTAAATACTTCACACAAAAAAATACAAATACTCATTGTATGGATGTCTAAAGACTACATACAATGAGAAGAAATGATAACCTATCAGTAATCTCAGTTGTGTAATTTAAAATACACACTGACATGACCTGATTACCATTGTAGGCAGTATGCACAAGTCAGCTGACACTGATAACATCTTTAAAGCTCACAGAAACCTAAACAGACACACTCAGAAATGACTTTCGTGTTGGAAAACCACTGCGTCAGGGAATTTGAAGGGGTCACGGAAGTTTGATCCGGGAAAGTCACGCATCAACATCAACACTGCACTTTAGCAGACAGATAAAGACGTCCATATCAGGTACACTGAGGAGCATAAAAGTATAAACAAAGACGCACACGTGCTGCTGCGAAAAAGATGATTGCACACCTTTGTTCTGGGAACTGGTGTCGGCGGGTTTGCTTTGAGGTGACTGGGTGACTTCTTTGTGTCTGCATCCGTCATGTTTACCTCCTGGGACCAGAAAGAGGTCAAAAGAAGTCACAATTGTAATGCTCATCATACTGTACAAATACATTAGCAACAGATCATGATTAACAGAGGACATGTGTTCTTCACTTCTTCTTATTCTAACTGTATCTTCATCTCTACAGCTATGAACTATGTCTTCATCGGCTCATTTAATAAAACTCCCGGGTTTGTGCGTTCTACTTTTGCTTTTCTTCTTTGAGCCTTCGCAACAGGGTTCAGAATAGACGTTCACAGGTTGACGATCTGCACACATCACATGTCCGCCTCACATAAACACCTGCATGCACACCTCCAACACGTGTGCAGCGAAGGACGTCTGCAGGCGAGGGGCCTCGGTGTGCATGTGTGTTAGTGTTTATGTGTGCATGTTTGTGTGTAAGACAATCTCATTCTGACTGAAGGGTTTCCCACAGATCAGCAGGGTCTCATGTGGCTGAGGAGAGGTGCCCTGAGAGGAGGGAGGGGAGGCCAGACACAGGCAGCTAAATCCGACTGGCATCAGGTGGCCCACGTCCCACTGCATGCCAGTACCAGTCATCAATCAACGACCAGACGTTTGCCACACTGACGGAGTTATTTCCAAAAGTGCCAACGTTTCGCCGTTAAAATTGTGACATGATATTTTAGAGGATATTCATACTGCAGCTTTTGGAGCAGTAAATATTCCTCTAATCTCGCCTTCTTTAGTGGATCAGTGGCATTAAGCACATCGCTTTGATTATCTTCCCTTTCTGTGTTGACTTTGCTTGTTTTCTTTATGGTCACATGAGGTCTGGGTGAAAGTTTGGGTGAAAGTTTGATATTTTTACAGGGCAGTAAATACCTCCAAAGTCACTGACGGCTTGTTGATCATTTGTCAAGGGATATGGGTGATGGGGGATCCTGCATTGATGGATAATGTAAAGGCTAAGCCAGTATTTCTGCCTTATACATCCCATTTAAACTACTTTATAATAATAATAAATGATTACATAAATTCAAGATTCATTAATTGCCCTCTAGAATTGCATTTTGTGTGAAGATGTATTTAAAGTTTAGGGATGTGGATTTTTCAGATACATTTAACGATTCAATTATTATATGAAACGAATCTGCGATCGCTTGACTTAAATCACTTTGAACGGATGGTTTGCTTTGTTTATTTCTTGCAGCCGCTGTTCCCTCGGATGGCTACAGATGCAGCTGCAAGATGCCAACAGGAAAACCGATCGATGAAGACATCAGCCATCGAAGCATGAAATCTAAATTAACAAGCAGAGACTCAAACCGGCCGCCCGAGGAGGAGTCCATCCTGCAAGGCTGTGCTATAAGATCAATTTTAACTCGGCACCTGTTCTATATTTATAAACTATCACGCTTCTGGGTGGACGGGCCGAGGGGGGAGGTCACGGCCCGGAGAGGAACTCGTACTGTTGCATTGGCACAACAGGTGACGCGCAGTTATTTGTTCAGCTGCACTGCATTGTACTGACCACCATCACAGATCTATTTCATATAAACATCAGCATCTGGTGTCCCTGTGAGTTTACAACACCTTGGCAATAATAAGGCTTGGCGATTCTTCTGTGCAGCCTTCTCCGTTTCTGGCGATCTCGAATATATTGCTGTAGTTCTGGATGAACTTGAACATTATCTTGTTACAGATATTTTGGTCCTTTATTGCTTCGTATCCAGGGGCCACGCTGGAAGAAAAGGGGACAAGAAACGAAAAAATAAATATCAAATCAAACAGATGAGATTTTTTTCACATTCTTTAAACATGTCAGCAGCAGTAAACAAATTGGGAATTACATTCTCTCTGCATTTAAAGCATTGAACAAGTTCAAGTTCAAAGTTAGTCTTTTGCACACATACACACACGGGTACAAGTACAGCCTCTGATAAAGAGAACACTTTGTACAGTATGAAGGAACATCCGCTCCAGTTTCTTCTTCTCTATTCCTTCCACTGAGGTGGCCTGAACCCCACTTCATTACTGGAAGATGCCCACTCTGTCCAGTTTACCAGTCTGGTAAACAGAAGCTGACGGTCAAAATGTTTGAGTCTGATTTGAAACTCGCTGCCCGGTAAGCCCGTCACAAATAGAGCAGTGAAAACAGAAGTACTTAGTTCAGCAGCTGCATGCAGGCATATGATGCGACTGATGCATCATTTATTTATGAACATCTTAGTAACAGTTGAAAACATAATGACAGCATGGAACAGTTTATTATATAAATGTCAAATATCTGACGCAGTAGTTCAAATACAGGTGCCTGAACATTTTTTATGAAGTGCATTAATGGATTGAAGAATAATTTTGACATGTCAAGTAAGCGTCACTAGCTAACTTTTTCATTTATCTTAAATAAGCTGCAGCACCACCTGCTGGCCAAACACTATACACAGAGACCAGTAATTAGAGGACAGCCATGCTCTAATTTTAATGTTCATGCTTTCAGACTCATTTGTGTTTTTATGAATACGTTTGCCATTTTTTTCTTGATCAACCCACATGGTTGTTCCCCCAGTATTGGCTGCACTGTGAAGTCTAAGCTTTTCTCCCATTCTGAAGCAAAACTTTACAAAAAAGCTTATTTTGTTGTTGTCGCGTATTGAAAAAGACATCTGCAACGTCTGTGGGTGAGACTTGACTGGTTCGCTATCTTACTCAATATGTATTGCATGTTTTAAGATTGCAATCATTCTACCTATCCCACTGCTCCGACACATGAAACCAATGTTTAATATCTGACTCACTAAACAGAAATAGGGGAAAGGTGATTGAATCCCTCAGCCTTAGCTCCCAGGAGTGTCTGCCTACTTGTTTTTCCTGGAAGTTATTTAAAGACTTCAACAAACATGTTTCGTAAAGGTCACAGTAAAAACACCAAACTTGCCAAAACTTTCAGGAATGTCAGGTATGTTCTTACTGCAAATGCGGATGAATACGTATCATTGTGTCCAGTCAAGTTGCCTCCTATCCCGTTGAATGTGAACCATTACAACTAATGTGAGGATGAGGCATTCATTTAAATTAATTCATTGGAAATTGATGAGTATGATAATGATGCAAGTATAAAGTGCTTTTACTGCCTGGAACACTTTAAACATATTTATATGACTATACGCAATGCAATAAGTTTATTTATGTTTTTACTATAACATTCCTATGTATTTCAGCTCATTGCTTTGTTTGTTTCAGCCCACAACTTGCCTGTTTTGTATCATGCTCATCAACCTCATTCTAACATTATCAATCCTATGATATGTTGATATAGTATCAACATATCATAGGATAGATAATCTGTCAATGTTGTGTTTACTGTGGAGCCCCAAAAGGCCATATATCTCAATACATGTAAGTACTTCAATTTTCAATGAACATTGTCTGTTTATACATTGTATATGATACCAAAAGAAGGCCAAAAGAGGATTCTGGTCCATGGATGTTTATTTTGCCACCTTGCCCACATCTACCCTAAAAACCGGTTCAACTCACTGGAAGACACTGGGTCCAAACACAGTGGCGAGGTTGAGGGCCGTCATACGGTTCTCTTGGTGGTTGCCCTCCACCAGGGTGAGGAAGTGGCAGAGGTAGCGGAGGAGGCTGTGGTGGACGTCTGGGAGCTGCTGGAGCAGGTCTCTCATATCTGACCAAGACACGTCGTCGCCGCACTCTGTGGGCACACAAGCAGATGTCAGAAAAGGTCAAAGGTCGGGATCCTGCTCCATTTCTTTTTCTGTTCAGAAAAAGTGAAACTGGTACGTGAAGCAGCCATTTGTCAACATTCTGCTGAAGTCTTTGTTTTGCCCACAATCAAATGACCAAGAATCAAATGACGAGTGACACAACCCGCTTGGTTTACTTTGGTAAAACATAGTCAGACATTGAGTGAGACCCGCTCACATCCTCAGTTTAGTAAATCGGTTTCCAGCTGGTCTCCAGCAGGCAGTGATAGCTCCATCCACCTGCTCTCTGTAACGTCTAATCTTGAGTTGTGGTAAATACGTGAGCATTAGAGCAAAAAGCCTGAAAGTATGTTGATGCTATTACTGCGGACACATAATTAGGTCAGAGTTGGATAAACGGATATGGCTTCTGATCCCGAATGAATGAGTGACGCAAGAGTGCGTGCGCCTACGTGTGTGTGTGCATGTATATGAAAGCAAGAATGTGTGTCCGTCTGTCTGAGTAAATAGAGCGTGATGGGGGGAATAATGTAAACAAAGAGAATGCACATTAACAGATACAGCAACGTAAACAATCAGAGGAGCGAATCACTGCAGAGAATGACAACAATGTGATGGACGTAGAGATTGATTGAATTTAAGGTGAGAATCGGCACACCTTTGTTTAAATGTTTTTGTGTGCCAAAGAGATTACACTGTTATCTATTTTACTTCAAATCAAAACAAATCAAAACATGACACCGTTATGTATCAGCCATGATTTCGTAGTTTGAGGGAAAATGGTGGACCAAAATGTGTAACTGCTTTAAAATGAACAAGATATGGCTACAAACTAGGGCTCGGCTACAAGGAGGAAATCAAGTATCACAATATTGTGGCCATATGCTTCAATAATAATATTATGAAGACATTTTATGGTCGACTACTGTGTTAAATTAATTTGTTGTTACCAACTATCGCCCACTAAAGCAATAAACTGAACATGCTCTGTTAATTAATACAAGTGTGTGTACACTATTTATGTATTGTTATTATGAGGAGATTGATCTGGAATCTGGACTTTGGAAAGCCTGAAATGCCCTTGTGAGAATATTATAATCATTTTACAATGCCTGATAAATGTCACATACTATAAGAAAGCTGTTAATGAATACAGTTTTCTTAGAAGCCAAAAGGGAGAATAGAAACCATTTCGAACAACAACAAAATTATTATTTTCATGATCAGTTAATCTGTCAATAGTTTTTGTCAATTAACTGGTAAATCCTTAACTGGTAAATAATTTTGAAAATAAAATACCCCAGAAATACTGACAACTATCCATCACGATTCCCAGAGTTCAATGTGACGTCTATAACTGGCTGATTTGAACCCTCACAGGTATTCAATTTGCAATTTTTTTATTTAAAACATTGAATTGAGAAATGTAATAATCCTCACATTCAACACGCTAATTTCAGTCACTAGTTATGGCCACGTCTTGCACCAAAGAGATGTTATATGATACAGCCATTTGGCCGAAGGCCCTGAAAAAAAGGCCGATATTTATGGGGTCTGTGAGGTAACACGGATACTGCAGCTGAAATGTGGGCTCTCCTCCCATTAAACAGATTGAGCCCAGTGATGGAAGAGAGCAGCGAGTGAGCAAACACTTCACCTGCCAAATCACTCACTTGACCTTTTATGACCTCCAGGATTATTGCCAGAAATATCAGGTCCATCAGTCTTATAGTCACATACACTCTGTCTCGCTCTCTCTCTCTCTCTCTCTCTCTCTCTCTCTCTCTCTCTCTCTCTCTCTCTCTCTCTCTCTCTCTCTCTCTCACACACACACACACACACACACACACTTAACTCTGCAGTGCCTTTATATCCCCTGCCTGTTGCAGATGACTGCAGTACTAATAGTACAGTCCAGCAGCTAAAGATAACTTTGCTCATCATCCAATCAGAGTCATGACCCAGATATTCGCTGCTCTTGTGAGGGGTATAAATGTCAATATGTGGATTTGGGAAGTTGTTCAGAAAAGGCACCACATGATGTTTAAACATGTAAAAACGAATCAGCTTGAGCTGGTTAGATCATTCTAGACGACAAAGAGGCACACAGGACAGAATTGGAGCAGCAACAGCTACTTCCTGTTACCTTGGTGGTGCTGTATCAGCGCCTGTTGGACTGTGGAGTCTACCAGACCCATTGGCAGGTCCCTCAGGAACCGTTTGAGCAAGCTGGCCACCGTACATGAATCCGACTCCGAGAGAAGGTCCACATCCTCTCCACTCTCCAGCCGCTGTTTCAGGGTTTCCACAGCACGCACATTCCCATTCACCCTGAACAGACCCTCCTGATGCAAGGCTGGAGGAATAATCAGAGAAACATACAGCAACTCGTGCCATTAAGAGACAGCCCATAAAATAATATATATGTATATTCCTATATATATATATACATACATACACATATGTGACAGGTGAGGATCTGCCTACATATAAATAAATACATAAAATAAAAAAGTAAATATATATATATATTGTGTATAGTAGGCAAAGCCTCACCTGTCATCATGAAAAGTAAAAAACAATTAATGATCAAATAAAATAAAATAAATATTAATATTTCTCTACTGATAATAAAAAAAATAATAATAATTTTTTTTAATCAAAATTGTTGAGCGCATACCTTTTTGCTTTCTCACTTTTATTATGTCATTTTTTTCCATAGAAGAGTTATGTCACGCATGTGTATGTATGTGTATTTAGTCTTGCTGATTGACATAATACATGTATGCTTGTTCTGACGTTGCTTCTACAATATTAAAACTGAAAGAAGATCAGGAGGACTTTTGCAAAAAAGTCACGGAGATTTTTGTCCAGAAAGATAAACGAATAGACTTAATTTACAAGTAAAGGTAGGACCATGCATGTACTGCAGTATAGGCTATATGGCCCATTTTTATTTGTATTGAATGAATATGAATTGTGGATTTGCGATGGCAAATTAAAAGCGTGCGGAGGGTGCAGGGGAAATGCACTCTTTCTCTGAGCCGCTATATATTGGTGGAATCAAATACCTTATCTTTGTGTGTAAAGAATGATGATATGAAATATGAAAAACAACCAGTGCTCAATGTGCAAGCTGCCAATTGAATAGGGATTTAAGATACTCTATTGGGTTCATATATTTGTAAATCTGACTCTGAAAGAGTCAGTGCCTCACAAGCCACGAACCTCACCACACGTCACTGACCCTAACCCAGAAAGCTGTTTTATAATAGAGCAGTCAGCCCTTATTAAAGTATTTGTCCATTGCTGAGTTACGACGGATTAAGTCAAACGTCATACAACAAGAGGCCTGTAGTTTCAGTAGCCATGAGGAAGAAGCTCCACTTCCTTGTACTGACATCTAGTGGTCAATCTGAAGAACTACGGAATACAATAAAGTAGGTCAACACCAAGTACCAATCCAGTGGCTTCTCAAGTTTGAGCTTTTTAAGTACAAATTATGTATACCGTACTATTTTAGGTCAACAATATTAAATTTGTGTCTATATTTTTGGCACCTAACCAGTCAGCAATGCAATTCATCATGCTGAGCATCAAGTCTGCATTGTTTTTTTTTAAACCTTTATTATTGTCATCAAGGCTGAAAGCATATTCATGACCTTGATTATCTTGATGGCATTGATAATATTGTACTTTTAGGTATTGTGCTGTCTTTTTTCTTTAGATTTGAAATGTGTTGTTTTTCTTCAGTATTGCTTTGGGTCTTATTTTATCTTTCTCTATGAAATTTGCAGAGCATTTCTCCACTCTCTATAATCCGTCTAAGAGAACCACTTTGTATTTGGGTTGACTGTGTTTGTGTTTGCGTGGGATGTTTGATATGATATCTCTGATTATTGCACAGCCGGAACTGAAAATGGGAATAAATCCTCTGTATTTATATCAGAGTATACTTATGAGATGTGTTAAAAATATGGACTTATTTGAAGGAAGTCATTACTTCTCTGACTGATCATATTTATTTATATTATATATTATAACAAACAATTTAGATTTAAATGATCAAGCATTGCACTACTTATTTTGCTCTCTTCGTTTTTTTTTAAATCCTTACCATGCTCACGGAGATGCTCAACCATCCTCCTCAACACCAGAGGCACGCCTTCCTCCATCAGGCCCTTCTCCTGCAGCTCAAACAGGGACACTCCAAACAACTTGGTGTACTTGGCTGTCCCTGTCATGGGTCGCAGTATGGGTATCTGGACCATCTTCTTCATGTCTTCTTTTAACTGCACTGCTGTCTTGTTGTGCTGCAGAGAGAAGAGCAGAAAGCAGCAGTCAGCCACTGATGCTATGAGTGCATCACTGGAGCCGGCATCAGCTCAGACACCACAGGGATAGATACCTGTCCTGGAGGAGGGAGGCTATCTCTGCTGCATAAACTAAAAGGTGTGTGTGTGTGTGTGGATGGTGATGGCGTCCCTGTGGAGCCCGTACATGCACTGTCATACTGCCATGCACGTAGAGTTCTTAGAGCTGGGAGGAAGAGGGAGGGCCGGCCGAGCATATGTTGCTACGACAAATATCAGGTTACCACGCAACTCCTTTGGTCAAAGGTATTGTCAGAGTGTCACCACACCTGCACAAATAGGCATACTGTGAGCTGATGGCCATCTGCATTATCCATGAAAATCATTTGAATGGATAGTGTGCAGAGTGTGTTGAGAGCTGGAAGGATTATTAGACCAAATCATACTGAGAAAACATTCAAATTTGTGTGTTTACTGAGACGGAAGCGTCCAAGAGTTGGCTTTTTGAACAGAAGATCTTTTAATCTAGTGAAATGTGTGTGTGCCTGTGTGTCCAATGGTGGCAGAAGTATTCACAGCATATTGTACTGTATTGTAAAATGACACCTACTACTTGCATGGAGAAAATTACACGTTATATTATGTATTTATATTGGATTGTTATTATTATTAATATATTATTGTGAAACATGTTATTAATGTAGTAGCTGGTAGAGGTGGAACTCATTTTAACACATTATGTACTGTTAATATGGATCATACATGACATTTTATAAACTAATAATATATTTTATAAAGTAACTATTAAACGTAGCTGTAATGTTTGATGCATTGGAATAAAAAGTACTTCCCCCCCCCCCAAAAACGTAATGGATTAATTGTAAAATTGTGCTAAAGTGCAGTAGTTGAGTCAATGTGCTTCGTTATTTTCCACCACTGCTGTGCTCTAATGGCCCATTTAAACCCATTCCCCAAAATAGACACGCCTTGTAAACCAGAGCCAAAGCATGTATTTATTGTGTTAATTCACCCGCGTTATGTATTTCTTATCTTATAACTCGTCAAGGCAAACAGTGCCACATGCTGTCTCTGTCGCTGTGTATAGATGCACGGACTGTATAACACACACTCGTATTGTCTCTGGGTGTAAACACCCAGTCTCCCTTTAACAAGGCAACATTAGAAAGAACAGGATATGGATTAATGATTCATTAATCACTTAATGCACTTTTAACTACAGCATAATACATTTCTGCCTTTGTTGAATTTGCACTAGATACCAAGAGAGTTAAGACACACAAACCAGACGCAGAATTCGGACACTGGGCGAAGAGGAAACGACTTCCTGCACATCAGAGCGACACAGTTTAACTCTCGTATCCATAGCTACGACTGCCCCATGTGACATACTTGTCCCAGAGTTCACTGCTTCAAACGGGTGAACTGACCCACACATGGACACGAGAGGCCCTGGCCGTGATTTGGTCACAATGAGGTCCACAGTGGCACAGTAGGATTTGACCATGTAAGGAATGTAGAGTGGTTGTTAAAGAGGAAGCACCACTGAATTTATTTCCCATGAGGCCAAATGTTTAGGCAGGATGGATACGAGCGTGTGCCACACTCAGATCAGCTGATTAAAAACCCACCTCAAAGATGGTCGAAGATTAGTAGTGAGACGAGATCTTTAGCATGGCAGCTGCTCGGCAGCGTTAATACTGTGTCTGACAAGCTTGTGCAGAAAATGTGTTTAATCATCCACTCCTTTGTAACAGGTGCATACAATTATGCCAATTGTATCTTCTAGATGAATGTAAAATGGTTATTAAGTACACTTGAATTTAAATTCTGAATGCTTTATGCTTGGATTGCTACCTTAAAGGTGCCACTACTTACATGCTATCTGCACTGACAAGCTGTATTTTAATAATAATAATAGCAATAGACTGGTTTGGTCTTCAAGTGTTGGAGGATGTTAGTACTCTTTATGAATCAGATGTTCGGGTAAGTATAAATAAGAAAGTGGGAATTGTGACAACCACAACAAGGTCATCATTATTTAAACATTTTTAACTGTTTGGACGAAGTAAGATGAACGTAAAATCTGTATATCTAACTTTTAAATCTGATTAGTTTTTATGATAACACAGCTTTAATGATGGTGGAGGTTTTTAAAGTTTACTGCACTTGTTTAAACATCTATAAATAACTGTAGATTTAAAGATTATACAGTTTTATAGTAAACTCTACATGTGTAACAGTTCATTGTTAGTAACGATGCCACAGCACAGATTAAGGAGCAATGGTTGAGCCTTGCAGGTCTACAAACTGGCTTAAATAGTACTACTATTACTACTACTACTATTACTACTACTACTACTACTACTACTACTACTACTACTACTACTACTACTACTACTACTACTACTCATGCAGGTGTTAAGCTGGTCTGAGCTAGGTCTGACTGTGGACTGAACAGATGTCCCCTAAATCTGTCTTCAGGCGCACACACACACACACACACACACACACACACACACACACACACACACACACGGTAATTAATTAAAAATGGCAAGAAATGGTTTAATAATAAAGTGGACATCCACAACACGATATAAGAAAAACTTTCAAAAGTATAAAAATGTAAATGACTCTTGGTAAGACAAAACAAACCACACGGCTCCAACAAAACCACATGTATATAAATAACTTCTAGAAGACTTGTTCAGTGTGAAGTACTGAGCATATAAAAACGTCACCCTCCTCCCTCAGTGCTGTCCTTCTCAGCGCTGTAGTTGATATTCAGAATTTAGGTGTTTACAGTTCATTTCGAGGTTGTTTTTTAAGGCGTCCCTGACATTACAGCAAAAACAGCCATAGAGCTGGAGTGAAATAAAACAGTCAAGAATGAAAGGAAACACTTCCTGTGGGTACCCATCTTCCTCCATTGTTTACCAGGAGGGTCTGCTGTGATTAGCCTAATAATCCTCTCCCCCTCCCCCTCCCCAATCCTTAAATATTTTCACACCACAACTTCTAACAGTGAGAAAGAGAAACCTATTGTCAAGGAACTATGAAGAGATGCCTGTTGAAGGTTTGCTCCTACACCCTTGAGAAGTCTTTCTAACATTTCCAGTACAGTAGTTTAAGGAGTTTCTTTCAGACTTTAAACACACAAAAACGTCCTAAAGCCAAGGCAATCTCCTGTGCCTTTAAATGTGCTCATGAAGAGGATAGCAAGCCCAAGCATGTGGCCCCTTCCCTGGCCCTCCCCCTCCCCCTGTCTCTGCCTCTCTCCCTGTGTGGGTGGTCATTGGAGCAACTGGTAGCTCCAGCACCACCAGCCCCAGAAGAAACAGCTGCTCAACTCAAAGAAACTTCTGCTAGAGACATGTCTTTTTAAAGAAATTACGCAAAAAGTAAACCGTTAGAGGTTTAGTTATTGTAAAAACACTAGTTCCATTCAGGAAACTTTGTGGAAAGTGACCTCATTGAGGCAGTGAATCATTGCTAGGAAGAAATGACAGGTATGGACAGGAAACATGACGCTTACGGTGTTTATGTGTCCTTATTCTTTCCCCTACAATGTTCTACTGTTGCACAAGGATGGCAGACTTAAAGTAGTGCTGGCTGACAAGGAATCTGAGTTATTTGTTCGGACCGCAAGCAAAAGTCTTAATGCTGATGTCTTTAGTGAGCAAAATTTAACTTGGGGAGGGAACACTTCTTTTACTGCGAAGGAGGATAGTTTGTCCCTACTTGACATTTCTAAAAAGCCATTTGTTTCTACTAGAATATTCAACACCATCACACAAGAATGTGCAGACTGACACAGGACACCGCCGTCCCGTTATGCTTTCTTTAGCCTTTAATCACAGGTTGAAGTCTTTGAGTCAACTCATGCTTTGTAGTTTCTACTCACACAGATGGTCAGAGCTCCTGCCCCCATTCTCCCACAGAAGAGACGCCTGCAAAGGCAAAGATGAGGGGGGAAACTGCTGCTCTCCTCCCTCCTCCTCTTCTCACTCTGTTCCAGGACACGCTCTTGGACTTTTCCCAGTGGGAATCCCTTTTACTTTAAAAGGGGCCATCGTTATATTCCAAAAACACAACTCGAATAATCCACGGCAGGAGAGAGAGTAAAGAAGTTGCTGTCAAAACCGGCGGACTGACCCATGAGGACAGATTAGTGCGTGTCTCTTTCTCTTCCTCCCTCTTTATTACCCTCTCTCCTCCTCGGCTGAAATCTGAGCCGAGCTCTCCCATTGGCTGAGTGCTCTGATCATGTGATTAAGGGGTTAAAACCCAAAACTTTAAAACTGTGCCTGCAGGATTCATCTGCCTGCAAAGGAGGGACAAAAAGAGGACGGAGTTTGTAATTACTGAGAGGTCTTAAGATAGCAAAGTCATGATGTTGATAAATGTAGCAGCACTAAAAATATATATATATATATTTAAAAAAAAGTTTTAAAGAATAAAACATTGTTTATAACTTCATAACTTGGAAGATTATTTTCCAGTTTTTGTCATTTGCACAACACCAAACTTATTATTATTATTATTTGTAATTTATGATGATTTCAAATTTTAATTATATTGTAATTTGACTCTTTTGTAATTTAAAGCCCTATAAAAATCATACAAATTCAATGTGAAGTTTATAGTTTCAATCAGTTATTAGTATAACGTATTGCTCCATTTGCCAGAGCAGAAAAAAAAAATTGTTTGTCTTTATTTCCTTAAAACGTTGGGCGTAATGTTTTTTTTGTTTTGTTTATACTGTGAAAAAGTATGAAACATTATTATAAATATAGTACTATGTCATATTAAAGATCAGTACTTCTGATACAGTATTCTCACGGCTGGAGAAGATGCCTTACAGCTTCACGGTATCAGTCAGCACTCTTCAGCAGAGAGCTCGACTTCATGGAGAACCCTAAATAAAAAGCTACAATGACTTTGAACAGATCTTAATCTTTATTTCAAGATATGAGCTTTATTTGGTTTTGCCACTTTCATATATAAACTTCTTCATGTTGTCGTTGATCCAATCACTGAAGGCCGACACGCGGGTGAATACTGAGGGTTTCTTGTCTTTGATGCAGCCCTGCGCTCCAAAGCTGACGATGCCATGCACCTCCCAGGTTGGCTTCGTTCCAGCCGCCGCACAAGAAAAAGGACCTCCGGAGTCACCCTGTGGGAGAGCAGGAGGAGTAAGTCACCAAAGAGCTGCTGCGCTGGTCAGAAGATGCATTGCTGAACATTTGATTTGGACAGCTCACTATAAATCATCGCTGTGCCCTGGAATCTGTAAAGGTCAATATTCTACAAAAATGTGACAGTTTTCTTCAAGGAGGCAAATGGCAAGGTTGAGTTTTATAAAACTTGACTGAACTTTAAAATCCCTCAGTACTGTTGTGAAGTGTTTTGTCCCTGCTTGCACATTCCCTCATTATAGCAATTAGGCCTGAAAACAGGACAGCCATTTGCAATCAAGGCTGGCTGATCACAAACAAAACCGTTTAAAGGGCGTTACATAACATGAGTGGCCAGGGCACTGACATAAAGTTCTAGAAAAACAGCCGAGTACCCTCATCGCATAGAAGATCTCAGTGTATCCATTCAAAGAGTTATTCTGAATGTGTCCTCTCACCTGGCAGGCTGACTTGAGCTCATCTGGGGACTCGTAACCAGCACAGATCATGGAGGGTCTCAGGGTGTCCCACCAGTAAGCAGGCTTACTGCAGGTCTGGAAGTCAACGATAGGAAGGGCTGCCTGGTTCAGCTTCTCAGACACTTTGGGGAACAGGTTACCTGAGATATGAGTGAAAAATACAAGTTGATGTCATGTAGAAGAGAAGAACACATTTACCTCAATATAGACTCTTTATCTTTAGCAATCAAGCTAAGGCCTCTGCAAAAGACCATTACTATTGTACCAGAACAACAAACAGCAACTTCTCAACTCACAATACTCATCATGGAGAACACATAGCACATGAGAAATAATGCAAATTTACAGTTTAATTGATGAATATACTTCTCCAACTAGCGATCTATAGTTCCAGGAGTAGCATTAAAGCTACAGCAAACTAAAACGCATGGTCACTTCTACCTTTCTCGTCTCCCCAGCCGGTGACAAAGCAGGGCGTCCCAGCAGGCATCACAGCCCCGGGTGTGGGCAGACAGATGGGGCTGATCTCCCTCGTCATGTTGACAGGCTTGGCCAAATGCACCAGAGCTATGTCATTGGTGATGTCAGTGCGATCTTGCTCGTAGACGAAGCCCTTGTGGCGGACGATACCATCCACCTTGTAGCATTGCTCCGCTGAGGGAACGTCCATGGAGGAGTTCATGTGGTGCTTCCCCAAACACATGCGCCAGAAGGTGGGGTTAGTCAGAGGCCTGGAAGGCAGGTAGAAAAATGAAGGTGAACATTTGAACTTTACTTTGCACGTGGCTATTTTCTGAGCTGGTAGCAAAGATATGCGTTTGTTGTCACGTTGTTTTCAGATTGTTATTGCCTTGTGAACATGTTGCTCACAGCTGCTTTTGAAATGGCATGTACTTGAGGTGTTTCTGTAGTTGCATCTTACGCCATGAAACAGTGAGCAGCAGTTAGGACCCAATCTTCATGAATCAGAGAACCTCCACAACCGTGCATGTAAGGTATTGGAAAGAATGGTGAAGCCTGGGAAAGACGAATGTGCATTAATAAAAGCTCTCCACTACGGCTGTTAATTATGCACACAGAGAAACAGGAGACATTACCTGCATGGAGACTTGCCAGGGCCAGGAGTGGGGGATCGCCTGCTCCCCATTAACCACCCTCGGGGTGGCTGTGCTGGGTGTCACTGCTGGGTTTCCACAATCTGCTGGCCAGACTGGGAAGAGAAAATATAAACTAAAATGATCTGTAAATAAGCTGCCATTTGTAACAATTAATTCCACCTGTATTCACACAGGTATAGTCAATGGCAGAGCCAATTAAAACTTCAGAGAGGAGCAGATATATTTTTCATTTATTTTTCACCAAGCTCCATTTTAAAATGAGATCCCAACACACTCATCAGAGGCAGGTCTTCTAGCTTGAATAGGCCGACACTCACTGATAGTGATGTTGTCCCATGGGTTTGGAGGTGGAGGAGGTAAAGTTGGGATAACACTGACATCGGTGGTCCAGTAACCACGGAAACCTTTCTGTTGATTGGCACCGTTACTAAGGAAGCGAATGACGACTGTGTTGCTCAGGATGGGGATGATGGCCGGAGGGGCAAAGCCACAGAATCGACCTGCAGAACAGACAAGAAAGTTACCCTAACCTGTGGAGGGAAAAAATAAAAAAAGAAGAAGAAATGGACACGAGAACCTGTAGTACAATCACCAACCTAGTGATGTCATGCTTTCACCATTGAAGATCTCCACGTAGTCCACGCAGTTTCCTAACATGTTTGCAGCTTGCAGCTCAAAGTGGGTGAAGGCTACATGGAGAGTCGTTGCTGAAGGAACGCTGACGCGCCACGTGCACACGGACTGGGCTTGGTAGTCACCGGGCCAGTCAGGAGAGGTGATTTCACCCTGAGCACTGCTGAAGCTCCCTCCACAAGGAGCTGTGTGTGTGTGTGTGTGTGTGTGTGTGTGTGTGTGTGTGTGTGTGTGTGTGTGTGTGTGTGTGTGTGTGTGTGTGTGTTTGGGCGAAAGGGAAAAAGGGAGAAAAGAGGAGATGCATTAGTGCTGCAGAGAGACGATTCCCTCCGTGTCTTGTCAGCTACATTGTCTCCTGTCTTACCCTCTGTAGGGTCCACTGCCTTCCAGGTGGCAGTGAAACCCATGTCCACCACGTTGTCGTTGGAGGAGAAGCTGATGTGAAGTGTGTTTCCATCACTCACCAGGTCTTTAGGGGGTACATGGCTGCAGTGTGTGCCTGGAGAAAAGAACATGAAGAACTGTCAGACTGACTTCTCTCAGGAACCTCTGTGCTAAGAGCTTGAGTGTGACATCTTTATTTCATATCATGCACAGCATATACGCACATATACTTTTAAGGAAAAGACAGCAGCAGGCTGAACCTGTCATTGTGTTTCATCTGTCACTTTACTGCGTACTAAAAAACTAAAGGGAAGCACACAACTATCATAGAATTATTTTTTTCAACCTTTTAGATAAGTAATGTACACAGAACCAACAGACATATGTTTTCTACGTGTTAGCCATGTTGGCTGCATGGCTCCATGGATGGCAAAGTCGGCCGGTCCACCACTTTGGCCCAAACTGAAATGTCTATCAGATTGATTACCAATACGTTCACGGACCCCAGAGGATGAATGCTTCTAACTTTGGTGTGTCTCTGATTTGATCTGACCACCATGAGGATGAAATGAGTGGTTCAGAGTTAAATGAAATAACTGCTACATATTATTAATGACAACATAAAGCAAAGTAATCATGTGAATAAATTACTGAATGATTTATTTAAAGCTGTGGAGTAAAAAAGGAGGCAGATATTCACCTACCTAGACTTCCTATTCTGTCTCTGAGGCTGACTTTATCATTAATGCACAACTGACTCTCCTCCAGGGAGAAATTGTGGAACTGGAAGTGGACCAGTTTGCCCAGTGGCACCCGTATGTCCCACTGGCACCGGGCGTTGTTGTTGTAGCTGCCATGGTAACCCATAGAGGACACGGTGCCTCCTGTTCCCGTCAGGTCCTTTGGCCCTCCGCAGCCAGATGCTATAAAAGGAGGACAGGAGGTAAGAACCAGCAATATATTCTGTCTTTATATCATTTTTAATGTGTGAGCAAAGTGGGTCAGAGTGGACCAGCTGTATTCATACTGTGCTCGTTGTAGAGGTCTCTGCGGATGACACTCTCGATCCAGGGGATGTAGGCAGAGGAGCGGGTGAACACCGAGGGCTTCTTATTCATAACACACCCAATGGGACCGAAGCTTGTTATACCATGAACTTCCCAAGCAGCACCGGGTGCATCCTGACACACCAGAGGACCACCAGAATCTCCCTGGTAAAGTCACAAAGCAACATCCAAAAACACCATCAGCTTTTTTGGCGTAAAGTTAGAAAACGTGCATCATCATGGACGATCAGAATGATGTAAAACTATGAGTCCTGTCGCCTTGAAGGATTTGTTTTACCTGACAGACAGACTTGAGCTCATCAGGCAGGGTATAACCACAGCAGATCATGGAGGTCTTGACCTGGAACCACCAGTAATCCATCCTCTTGCAGGTGTCGTATGGCACAACAGGCAGGGCAACCTGGTTAAGGCCCTCTGCAACACTAGCATTCATTGAATTGCCTGATGATCATAGAAGACAAAGACATGTGATAGTCTGAGGAGCTATTTGCACATGCAGAAGGCATGCAAACTATGCAACACGTAATGTTTAATTTAAGAGGGGTGTGTCTCCTGAAGTGCTGTATTATATTACTTCAGGGAATAAAATATGAAGTTTAAACAGCACCAGTCTCGTCTCCCCAGCCGGTGGCGTAGCACTTCTTGCCCCCAGGTAGGACCTCCTCCACTGAAGGAAGGCAGGCGTATGAGATCTCATTACTGGGCTCCACATCCCCATCCAACCTGACCAGGGCAATGTCGAACTCCACCGTGGGCACCGTGGGGTACTTGAAGCCCTCGTGGCGATAGATCCCCGACACATTGAAGCATTGTTCACTGGACTCTGTGTAGGTCAGGTTGTGTTTGCCAAGGCACATGCGCCAACGCTGCAGCTCATCAGCGTATCTGGGTAGGAAATCAGAAGATAAACCGAGATACATGTCACTGTCAGTATATGCTGAGTTTTACAAAAACATGCATTGGTACTTCACACAGAATAGTCTGTGTTCTCTGTGGCTCATAATCTTGTGTTTTCTTTCTCCTCCAGGAGGAAACTATATACAACAATAGTGCACAAGCACTCTACTGAAGACCATTAGCCAAGACATTGAGGCATCCCGACTGAGGGATTGCTTTAGAACTATAACAAGCCTGAGGTAAAAGCACAGGCACCAACATCTGCCCTCTGAGATTTAAAAAAATGGCCTTTCAGGAAGTTTTGAGAACAAAACATAGTTAAATGGCTGTGAAAACCAGAACTACTGTCATAGCTCTTGTTTTTGAAACAGATGACTATAGCACTTTCAACTTGAACATTTCTACATGTATTGTGTGTGAGAAAGAGACGGAACATTTACCTGATGAAGCAGTGGGCTGCTGTCAGTACCCAGTTCTTATGAATGAGAGTAGCACCACACGTATGGAAGAATGTGGGCTCTGGACGACTGGCCGGCCAGACCTGAAACCAAGCAGAGAAGAAGTTATTAAAGAGTTAATTTACTGACGCTAGTTTTTGAAAGCATACACATCAATGCAATCAATCATTTATCAACATGAAAGGACAGAGGAGGATAGTATACTCTTTGATATCCCGTTATGAATGAAGAATACCATCTGTACTAGAATTTGCCCTTTGTAATCACTGATATTCTAGGCTGTAAATTATGATGTAATTAAACTTTATGGAAATTCTCTACATGTATTAGCGCAGTGCTTTTCAACCTTTTTTGAGCCGAGGCACACCAACAACCAAAAAAATACAAAATGTCACATTGTAGCATGATACAGCATATATGGAAGGTAATTATTGAGCTACCTACTGGCATGGAGGAGTATTTAATTACTAGGCCAGCCACTTTATTGTAGGCTCAGACGATCAACAATGGAAAATGATTTGCAGCAACTAAATCATATTTCTTTGGACAGATTAAGTGAAATTGGACATTTTTCCACGGCACACCTGACAATCTCTCACGGCACAGTGGTGTGTCGCGGCACAGTGGTTGAAAGTCACTGCATTAGCGTACAGTCTCTCACCTGCATGGACACCTGCCAGGGCCAGGAGTGAGGAGTGGCTGCCTCTCCGTTCACAATGCGCGACACAACAGCAGGAGGAATGGCTGGCTTTCCACATGGACTGGGCCAGTCTAGGAAATAATAATGAGAGAAAACATTGTAATCTATCTGTGTCTGGTTGTCTGTGCATGTACTCGTACGTTTGTGGTTTGGTTTGTGTACAAACGAAGCTTGAACATACAGTACATGTCTGCAGCGAACAGATAAGCTTTGTGTTGCAGGGAAGTGGCTTTCAATCACTGGCACTTTTGCTCTTCTTTATATGTTTTTTAATAACACCAATCACGGCAGGTTGACACTGCTGTCCCTCACTACTGCTTTTGGCTTTCATTTATGTATTTATTCAGTGTATCTTCATGCAAACAGAATACCACGCTCCTGCTGCAAACTAACAAGTAGACTGAAATCACCATTTCCAGGCTAGATAACCACATCAATATTCATAAAGGTATACATTTATTTTGGTCATCCAAGGAGTTGACATTATATCATCCCAGTCACTCTTACCCCACATTTCTTCCCTTCATCTCTCACTCTCTATTTGGCTCCCGTTGCACAGCACATACCCAATATACCAAAAGTAGTTGGCCCCACGACTGCAACAAAGTAAAATTTGGTAATATGTTTGGCTGCAACTTAATATTTTCAATATTTAGTCCTTAAGAAGAAATGCCCGCTCATGTCTTAAACCTGGTGTCCAAACATTAGATTATATAACATATAAAGTAGTAGATCCTCATTCTTTAAAAGCTGGAACTAACATTTGTTACATTGCATTGTCATCTAATGCTGCATTGAATCGGTTAATAAAATGCTTAAATAATTGCTTCAGCACTTTATTTCTCCACAGCTATCATTTCTGTCTGCTGTTTGGTGCTGAACAGATAGAACAGCCTCAGTTTATCAAAGCTTTTGGGTTGAAAACAGCTGCATGCTGTGTTTTAGAAATAAAGTTGATGAGAGTTGCAAGCCAGAAACCCAAAAGACTAAAGGGCTTTGTAGCGCTGAGCTCTGCAGAATTGGTGTGATCCATCTCTGTGGGTTCATCACTATGAACTTTAAACATATTGTTAACATTGCAGAGTAATGCAGATGTGGCAAACTGTATCAAGCTCAAAGAGATACTCCACCTATGGGGATGCCGTCCCAGGGGTTGGGCTGAGCAGGGGGCTCAGTGGGAGCAGGCAGACTGGAGTTGGTTGTCCAGTAGGCCCGGAAGCCTTTGGACTCAGTCAACAAGTCTGAGTGGAAGCGAATCACCAGCCTGCTGCCTTTCGTCTGGATGGTACCGGGCAGCGTAGTCCCACAAAATGGACCTAAAATGTATTCAAAGAATAATTTGTCCACAATAAAAAAAAAAGACTCACTGGTAAAGTGATCATTAAGTGTCGATTGATACACAGTTTTATTTAAATGAATTCATGGCTGCGTCTTGGTTTTTCAATGTGATTGATTATTATGGAAGACATAAATGGTTTCGTCATGTAAATCCACAAACTAACTTACCGTGCGTTTGAAGCAGCGCATTAGTCACACCATTGAGCTCGTACACCATTATGTTATCTAAGCATTTGGACGTCAGGAAATCTTTGGCTTCGAGGTCAAAGTGGGTGAATGTCAGTGTGAACTTTTGCAAGAAAGGCAAAGCAATGTTCCACATGCACTCGGCGTTAGCTTTGTAGTTCATAGGCCAGTTCTGGGACTTAATAACTCCTGTTTCCTCTGTGGAAGACATGCCACAGCCCTGGATTTCTGAAAGAGGAAGAGGGAGGGATTGATGTGTGGTTAGATAAGTGTAGGCAAGCTACAGTATCTGCCTGTGAAAAGACAAAAGAGAGAGTCCCGAGGAGTAAATCTTGTCATAACAAAATGCAAACATGTTTATTTAGTAGAGCTTCATCTGTTAGATTAACCACCTGCTCATTTCCATTTTATTCATTTAGTTGTTGATGATATACAGTCTATCAGTTTTGGAGATAAAAAAGTAATCTAACATAGAAGCATTTCTGGGCATTAACATGGGCAGTGGTGGAAAGTAACTCATTACATTTACTTGTGTCCGCTTGTACTTAAAGGGCCAGTGTGTAGGATTTGTTGGCATCGCGCTGTGAGGTTGCAGATTGCTTCTGTGGATGACAGAAAAAACCTTGATGGCCGTATTTAGATCCAGTGTTTGGTTTGTCCGTTCTGGGCTACAGTAGCAACATGGCTGCCATCTCTTCAAAGAGAACCCGCTCCCTTTGCAGATACAAATGATTCATTCTAAAGTAACAAAAAATGTTTTTCAGCTGACTATACACTAATGAAAACATAATTTCTGCCAATAGATTCCCCTAAATGCTACACACTGTACCTCTAATAGAGTTTAAATAGTTTAATTGTGTTTATGTTAATTTATAGATTTTGATTTTTCTATGATAACGCGTTTACAGAAAATACTCAGCTAATAAAATGTGATTGAGATTGTTTTTACATTAGACTATCCAACACTATTCCTTTTGAACATTATGTGCCGCCACATGATAATGCACGTAACATGCTTCAAATATTTAAAAAAGCATTTTGCAAAAAGCAGGACCTTTTGTTGCAAAGCAGTATTGCTGAATTGAAACATTATAAGTATTTGTATTATATAGTAGCCTAATGTACTTCTTTCACCTCTGCACATGGGGTCTCAAGTCATTTCCGTGCCTGATATTCCTGATAAAGATGAAGATAAAAGAGTTTTTATCTTACTTTTTATACTTCAAACTGTACTCTGACCTGTGCTTTCACAGAGTTCACACTGCAATTACTTGGCTTACAGATATGTGACTGAGGAGTGAAACCTTTTATGGTTAGTTATGAGGTGTTGAGCTGCTTCAGGCCATGCGTTACCGTGTGTGTGTGTGTGTGTGTGTGTGTGTGTCAGTCCTCAATACCTGCGATATCCTCAGCGTACACAGCTTCCCACCTGGCAGAGAATCCTCGGTCTGTAAGGCGGCTGTCGGACTGGAAGCTGACAGATATTGTTTCACTGGCACTGACCACCACTGGAGGAAGGATGTAGCCACAGTGTGTGCCTGAGGTAGATGGAGAGGAAGGATGGAGGTGAATGAGAGAGTAATGTCAGGAAAGACGGATAATACTGTAAGCATTATTAGGTGTGATGCTGTGTGCGGTGGGTGTGGTATAGTGATGGATGGGGATGCTGAAACACGAACAAATGAAGGTGACTTTACTTTCTGCGAGTGTGACTTTATCAGATACTGAACACAATATCAGGTGAAAAACATTGCTCCTGCTCAGTGTTTTTCACCTGATATTGTGTGTGAGCACAGAAGATAGCAGGGCACTCAAGATTATATCGTCAGCTCTTTACAGATCTGTAAAACTCAGTTAGTCCACAAAGAATCATGCAAAAGCAACACTTTAAATAATGTTTACCATCTATGGATGTGGTTGTAAGTTTCTCCGAAAATAACTCATGCAGCATCAAAAATTATAGAATCAAATAATTGACTGAAGAAACTTTAGCCATCTAAAAGGGAGCAGCCATAGACAGCAGGTCATGCTTCTATAGGCTACTAGAATATAATATGCTGTTTATTTGTTCAGCTAGATCAGCTTATTATATAACATTCACCAGTTTCCAAGACCAGTTGATTTAATTTGCTAAATTAATTTTGTGTTAGTTTATAAGATATAGATATGGGAGCGTCAGCTCCTTATTTTTCCAACTTTTCAGGTTTTCAAAACAGACCTTTAGCCGCTTTTCATTCCTCTCTGCATTTCACACACACAAACCCCCTGAAATAACAGGACGCTCCTCTCTCATCACCTGCTGTATTTGTGTGCTTGTACCTCAGTGCTTGAGTCCTTGAGAACTCAGCAATAGATAAAGCTGTATCAGCCTCACGGCAGCCACTGCAGTGAATAATGAGGAGAGGCAATTTATAGTTTGCTGGGTTCTTTGCAGAGAAGATCCTAATCAACGGTTTTACAGCAGGGGGCAGATATTGAGCCATTCTGCAGTACCCGAGCTGTTCGTCTAGCAAGGTGCAACAAGGTTATCTTGTAAGCAGAGGCATTTTAACTGCTTGGTGGGTTGCTTTCTCTGCTTGTCTTGGTTTTGTGATCGCCCAAATTTCAAAATGCCTGCTATTCAGATTTTACAAGATGTGCCAGAGAAAGCATTTTTTAATATGATCTGAGAGGTATTTGGGAGTTAAAACAGTATAAGGTGCAAATATATGCTGTGAAACATTAATTATAACCAAAAAACAACAACATAAATCAGTGTAATTAATGTAAAAGAGTAAAAGATTATGTTGTGGCTCACCTAATGTGCTGTACATATCTGAGATGACCAGTTTGTCCTCCTTGCATTGTCCAGTCGATCCTGTGATGGCCATGTCAGTGATCTGCAGTTTAACCAGGAACCCTTTGGGCACAGATATCCTCCAGGAGCTGTTTAGATGAGCAGGATAGGAATTTGGGAACCCCAAGGACTGGATCACGCCTTTACGCCCATGAAGGATGACTGGACCACCACCTCCTGCCCAATAACAGACAATACAAGCTTTATTTTCTGTGCATCTGAGCTCCATTTAAAAGAGTGTATTTTTTTTTCTTCTTTTCATTGGATGAGGCCCAGCTTGCTTTGATCAACAACTGTCTCATGAACAGGTTCATTATTGCAGTACCTTAATTAGCCAATGGAGAGAAGCAGTCTGTCTGCCAATAGCTTTAGTACAGTGATGAATAGATACATTACATTTAATTTAGCTGACGCTTTTATCCAAAGCGACTTACATGATATACAGTCGACCGTAGACACAGCAACGGTGAGCAATGAGGGTTAAGTGTCTTGCTCAAGGACACAACGACATGGACTGGCTGAGCCGGGGTTTGAACCACCGACCTTCTGATTGAAAGACTGACTTGCTAACCACTGAGCCACCGTCACCTCGAGGGGGATCTCCCCGCTCCTAAGCACAGAACTACATTCATCCTTATAGCTGTCACTTGATTAGAGCTGCAGGGGAAACTGCACGGAGAGGCATAAACGTTATGTAAGGGGCATCAACAAGCTCTCATTGGCCAGGAAACAACCTTCATAGATCATGTCAGCACAAAAGTATATTATAGTTTATTGTGCGTCAGTATTAAGATAAGATAAGATAAGATAAGATAAGATAATCCTTTATTAGTCCCGCAGTGGGGAAATTACAGACTGAAGATAAGTGATTTTTGTGATACGTGATTTTTGTAATAAGGTAAAGCTCTGAAGTCAACTAAATAAATTAGGTTTTCATGGAAAGCTGGTTCAGAAACATCAATATTGATGCTGCTAATATTTGCTAATGGGGCAATCAAATATATCTGATGTTCAAATTACATTATTATAGAGACATGCAGGGTAGTGTAGGTGGGCTGATTTTTTTTTTTTTTTAGCAAACTCTATCATTGACTTCTGCGTAAGCCTGGATGGTTTATTTTAAGTGCACAGGGGGGTTATTAAACAGAAAGGTTTGGAGCGAAAGCTTACCAGAAGATGTGGGAGGTGGAGGTGTTTGTGTGGTGGAGGGTTTGGGTGTGGTGGTGGGTTTGGGTGTGGTGGTGGGTTTGGCTGTGGTGGTAACAACAGGTGGAAGGCTGGACTTGGTGTACGTTGCCGTGAATCCTTTAGAAGTCAAACTGCTGTCCGATTTGAAGCGGACCACCATTGTGTTGCCGCTGGACTCCACTGGCTTTGGCATCGTCCCCCCACAGAATTTACCTTTGGTGGATGATATGCATATGTGTTAAAAGGCAAGAACAGTAACACATTTAAATCTTGAAGATTGACAATTAATAATGTCTGCTTTAACAATGAAGTCTATGCAGACAGAGTTCGATTCATTAGGTTTAAAATAGACTCCAGAACCATTGCACAACTTCTCAAACTTTTAATTGAGCTCATATTTTATTCACGGGTCAGCTCAGTTGATATTGCTAATGTTGAACAAAGGCCACAGTCTAGTCTGAAATTCTAACCCTTTGCCTTATAATTGCCCACCCAGCTTCGACATTATCTGTGCTAATGTGTGAAAATATTGCTGTATATTTTAAAAACCCTAATATTCTCATACATGCACAGCACTTTTTTTCCCCCCTCTTATAATTCTCACCGCGTACTGGAACCATGTGTAATATTATGCTTACTGATTAAAGAGGAGCCGGCCTTGTAGCCATCGTAGACCTGAACAAAGTCTCCACAGACCTCCGGCACCAGGTCAAAGGAAGTGAATGTGAGTCGAACCCTCTCTCCTTCAGGCACTGTGATTCTCCACTGATCCAACACAGAGATAAATATACAAACAGACAATCATTTACTGCAAAGACAGATTTCCCGAAGTAATTTCCCCCCCTAAACCTCATGGTTGTAACATGAGCTGCATTTTGACACACCGTCACTGATAACTAATCTCATGACTGATTCTGCTCTGGTTTGGACAGGTGGACACCTGTCAAGGCAGATGAAATTATGATGCAGCCATCATAATTATGACTCCTCCACGTCCGAACCCAGCATGCAAACCCTGATGTTAGAATTTACTCTGATTTAATTAGATGTGTTAATCACAGAGCGAGACCACATATGTTGTCAAGATGACTGTGATGGGAGTCATAGCTGATGGATTTACTTTCTGGTGTTAATCTGTGTTAAACGTCAATACTAGCACTCTATATGTGGTAAGGTATATAATTTAGGACATATTGAGTTTCAGTTAATTTGCGCAATCGATACACAACTCAATTCTCGAGAAAAAGTAATACAATCATCTGTTTCTCTCTCTAAACTGATACTCTTTTGCGATCAATAGATTGAGTTTGCACAGATTTACAAGTGACAGCGGCTAAAACCTGAATCCATCTGGTCAGTGTAATTTAATAAAGGCACAACCCCAATGTTAACAAATAAGTAGCCATTAAAAACAACTTGCAACCACTTTCAAATGGATTGACTTGATTGATCTAAAGAGTAACAGTTAAATCAAGTATGTATTGTTTTCACATGTACTGCAAACAAGGAAATACACCCGATGAGCTGAAATATAGTATTTTACACGTTGCTGAAATCAATAAAATTCATAAGAAGCTATACCGTTGGTTACCTTCTATTAGCTAATGCCTGTATATAAAGTATAAAGCAGAAGCCAGGAGCCGATTAGCTTAGCTTAGCATGAATACTGGAATCAGGGTCTAAGTTTAAACATCCGCCTACAGGCAACTCTACAATTCATGCAATTTTGACAGAATGGGAAATAAACAGTAACATTTCTGATACTCCAATTTTAAAATAAAAACAGTGACCTGAAAGCTGTTCAAACACTGCAGTTGGGAGACAATCAGCCCATTTCACATACATGTAGTCATGTGATCGATAATGTAATGTAAAAACTCAAATTATAGCCGCTTTAAGATATTAAATTTATAGATTTAAAATATTAGTAACAAAATAGTACAACTGGTTCTAGAAAATATATGTTCCTGGTCCTTTATATTCAGATACAGACATTTATTTTTGAGTGCACACGGTGCCGTATGATGACGTCACATCCTCAGATAAAGGTCAGAAGTGGAGAAAAAAAAACTGTTACCATGTAGCTGTCACATTTGCTTTCTTGTGTGTCTGCTTGCTCATGTGTGTACCTGGTATAGTGCTCCACTCGGGTAGTTCTGCTCTGGGAAGCTGGGGGTCATCAGAGCCCCCTGGTCACCTTGGAGAAAGCCACCAGCTCCGGCTATTTCTGGCAGCAGGAATGGAGGGCACTTCATTTCTACAAACACCTCAAGGATAACCGCAATACACCTCTCCACCCCCACCTACCTACGCCCTCTATCATTTCCCCTGTCCTATACGCCTCTCTTCATCCAGCACCCACTCCTATAACATTTGCTTCTGGGGCAATCATATACCATAAGACAGACATCCAAAAGGCAATTTGCTGAAATGGATTTCCACTCATCTTCTTACCTGGTGCGAGCTTTGGATCCACAGCTTTGTAAAGAGCCTTGAAACCTTGGTCTGTTTTTCTGTCATTGGTGTCAAAGTACATCCACAGATGGTTTGTAAGGGACACCAGCGGCTTCGGTTTGATGTAGCCGCAGTATTTACCTACAAATACCACACAAATTATGAGAGGCATTATTCATATGCAATGAAAAGAAGGGTTCATTTTCAAAAGAGAATATAACAGAAAGATCGTGAGGCCCGCCCTGGAATCTGAATGACCACTTTCTTACAAATTTTACAAATGAAAAGCCCATCAAAGCTGCCACTGCAGGCTGAAAGAGGAGGTGTGTTCATCCATCCATCCCTCCATCTTTCTTTCTTTTCCCACTTAAGTTAAACTTATAATGAGAGATTTGTACCAATGGTTCCCAGAGAGTCTCTCAGCGTGACGAAGTCTGACGTGCAGAGCTGGGTTTCCTCCAAAGCAAACTCCTCAAACCACACTTGGATCACCTGCAACAGAAACATGAAGAGGCGTTTCATTCGTCTTTTCCTTTCTTTTGTTTTAAACCTGAGGAATCGATAAAAGAGACGGGCTGCAGACAGGGAAGGCAAGAGAGGCAATATAAGCACACGCATGTGCACATACATGAAAGTATGTTCCAGCTCTCTCTGCGTGAATATGTGCACATGCAAGTGTGTGCCTCTCTGTGTATAATTCTGCCTGTTTAGAAAAAGGGAGCTAGAGACTTAAAGGCAAAGAGGAAAGCAGCCTCTGCATCCGGCTGGCAGGGAGCGAGGCAGCCATGCAAACAGAAAGAAGAACCAAGGGTTTAGTTTTCTCCTGTGGGTGTGGGGAGGAGAGCTGAGGAGAATGAAGGAGACAAGGAGCCATCTGTCCGTGACGCTGCCACTGCATTCATCCCAGCTGTCCTCCACTAGTTGGCCTCACATAAGACAGTTTCCCCAACAGTAACAAAGTAGACTCCATGGCACAAACACTATAAAGGAACCTGCCGCAAATAGAGACATTACTTTGTTTTGATTGTCTTGTAAAGAAGAAAGAGGGATGAATGTGTTGAATTTGATGTTCTGGAGGAGAATTATTGTTGGGCCATTACAGAATATTCTCCTTCCTCTTTATGAGGAACATAACATGTAATTAGTTCATTTTACATTATTTATGAGCTTACATGAAGGGTGTAAAAATGTTTTATGGGGACTGTAATGCTACAACGTTCAATGATTCAGGCTTGGGAGAGCAGTGATGCTGATCCATGTCACCTTGTCCGGGTCCACACTGATGTGCCAGGTGCAGCTCTTCCCATTGTCGTAGCTATTGGGGTAGTTAAAGCTGGTGAAGGTGCCCGACTCTCCAGTCAGCTCCTGAGGACCACCACACCCTGATTCTGACCCTGGAAACGTATGACAGAGAAGGACACTTGTTACTTGTAATTGTAAAATATAGCAAGTTAAAGTCTATTTTACAGTAAAGCAGATTCTACTTTGCATGGAAAAATGCTTAAAAAACTAAAATATTGCTAGTACCACCAGCTCAGATGCAGGCTTCTTCAATTTCAGTTAAAATATTTTTTATCATCTTATTTTATTGTGTATTTTTTTATAAAGTTTCATTCAGAACTTAACGTTGTTCTGTTATGTAAAACAAACGGTGTAGTTTTGAGGGCAATGATCCTTTAAATGCATTTTATAAAGGTTTACCAAAATAGTGGATGAATAAATACAAACATGCGCTAAATGGCACTCACTGATGAAGTCAAAATACAGCTGAGGATGATGGGAATATCATGAGTTGCAGGTATTTGGTTATAAACCAAAATTGAGATTTGTAGAGATATTTCAGTTCAGTGCAAAACATTTTGAAATCACATTTTTAAAACTGTGCCTTCAAATGGAATTATACAAATGTGATAAATCTTCTTAGTAATCCTAACAATTTTGATTTGGTTGATTCTTGCAGACAAATTAGATCGATGAGGACGACCCACTTTGCCAACACAAGAAGGAATAACTGATCACTCTCCATTATGTTTATCACTGGCAGGTAAACATTTACCTGTATACAGTTTTTGAAGGTAGCATTTCACAGATTCATTAAAAAAAAGAAGAAGAAAAAATAAACCTTGAGAGGATTTTTGTGCCTTCTGTTTAATTTCCGACACTGTTTGAATTTCAACTTCCAAATGTCCATGCAGATCATCATCAAGTTATGATAAATCACTTCCTGCATCCAATATAATCGACAGAGAAATAACACTGACAGTCAAATTTGTCGGCGATCAAATAAGACTTCCAATATGAGTCCAATATGACAACATGGATTGCATGTCACGGATGTAGTGGCCTCAGGACACTTATCTTGTCTTGTCGTTTCCCCTCACAGCTGCACTGCACACTACAACCTCTAATAATTGTTCTTGTATGATGTGAACATTACAATCGTGTCATAATTATCTTTTAAGGACTCAGCCTTCAAGGGACATTGACGTAGAATGCAATGCAATATGTAAACACACTCACATTCTGAATGAGGAGAAGACTCAGCTTTCTCAGTGCAGTAGACGACCACAAGGCCGATGCTGACGCCGGTCATGGCCACGAAGAGAACTATCAGACACTTTTCCAGGGTGCTCATACACCTGGATCGGCGACAATCCTTCTCCACATCCATCGTACTCACAGCCGAGGAAGATGCAACACACTGCGCCTCGTCCAGCAATGCACCGGCTTATTATCAACATTAATCTGACAGCAGAGATGAACCTTGAGCCCTTTAGATATGACCTTGCAGCATGCCATGCCATGAGCCATGAATAATACAGTCTCATAACAACTAGTTAATGAGTATTGATACTGCTGGTGTCCCAATCAACAAGTCAACATGATATATGTCAAAGGAACTGATTGAAATGCAAGGTAAAAACACACCTGTGGCACAGAAAAGCTGCTTTTAGATGTTTGATGTGAGCATTGCTCACAAATCCTCAAAGATATGTCCCAATATTGAATTATTAACATGACAGTTTATTTCAGTAGGAAGAAACAGTGTAGACAGTGAAGTGTGTCCTCATTGGTAAAAGATGACAATCCAGGGTGCTGAAGAAATAAGGGAGTATTTAAATTCAGCTGGGGAAACTAAGGTGACAGTAAGATTACACAACAACACATTATCTTAAGTCCAATTTGTTTTGATCGCACTGCAGTTTATAAATGGACTTCTGTGTCTTTTACTCTCGCTGCTCACGACAGTGGAGCAGTGTTTTCTCAGTTCTAAGCAGCAAATTCATTATCTTAAAAACTGATGACTGAGTGTTTTATTTATAGCTTTCATTACACAACACTCAGCATTAAAGGTCTTGATAGTCAGATTGAAATCAGCAAAAGGCCTTGACCAGAGATCCCGAGGACCGTCGTTGCACTGGCTTTATGTCTTCAGTGTTTTATTATTTTTTTATATTTTGTGAATTTGTGGGTTTAAGCCACTGCGGTTTACATTTGCCAATGAAAAACATACAAATGGAGGATTAACTTCCTTTGCGGTGTTGCATCAAAAGCAGCGCGGTCAGAGAATCAGAATCAGAATCATTTATTGCCATGTATGTTTCCACATACAAGGAATGTGTCAGAGCTAATGAGTTAAAAACAAGCTCAAAGGCGGCAACATGATGGGAGACCAGACAAGTGTAAACGCAATACATAGACATTTATTTAAAGAACACCAAAACCAACTTATGCAAACAAAACAAATACACAGCAGTATCAGCCAAAGAAGAGCCGCCAGCCGGACAAGGGAGCAACCAGCATCCATGGTCAGGTGTTTTTTCTCCCACCAGGTGTGTGTCTTCATACACACCAGGCTCTGGAGCTCATCAGCTGACGATGAAGAGGCAGCAGACAAGACCCAGACCCCTAGTGGGAGGGAGGGGTCGTCACAGGCCGAATCTCAAATACAAAGACGCTTGATTGGGTTTTATCAGACTCACTTTGTGTAAATTAGAACCTGAAGTGTTCCCCCTTGAACAATTAATTTTCATTCATTTCAAGATAAAGATACATTTCTTCCAAATTCTCCCTGTAACAAAAGGCAGTGATGAAAAGAAAGATGCTTATCGCTGGATGGAAATGCCAAAAATGACGGAAGAAATCTTTCGCTAGGCAGTATGATGGCAGAAATCTTCAATTGAAGACATTGTCAACAGTTACAGTTTATTCATAATTATACTATAATGATGTCTCTATCGATCTCTTCTCTTTCTCACTGTTTCATCTTCATCAGTGTTCAGTTTGTTTTGGATCTTCTTGCTCCAACAGGGGAGCTATTTGATGTATGGGCACATCTGTCATCCATAATAAGGCCGTCTGTAATGAAGCCAGTGAAGGTGACCGTTGTCTGTGTGTGTGTGTGTGTGTGTGTGTGTGTGTGTGCATCTTGTGCACATGTATGCTCGGCTATGAAGGTCAAAAAGGCAAGTGCTTAGAGCTGAATGGTAAGCGATCAATGATGAGCTCTACATTGCAGGATACATGTACAGTGTTTATGAGTAAACGAAGAGAGGAAGGAGAGACATGCAGAAAGAAGAAAAGACAAATCAGTCAATGTTTGACGAAACAAAAGAGGCATGCCTCAGAGAACTGGAATAGTTTGACAAAGCAAGACACTCGCAAAGCCAAACGTTGCACTACAAACACATGTAGGCCACGTATTCCACTGGGAACGGAGCGGCCGTCAGGAAGAAGAGCCTCATTTCCAGCTTTCTGATACAATGAACGAGGATGAACAAGGCAAGAACAGCAGTAGAAGATCATTTTACAGGCCAGCAGAAGCTTTATTCATCTCACTGTTACTGGCTTCATCATGATGTCATCGTCAAAGACAGAAAGGAAGGTCTGGGACACAGAGGTTTGGAGGTTTGGAGGGAAAACGGGGCATCGGGAGGCTCAGTGAGAGAAAGAGAACAGGAAGATGGAAAACCAGTGTGAAAATTAGCACAGAAATGGTTGAAAATGGCAACATTCAGAGTTTCTACCAGTCAGTAGTTAAGAAGTAGTAAGACGTTTTAAAGCCTTGGTTATGCAGAATCAAAAGGGAACACTATGATCACCAGCCACCCCTAATTACCCGCTCCACAATCTCAAAATATGATCTGTAAATGGTAATTAACACTCACAATGTTGCCACAAATGATCTGCGAGTGGATAGATGGTACACTGGATGATAAGTGAAAGTGCTGGAGCATCTGCAGGGTCTCTATAAGGGTTTCTATATGAGTTGAAAAAGCTAATGTGTGTATTGGGCTAACTAGGTCACTGCAAGCAGATTCCAAATCCCCATACCAGGACAGCAACTTATCTGTGAGACTTCAATTATAGCTAAGAAATGTTGCAGCTGCCCTGAATTCGCCCCAGAATCCGAGGACACTATTACTCAGTTACACATGGTGAGTGCTTGAAATGTTCCAGTGACATCCAAACACTAAGGTAGTGTCCAATCATTTACACTCAAGAATACCTAACTTGTATCTCAACTAGACTAAAAACATGTCATGACATCCGTCCATTATCCTGTTTTAGGGTTTGCGGGGCGCCAGAGCTGATCCCAGCTGTCATTGGGCAAAGGCAGGCTTCACCCTGGACAAGTCTCCATATCGCAGAGCACATATATAGACAGACAACCATTCACACTCACACCTACGGGCAATTTAGAGTCCAATTAACCTGAGCTGCATGTCTTTGGACTGTGGGAGGAAGCCAGAGAACCCGGAGAGAACCCACGCTGAGACCGGGAGAACGTGCAAACTCCACACAGCAGGCCCGTCTAGACCAGGAACCGAACCCCGGCCTCCTGCTGTGAGGCGACAGCGCTAGCCACTACACCACCGAGCAGCCCCGACATACATCTTTATATTGTTTTTAATCATCAAACATGTCCATAAGCATAGCCTCTAACAAACTTGTTTTAGGAATCGATAAGATATACTTTGCACTGATTATTTCTAGATGTTTCTACATTTGTATCAATTATGAAATCTGTCAACGCCTCGACCCCACATATTTGAAAAAAATGCTTCATTTATCTTTATATATATACAGTTAGGTCCATAAATATTTGGACATTGACACATTTTTCATTATTTTGGCTCTGTACACCACAACAATGGAGTTGTAATGGAAAAATCAAGATGTGCTTTAAGTGCAGACTTTCAGCTTTAATTTGAGGGTATTTACATCCAAATCAGGTGAACGGTGTAGGAATTACAACAAATTCAAATGTGGCCACCCTCTTTTTAAGGGACCAAAAGTAATTGGACAATTGGCTGATCAGCTGTTTCAAGGTCAGGTGTGTGTAATTCCCTCGATATTTCATTTACAAGGAGTAGATAAAAGGGTCTTGGGTTCATTTCAGGTGTGGTATTTGTGTTTGGAATCTGTTGCGGTCAACTTTCAATATTAAGTCCAAAGAGCTGTCACTATCAGTGAAGCAAGCCATCATTAGGCTGAAAAATCAAAACAAAACCATCAGAGAGATAGCAGACACATTAGGTGTGGCCAAATCAACTGTTTGGTACATTCTTAAGAAGAAAGAACGCACTGGTGAGCTCAGCTACACCAAAAGACCTGGAAGACCACAGAAGACCAGATCAAGAACACTCTCCAGGAGGTAGGTGTATCTGTGTCAAAGTCGAAAATCAAGTGAAGACTTCACCAGAGTAAATACAGAGGGTTCACCACAAGATGTAAACCATTGGTGAGCCTCAAAAACAGGAAGACCAGATTAGAGTTTTCCAAAAAACATCTAAAAGAGCCTGTACAGTTCTGGAAGAACATCCTATGGACAGATGAGACGAAGATAAACTTGTACCAGAATGATGGGAAGAGAAGAGTATGGAGAAGGAAAGGAACTGCTCATGATCCAAAGCATACCACCTCATCAGTGAAGCATGGTGGAGGTAGTGTTATGGCGTGGGCATGTATGGCTGCCAATGGAACTGGTTCCATCGTATTTATTGATGATGTGACTGCTGACAAAAGTAGCAGGATGAATTCGGAAGTGTTTCGGGCAATATTATCTGCTCATATTCAGCCAAATGCTTCAGAACTCATTGGACGGCGCTTCACAGTGCAGATGGACAATGACCCGAAGCATACTGCGAAAGCAACCAAGGAGTTTTTTAAGGCAAAGAAGTGGAATGTTCTGCAATGGCCAAGTCAATCACCTGACCTGAATCCAATTGAGCATGCATTTCACTTGCTGAAGACAAAACTGAAGGGAAAATGCCCCAAGAACCAGCAGGAACTGAAGACTGTTGCAGTAGAGGCCTGGCAGAGCATCACCAGGGACGAAACCCAGCGTCTGGTGATGTCTATGGAATCCAGATTTCAGGCTGTCATTGACTGCAAAGGATTTTCAACAAAGTATTAAAAGTGACAATTAGATTTGATTATATTAATTTGTCCAATTACTTTTGGTCCCTTAAAAAGAGGGTGGCCACATTTGAATTTGTTGTAATTCCTACACCGTTCACCTGATTTGGATGTAAATACCCTCAAATTAAAGCTGAAAGTCTGCACTTAAAGCACATCTTGATTTTTTCATTTCAACTCCATTGTTGTGGTGTACAGAGCCAAAATAATGAAAAATGTGTCAATGTCCAAATATTTATGGACCTAACTGTATATATATTAAAAAAACACATTATATTCCTGTTTGTTTTTGTACACCTACACTTTGCACCACAGTTTCTCTGCAGCCCGACTGAGAACTAGATGTCATTAGTTTCAATATCTCAGCGTGAGTCAGGGGAGGCCCTTGGGCTAACGGGGCTCCTGCTGCCTCTCGCGGGCTATCCGTCTTTAATTTTAGCTTCTGACACAGCCTGGGAGTTTCTTTGGTAAGTGGTAACACTTGAGAGATCATTATTTAGCTCTCAGTCTGGGCATTAGTGTCGAGCTGTCACTGCTGTCATGTTTCAAAGAGATTTCACATTTTTGACAATTGTGACATCACACATTTTCACATATTAGAGAAACGAGTATTAATCAAATATGAATGGGGAGGGGGAGCTACTGGGGAACCAGGTGATAACATATATATATACAATAACCCCAGCCTTGTTCTTTAATGTTTCTCACAGTTGGCAGGCCAGATTCAAACCTGTACCTTACACCTTGTGTGCCTTAGATCATTGTATGCAGTGTGTGTATACAGTGTGCTCCAGTACATCGAGTGCAGTTGTGTGGCTAGAGTGTGTTAATTAAAATACAGATAGAGGGCTTGGAGCTCACAGTCAGTGAGTTGAATATTGAAAGCAAGTTGAACCCTGTCCTCCGGTAGCGATGGGTGGTAAATGCATGTCCATGTCCCTTTGAAATCCCTCTCCATGTTCCCTGTCATTGGAACACATCTTCCCATGAGCCGAGCACAGCCTGTGGTCGAATCTAATCTGCACTTCCAAATGGGAACCCGGCACAGCTGCACAGTGAGTGTGAGGTTATTAAAGATTGAAACCGTATAGCTAATTAAAGCGAGGGTGAAAGAATCTGAATTCAGGCTGGAGACCGGGCACACAGAGAGGGACAGAGTCGATGTGCAAAGGAGAAACTGACCTCGACTGGAACAAGAGGAGGAGAGAGATGCTAATAACTGAGGCTGAATGCATCTAATATGATGCCACAGATTAGTGATGTCAAATTGGCACCCTCCCAACGGCTCGGTATAGGATACGACTTGAAGTAAATAAGAGTATGTAAAGAGGTCACGGAGGTCGCTGCTGCTTCCAGAAACATTTGTGTTATACAAATCTGAACAGGATGAGGCAGATACAAGTACAACTTCATTGCTTTGTCCTCGGATGCTGGTGGATAAAGGAATGGAGATTATAGGCCCTTCAGTTTGCTTTGCTCTTTACAGATTGTGACAGAGACTACAAGAATAGAGGACCCACCCCCGCTTCCCCTTGCTATCATCCTGATATTAACAGGAAGTGACATGCTTGTTACAACAATATCAGCAGTCGCCTGAAATCAGCATTTCACCGGACGGGACGGAAAGTTCACACTGAAAGGAAGAGTTCACAATCAAAGAATGGTTTTCTGGAAGAAATGTTCCTCTATGTAGGAAGTGTTTCAGTCAAAGCAAAGCCTTTTAAATACAATGTTATTACATAAACATGTTATGATAATGTTATTACACTGAACAATGAATGCTGGAAATCCCATGACAGGAACATTATAAAGGAGAACTCAGAAGGGCTGTCCAATTAACCTGGAAATTTTAATTAAATCAGATGAGCAGACGATCTCACACAGAATTACAGTTGACACTCTACTGCGTCTGAGGCTTCAACCAACAATTATGTTCATTATCGCTGAATCTTTAGAATTTTTTTGATAAATCAATTTAACATTGTTTAGAGTATACATCAAATAACAGCAAAAGAATGAGGGCTGTCCTTGAATAAAGACATTTTTATTCGACGAAAAACATGATTTTGACGACTAATCAATTAGATGATCTAATCAACAGATCTGTAAAACTGAGATTCTCCAGAAAGAGAAGAGGGGGAAAAGAATACCCATCACAGATTGCGAAAGCCCAATTTGATTTGTTATCAGATGTCTTGTTTTGTGCAACCAACAGTCTAAAACCCTAACATTTGAATGTATTCTGTCTTCTGTATTTTATATTATCTATATATAAACAAATAGGATAACGCAAGTTTATAACCCTGGAACTCTACAACTTTATATATATATATATATATATATATATATATATATATATGTATGTAAAGTGGCACTTTTGAAAATTAGGACTAATGGCATCTTCACTTTGCTTTATGAAGTATTGGTATCCTAACATCGCTCTTGCACGTGAATATGTTTTTATATTTTCTCCTATCATTCCTGCATATAATACGATCTGTTTCAGTGTTTGACTCTTACTCACAATGATCTTTGGTTCATGTCCATAACAGTACATCTTGTTCTTAGAAATATGCCCACGGTTGGGCCTCTCCTGTCCTTTACTGACCTGTATGATTTACAGAAAGGCCCTGGATGTTTTCTCTGGCTGACTGAACCCTGACTGAACCAAGGATTTGTGTAAAAGTTTGATCAAATATTCCTTTCTTTGGCCACATGCAGAGGTGTTATTCTCTCGGCAAATCCAAAGAAAAGAGTTGGGATCTAACTAGCCTTTGCCTCTGAACAAACACCATGTTCTCATTAAGCGTGACACTAATGTATCCACTCTACAATACTGCACCTTTACTCTCAGCTGCAGTCTGTGACTCTCTTGTAGCTCCTGTGGTTTGCGTTGATGTTTCCTGCTGCTCTCACATCCCCTGTCATGTTCACATGGCTTAGAAAAACACACAGATGCCATGTACTTCTATTTATTTTTAAGACCATTTGGTTTAGCCGTACTGTGTTGAACCTTTTGTTAAAACCACTCTTAAAAATCCCCTGAACAGGGATTCTTGGTCAGAAATGAATATGTAAAGCTCAACTTAGTTTTTTGTTGTTTTAATAGAAAACCAAAGAAGAACAGAGATTAAACAGCGCATGTATGCATACAGTCCCTTTTTTGCACAACGTAAACAAAATGTGCATGAAAAGAAAATACAGCAATAAATATAGGGCCCCCCAAAGAACAAAACCCCAAAACAAATACCAAATGCACCAAATGCAATGAGATGTTAGTTTAATATATCTGCACAAATATTCCGACAGTAAGTAGTACATCTACCTCATGATCAGTGCCTTTTACGCTGAAGTTCTGTACTTCAGTTTAAGTCACGCAACTGCCATCGTAACTAATATACATGCGTTTCACTATTATTGCCTCTGTTAGTTAAAAACTGTAGGAAGTTCACTCCCTTCATCTATTTCTAGAAAATAAGTCTTGGGTTGTTCATGTTATATTTCTAATTCCTACCTTCTTTGATCACAAACATCACAAACAGTTTGACTCTTTATGCTATAACAATCCAGTATACTTACAGGGATCGTCGCCCCATTAATGCTTTCACTTGGCATTGCAATCATGGCGAAGGTAGGACAACAATTGTGACCTCAGGGAAAAGGCTGGAGTTTGACACTGGCTACCTCTGTGCTGTGCTACTCGAGGACGGAGGAGGGAGGGGGGTGCACGCAGCAGTTGGGCCGTCTGACATTTTGCAGCATTGACCTGAAAATGTTCTGCTGCCTCCTTTTGCTCATGCTGCCGTGTCCCGGAGAGTCGACTGCGGAGACTGACTTTCGGATGGAAGTCTGGGCAGTCAGTTTCCTCTCTTGCTCCTTGATTTTGCACTGCAAGTGGCTCTGAATGGCAAAACCGAGGGACTCTGGGTCCACAGAAGCCCCGTAGACCTCCCAAGTCATCCCCTGTTCGTCCCAGACCACATCGTGGATGTCCTTTTCATTCTGGGCCTCCTCTTCTTCCTTCCTCGCCAGTTCTATCTTCTGTTTGCTTGACTTTGCCTCCTTCTTCTGGGCTTTACCTCCACCTTTAGCCTTTTGTTTCGGACTTTCCGTTTTTTTTTTGGCGAGATCTGGCTTTGACGTGGTGTTGGTTGCTATTGTTGTTGTTGTTGTTGTTGTTGTTGGCAGGGCCTGGCTGGGCTTGGTTGTAACAGCAGCTTGTGACGGCGCAGCTTTGTGACTAGCAGCAGATCCAGGCTTGGTAGCACCGGCCGTCTCGGGGGGTGTTCCTGATTTAAGAGAGAGAGCTTCGGCATTGGCGGTTTTAACTGCAGTTTTCTGCACCCCTGTTTTATTTTGGGAGTCACCTGTGTCTTGCTCCTTGAGGTGGCTGTGATCAATGTTGATTTGATAAACTGGCTGTGTGTTGCAGACAGCTGACCCGGGCTCTTTAGGCTTTGCTCCCAGCCTTTTGTCCTGCTGCTGGGACAACGTTTCTGAGTGGAAAACCACGCTGGCATTTTGGTTGGGGCACATCTCTGCCTCAACAGTGAGTCTCTCTGACCTTGGATCAGTGGAGGCGGATACAGAGCTCATGTTCATCTGATGTAGTCCCAACCCCCCGTCGACCTGGTAGACGACAGCCAGGCTCTGCGTGGCCTCCCTGGGGACTGCACCACCGCTCAACCTGCGAGGCACAGCGAAGGGCAGCAGGCTCGGACTTGTGGCCACAGCCTTACTGCACGTGTTCGCCACCGCCTGGACCTCCATATCATGACATTGCTTGACCGGTGCAGACGACGGGGATAAGGTCATCGTCGAAGCCTCCCTGTACTGCTTGCCGCGCTGCTGCGCTTCAAAGACAGCTGTGTCGGTTTGGCAGGCTTCCTCAGCCACCTGCCCGTCTGCCGGCATGGTTTGTGTAGCCTGGGGCAGAGTGTAGGAGTCCGTCTGTGAGGACACCGGCTGATGTTTATCTGAGGAGACTTGTGGCTTCTTTAATGGTGGCAAATCCTTCTCTTGACGTGTTGAACTTGAAGTCTTATTTGTAAAACCGGCCTCTGCATCTTTGCTCTTAGACAAAGGTGTAGTGGAGCCGAGAGGCGCTGCTGGAGTTTCTACGTTTTGTTTCGGATCGGCTGCTTCCTGCAGACTCACAGAGGTTTGTGAGCAGCGACGTATATGATCAGGCTCTTGAGATTTCTGTGCTACAGCTGTGTCCTTGTCTTTGAGAGCTAAAAGGCTTGCTTCATTATCGCGTTGTGGTTCAGATGTCGTATGCATTAAATCACAGGCGCTGTTGAGATTTTTATTATTAGGAGAAACATTTTTATTACTGTCCACTCGTGCTGTGGCCGAGGGTATCAGCTTTGCACTCTCCTCCTCTGCTGCATTCGGCCCTTTTATTCTGCAGTCATTGGTCTGCATGTCGACCTTTGACGCTGAAAGAGCAGGCGACACACCAGCCTTACAGATGTCCTTTTCATCAGCCATGCTTAGCATTTTCATATTAGCATTTGAATCCCTCTGGTCGCCTCCTGCCTCACCCACTCCTTGGCCTGTTGGAGACAGGTCTTGCATCTGTTGGTCTCGACCTGTCACAAGCTCTGACTTTGTCTGGTTTCCATTAGTTGGTACTGGTTTGTCTGGCACAGTGCTGTTGACTGGTTCACCTCCCCTGGAAGCGTTTTTTTGCGTGTGTGGGGCGGTGTGAGTAGAAGAAGCAGTCAGAGATGAGTTGTCCTGTTTGGGGTCAGGAGATGTGAGGGGGGATTTTGGACAAACCTGAGAGAGTTTAAGGTGGGGCTCCGTCGCCCAGTTGGCATTTGGCTCCTTGTTGCCGAGCGTGTCCACCGCAGCCAACTGAGGCAGCATCTGGACTGTCACGGTCCTTTTTGGGTTAGTTCCCATGCCGGATTCACGGTTTAGTACTTCAAAATTGTGGTAATCCAAAGATGAACACGGATGTGTAATATCAGTCACTTTGTGTGATTACCTGGAAAGTAGAAATAGACATTTTTATTTTTAATGATTGAGCTTCACTTTTCCCAGACTTAAATCTTGATTTAGACAAAAATAATCAGATCAGACTCACATAGTAGAGCGGGCCTCTAAGCATTATGTAAATTACATTTATATAGCATTCCAGGTGGTTTCTTTGAACAGTCATTAACACTCATTTAAATAACACTTCTTAGAATTAAGGCAATGCACCAGAACAATCAATGGCCCGTAATTGGCTAATTCATCCACTGCTTTAAATTAAGATGAATATATGTGGCTGCAAGACTAATGATCAAATTAATCACAACATACATACAACATATGTGTCCAAATCACAGCAATGTGGAGCACATTCGTCTTTTCAACAAGCTGTTTCTTTGAACCCTGATGATGAGCTGTAATTGTGTTTTTTTTGCCCCTGTGAAGGATGCATGTGATAAGTGTCATCTTTTCATTTGAATAACTTATAAACATCAACTAAATGAGTCAAATCAATTTCAAATACAAAATATATAGACCCAATTGTACAATAATAATAACTTGATACAGTAAGAACTTCTGTGAAAGACTGAAACAAAGTTTACAAACCAGGAAGTAAAGTAAGCAAAGTTAGAAATAAGACTTTGACATGTAGGCTGAAATTGCTTACAGATACTAGCAGGATGTGTTTGATTAAGAATGGTAGATGTTCTACATTCAATAGAATTTCATTGGGTCCTAATTTATGCGTTTGCTTGGTAGTGTCATGCAAAATACCCATAATCAGTGTAACAGTATAATGAGTATAAAGTCAACCCCCTTGTTGTTGCTAACATGTGATCTGGTTGTTGTATTCATTTCATTGTTCAAGACTGTGTTCTATTATGAATTGCATACTGAATAATTTCCCCTTAAAACACATTTATGAAAAATAACCCTGCAAAATGCCAAACACTTAAAGTGTTGCCTGAAAACTATTATTAATCTTCACTTTAAAAAAAACTTTTTCTGTCATGCCACATTTAGAGAAACATAAACCGAAAAGGTTTGCGGTCATCAATAACGTGTCTTCAGATCACCCTTTATCTCGAAATCGATCCAATATAAATTCTAAGCATTTAACCTTCAGTTTCACAAATCTCTTCATCTCAGACCAGATGAATGACTCCATATCTGTCTCCTAAAAGTGTCAAAGCATCCGGGCCAATTCTGCAAGTAACGTGTCAGCAGACGTTTGAAGCATCTGATTCGTTGGAGTCAGACAAATTATTTGCGCTGTGATCAAGACGTTAATCATGAATAAAACAGCCAAGGCTTCATCCAAAGAGGAGGACGAATCACCAATTGATAATTCAGTGGTCCACAGGGAGCAAGTTGGCCATTTCCATTTCAGTGACATGCTGATGATCATCCATTCTGCATAATGTGCAGATCATCACAGTGAAACTAAGGTTAAACCCAGCCTTGTCTTTTTTTTCTCACAACAAGCATCATCACAACAACAAACATTATATACCTTACCGATCAGGTCATATGTTTTAAAGAATAAATAATCATATTTTACCTTGCTTGGTAACCTGAAATAACATTGTTTAAATGTGACTCAGAATACTGTGTTGGGTCACAGACAGGTAGCTGCCTCTGTTCTCTGCTCTCTCACTGCACGCATCTGTGTGTCTGTTGTCAAAGTGCAAATATTTATGGAAAGCATATCCTGCCTGTAAATGAGAAATTCAACAATGAAACGCCCCGGTGTCATTTGCCTGCAACAGTTTAGAAATGACAGAGTGTGTGCAGAATGAGAATTCACGCGCAACGTTGCATGCATTAAAGTGATGCACACGACCTATTCCGGTCAATTAAGATCTATGTCATGTAGCCAACATTTGCAGCCCTGTCCCACCCCAACATCACAGAGGCCACTGGTGTTTGCTGATTTGATATGACCTTGCGGACAAATATTAACATCTGACACAAAGGAAGCCACAGGAGGAAGAGGAGGGTGCATGGCTTACCTTGAGAGGCGCTATACGTCCCGTTCCTTGGGGTGCCGCTTGCGCGTTCGTGTTAGTGAGAAGAGCTAAACCCTCGAAATGAATATGGGAAACCAACTCTATGTCGGTGACACCACGCCTTCCACAAGAATATGGCTCTTTAGAGGTATCGATCCTGAACTGCGAAGCGCAAAATGCAAGCCCCCTGACTGACTGACCGTGCGCAATGAGTCACCGCGGTCCGACGGAGGGATCCTGTCTCCGAGCTCTTCAGTAGGCTTGCCTTGCTTCATGCTTAGGAAAAGTGGACCTTTCACAAAATGGACCTCTCGTGCTATGTGTGTGTGCCATCCCAGATTGAACTGGTCCAGCTCAGGCAACGTGGTGCAGGAGAGTAAACCAGATGAATGGATGAATGGGGGGAGAGGGGGAGAATGGAGGCAGTGCAGCATCAGCCGCAGGCATCCACAGGAGCGTCACATGCATTTAAAATTGATTACTTTTAGATCCTGGCAGCAGATGCAGCCAGTAGCGTTTCAAGAGCACATGCCATTTATTTTGCTGAGTCTCTTTGTATCATTATGGATTTAGAAGACCTTAGCATGTGTGCTGTGTACAGTATGGGGAATATCAGATTATGTTTCTGATTAGAGTCAGGTACCTTTTAAATTACAATATCTCAAAACATCTGCCCAATAAAAACATTACTCCGTGTGTCTATTAGGCTGAATATATAGCATAAGACATTAATAGAAGGTGAGTCCTTATAAAAATAAAATAGCTGCAATAGCTGCAAAGATGCAGCTATTTCAGTTTAGCTGACTTTTATGTTATATCTGATCCAAATATATGGAACTTTCCCTTTGTGAACGACAGAATAGCTGCTATTAAAATATGTGTGATGTGGACAAAAGGGTTGCTACACATAAGATGATAAGTTAAACACCCCTGACCCATACATGACAAGTTTAAATAAATACGTCCCATTAGAACTATTAGTCATCACCAGACATTGTAAATATTTAATGCATTCTGTGGTTCACTGCTGCAGAGAGATTGTTAAAATTGGACAGTGGCATTTCTAAACTGGTAGCACAGCATACGATCAGCAATTAGAGAGACATCTCAGTGGTTTCAAGCCATTCTACCTTCCGGTATATAGGAAAATAATTGGTTCCCTTCAGGTGTGTGAAGGCTATTAGTCAGTGTGTTTAGTCGAAACGTTCCTGACAAGAGAAATCAACAGCATGAGTAGTTCTTATGCCTACCAGCAGTCCACACTTTTTTATATTTTAATTGACTGTCTTGATAACATCATCAAGGACATTTTTGAAAGTGTGGAAAGCTTCCTCCAGGATCCTAGATCTCAACATGCTGACTAAACAACTGGTTTTGACCCTTTACGTCAGTACGCTTCTCTTCCTCCATTCTTGTACTGCTCATCTATTCTCCATTGTCTGCATTTGGATCATATTCCTTAACAGTGCCCTTAATAAACTATAGTGACGTCAGAAAACACACAATGAACAGTAAGAATTATCTTTGTAAAAGACACAACGTGGAAGGATTACACAATGCCATCCTGTTGACAGAGACCCAGGATCAAGGAAAGCTCATGTGGGTTATTTTAGGCACTGACAAACTATTTAGGCATTAATTTGGAGGACATGTATGTTTGGTCAGAATGATTCTACTTGTACCAAAGGACACCTGCTTTTATTTACTCTTCAAAAGCTTGTCATCCCTTGTCGACCCTGTCTACCTACAGGACACTCCCCTCTATGTGTACAAGTGAGACAATGGCACAACATTCTTAGTCTTTATTTAGCTAGACATCTATACTCACCTTACCTGTGAAATATAAATTATGTTGTGCCATGTCTGTCGTGCTGTTATAACTGATTTATTATCAAGATCACAGACTACTTCTTTGCTTGACCCAGACTAGAATCTTGTTATAATCTAAGTGTTACTTTGGGGATTCAGTTTTCATGTATTTCCTGGGTCTGAGATAGGAGCTCCTGTTGGAATGCAGTAATTGTAGACCTCCTGCCCTTTAAAAGCCCAGAGGGACTGATTAATTGAAAAGGTATAGCCCACATCTTAAATACAGTCGAGTGCACGATTGGAGAGCAAGTCAGTATAGGCTGCATGCATTGATATGCCAGACGTACTTTATAAAAATAGTGGTTTGTTGCATTGTAAACAGTGTGTTTATTTATTATGGCACAGGAAGTACAACACTACGAGTTCAGTATATCTGTATTGAGTAATTGAGACTTCCAGCCAAATGATTGGTCCATTTTAAAAATAAACTTTAAATTTAATCGAACACAGTCATATTGTGGATATGGCATCATCTTGTGGTAAAATTGTGAAAGGCAAATTATTGGCTGAAATGGGTTCTAGTTTAAACAAAACTTATCTGAAGATTAATTAATTAATTAATTAATTAAACAAAAGGACAATCAATTTCTGTTTATCTGTCACACCAACTTTGATTAACGGTGAGTCAGTTGGTTAACACTAAACTGATCTTGATCTACTATCCAGCTAATGCTTAATAAACACAGAATTTGGACGAAATGTTGTCTGCTTTCCTACGTAGCTGTGAAGCATACGCGAGGTGCCAACAGTACTAAGGTTTGAACGGTAGATGGCACTGTCGCCGTATTGAAAACACAGACTGAAAGGCTGGCCTATGCTATGTTCAAAGACGTCATGTCAATCGACATTAACAATAAATTCTAACTAATTTTCCGGAGTGTATCCTCAAATGGCAACCATCCGATGCTCTTAAAAATACATTACAAGAATGTAAACTCAGTGGTTGAATGTAAGTGTACATGTAATCTAAACCATCTTAAATATCTTCGGCGCGTGTTTTCACACGTGAAAACCTGCGTGTCCAGTCGGAACCTGAACGCACCGCAGCCACACTGTTGTCAAGAGAAAAGCGTTGCTAACCTTAATTCACCACACGGAAGGTCGCTTGTAACGTTAAGCGAGGACACGTTTGGATATCATTATATATTGGTCCACGCGACAAAAAGGTAAGAGTAACTTCAGCCCCTTGCTCCTCGTAAATACTATTAAGTACGCCACCACATTTGTGGTTAACATAGTTAGCTCATGTTAGCAAACAGTTGGGTGAATACGATGACAACCTGTTGTCTGAAGCGGTGAACAGTATCCGCTCACTGTCGTCTGTACGTGTTGAAATAACCGCTAACCTAACCTAACAAGTTATCGCAGCTGGCTTATTAAAGCCAGAGGCATCCACATATTACTGTGGCAATGCGTTGGCAGACCGTTTGCTAATGCGCCACTAAACTCAACCTAAACTGATGTCTGAAGTTAGCATCCTCTCGTGCTAGCGATCACAACGCTATTGTTTCCTCTCGTCAGCTGCTCCATCATCACCGTAACGACCCCGTTATTAGCTGCTCTCTTTTTACAGTAATGATCCCGTCTTATTGTTGGTTTAATGTTTGTATGTTAAGAGTGGCTTACGATGACCCACTCATCTATTGTGTGCTCTGCAGGCAGAGACTCAGTCACGTTAATGACGTTATCAGAATCAGAATCAGAACCATTTATTGCCATATATATATATATATATATATATATAACTTTATTTCACAGACTCAAGGTCCAAAAACAAGAATCAAAAACAAAAACAGCACACACACAACAGATGAGGGGTACCAACAAACCCACAAACACAAATACATAAATGCAGACAACACTGACCACATATTACATAAAGAAACATACAACACAAACATACATTCATACCTACATATAAACATACAAATACCTATGCAAATTAATTAAAACAAGTACAACTGCTTATTCCAGTGTTTCCAGAGTTGGGAGGTGTATCTGGTGTCACTAAGTAAAGGATTAGTTAGGGCATTTAAAATGTTGTTCTTTGACTCTGTTAGTCGACACATGAATCTGTACATAAAATTCCTCAGTACAGCATGGAAGGTGGGAACATTACTCGTCACAAACAAATGGCTAGCACTAGTCCATCTTGGACACTTCAACAAGATTCTAAGTGCATCATTGTATGCCACCTTTATCTTATTTATCTTTGCTTTACTGTAGCTGCACCATAGGTGAGCTGTATACAGTGGAGTACAGTATGCTCTGAAGAGAGATGTTTTAACTTCTTCAGTACACGTATGAAATTTGCGTGCCAGCATATTTGCTTGTCCATATAATTTACCGCACTGGCGTTGTATATCATCATCGTCACAAAAGTCATCCCTGATAATGTGGCCCAAGTATTTTACTTTAGTAACTACGTTTAGCTCTTGCCCTGCCAAGTAAAAAGAGGGAAAGCACAGCTTCCTGTCCTCATTAGTGCAGGCAATCATTACAACACTCTTTTTTGCATTAAATTTGATGTCAAACTGTAGTCCATAGTTTGAACAAACTCTAAGCAATTGCTGTAGGCCAGCACTATATGGAGACATAACAATTAAATCATCTGCATACATCAGATGATTAATACACGTATCCCCCACCTTACAGCCAGTTTTGCACACATCTAATGTCCTAGAGAGATCATCCATATACAAATTAAAAAGAACAGGTGACAATATTCCACCTTGTCTAACCCCATTGGTAACTGTGAAAGGAGCCGATGTTGTCTTCCCCCATCTAGCTTGCATAGTTTGATGGGAGTACCAATAATGCAAGATACGTATTAGGTATGGGGGGACCCCTCGCTCTTGTAATTTTATAAACAGTTTACCGTGATTAACACGGTCAAAAGCTTTAGAAGCATCAAGGAAACATAAAAACATTGTTGAACCATGGCTTTTATACTTGGTAACAAGTTCTTTCAGTGAATATATACACAAATCTGTGCCATGTTTCTTTTTAAAACCAAATTGATTAACAGTGGTTGTTATATATTCTCGTAGTCTATCAAATAGAATTTGTTCAAACACTTTAGAGAGTATACTCGCTAGAGCAATTGGCCTGTAGTTTTCTATGCTTGATACCTTACAGGTTTTGTCCTTAATAACTGGCATTAATAGTACAGGTAACATAGAGTCAGGTAATATGCCATGCGCTAATAATCCCGAGAAACATATAGCAAGTAACACTGAGATTCTATGACTTGCATACTTCAGGTGTTCAGCTGTTATTTGGTCAAGACCACATGCTTTGTTCACTGCCAATTTCTCAATAGCATGACACACTTCATCAGGTCTAATGACCACCCCATCATTATTAATGATATCACCAACATGATATTCAGCACTCTCAACACAGTTAAAAATCTCTCTAAAATGTTTCCCCCATAACTCAGCAATGTTTTCATCCCCAGAGATCCCATCAATACTTGATGGCAAAGGCATCTTGCTGTTATTGATAACCTTCACTTCCTTCCAGAATTCATACAAATCATTCTGCTGAAACTTTCTGGCCATAGAATTTGCCCTCATTGTCTGCTCATTACTTTTGATAAAGCGTACAGCATATTTAAACTTGGCATTTGCCATTTTCTTATGTTCAAACTCTGGGCCATACCTAGCTTTTCCAGATGAAACCCAGCTCCATAAAGCTTCCTTAGCCTCCACATGAAGTTCAGACACACATTCATTCCATCCTGGTCTAATCCTATGATTACTTTTCTCTCGGATGAATAATTTACTGACATTAGTTAAACAGTTCACAATTTTGTCATACATAAAAACTATATCACTATGATGTTTATGACTCTTACAATTTAAGTTGCCACACGAAATAGCTTCAAGCGGTATATCAATATCACTAAGACTTTTATCACTCAGTGCGTTGTACTTCCATAGATCATGTTCTGTGAGCTTTGCCCAGTCCACTCTTCTGTTTTGCTTATTATTATCATCACAGTCATAGCTACTCAGCTCAGGTAGACTGTCAAGATTTAATATCATGGAGACAGGTATGTGATCTGCTGTGGCTAGACCATACAGAATCTCAACTTCCAAGCAATCATGAGCATCAGCTGTACATATACAGTGGTCTAGCCAAGATGTTGAATGCCATGCTTCACTGATATATGTATAACTTTCTACTGGTAACAGCATTTTACTTGAGAGAAATAATTTACCGTCAAGGCAGAATTGATTAAGATGTTTAGCAAATAGAGAGTTAACATCTGACATATCAGCATTATATATATGTTATATATGTTTACACATACAAGGAATTTGTCCTGGCGGGAAGGTGCATACATTTAACATTTAACAATACACATTTAACAGTTGACGTGGTGAGAGTCGAAGTACATTTAATGACCGGATGCACGTGTACTTTACTACTGTATATATTTGTTATGCTACTTTGCAGTTCTACTTTACTACTTTAAAGATAAATATATTTGTTTTGTTTTTTACTGCATTAAATCGTTGAAGTTACTTGGGCTGGGGTCGAATTGTCCTTTTTGGTTAGGAAGGTTCCTAACGGAGTGAAATGATATGACCCGGAAGTGTTTAAGTGGCCGCCATGATAAGTGCTGGTCGAATTATCTAAACGCAATGGAAAGGAGCCTCACTGCCTTACACATCGATATGAACAAATTACTATAAAATAGCTCAATGTTGTAGGAGTATCTGTGCGAAGTTTGGCTCTGATTGAGTGAAGTTAAGTATTTTTAATAATTACTTAGTTCAGAAAAATGTCGAGAACTCATGTTAACTCCGCTCAAGCATGAAAGTTCCCACAGTCCTCGGTGGTCCCTGAACGGGGCTCCTTTCACTGCAGCATGGTGCTCCTTGGTCTTAGCTGTCATTAGGGAGCAGGAAGGCCTGGAATATTCATATTTCAGCCATAAGTCAATTTTCATCCTAACTTGCAATCAGCATTTTTCAAAACTCGGGGTCCATACTTAGTTTTTGAGTCACTTTGTTTACAATTATTGTGTAATAGTGTTAGAAACATGACACAATTAACTTTCTTCATTTATTTGATTTCTTTCGGGATTTATTTTTTAATATGCTCATTATTTAATTAATATACGATAAGATTACTATAAGATTAATATACTTAATCAAAACCTGGCTCAATTTGATTTCAAGCCTTATACGGCCCTATACTTCTCCATACTTACCTATACTTACCTATCGGATCAGGAAAAACTCCACTAAAAACCCTCTCAAAGGGAAGAAACCTTCAGGAGAGCAACAGAGGAGAATCACTCTCCCCAATTGGACAGAAGTAATAGATTTAATGTGTACAAAATGAATAATGTAACAGAGTGATGGCACATTCAATGGAATCAATATTTATATAATGAGTAGTAGGCATGGACCACGATACAGAATCCATGAAACAGAAGGAGATAGAGAAGAGGGGCATCAGCAGGGAATCACTCCCTGTGAAAAAGTGCTATCAAAGGAAAATCTTAAGTCTACTCTTAAATGGGACCTTCAGGAGATCAACAGAGGAGAATCACTCTCCCTGAATGGACAGAAGTAATAGATTGCATGTGTACATCATGAATAATGTAACAGAGTGACAGCACATTCAATGAAAATGACAGATATATAATGAGAAGTAGGCATGGACCACGATCCAGAATCCATGAAACAGAAGAAGATAGAGAAGAGGGGCATCAGCAGGGAATCACTCCCTGTGAAAAAGTGCTATCAAAGAGGAACATCTTAAGTCTACTCTTAAATGGGACCTTCAGGAGATCATCAGAGGAGAATCACTCTCCCTGAATGGACAGAAGTAATAGATTTCATGTGTAAGTAATGAATAATGTAACAGGGTGACAGCACATTGCACCACAATGCACACACACACACACACACACACACACACACACACAGCGCATGTGTGTGTTTTAGTTTAGCCATGGGTGACAGCGGATCTTATTCAAGGTAGGACGCTGATCAGGGTTTTCTGTCAAACACGCTTCCAAGAAGTTCTGGCATTCTTCGGACAACATGTCACTGATTGTCAGCGACTCGTCCAGGTAATTGTTGGTCATGAAAATGTCATGATCATGGAGCATTTCAAACAGGACGACTCCCATCTGCCACACCGTGGTGGGTCCGGCACTGTATTTTTGAAGGTGCTTCCATTCTGGAGGACAGTGTGCACTGGTACCACAGAAATGGCAGCATGTGCACCCTTTCTTAACAAAGCGGCTCAGTCCAAAATCAATGAGACGAACCCGCGGGACCTTCCGGTCCGTCTCGATCAAGATATTTTCCAACTTAATATCCCGGTGAAAAATGCTGTGACCCTCGAGTTTAATGGCTGCCTTCACCAGCTGTTTGATTATGATTTGGGCCTCCTCCTCCGGTAAGGAGCCACCGTTGCCATCGATGTATCTAAGTAGATTTTCGGAAGGGACCGGTCTCTCATGCACCAGGATCAGCTCCTGGCCCAGATCGTACCAGTCCAGTAGTAATACGGGTGCTCCCACAGATCCGCTTGTTCGCTCCTGCAGCTTCAACATGACGGCCACCTCTATGGGGAGCTGCCTCCCAGCATCGTCCACGTGATGGAGGACATTGTTCTCTGGTATGCGCTTGATGGCAACAGGCAGATTATCTTCTCTGCGATAGCCCGCAAACACAATCCCACATCCTCCTTTGCCCAGCTCATCTTGTTGCTCGTATTTGGCTTCAAATTCAGCTTTTAGGGCATCTACCGACACATCCTCTTGTGTCTTTGGTGTGGTGTCCGTCACTGCTAGCCTTCTTTTCTTGCCTGTGTTTTGTCTACTGTCGGTGCTGGCCTTCCTCTTACCGACTGCCACTTTCTCCACAGACCTATTGCAGCTTTCCTTGTCTGTTGAAGAAAGTCTTTTATGATTAGCAGACGGTGCTCCATCTGTGGCTTTCCTCTTAACCCTTCTAGATCTCAGGTTGTAAACCGGTTCACTTTGAAGGAGGCTCATACTTGCAAGGGCCTTACTGTCACAACAGGCCTTACTGCCCCTAATCATGATACCCTCGACAAAAGCTGACTGTGGTTGCTTGTGACCTTTGGAGGCTGGAGAACCTCTAGTATTTTTCTGCTTTGCAGAGGCTTTGACCATTTTCAAAATATGTAATGAAATGAAATGTACTGTAAAATGTAAAATGTACTTCTTCACACAAAAACTTCAGTGCAAGAAGTGGGTTGGTCCAAGGTATATACAGTATATTGATATGAGGGACTTTCCCGTCCTAATCAAAGCCACATAAAATGTGATGTCATTAGTTCCTATATTGCGAAGGGGGGGGCTCGGCTTTTTACGGCAAGAATCTGCGTCGCCGCGCATGCGCAAACTTAACTTGTTAAAGGCGTAACGTAAACACTTATCCGAAAGTACAGGTATTTAGCAATGTATGTATTAATGACTTAGTTTTATGTCCGTGTACTTTGTTCTTAAAATAAATAAAAAAACTGCACTCGGATCTCTCAGCAGACACTGAAATTTCAGTGCACCTATATACTGACGGTAAACACATTCGAACGGCGCAGATCGGGAGCGAGCGAGGGTTTTAATAAGGTTAGCGGAAAGATACACGAGACACAACATCCGGTTTTCAAAATAAGATGTCGACATTAATGTTACTACTAACATATAAAAGTAAAAACGGAACAGATTTGATATCTTTATAGATATACAAATAGATCATTTTCAACGTTTTGCTAAAAATCTAAAACATTTATTGTACTAAATTGTAACAGTTTATAAAAAATTACTACTGCTAAATTAAGTACTGCTTTTGTATGTTCATAAAGCTTATTTCTCATTATTTGAGGTGCTGTAAATATGCTTTCCCCTAGAGTTCCAGGAAATGGCAGATACAGATGTGTTCAGGACATCTCTGACTTCCCCTACAATAGCAATCAAACAGTTTTACTGTATCAATTAGTAGATATTTCAAAGTAAAGGTCCTACATTTTAAGATAAATCAGTCATTTCTTTAATGTTTGAGACTCTCTAAAAATATACTTTTTTTCAAAGTTCCAGGAAATGATTAATGCAGGTGTGTTCAAGACATCTCTGGCTTGCCCTATACCGGAAATCAAACAATTCTACTGTACCAATTAGGATATATTTCAAATTAAAGATCCTAAATTCTAAGCGAAATCGGTCATTTGTCAGTGTTTGAGACTCTGTAGATATATTTTCCCTCAATGTTCCAGGACATGACTAATGCCGGTGTGTTCAGGACACCTCTGACGTCCCCTATACTGGAAATCAAACACTTTTATTGTACCAATTAGGAGATATTTCAAAGTAAAGATCCTACATTTTAAGAGAAATCGGTCATTTCTTTGAATTGAATTTTTGAATTGATCTAAAGTCAAACGTTTTAAAGAATACATACAAGATGATTTTTGTGTATTATTATGTGTACAGATTGTAATGCCTTCTGATGCTAATTTGTGATTTTGGGCTTTACAAAATGTATTACATTTTTGTTGATCAGGCCACCACTTTGGTCCAGACTAAAATATCTCAAAAACCTTTGCACGGATTGCCATGAAATCTTGGTGCAGATACTCACGTTGCTCATAATAATCTATCCTCTTGACTTTAGGCCATCGCCTCACTTTTATCCAGCGCCATGTTGTGTTCGGCCTTCCTCAGGAGAGCTCCCTCTGCCATGAGGTCTGTTAACAACATAGAGCCGAATCAATGGTTATAATACAAGTGATTCATACAAAAAGTAAAGCAAACACAAATTGAATCACATTAAGAACTACATAAAATATATCCCATGGGACAGAGATCCAGTGCCCCCCGCCAGGCAGACCGGTGTAAGAGTTACCTGCCCGGCAGTAGGCAAAAAAGATTGCTCATTTTCAGAATGTCTCAGCATTGTAAACTTAAAGTCAGGCCCCGCTCCATATGGTCATCACCTCTTTCAGCCACGGGATTAGACAAGACCTCGTTCGGTTCTTCCTTATCACTCTCTCCATCTGTTAGGAATGTGATTCTTAGCTATAAGTCAAAATGCCTGTCTTAAAAAATAAATAAAAAATGGATAACATTTGGACCTTTAAAAAAAAAAAAAAAAAATGTTTTAAGTTAATCAGCAAATGATTGTATTTTAATAGTATTTCCAATGTTCTTTAGACCAAATCAGCAAATTCATCGATTAATATAACTATTGTTAGTTGCAGCCCTTAAAATTTGATTACTTTTTTCAGGATTTACTTGAGTTTGTTTACACCTCAGTGGTAGTAGTTTGCAAAGTATGTCATCCGCCACCCATGTCAGTAGGTTTTAAGAATGGTTACCTTGCATGATTACCTTGCACAAGACCGTTCATGGGCTTCGATCACAAGCTTAATTTGTACTTTATACTGCAGAGCGGATCCTGGAATTAAAATGAAAGGGGTACCAATTACTCGAGACACAGGGCCGTTCATCGCTGATGGCAAGCTGAGTTGAATTTGTCTGCTTGAATTCACATGGCCAATGCCTTTTCTCTGCCCATGTTGTAGAAGATGCTGGGCTATATCTGGACGTACATCTACACGTCCGTCGTAAGATACTGGCTGAAGTGGTTCATCCGACAGGCTACAGGAACATGTGAGCTGCAGAGAATATGTTCAGGATACAAGCCTGGGGCTACAAGGACAACAAAAGCAGGTGAATTAGATAATCCAAAATAATGTTTACTTTTCCTGTTCCTAGTATACATTTGTTTAAATATATTAATCTGCCTCTTGTGTCCTGCTGTAGAATATTCTCTGCAGTCATCAAAGAACAAGGTAAGAAACAGTTTTTTAATAGGTTATCGGTATTGAAGGAGTGAAGGATGAGATCCGTTTTTGTAGATCTGGACGGTAATCCCACTGCAGATGTAAAATGAAAGCCAGCTTATTGATGTTCAGACTATGTGGTCCCGACAGAGAAGAGCAAAGGTAACGCCCCTTTCTAAACTACTGACGTGTTCATTATCTTTCAGGCTATTGAATGTGTGAACTCCAATAAACACATATCCTATGAGCTTAATCAGTCCTTATCTTTCCTACACTTGCCCAGTTTAGGTGAATTGACTCTTCTTGTCATGTATAGCTGGGTAAGCATTTTCTGAACAACAGTCCATTCAGTGTAGAAACAAAAGGGCTTTGTCATCTTTCTTTGAAAGGTATTTCTCTGCTGTGGCTGACAGCATTGATTATACTGCAATTCTTTGTCTGGTAGCTCGTTGTATCGGCCATTTTCTGTGACTACCTCCTCCTCCCCTGTGCTTTTTATTCTCTGTAGGTTTTAAGAGGAGCGTTGGAAACAAACAAGGATAATTTAGAGCAATGTGTGGCTCAAATTATGAAAGAGAAGAATGTCAAACCCCAGAAAGATCCACTGTAAGGATATTTATCTGGTATTCTGAGGTTGCTTTTCATCAGCAATTTTATTTTCAAATCACTTATTAATTGTTTGTTTTATCTCTCTACCTTTTTTAGCTTCAAGGAAAGCCTCCACATCTGTCTGTTACAAATAACAGGAAACAGCAGCCTGTACATATCTGTGGAAGATTTAAGAAAGGAAGTCTTCAACTCGGAAAACCAAGGACATGAGGCCATGCTGTTGAAGGTGTGTGTTACTGCTTCTGGATCCAGTTGACCATATGTTGTATCGGCCTTGTTACTGTTCCACACAATACATATGTATGTCTGGATCAGTCAAAAGGACTTTTGTGATTTGATTGACAGACATTTACTTTGTAATAACCTTAATGCCATGATCTAACAACTAACTAACAGCTAACTAAAGCAGTTTAACAATGTACAGTGGCAATACAAATGTGTAACCCTAGAGTTATTTGCACTCTCAGCTGTGGGACCTGTTGATGCCATCAGTCAAACTGGAGTCGAGGATAACCAAACAGTGGGGAGACATTGGATTCCAAGGAGATGACCCCAAGACTGACTTCAGAGGAATGGGAATGCTGGGCCTAATCAATCTTGTGTGAGTCCTCTATGAATAACAATGAGACAATTATTAACTGTATTCTTATGCGCTGCAGATCACATCACTACGCTATCAACAGTTATTTTACCTTTTATACCTTTGACCTTTTTGATTTTTGGAAACGATGAGACACAGCACCGATACAGAAAGCTGACCAAGCAAACCAAACTTATTTTCCAGATGCGTGTCAATATGAGCCTGAATATGAGCCAGCAGTAATTCATACTTTGTTTGCTGCAACGGCTATTACCTACATTCCTATTAAGAAATGCAAAGTTGAAACGTGCATCCAAATACATAGTCACGTCGTTGCTTTGATGATTTGCACACACATAATCAGTGCCATATTCAGAACCATACACTCGGAAAAATCTGCATTGTCAAACCTTGTACGATAGATGTCTGAACATTAAACCAGGCACAGATACAGCGAGGCTTCGCTGACCCCTGTTAATGATTTATCTGTGTGGAGCCATGCATGTGTGTTTTCCCTCTCAGTCTAGCAGCTTATTACATAACAAGCTGTCACTTCCTAAACAAATGAAAGCTGCTGCAGAATACACATAGAGAGAGAGAGTGATCATCAGAGAGAGATCTGGTTATTGCCAGCAAGTACAAGAATACTGGTGAACATGATCTTGTTTGTAGATTAAACTAGAAAGTACAAGCAAAGAATGGGACTGTTCAAACAATGATTATACTGAAATGTTTTTGTTCCAGTTTTTTCAGTGAGAACTACACAGAGGAGGCTCGTCAGGTGTTGTCCCATGCAAACCATCCTAAACTAGGGTAAGATACATTCATATATGTACGTAGAATATTGGCAAACTTTGATCTTCCTAAATCATTGACTTTCTATGTCCAGTCACTTTTGTCACCTACTGAAAGCTAATTTTGCATTCTTCATATTTCAGGTATTCATATGCCATCGTTGGGATTAACTTGACAGAGATGGCCTACAGTCTCCTGAAGAGTGGTGCTTTGAAACCCCATTTCTACAACACAGTACTGGGCGCGCCTGAGCTCCGACACTTTCATCAGCTATACTGTGAGTGAAGTAAATCAGTTTTCAGTTTTGTTTTTTTCTAGAAAAATACAATTTTGTTGTCAGCTTTTATCGAGATTTCTCTAAAATGTGCATTTCTTCTTTTCTAGGTTATCTGGCGTATGAATTTGATAAATTCTGGGTGGCAGAAGAACCAGAAAGCATCATGGAGTTCAATCAGTACAGAGAAAAATTCCATGACATAGTCAAGACACATCTACAGGACCCCAATGTGATCCTCACACTGACTGTCAGTTCTAAAAACTAACATCATTCAGAAACATTTCCTCACCTCTGACTTTGTTGGATCAGGTAGAGAAAAGCAAGATGCGATGCTAAACATTAAAAACATCAAAATCAGACTGAAGCTGTTTGGTCACTCATAAATTCAAGGAAATGAATCCTCATATATTTGGTATTGTGGTCCAATGTTTGAACTCTGCTCATCTTGCTACTGTGAGAGTAAAGGCTTTTATAATAGAGCACAAATATACGCTCTGTACCTCAAAAATGACCATTCCAGTGTTTGATTAACCTTTTGAGAAGAAGAAGTGAGAGCTGTTGCAGAGGACTGTAGAGATCGGCGGCCTGTCTTCCGTGAGGGTTTGAGCACTTTCAGTGAGCACGCTGCCAATTTGTCGCAGTTAAAAGACAGTTATTGAAAAACGTCAATTAACTAGCATATGTAGCTGTCTGGTTTGTATTTATTTCAGCAAGACTTATGTGTTCTCACACTTTTTCCGCTCCGTATAATACAACTTTTATGTCCTGAGACCACGGCTAGATTTTTGCATGTTTTAATATGTCCCTGTTGATGGCATCTGTATCCTGTAATATTGGTTTTGGGGACCTCAATCTGGTTGTTTGACTTCATTTTCATAAATTTATGAAATGTCTGAAGACTGCCTTTTTATTCTGCAATTTGCTTTTGAGGAAGGTATGTAATGATTAACACTTCTGACTCAAAGGTAATAAATACACATTTTAATGTTTTGAAATGTGTTGTTGTTTTTGTGGTGAAAGTAATAGCACAAGTTAAAAAGCAAGCACAGGGTCAGTAAAACATATTTAGAGTTCACATAAACCTGTTTAGCATTTTACTGTGGGCACCAGTATTATTTAAAGGTGCACTGCTGTAAGCTGCATACACTACGATTTAGATTCACAGATCTTAAAGTGCAGACTCAACTTCCCAAAAGTGGGTTGTCACAACGCCCATAAAATGTAAAAATGGGTTTATCATGAAAAATGATAAATATAAAAATAGAACTGCATTTCAATTTCAACATGAACACAAATACAAGGTACACTTAAGTCCAATACTCCTTTTTCAACAAAGGACTTTTCTTTTTTTCGAACAGAAGACGACAAGAAAAAAGTGTGAATTGATATGTCTTCACTGCTGTTCTAACCCAGTCAAACGAGAATCTTAATTTCTGTCCTCCATCCTCTTCTTCGTGACCATCATGGCTCTCTTGATTTGTTCGAACGAGACAAACATCACAACGTTCCACGATCCCAGCCTCAGAAACGAGGGCACAAATCTACAGGAAATAGAGAAAAATGAAAACTGAAACAGATCCTCAAATGGAGCTTTGCTTCAAAACACACAAGTACAAATATTCCCAAACAACCGAGTGTGTGCCGGGGTCAGAGGGGAGGAGCTAACCCTTTGTAGAACGCCGTCGGCCCCTCTTTAGTCATCATGGTCCAGGCGCAGTTGATAGCACTCTTGTACTGACCGGGAGGAGAGTTCATGTATCTAGTTTTCACCACATCTACTGGGGAAGCGATCACCGTGGTGACAAAGCCGGCGCCAAACGCCGATAGAAAGTGGCAAGGAAGATTGTCTGTGGGGAGATTGTGAACAAAATAATTAAGAGTGTAATTAATAATAAATGAGTGTAACCGGAGGGCCTTGGTTCTGAGCCGAGCGGCATGGAAACTCATGTCAGCAGATTATATAACTTCTGAGAATTGGGCAATATAAGTGATTGAGATAAATTATGTATTAACTAATTTACTGTTACTACTTTATTTACAGCACCGTGAGGGGACAATACAACATGTATCGTACCAGCTGATACCAGCCTGAGCGCTGAGCGCTGTTATCAGCTGTGGAGGCGTTGAAGGGGTGAGAGGGTGGGTGGATCTCTAACCCAATCAGCTGTCTCTCTGGGACATGTGTGTCTTTGTTTGTGTGTGTGTGTGTGTGTGTGTGTGTGTGTGTGTGTGTGTGTGTGTGTGTGTGTGTGTGTGTGTGTGTGTGTGTGTGTGTGTGTAACCCAGGCACACATGCATGAGCTCTCTCACTCACCTGACATCAGTTTGTGTCTAAGGATGGCCTCCTTGATCAGGTCGTATGTAACCAGCTCTGTGCAGTTGACGAGCGCATTTCTTGTGATGTTAGGTAGTGTGCCTGAAGAAGCCAGAAAAGAATGAGAACCTTTTTCTTTAAAAAAAAAAAAAATCCATATTCATTTATAAATTATTTTCATGGCAGGCCAGACCCCCAATGAGTAACTTATTTTGAGGCACGCTTCCTAAATGTCACCTTTCCAGAGTCCACGCATGCCCTCATTCTGGAAGATGTGTTTGTAGGCCTGCATGGTGCCGGTGTACCGACGAGCCACACCGTCCAGGTTCATCTGGGCTTGGAATCGAACCTTGACTACATCGGTGGGCTGTGCAAAAGACACCGCCATGGCGCCTGTAGTGCAGCCAGCCAGGATCCGTACCAATATACCAGGGTCTGGAAGGGAAGTACATATTCTCAATTATTGCAATCAAGTACAGCTTTTAGGTACTTTACTGTGTATATTGTTGTGTGTCCATGAGATATTGTTACGCATAATATCTCTAAATTTGAGTCTCAATTAAAACATAAATGAATGTCAATATCCTCAGATCTTTATACATTATACTTTATTCTAAACTATTATTGCACCTAATATTGACTTAATATTGCATGTTAAATTACTCCGTGTTGTAATTATATGCCAATATTAACATTGCCATTACTCCTATTTATATTGTACAGAAGCTGTCAGTACTGGATAAGGGATCCTTCCACTGTGGCTCCTCCATGGACTTCAAAAGTAACCACTTACTGTCTTTGCCACCTGTGTAGAAATCCCTGACAGTGTCGTAGAGGCCGATTCTGATGGAGGCGAAGCACACTTGTCTCTGCAGCCCCGCTACCAGCCCGTTGTACAGAGACTTGGGCCCCTCTGTTCGGATCATGGTGCTGATCGTCCCAAACACCCCTCTGTAGCGGATGCCCTCCACTCCCTTCATCTCGCCCTGAATCTGGGGTCACAGATTCAGATTGTATTCAAGGCTAAAACCAGCTTCACGGAACAAAAGTAGAGAACATTTAGACCAAATGGGGCAGAGTGTCGCTACAGAAATGCTAATGAGTGCAATTGATTTTGGGGGGAAGGAAGTGGACAAAGTGAAAAGCCAAGCTGCTCAGTCAATAGCAGCCAACCTCACGCTGTGTTCCAACATAGTAGAGAGCAAAGTCAGAATAACTAAAGATCATTATCAATAAGATATCCGATGCATTGCGGTTAATGTGAAGGAAGCATGCGATGTGATTCTGGAGCGTTAACAATGGTTTTGTCATGAACGTACCTGTAGTCTGACTTTGGCTGTGTCCAGGGGAAACGTGAAAAGGTCAGCAACACAGGCTGCAGCCCCAGCACTCGCCATCTTCACCCCCAGTGGAGGGGGAACATCTGAGGGTTTAAGTCCCACCATGTCTCCTAATGCTGGATTTACAGATAAGCACCAAGACACAGAAACACACAATCAGAGCAAATTACCAGGAGAAAACCAACATGTAAATATATGTATATATATATACAAATATTTATTTTCTATGTGGCACAAATCTGCATAATCAGGATTAAAACCGATATATATATATACATATGCTATATATGCTAATCATTCACATTTTCAATTGAAACACTAATGACTATTTTATGATCCAACAATCAAAGTGTAAATTGATCATAAAATCATACTTACATTGTGTGTCTAAAACGTAAGGCTTCCTTTGATCCTCAGTAGTTTCTTACCGGGCAGGATTTGATTGGCCAGATTATAATCCATAAAAGGTGCCCCTCTGCAGAAAGTAAAGATGCATCTTTAGCTCTGTATTTATATATTATCTGGCTGGCTTTTTTTTACGACATCTACAGAGAGGCGTTACTGTGTACTCCTGCAAGGGTCAAATCAAAGTCCACAGACTGTCAGAAAGTCAATGTTCAATTTACCCCACAGTGCAGGCACATTTCAGAAAAACAACTATTTTACTTCCCACTCCTCTGGGATTAACATCCGTATCTTTTCATCCAAATTGTGGTTTCCAAAAGTATCTCTAAAATATGGTTAATATTTTAAAAACGGTATTTACTTGCCTTCAAATTTCACCACGATATCCATCCACATTCAGTACAGTACATTGATGTTCCTTCCGTCTTCTATCTGACACTTCATTTTCAGTAATTATTTACTTTATCAGACCGGAAGTCTTCCCCAAAACACAGTCATAATAAAGCCCTATCAGTTGGTTCATTGGAGCCAATGGGATGCGTGGAGAACGGTGAGTGTTTGGAGCTGATTGGCTAGAAATGTTTATAGCTTCATCACGTTGCCCTTTCACTTTTGTAATAGCGTTATTGTATTATAAAGTATTTGCTCATTTGTATTTTATAAAATGTATTATATCCTGGCTATATAACAGGCTACTTTGCACATTCTTGTAAAAGAGGGAACTGACTTTTTTTTTAAAGAGTTTTAAAAGGGGGAGAGTAGTGACTTCAGCATGTGACTGAAGTTCATAACGTATCAGATAAGAACTTTGCGTCACAGCGGGCTCGGCCTCAGCAGTTTGGCAGTGACGGCGCCTGTTTCATAATACTTGTCCCATAATCCAAGCTTCTCAGATAGTATGTGAATTACGGGGACGTTTCACTAGTTTATGAGGTTCAACAAGCAAAGACTAACTTAAAGTTTCCTGCTTGAAAGTTGGATTCATTGCAGGCCTGTGTACTAGACTGCATTAGTTTAAGTATAATTATAAGTCAAACACATAACAACAATACCAGACATTGGAGAATTCCTCTCAAGCGTCTGATTTCCACATTCATTCATTCCTTTCTCCTAATTAATGTAATCAGTGACTTTCAAAACTGAAATAGTGTGGCCATATTTGTTAGATTTGATAAATCTCAAAAGACACTTTTTCATTTTGTTACAACCTAGTTCAATAAATAGGAGACTGGGCGAGTTAAAAGTAATAAATAACCACAATAAGTTAAAGAATACATAAACTGAACTTAAAGTCAGTAGTCAGTGATGTCAGCATGTGTGGATGTCTGGAGCAAACAAACAGCAGTCGTGTTAACAATAAGCAATATTTCCTCGATCCTCTTCTAACAAAACATAAATTCTATTAGATTAATCATTTATAGCTTCGTCATGTGTCTGAGAAGTGAGTCGCTTCAATCTGCTGATGGTCCAGTTTTAAGTGAGCTCACTTTGCTGTGATTGGTTGACCTGAGCCACAACCCCAGTGTGTTTGGTCCAGATGTTTGTCGTCAAGGTGCAGGTTTTTCACTTTCCCTCCTAATTGTAGTAGAAGTATAAAGTGACATGAAAACAAAATACTCAAATAAAAGGACCTCAAATGTGTACCTAAGAACTTGAGTAAATGCGCTGAGCTACATTATTTTGGGCAAGATAGATGTACTTCCACTATGCACATGTTGCTGTATTAATACTTCAGTTTTACTAGATCAGGGGTTGAAGAAGTATTCAGATATTTTGCTAAAGTAAAATTAAGTGTAAATATACTGTTACAAGTAAAAATTATATATTCATTCAACTTAATAGGAAACATTAAGCATTTTGTAAACTGATCATGTGTTGTATAAAAATCTAAATCTTTGAATAGATAGTTTTCCTTCCCCCTCCCCAGAGAAAATAAATATAAAGTAACACGTAAAAGAAAGTCAAGTAAAGTTCAAGTATACTTTAGATACTTACTTTAACATTATCTGTCTTTTTATTGTTTGTTAATCATAATCTATTGTACATTTCTTATTTTAATATAAGTCTTATACTATTGCACTACGTTTACTGTGCAAAAAAGTAAAATCCCTTGTATATGCAAACATACGTGACAATAAACCGTTTCTGAAGTACCATAAAAGGGCATTTAATTTCATACTAGTCATTCACTTGCACTTATGCGAGTGGCAGTAAGAAATATTAGATTTACTATAAAGCACTAATTCTAGGTTTTGTAAAATAATTGGTTAAACACATTTAAAAAGAACAAATAAAAAATGAATTACGTCATGTAAATTGATAGCTATTCTTCCACCAGATGGCAGCAACACTCCGTGTGCTCGGTCGTACATTATCACTGATTAAGTAAATGAAAAAGGCTTGAGGCGTACTACTGTGCAGCATTGAATCAATCATACTGTAATTTTAATTAGATGAGGTGATACACACAATGCAGTGGAATCCAAAGTAAAAATACCCAGTCATTTCAAATAAAAAAATGAAAACAAGTTTCAAACAGCAACATAAAAATGTACAAAGAAAAGATAAAGGTTAAAACATGTAAATAGAAAAAAAGGCCAGAACATTTATAGTGGACCACATTATGTAAACATAAAGTGCAGGCTTTTCATTCAACAGCATTTTTAGTGTAATCATTTCTTTACCATCAGTTGAGTACAATTCTGTGTGTGTGTGTGTGTGTTAAAAGAGAATAGTTTCAGTCAATCACTAAAGTGACACATTGCTTTAAAACAGAAAATTATTGAATTTCCCCAGCTCTGTTTTGTATTCGTCATATTGTCATTTCGAAGGGAAACTAAAAACTGTTTTGTGATCGACAGCAAATGGAATCATAAAGTAAGGAAGCGATATGTCGATCGGATATAATGTTAGGTGATCGTACGTAGACCATCAACACCTCAGTTTAGACCGTACAGTTTCTGTGGACATTTACATCTACATAGCCTAAGAGTGCTAGAGATTACAATATCAACATCTATGCATATTGTATAAAGTACAGCTACGACACGTACACACTGATTTCATCCGAGCAAACCTTAATATGAATGTCCCGCTCTGCCGTCGCTGGACAGAATCTAGTGATTGTTTTCATAAAAGTCTTTCACATCTGGTAAAATACATCGCGAACAGCAGTTTTTGGTCACATTCATTCAACTATCATTGTCATTCACATTCACTGACCTCCATTGTCCTCTAAAACTCACAGAGACATTTCTATATACACACACACACACACACACACACACACACACACACACAACGACGACGACCGATGACCACGTTTCCCTTTTTAAAAAGTCTGTGCGTGGAATCTCAGCCAGATAGCGAGATCTCATAGTCACTCGTCGACAGGAGGGGGCGGGCGACTTTACGCACATTCTTGGCGTTAGTTATTCGCGCCGCCACCTCCACCGGCTTCTCGAAGTAATGCACCAGGGCCTGCTCGGTGAGCACGGAGGCCAGGAACTGCTCAAACGTGATGGCCCAGTCTTTATCGATGCTCGTGCTGTGAGGCAGCCCTCGGCCGTGGGGTCCGCCGCCACCGCGAGGCCGGCCGCCTCGTTCGCCATCGGAGCCGCTGTCGCTGCGCACCAGCACCGTGTCGTCCGCTATGTCCTCGCACTGCAGCTTCTCATCCAGCTCATGAGAGCCTGCGCTCAGCACCGAGTAAGAGGACATGGAAGTGTCGTCTTTGGTTTCGTCATCCGAGATGAGCATGGCGGACGATGCGCCCGTGTCCTTGGGAGAGGAGTCCTCCAGCTTGATGTCTTGCATAGGTGGCAGCTGCTCGCTCCCTCCGCCCGCCTTGCCCTCCTCAAAGGGGCTCGGCTTGATCTCCAGACCGGCGGGGTCGTAGCAGTCAGCGGCGCCATCGAGCGCGGCCTCCTGGCTGGGCTCGGGGTCGGCGGCGTCTCCCGTGCACATGCTCGGCTCCGACTGATCCTCCGTGTTGTTATCCCTCCGGCCGGAGGAGGAGAAGAGCTTTCCCACCTCTCCCATCTCCAGCAGCAGACTGGTGACCGTCGCCGTGGCGTGATAGAGCTCCTGTTCTGAAAGGTCCTCGCTGAACATGCTGTAGAGGGTCTTGCAAAGCTCGATGAACTGGCTCTGGAGAAGAGAAAACACAAGCGGTCAGGTATGCTGGACTGTAACCACAGAGACTCTTCTGCACATGCTGTGTAGAACAAGTCGTACCTGATTCAGCTTCGGGAGGTTTTTAGTGTTTTCCAGTTTAGATTTTGACTCCTGGTTCCACAGTTTCAAGTAATGGCGATATTCAGGAGTGTTCAGTTTCTTCACTGCAAGGTGTACAAAGAATGTGTTAGTAAAAGCATTAAAAAGGTGAAAAATGTATTGTGACTAGACTTTACAATGCAAGCGCGGAGCTGAACTTAATTGTTTTGGCTTGCACTGTGGATATTTTCTCAATTTATTTTATTTTTTAAATGGAAACTTTACAATCCTGTTTAGTCCATGAAAATCACCCATAATGTTGAATCAATAACATTTTGTGTGAAGACAACAGGAGTTTTCATGGCTGCCAATCAAGACTAAAAGGCATTTTCAAACTTGGATGTTTTCACTTGAATGACAAATGGGTGTAGTGTGTTGTATTAGATCTAGGGATTCAGGCTGTTAGGGTCTGCAATATGCTGCTTACCTTTTTCAGTCTTAAATGTAACTCTGACAAAGCCATCATCCTGCTCACTTCTGCACTTTGAGTTATGACCTGAGGCGAGAGGAGCAGACAAGCATTTATTATTATTATTATAATTTTAAAAAAGTCTGATTATCCAATTCCAACAGCTAGACTGGACTTTCAGCGCCAATCTTATATCAGCATCCTCTATAATATGAATACAAGATACATTAAATTAAAAATACTGTATTTTCTTGCAGCAGACTCCTGCTCTACTTCTCTAAACGGGGTTAGGGTGTAGTGTAACAGTATATCATCAGTTCCTCCTGAAAGTTTAATGTCCAAACAACAGCTTTCAGATCAGCAAAGCTGTTTGAGGCAGTTTCTCCCTCTTCTGCATATTCAACACAGGATGCTCCTGCAGGCTCGTGCCTTGTGGACCTAATTTAACTTATGTACACATTTGTTTGTGTGCTCAGGTTTTCATCGCCGTCAGTTTACACAATGCAAGCGGCCCGCCATGTCTGTGACTTCAAGGTTAATACAACCACACACACCCCTCTCCCTTACTCTGCTAAATAACTGAAGTTGTTAAGTGATAATATGTAATTTCCCTATTTTTGTCTTGCTTTAAAAAAAGAAAAAGTGTATTAACTTTATCTCTACTATGCAATTGACGGAATTAGGTTCTTAAGGTACGTTTTGGTTTTTATATACTTTTTTTATTCATTAACATTATATTTGTTGCCTTGTTTTTATAATGCAATTTTTTTTTTAATGTCATCTTGAGATTTGGGGTGGTGTGGTTAGGCTAAGGTGGTTAAGAAAGGTCACCAAGGCGAAAAGGAGGCAAAATCTGAACATTTGGGACAATGTTTATGTTGGTGTATGTTTATATTATAGAATTGTGGTACATCTGCATTGTGAGTTTATTATGAAAAGGATGTCATCAAAGCAACAAACATTAGATCACAAAAGAGTAGATCTTGGCTTCGTACCGATGGATGTTTCTGGAGTGATGTCTTCAAAGAAGTACTGAGTGGCCTCGAAGGCAGAGTCCGGCTCTTCAGGTTCATGAGGGATTTCTGTGGGCAAAGAAATTAGGAAAACTGTACTTGGCTTGTGAAAATATCTTTGTCATTTCATCCCATATTATGATGAAAGGTAATAAATGTCAAACTTTAGTATGTCTTTAAAATATAGTAATTCATCGCATTTAATAGAAAAGCATGCTGAATAGTTTCCTAAAGACGACTTTCATTGAGCTGCCTCTATGCACACACTCACCAGGTATGACATGCATCTTGTAGAGCAGCTTCAGCTTCTCAGTGAGGTCCCCGTGATACAGGACACCTAAAACAAACAAACTTTAGAGTTTAGAAACATCTGAACTGTTTAGATATATAACCTTGGATACAATAATACCTTCAGTTGATAAGTCACTGTCATGATTCTAATTGATCTGCTGCGATACAAACCATTACTTCTGAAAAATATCTACACACACACACACACACACACACACACACACACACATCTTCACTTCTTACCCAGGCCCCTGATGAACTCCCGAAAATTGATGAGGGCATCTCCGTTTTGGTCAAGGAGACTGAAGAAGCGCAAAGCCAGGGGGTCCGAGTGGGCGCCGTTGGCCCAGGGGAACAGCAGGTTGAACAGGCCCTTGAACTGCTCCACGTCGATGCGGTACTGCTCCAGGTAGGGCAGGCTGGGGTCGTGGCGCTCGGTGGGGTTGCTGCTGCCGCCCCAGTAACAGCTGGTCAGGTGCTCCGCCTGAACAGAGCATGAGAGGGGGGACTACTGTGAAATATGGGATGCAAATTAATACAAAAAATAAATAAATAAATAAAAATAAAAATAAAAAAACAAACAAGGATGGAGCTTTTGAAGAGGTGAAACATAACTAATAACCATTAGCGTAGTTGCATTGTGTCATGTTTGAGAAATACAACACACACTTTGACACTATGTTTAGAAAGCAATTTCAGATTTGAATAATCAGAGTCAATTTGAAGGGTGTGTCATTAATAAAGTAGCAAATTAATCTTCACCATGTTTGTATACAGCTCACGAATAGCTTATGCTAGAGGGAAATAGTCAAGCTCTTATTTATTTTCTCTGGAGAGACCAAATGACTGATTGACTTCCTGTCCAAACCTAATCTTTAACCGTAGGTGGGTACACAACATGAATATGGAAGCTGCAACTCACCTTGAAGAGCACATAGAGCTCCTCCAGCTCGTCAATGCTGAAGGCCGTCTCTGTTACAATAGTCCTCACCTGAACACATAAATAGAAGAGAGAGAGATTAATGTGGGGCCTGACGAGAGCAGAGTATCCAACGATGACAAGAATGTCATTGTTGTTTCAAAGTTTTCATAGTTGAAAAAAAAATGTTGCTTGATTACCGTTACTGCAATCTGCACAACAGGGTTGAGCAAGAACAGTACAGGAAATACACTACGTGTACACTTTTACAAACATTTGTCTAATCGAGTACCAATAAAGATGAATCAGTGGGTCCTTACCACGTTGCGTTTAGTTGTATCTTCAATGGTTTGGATGACCCTCAGTCTCTGTTTGAAACGCATCTGTTCAATTACATCTGCACGGATTGAACCAAAGTTCTGACAGATGGGGGGAAAAAATATAGGTCAACCCAGCTGACTTGAAGTCAGTTATTACAGTGGAAGGCTGGAGACAGTTGCATCATTGGGAGGAGACAGCTGTGTGTTCTCAGTTAGATTAAAAAGTTAAATTAAAGTTCAAATCATGTCAATTTAAAATATACTGCATTTCATTGCAAGCGGTAACATTACAGCATCCTTGATAAAGAAAATGGATGACACAATTCCACTAGGAGGCACTTGATAAATGTCAGATTTGTATTTTTTCCCTGCACGTCCCACCACCAAACACAGAGGACGACAGACTCATCATCATCATCATCATCATCGAAGGTTAAATACCTCGTAGGAGCTGCGGACTAGTTTAAAGATGTCGACGTCTGGATGCGGTTCTCCGTTGTCTGTCAGTAATGAGTGCAGGTGGGGGATGGGAGGGAGGGTGCTGTCCTTATTGGTGACACTGTCCAAGTACCTGCAACACACAAGCGATTCACCAAAATTACAAATCTCTCTTTCAGACTTGAGGGAGAATAATAAAAAAAGAACACCCTAAATATTCAGAAGCTAGGTATTTTGTCCCCTCTGCCTCTCCTTACCTGCCCAGCACCGTCATGGCCTCTCCGTCATCCTTGCAGCCGAGCAGCTGGTGGATGTTGTCGTGCAGCACGCAGAGCGCCAGCTGGAAGATGACCTTGATGCCGTCGTAGAAGAAGCAGTCCACCACCACGACGGCGCTCTCGAACGGCATGACGGACAGGAAGAGGGTGAGGAACCAGGAGAGGGAGATGGTGGAGATGACCCCGAGGTCCTGCATGCAGTCGTACAGCTGGGGAACGTACTCACGGGCGAGCTCCTCGAACACCCCCTGATCGACCAGGGCTCCTGGGGAACACGTGGGGGAAGGAACAGGACGTTAAATCAATGGAAAGCCGTCAATCAAACACCCTGAAATACAGCAGCCTATACTGACCTACAACCCTGGTGTTGTAGTAGTCAGGCAGCATCCTCTCACAGAGCGCCACAAGCAGCCAAAACGCCTCCTCTTCTTTGGCGTAGAGCAGCAACACAGACGTCACAATATTCATGGCCTTTGGTGTCGAGGGAGAAAAAGGGTGAATTCAAGCATTGCCAAGGTTTCAGACAGTTCATGTCAGAATCCAAACTGGAGGAGTGCGTGTACCTGACAGTATCCAATGTTGGGGTTTCTGAAGGCGTAGGCTGTGAGGACCCTGCGGAGGGCAGCGATGCCCATCTCATTCTGAAAGGCCGGGTGCTCGGGCAGAGAGCGGTGCAGGTCCCGCTCGATCTCCTCTGTTGCCAGGTTGTATTTGCCCATCGACTTTTCCACCAGGTCTTCATAGTATCCGGGGTGGGTGGCCATCTCGTTGATGGCCCCTATCAAAAAAATAAAAAATAAAACACACAAGCTCAGATCTCCTCCTACAAGAGTGATGGCAACAGTCCTTGTGAGGGTTGAAAGCTGTTATTAAAATCCAACAGGATAAGATCAATTGTATTGATCTGATGCAGGGGAATGAAGTGCCACTACAGCAGAAGGATATGCAGATATAAGTTAAAAATTAAAACGGTAGTATACCGTATACCGTGACATTATAGAAATCTACCATATTATTTAAGTTAAGCATGAAAAAAATAAAATAAAAATGTACTAAATATTATGTCTCAACAGGCTACATATCCATCACAGTATCTGATGTGGTACTGGAGATTCTGTTTATTAAGTACCAAAATGTTGCAATTTCACTTAAGATTTCACCATTTTGTCACTTCAGTGAGTACGTGTTCCATTTTATTTGTTTCGTACTTTATCTTCATTTGCAAAAGTAACAAACTATAAAACATCATGCATTCATGATTTCATGTGCTGGTGACATTAAAGAAAACTCACTTTATGAAGACATCTCACACAAAAAAACTAAATCAACAACTGCCATAAGTAGGAGATCTCTTTAGTAAGTATAGTAAACTATGATGAAAAACATCAAACCTTGAAGTGATTTGTATCCGAGTTTCAGTCACGTTATCATTTTATTATGTATTATTACTTATCAATGTGCATAACACACTCTACCCAGCATACTACTGTAAGGACCAATAGTATATAGCTTCGTCAAAAGTTGCTTTACAATCTTTATCACATTAAGGTAGTTTTACTTTAGTGTAAAAATGTTAAGTAAACATTTGCTAGAAGACCTATTGTATTATGTGAATTACTTTGCAGTTAAACCTGGAGAAAATCTTTTAACATTACTTCATGTTCCAGGTGTTATCAGCAGTTATCCACATACCTCAGAAAATGGTTTTAAATAAGCAAGGTACTTATTTGTCTTGTAGGTGATAAGTGTAAGAGTAACAGGAGGTGCAGGTAAGGTTGACTAAGGTGAACACAATGCAGCTATGACAACAGCCATAAGTGGGTCACTGGGGAGCGAGGGAGCGAGGGAGGAGCCTGTTGTAACCCGGCTCCGCTCGGGTGAGGCCGAGTAACAGCTGCTGCATGACTGTACACGAGAAACTCTGGAGCGGGTCCGTGCATGAAAAGGAGCATGTTGTTAAAGAGTGACAGTCTCAAGCTACAGCTCCTCTGCGGGTAACGCTAGGTTTAAAATGTTGAGTTCAAGCACACATGGAAAATAATACAAGCTGTTGTATGAGTGGTTTGCTTTTTTTATTTTTATTTTTTTCCCCCCCTTCAAGCAAATCTACAAACCCCATTTCCAATAGTGGCAATATTGTGCAAAGGAATATGTACCCTCATATGAACAATATTTAAATCAACTCATTAAAAGAGTTTATAGTCAGACATTTATTATAGGAACAATTCTTAGTTGTAGCCTCAATTGTTTTACTAAGTAACTTTGTGCATATGCATGCATGTACATTTTAATTTCAGTAAAAAAAAAAAAAAAAACATTGTGACCATACTGCTGTATATTCATCTTTGGGATACTGTGTAGTTTTGCCTGCCAGAATATTTTTATCGACTTTCCTTTCGGCTCCTAACCCAGCGGTTCTTAACCTGGGAGTTAGTTCAACTTAAAAGTGAAAAGGCGTTATATATTATTATTTTGCACCACCAGGGCTAGAGAATAATCTGAATGGTTCTGAACACATAAAGTGGTGAATTAATCTTTACCATGTATTTATGCAGGCTGCAACACAGGAATAGTTTTGCTGTAGTAGTAGTAGTAGTAGTAACAACAGCAGTAGTAGTAGTAGTAGTAGTAATAAGAGTAGTAATACCAATTCAAATTGTAATTTTGTGCCCATGTTATGCATTTATCAAAATGCAGTGTGTATCATCTGGTGTTATGATCATGTGTGAGCACGTAGTGTGCAGGGTGTGGTTTCATTAGGTGCGGTGTATGACTGAATCATTTGCCTTTTGGTATGCACAGTGTGTATTGTGCCTCTTTACAGTAGGTCAGGCCTCCATGAACATTTGCTCACCAGAGAAGAGCAGCCACAGATCTCCTCGCATGCTCTCAGGAATCCCCTTGAGGACCAGCTCCTTCGTCTTCTCCGTGCGGTACATACACACTCCCTGTCCATACTCTGTAAAGTGGTTCTTCCACGCCTGCTCCTTCAGGAACTCTTTCGCCTTAACGGAGAGGGAAAACAATTTCATGAGATGCATAAGCTCAAACCCAATTACTGTAACCCTTTTTTCTGCCCTGCTTTTACTAGTCCACACCTGTGGTTAGATTGATTATATGTATGTATATATGTGTATATAACATTCAATGTCACATTTCTATTGCATTGAGTTTACAAGTCTGGCATTTATACAGTCTTGCAGGACAAATAATCTTAGTAGGTTCATGTTGGCAGCAATCCTCCATGCAGCTTAATATCCATAAAGCATAATGATGTGGAAAGGCAAGCAAAAGGATTTATAATGTGATAACTGAGAATCCAACACAGGAGTCGAACAAGTGTTCGTGCTCCGCAAGATAAACTGCTTTTAACTATACTCGACTAACGTGCATTAACTCACCAGCTTGGGATTGAACTCCTCCGGAGAGCGGCGACGGTACATGGTCATGAGGGCTTGTGTGGCCGTGGGAACGCTGCTGTCGTTCAGGTTGAACGTGCGCTCGCCTTCTGAGCTCACGCTGTTCTGCGGGCTGCTGGAGAGCAGAGATCCAGGCTGCGAGTAAACCTGGAGGCGACAGACATGATATTTGAGCTTTGGAGCTTTTAAAATGGACGCAGTCACCACCACTGTTCAGTTAGTCGCAGTATTTTATAGATATTACGCAAAGTAAACTAGTTGTTTAATATTTTTTCACCTCGTCGTCTGAGCTGTTTATGCTGCCAGTAAGCTCCCTCTCCAGGTAGATCTTAGAGGTGGTCTGCTGCAGGAAGTCAGAAATCCTCTGGACCAGGAAGTCCCGGTCCTTCAGATTAGCGAACAGAAACGTCATACGGTTCTTGGTGCTGATGGAGAGCGGGCTGGGCAGCACATTGGAACTGTCTGCTTTCTCCACGATAGTCACCTGGAAGAACAACGGGGAACATTTACAATCTCAGTTAAACAACAAAAAACTATATGAAACTATATGATAAATGACAACCAGCCATATATATATAAAATGTGTCAGAAATAAGAATTCTCATTTAAGACCAGACCAACCAGCTTTTATTTCCATGATAAGCAATTTAATATAAAATGGAATACTAAATGATTTATATTCCAGGAGAATAAGGTTAAAAATGTAGCCCACTCATAATTTATGTCTAATGACCTGACTGGAGAACGGTGATTTAAATAAAATATTGCAGCTCGAAAAATAGCTTCTACAGAAGGATTGGTTGTTGCTAAATTAGGTTAACTTAAATCTGACTAACAATCTGCTTGAATACTACCAACTCTGAACCCATTTATCCGTGAATGTAGAAATAAAAGCCATATTTGCGTTAGCATTTTGCTAAATTTACTTTTCAAAGTTATGTAACAGAAAGTGAGGCTTCAGTTATATCCTGATTAATTAATGAATTGCTTTTTATTGGATGGCACTGATGTTCCTCACAAACTAATTTAAACAACATATTTAACATATACTTTGTGTACTTTCTTACAGTGAAGACCCCCTCTCAGACAATCTTTTCCAGTTATTGTAACTCTTATCAGAAAAGTCAACCGTCTTGCGAGCCGTTAGTAAAAACTAACGGAAAACAACTTGCCTCTCGTAGCGGGATAATGAGGCTGCACAGTGTCTCTTCCTTGCTGGTGAAGCAGATGTAGTTGGTGGAAACAAACATCTGTCCCAGGATGTGCATCTTGTTAAAGGGCGTCCACAGGGTGCAGTCTGTGTGTCCGTCCAGTTTCTCATCTTTGGGCAGACGGAAGAGCGCCCGGTAACGCTCGCTCTTAGCCCTCGCATCCAAATCCCTGAAAGATGAAAAAATGCAGAGTCCATATTACAGATTTTTATATATATATATATATATATATATATATATATATATATATATATATATATATATATATATATATATATATATATATATATATATATATTCAGGCAGATTTGTAAATATTTAACATTTATTAACAGCTTGGTTTGCCATAAACATGCAATATAAGCAAAATAATACAGCACAGTATACCCTGTTGAAATTCCACAGTCGAATGGATACTTTCATTTCCTCATGTTACACAACTTGGCAATGAAGCATCCATGTGGATACAGTGAAGTGTTGTGCAAGAGCAACCATCACACAACCTCAGACAGCCGTGGCACCAAATCAGGCTTCCATAAAAATGTGTTGATCAGGCACCCATGGGATCTTGAGGCCATTCTTAAGGGCTTGCAGAAACCCATTTCCTAACATATGCATGTTGTGCTTTTGCAGTTAAAACCGTTTGAGACTTTCATCCTCTATCGTTAAGCGTCTGGATAACACACTGCTCTACCAACCCTCACACATTAATGTTCAATCGACTGCGTGTCATAAACATGCTCAAGCGGCATTGATTATTGATGAGCACTAAGCGTTCCCGCTCCACATTCGTTCCCTCACCTCTTGAGCGCAGACACCTTCTTGGGCGACTTCTTCTTGAGCTTGGGCAGCGAGCGGTCCTGCTCGAAGCCTTTGTTGTCCAGGAGTTGGCGCATGGCGATGTTGGCCAGCTGCTCCGCCAGCTTGAAGGTCTCGTTGATGTTGAGGAAGACGGAGAAGACGTGCTCGTTGACGCGGGTGCTCGCCTTGATTGCGTCGGGCATTAGGAGAGTGGCGCTTTTCTCCAGCTGGGTGATGTCTGCCCAACGCACCACCAATTTGGCTAACATTTACAAAAAGACATAAAAAAAAATTAAATAAAATCAGTATATATTGACAATGTAAGACAAACCCATTGTATAAAGTAGATCTCAAGATGTGGTTTAAGACTTCCAAAAGGTTTCACCTTGGGATGCTGGCAAGAGTTATCATATAAAAAGAGATATAATAGTGTCTAATAACTATAACCTTGAAAAAAAAAAAAAAAGGATTTCTTCAGATATCTTCGGGTCAGAGATCCCTTTAATAATAAAATAAAACATGGAGTATAATTTTTCCTCGATTCGATGTGAGGGTCCAAGGACAGAGGGTACAGAATGTCAAGCACTTGGAGGCACATTTGAGATTTTGGGCTGGGCAAATAAATTGAATTTAATCTATTTACTTAGATATTCACAAAAGTATAGTTATTTTCTCGCCATGTCCACTTATCTTTTCTGCTTGACTTTGACAAAGTTGTATAATAAAAGCTATCAGTATAGGCAATACATAAAGATTGGGCAGAAGACAGATGAATATGTATATATCCAACCTTCTTTTCCTAGTAAGTAGGAGTAGAAGCAGAGGTGGTTGATGCTGAGGTAGAGCCATCCCTGTCGCGGCACCTTGCCCTTCCAGAAGCTGCAGGAGTAATAGTTGACCAGCTTTTCCTCCTCCGGCATGCCAAACAGCTTACGAAACTTGGAGCTGGCCTCCTTGAACTTATCCGTGTCGTCGTCCTCTTTGACGTCGTGGTTCTTGTTGTACTCCGCAATGATGCCCTGAGGCCAGATGGTCAGAGACAGAGAGATGTAATGAGCTGGAGCGTGAAACATAAGGATTGTAAAGTGAGGAGCAGCAGTAGTCTCTGGGATTGATATTAAAACAAATATCTACATTGTGATATACAATGAGCATGAGATACTACAGTGTTCGGTACTTCACTGGCTCCAAAATGTGTATCTAGAGTAGAAGTAGAATTGCTTACGGTGCAGTTGTGGTTTTTGCGACACAGCTTTTACTGAGTCTCTTCAAATCAATACATACTGCACCACCATCTTATATACTCTTGCTGTAGGATGTTAATGCACACCTTAAACTCAAGCAGCAAACGCTGACCACTCAAACCAGAAGGTTTGCCAAGATATGGCAACCATTCAGTTGTGTTTTTTTATTTTAAATGAATGTGCATCATGTCACAATGTGTTCTGCCATCATCCTCATGGACATCCCAGAACCCAAACAGACTGGCACATTCACTTTCCGTCTGCCTCTCATCCCTGTCAGCCTGTCTCACTGAAAAACTCCCCGCCCACGCCCACTCGTATAGCCCCTCCCCCACAGACCTGGTAAAACCTCTACAATAACACACTATCCTCCTGTCTTGATCAGCTTGCCCCTCTCGAAATGTACAAACCATTTCAATCTGAATTTAGATCTCATCACAGCACAGAAACTGCCCTAATCAAAGTCAGCAACAACCTCCTAAACATCCTAATCCTGCTGGACCTCAGTGCAGCCTTTGACACCATCAACCACTCCATCCACCTCTACCATCTTTAGTCCTCCTTTCACATTACTGGCAAAGCACTCTCCTGGATCAAATCATACCTCTCCGACCGCGAACAGTTCATTAGTAGCAATACATTCAACTCTGACACAACCCTCTCAAGATGTCCCCCAATAAATAAATAACTTGCTTAAGTAATGTCCTACTTGACCTACTTTATCCTCTTTAAAAAGGAGAATTACTGCTCTGATTGGTCCAGTTTGACTGATCAAATCATGCAGATCGCAATCACCTGGGTGGTTATACAGTGTATATATAAATATACATACACACTGTACTGTTTATAGACAGTATATTACTTGTTCTGCTCTGCGGTGGTTACTAGACAAATTACAGTCCAAACATCAAACTACAGTCTGAGTACTTACCTGGACTTTTCCTTTGACAAAGGTGGTAATGTCATTCTCATTCTCAAAGATGGAGAGAGTCTGCAGCAGGTTGTGTTCCAGCCACTCCCAGTGCTCTGTGATCTCTTTACGGGAGGTTCCTGCAGAGGAGTGAGAGGAGAAAGTCAGAGCACTTAGCCACTGGGTTCACAGGAGGATAATGACGGTGTAATGTTTCAGAAATAACTGGCCGTATTGTCACAATCTAGCACTGGGCCACATGTGGAACTTTGGGGGAAATTACCATGCAAAATCAGAGATATTGAGGTATTTTGTATTCTAAACAGTGAGTGAGGAGATCATTTTTAACTGGAGGAAAGGCTAAAGATGGCAAAAGCATCAGTGTAAGCCAAATGTAAAGACTAAAATGAAATGCACATCGTCCATGTCCAAACAGCAGCACTATAATGCTCATGTTGTTACGGTTATCAGTGAGGTCAAAACTGATTTTCTTCTTGGCTGCTGGAGAAACTGATCACAGTAATGGCTGCCACTGTGGACCATTATCCCTCAACACTGCTGCAAACAGACCTTCAGTGAGTGCACATTCACTAAATTAGCCACGTCTGCCAGACTGCTCCACTCTCCTCAATCTCTGGGTGGACGACTTGAGGGCTGGGAGGGAGAGGAGGTGGGGAGCAATAGCCATTTTAAAGACGGGCCAGCCTTCTGTAGGCCTCCATTTCAGACAGTGAGCACCAACACAACTCATTTCATATACTATATAGTAGGGAACCGCTGAATACATACACATACATAGTCGCACATATATTTAAAACCAACAAACATTTATACTAGTGGTTCACTAGTGTCCCATTGTCGTTGGATTTGAAACTACAAATACAAAAAAGTAGAGTTCTGCTTGTAATCAATTTGGCTGCTACTTTACATGATGTACTGCCTCTGACTCACTGGAAATAACAAGTGACGCTCTGCATACAGAGAATATGCAGATTACATTATTGTGAAACACAAGCAGATGTAGTGGAATCATAATGAAAGCCAATCAAGTAATGTGCAGAAAAACACAACATACACTCAAATTGGAGCATTGCTTCCTGCACCTGATCCCATAATCCTGCAATTTAAAACCACCGGGGCATGATGTAATGCTTGGCATTCAGCAGCCAACATGGGAAAGGGCAGGATGTTGGAGGAGTCTATACTGGAGAAACCCATAACTATATATCTAGAATGTGCAGATTAAAGCACCTTAAGTGGTGTAAACTACCAAACTGATTCTCAAACTAAACTTGAGGTTTCATCAAGTCCATGCATGTCCTCACAGTCTTTTGAGCCAAGAGGTGCACATACCATGAGCAATGATCCAGTAAACTAAAGAGTCCGGAGTCAGGTACAGGATCCGATATGGGGCCATCCGGGCGCTGGAGTCCAAGACGACGTCCAGGGTTCCAACCAGCAAGCCTGCAAGAGACCAAAACACTGTTATCACAGGCCGAGAACCAGAAATGTACTTCAAAACACTTCAGATTAAAAGGCTAAATAAAGAACTCCTTGTGTTGGTCCAAAAACAACAACCTCAGACTCTAAAATTAACTCATGACACAAGTTAACCTATAATGTGTTTGGCTGTGAAACAAAAGCCCTCACAGCCATGCAACAGCTATAAATGACTGTGTGCAATGCCTAATATGTGCATTAACACTTTCAGATCATTTTATTATACAGAGAGGGGAATACCATGAGGTCTTGTGGTTTAAGATGTGAAAACACCCTGTGGCTTAAATGTTTATGGCCAACAAATACTGCTTTTGATCCCTTGTTAGACATGGTAGACCAGTCATTTGCATTTAGACTATGAAAACTACATAGATTTTGACATTTGAAGCCAGGTGATAAAAGAAGTGGTGTGAAACCGTTCTATAATAATGGCTTAAAATGTTTATATTAAATGTTTTTAATTTGAAATATGTACCACAATGACTTGGAATTCAGAAAGCTGGCCATGTTGCCGTCGTGATACCATTTTCCGAGCTGAGTATTTTCTAGCAGGTCAACGGTCATGGGAGACGAGTTATTTTTGTTCAGCAGCTCATCGGGGCAAACAGAGAATGAGTCACTCAGAGAGAGGGTGAGGGAGGAAGGGGTGAAAGAGAGGAGACAAGCGAGTGGGGCTGAAATGTTTTCTCATTTTCAGAGGAAAACAAAACAGAAATAATAATAAAAAGTTCTCATTTAAAAAACCTTTCACTCTGCCTTCCACCCTCTTCATGGCCATTCTTCTCCGCCGTCATCTACATATATTTTTTCATATACTATGATCATATTATCTGATAATATATATGATCACCATTTTGTCCAGATGAACATGCAACAAAAGCAACAACAAAGCAACGTAGGCCCCAATAGCCGGTAGACATGACGTCTCTAAAGCAGACAGTGGATGCAGTTGGATGTCATGTGTTAGAGCCCCGTCTGTAAGGCCCCTGTCCACCGGGCTGCAGGAGGTATTTAGCTAGAGTGGAGTCCAATCAAATTGAAACTAATGAGATAATTCAGCCTGACACATTAGTTTAGTCCCTTTGTGGGAAACAAGCAACTATTTGAGTGGGAAGACAACTTCCCCTTTGACAAGAGCAAATCACAAGGTTTACCAGCGCAGAGAAGGATTTCATTTGTTACCCAGTTAACCTTTCCTTTCAAAAGAGTTTAACGTTATTTTTTGTAATACCAATGTTATGCAGCGTATGAAAGTATGACAAATTAACTGTAGAAAGCTCATTTTTGCCATCTTGTGGGTTAAATGTCATAAAAGGTTATGCTGCGTGTCATGAATAGTTCAGCCGACGATGTGTCGGTTGAGGTTTAACGCAGGAAACCCGGGGGTACCCGGGGGGCGTCAGACCACTTGACATCCTCCTCCAATAGCTTTGAGTAAAAAAGGGAAACCCCAAAATAGACAGAAACACAGACGTTTCTTAGCCAGCATGGACCAATCATGGGTTGTTGTTTAATTTCCAACCTGCAACCCCGAACATCACATGCCTCTGTTGCTTTTAACTCATCACACCAACATCCATGTGACTGCTTGTTCCAACGCACACCTCTGCGCTTACAGAGATTTCCTTCCACGAGCTGAACGAGTGGGTGCACACGCTACAAAACAAAGACAACGCACAGCTGTCACGGTTGTTCCGTCTACTATTTCTGGGGGGGGGGGGGGGGGGGGGGTAGAAAAGCACTTTCCTTGTGAGCAAAACAAGCTATAAAAGCATGTGACTCTCATGAATTAGAACGGAATCAGGGCGTCCTATTGTTACAGCGAAAACAAATCACCTTCTCAGAAACATTATCGTTTTTCATTCAGCGAACGAGCAGTAAAACCAAAACCAACAACATTAGGAAACAAAAGCCACGTCTTTCTTTTGTTTTTAACCTCTTCCTGCTAAAAGAGCTCGTGGGAGGATGCTCGTGTAGGATGTTTGCATTATGCCCACAAAAGGAACATAATCTCCCTCAAACTTAAAAATCCATACCGTTTCAGATAACAGAAACCTGAGACAAGCCCACATCGTCATCATCACATGCATGGCTTACTGCCACGCATGCGATGATGGGTATTTTACAGCTTCTTCCCCATTTCATGAAATTCAATATAAATCGTGTGGCCTCCAGGCGAACAGGGTCAGTATCGTGACACGACACATTTCCTCTCAAACATACAGTAATTACCGGCTGGATTGTGAAATATCTTGTTGTACATTCATTTAAATAATTGTGCCGTTTTATGCTCAAGTGTTATTTACAGTCGGATGAATGCGGGTTTTTTCAGTATTATTTGCTTGCTTCCTGTCTGAACATACTGACTAATAATGATAATGGACACAGAGACAACAATGGATACCAGATGTCCTTCCAGCTCTGCAAACTCTGTTGTTAGACAAGACTGTAAGTGACCATTTATCAGGCCACTTCGCTCATCAGGGTTGATGTGTTCAGGACCATGTGTGTGTGTCCTGTTCTAAGCAATGTGCTGAATGCATTTCCTTCCTCATAGAACAACTGCAAGGATGATTGCACTTAAAAGTTTCCAACTTGCAGTGTTTACATTCACGTTTGCTGGCATGCTGCTGCATTGGATTATTATTCTCTGGGTGCATGATATGGTACGAACACCATTACAGATCTGGCAAGCTTTTGAGTATTGAAGGAAAACTACAACATATATTTAATTGAGGGTTCCATAAAGATGAATCCTTCATCAGATTTAATCAGATAAATGATGTGAACTGTAGCCAACGTCTGGAGACCCACAATCCATTGTTTGATTTGCCAGACTCAGAGGTTTTTGGAGGAATTCAATCTGATAATAAGAGATGAGTGGAGCAAAGCCAATACATATTTGTCTGTTTCCCCCAAACATCACTGGCCCTCTGCCAGCCTTGACATCATAGCCCCCCTCTGTTATCTTGACCATGCATATGTGTTCCTGGCCATGTAAAATGCTCGGTCCTGCTGCAGCGGATTGGTTTCCCCTCTTCTTGAAAGAAGGGCTTGTGGGCAGTGCCAGTGTCACGGGGCCATGGTGCCAACTGGCACTCAGCACAAGTCAGCAAGCTCAGCATTTACATAACAATGACATCATCCACTAGCACCACTTAGCACACTTTGTGTTGCCAAAGCAAGAACCCACCAGACCGAGAAAAGGAGGGTCAAATGTGTTACGTCTGAAATGTAGCAACACCTCAATGTTAGCTTAAAACCTTTATTAGTCAGACCACGGGTTGGTAAATATGACAGTATACCTCGAGACAAGAATTTACCACACCGTTTATACCACAGATCCTATTCCTTTACATATCTGGGTGTATTTGGTCACCGTTGTTTTACAGTAATACTGGATTCCAAATACTTTTTCATCAATGTGATGAAGTACCTGGATTTGTAATGCATCTTATTAACTGGATTAACTAAAACCCAACATTCCCATCTGGTTGTCCTGCTCATTGCCCTGGGGGTCAGGACCTCCACAAAAGGGGTCACAGAGTCAATCTAAGGGGTCATACAATAATTACAGGGGTGAGAAATAATAATAAATATATTAAAGCGTAATCCTCCTGCAATTTTTTTGATTTGTTTTGGGATTTTTCTCTAATCTCTTCTTCTGTAATACATTGCAGTATCTCACTGTTGTTGGATGCCACAATGGTAAACCACGATTTACAGTATATCGATATCGTTAAATTCAATGAGAAGATCATTATGATAGAACGTTTTTATCTACATTGCCCACTCCTGAGTCTGACTGCTCCTCAGTGGCAGAGATACGTTAATTAATTGTAAATGTGTTATGCAAATATGCAGCATCATCTGACACGATAGGGACCTTTATGTTGGTCCTGCTGCATTACCTGAATTTGAGGTCCAGAATCAAAATCATCTAGCATTATGACCTGCATTATTTAAACTGATAATCTTCTATGAAGCATAGTTATTAATTAATGCTTTGTTTAAATAAATTACACAGCAAATATGGAGTTATATAATGTTTCACCATAGCAAAAAAAAAAAAAAAACACATCGGGTTCTCCTTCCTGTGGCTGTATCAGATATAAATGTCAAAAATCAGCACACAAACAATCTCATCTATTCAGCTTTTTACGTTCCAGAATATGTTAAATATTCTTGTTTAATTCCTCAAAAATGTTAAACAGCATCTCATCCATAAAGCCACAACAGCTGAATTCAGGTCAAAGAATGAATCAAATTTAAAACTGTGAACTTCAAGGAATTCATTTCCATAACCCAACCTTCCTCCTCACACTCCTGCTGGTGCTTGACCCATTTTGGATGGAATAAGCGAGAGAGAGGAGGAGGAGTGAGAGAAAGAGGAAGGGGAATGATTCAGCATGAACAAGCAAACAGACATGTCTTAAATAGATTCACTGTTGCCCAGACTCCACGGCTATTGGCATCCGCACAAGAACTGCAACTACTATGGTTTGCATTGTTCTAACGGTTGAACTCTAATTTATATTGCAGGGAGGAATAGACTGCCATTTTTACAAGATACTATACCATAATGTCTGGAGTAACTGTCTGACCAGAGAGTATATGTACTGGACTTTGTCCCTTGATGTGTCACAGTACTTAGCCAAAGGGGCATCCTTCATCTAAGCAGGCTGATACTAATGTAAATAAATCAATTAAAGGGAATACGTGCATTTAACTGCACGTCCAGGTTGAAAGGCCACCTGTGACGGCTGATTGGTCACGTGATCCTCCTCACGTTGTCCTGCCCATCTTTCCTCATGTCAAACATTAACACAAACACCTGACATATTGTAGGCTACTGTCATTCAATCACCATTGCATCATCATCATCATCAAATAAATACATATTGTGCCATTGACTCACCCGCCAGTCCCCCGCCTCCATCCCCGTGGCCCTTCCGTTTTTGGAGGATGAAATATGGATTTGCTCTCTCGGTGATCCACAATGCGCCAGCCAGTAAAACATCTTCGGGACTGACCCACATAATTCTTCTGTTTTTTAAGGGAACATTGAACACAGAGGGTTGTTGACGTCGACCTCTTAACTCTCCGACCAGGATGTGCGATTGTCTCCAGCAGGAAATACACAATTATGGAAACACTGATAAAGGCCTGATATTCTCGTCTACTGTTTGATATCCGAGCGAAAGCAAGACGAGCATGGAAGTGCTGCTATAATTAAACCCGCCAGGCACGGATCGGATCGGATCGGTCCAACGCCAGATTTCGTGCACACAAACCTTCTCTTGCAACGCAATCCTCGCTTGCTCCTAATTACAATACATGCATTTCTTTGCGGTTTCGTGGGAGCTGTCCGGCGGCGCAGCGCATTGCTGGATCAGTCTTTGTTGTCCATGCTCCGTGACAGGTGTGACCCCTACAGGGCCGCGTTGCGTTGCGTTGCTGCTTCGCAGAGGGAAGCTCGGTGAAGACGATCAAAACAAACAGCCAGCGGGAGGTTTGCGTCCGTGTGCTGGAGCAGAAAGACGACACTTGCACGCCAACCCGACAGCAGCCTTCTTCTTCTTCGTCCCCGCCCCCTTCTCCACTGCTGCACGTAAATTAAAGCGAGCGCGTCATCGACTGGCCACACGCACGCGCGTAAGGTATGAATTAATCATTAAGTGTGATTGTGTTTAAGATTTAACGATACAATTTCCCTTTTTTTTACTTTAACATCAAACTCGACTTTTGTTTCGGTTATGGCCCTATTTATTTAGTTCACGAGCGGATTGTTGAGAAGACATATTTAAAGGTACACTCTTGCCATAGAAAACTATACTATTTATTTGTATTTATGACACACCATACAACTTATTACCTTTTCTGGACATACCGTCTTTAATGACTTTTATCGATCATTTCACAACTTTTCTGTAGCATTATTTCCTAAATACTGTACTATGACGTTTTGACATTTTTATAGGTTTTACTATAAATTTACTTTTAGTGCATACCATTCTCTAACTTTCTTCAATGACGTTTTTTTTGGCATACTCCCTTTATCAAGTACAACTGCAACTATAAATTCAACTACTGCTAATTGATTTGATAGTTACTAAATATTTGTCCCATGCACTCCAGCGTTATATCTCACGGCGCTTCGAGTCCCTTTCTTCATTCAGCAGTCTCGACAGAAAATAGACATGAACACCAACATGTACAAAACATACAGTCTCTCCTGCAACAACAGATCTTGGTTTACCACTTTTATAAACGTTTTCAGTGAAAATAAATCAATATATGTACCTTGTACAACACAAAAACATTTTGTTGGTATATTTGGTCATACAGTGATAATCTGATCATGTGATCACAATGTGCTTTGTGTAGTTAAAAGTGACAAACATTAACGTTTACATTGACACTGAGAGGGTGAGTGTGGTTTGACTGCATGTTAAAACGGTTCGCCAGAGGGAAGCTGGAAGGGGATCGAGTCGGCAGCGTTTCCTCCTGGTCCTCATTCATGCAGTTCCTCCTGTTTTTCTTAACTGAAAACACATTGGTCCATCTTTAGGCCGACCGGTTACCTTAAGACAACTTTTAGAAACATACGAACAAAACCTGCAGTGTCTGAAGGAATATATAATGATCAGTATGATAAAGAACATTAAGGATTTACACAGTAAGACTGATATATCTTATGAGTCTGGGGTTTCTTCTTGTATATGGAAAAGCAGTAATTCCTTCTAGTTTATGAAATTGTAATATATATTTTTTATATATGAAAATGTTTAAAACTGTTCAATTACCAGAAACATCTCATCTGAGACAAGATGTTCCACTTCTTAGTTCCTGAATCACATCCCCATTCTTTACAGTTTTTCACTTCTTCCTTTGAAATAAGGGAAGAATAACTGTGCATGTTTGTGGTGTTCTTATTTTATTGGTTTGGACTATCGGGAAAAACAAAGTCAGTTTACTTTAAAACCTGATGGGAAACTACTGTACAGATAAAAAAAAGAATCTCGAATTTAGATATATATATATATCATAATATTTAAGATGCATCATATAAATAAAACTTTCAACAAGCTATTGATGTGTATATATAAAACACACCGACGTCTTTTCATTATTTGCCAGCATCAAACTTACCCTAAAGGATCAAAAAGACCTTGTGCAGTTGGAACACATTTACTTACGTATAACTAAATTGTTTTAATGTTATTTCCCATCTCATTCCAACTAATTTCCATTGTAGTAAAACAACATTTCAGATCCCCTTTTTCAAAAGGGATTTCTGCAGTGTTTAGTTTCAGCCACTGTTAGGTTCGAAGTTGGCGTCATGGGAAATTTCTATATTTTATCAAATATTTCCCTACCAAAAGGGATTCTTTGAGAATTTCCATTTTCTTTTCAACAAGGCAAGTATCACTGTGTGTGGTGTGTTTCTATGTCTCACTACACACATACTGTACATCATCACGGGTACTGAAGTGACCTCCTTTGGCCAAATACAGAACTTCAGATTTGAGGTAAAAGTGAAAGTGGAGTAACGTCCATGTCCGTCCAACAGAGGGCAACATACTCCTCACTGTCTTCACTTTCCTCCCCAACAGGACAAAAGCATGTGAAGGCTCCAACATAACACCCATGTGTGTGTGTTGGGCATTCACATGCTGCTTCAGAGGCCTCCGCTCTTCTGGAAATGCTCTCCACAACCTTTTGGATCCTGTCTGGCAGCAGAGATTTGCACTGAGCTATTTTGAGCAGCTCCGGAAGTTTATTTGATTTCGCTGTCGCTCATGGTTTGGGCTTTGCACACTCCCTTGCGGGCGACCTCGAATGCAGCTCCTTTGTAGGTCGCGACACACTTTCCGTTGGTGCGTAGGTCTGGCTGAATCTGCTCCCACACCTTCTTTTTGGGGTTCAGCTCTTGGTCTGGTTCACCTGCAGTCAAGAAATCAGTTTGATCCATTAGAAGAACGTACCTCGTTCTCTTCTCATTCACCACACATGTGAAATGCATGGATGTGTATAGTCCAGGACGGACTATACACATCCATGCATGAACCGACTCAGAACAGCAAAACCATGGCCAGTGATATGCTTCCTTCAATCACAATATTCAGAGTGTCGGTTTGGTTGGAAATGGTTGTTAGATTTAAGTTTATGCTACTGATAAAGTTGTAACAGTACCTGGGAAGCTCTGGAAAGTAACTCTGTCCCCGGGTGCTGCTTCGCTTGGCGGTTCAAGGATTTCCATCTTGTCTGGTGAGCTGGCACACATGACCATCGCCTGGGACACCACTCCTCTCGTCTTGGCCGGCTTCAGGTTACACAACAGGACTGCCATGCGGTTCTGCATCTGCGGATTAAAGGAGGATTAAATACATTTTGACAAGACATTTGCCCTTGACAATAGAAAACTAAAGAAACATGGTATAGCTCATTTACAGATGAAAACAAAACACCTCTAAATTGTATTAATACTTGTATGCTAGGTCTCAATAAGTGTGTCCAGGGGTGACTAGTTGGTGTCAACAGAGAAGCTTAAGACCTCTGCGGATTATCAAAATATAAAAAGACAACGAGAAGCAGCTTCTGCCAAAAGCAGAGAAGAATAATAATGTAATGATGCATCTTAGAAAATAATGATGATATATTTTATTGAGGTGCATCCTTTTAGTATTTAATATATCTATATATTTATAATCAGTTATGTTTTTAAAGTAAATCATTTATGGAGCACAAGCATGCTATGAAACAGTATGCGTTTGTTTTGTTATATATCTATATCAGTCAAAGACCATTTCCATCAAACTCAAGCATTACTTTTAAATAATTCACCCTTGTTTGCTTGACAGAAAGAGAATATTCTGTAAATAAGATTTATATTTTAGATATTCATGTTAAATGCCAATTTATTCTGTAAAAAAAGAGAATGCATACTATGTAAATCAGCCTCAAACTGTAATTACACAAAAGTATGTGACCTAATAAACCATTCACTAGGCAGCTGCATTAAAGCTGCAGTCAGAAAGCACCTCATTAGGCTGTGCTATAAATTACCATCACTGAAGCACCATTAACAGTTTTAAGAAGCTAATCTAACATTTTGTGTTTGTGCGCATCTCATCTAGATATTTTTCTTAGGTTTCACATTTGTTGGTAAAGTCAGACAGTGTTTGAGATTCATGAGCTGCTCAGCAGGCATATGTTTTCATTTAAATGACAAACTTGAAAGTATGTGTCAACATACTTTTGGTTTGGGGGTGTTTTTGAGGTTTTGGGGAAAGCAATTAAGGGAAATATGACCACACATATTTTAGACAGTAGTGTGCTTTCAACTTGGAGGCAACAGTTTCGGGAAGACCCTTTCCTGTTTCAACATAAAGGCCCTGTAGTGCCTGCACAGAGCCCATCAGACCCCTTTGGGAGGAATTGGAATCCTAAATCAATGCCAGATCTCATTAATGCTCTGTGTGTGTGTGTGTGTGTGTGTGTGTGTGTGTGTGTGTGTGTGTGTGTGTGTCTCTCTCTACATAAGTTCTGAGAATTCTTGTTGGCAACAAATTCAACAAATTTCTTTTTATGAAAGCTGAAACAATAAAATCGATTAGTCAACTAACATTCAACTAAAGATGTATATACAGCCATTTTGATAATCTTTTATTTATTATTAATATTTTTTGTCTTTTCACCGGCTTCTTAAATGTCACTTTACTCTGTTTTCTAATATTGTTAATTTAATAAAATTATTTTTTTGATCCGTTCGTTTTAGAAAATTATGTCAACTTGTCTTCTGGGAAATGTTTATGTTAGAACAAACATTTACAGACAATCAATCAAGAAAATAATCAGTAGATTTATTGTTAAGTCAAAATAATCATTAGCTGAAGCCCTGATCATTACATCTATAAAGAACATGATGTAAAAAAACAAATGTCTTAATCCGACCATACAAATTATTATATGAATAATAGCGTGCCTGGTCCAGGGGGATGTGCTTCGCCAGCTCGCTGACCACCGTCCTGGGAGACGTCTCTCCAACGTCGACCTGCTCCACATACAGACCCTCAGCCTCCGGGAGCTGCACAGCTGTGATGATGCGTCCAACACGCAGGTCCAGACGGGACACGTCCACCGGGCCATCTTCTTGGCTTGGAGCCGCCTGCTTCTCTGCTTTCTCCCCTCCTTGCATCAATGAAAGGCAAATACTGTTATAATAATTCAGCACACAAAAACAGAATTCATTATGAAATTATTTCGGTTATATTACATGTTTTTTTACAGTCGAAATCTGATTTAATAATGCATGCATGTGTTGTACACGTTCAGCACAGAAAATCAGACAGACAGATTCATCAAGTGTGAAGGAAGGTTTGTAAAGTAAATGTATGCATATGAAAAATAATTACACTTAATAGTTCTCCAAACTGATAACTTACAGGAAAATGATATATCAAAATCACAGTGGAGTGATACTGAACAGCTGTTGGAAATCTGCAGCATACAATAATATTTTAGATAATAATGCTTCCAACTTTGTTTTAACAGATTGGGAACAGAACTGTCCTGCTTCACCAGGACCATGCCTCTGTGCACAAAAGCCACTTCCCTAAAGACGTGTTTTCCTTAGTCAGGTGTGAAGAACGTGCCTGAACTGCACAGAGCCCCAACAGGCGAACACGTTTGGGATGAACTGGAATGCAGACTGTGAGCCAGACCTTACTACCCAAAATTATTGCCTGACCTCACTAATCCTCTTGACACTGAATGAGATCAAATTCTGTGGAAAACATTAATGGAGGACGGAGGCAGTATGTTAATGGTCATGGTTTTGGAGAAAGACCAAGTTTTCTGAAGTACAAATAATGGAAAATAAGTTGTGACCGATATGTCTGCCTCTTTTCTAGTTTCCCTCGTTTCTCCCACAACTGCCCAAAGTATAGAATCAACTACGCACAATCAGCTGATGGTGTGAGGACACACTTGCTCAACGAATGGGGCTCAGTATCTCTCCTGGAATTAAAGAATGTGTCCAAGATGCTCATAAAATACGCTTCTGATGAAAACGTATAATTTCCACTCAAGATAAAGAAAGCAAACACCCACACACTGAGATGGTTTTGTGGAGAAGAAAAGGTTAACAGAAGCCAGTAGATGAAGGTCTGATGTCAAAGTCTGCTCCTCTTTGGAATAGTGTGTCCCATGCACGGCCCCCTGTGGCTGGTTTGAGTCCTGGGTGTCACAGAGATGACTGATTGGGGTCGGAGTTCAGACTGGGTCCAGGTTGAGAGGATGGAAAACACAAATCGCCAGAGACGCAGACTTTGACACAATCCCAACTGTTTTTTGTTTTTAGTGGTTTGTTTTACAAATGACAAGCAACAAGGCTGGATTAACAACTAGACAAAGCAGTAAACTGAACAAAAAGTCCCAAGTTCACTGCATGTCAGTGACTTGAATTTAATAAAATTAAAAAAACAAAATGACAGATTTGTTAAGGAATAAGCAACACTACTTGTGTACAATAACACATGCCCTAAATTATGTAGCTTTGAAGAGGGGCACTGCATGTGACAATTTGGATTTACATAGAGCTGCAACTGAAAAATGCAGAGCAGTTTGTTTTTTAGCCCATAATCCAGAGATATTCTGTTTATGATCATATAAAGATAAAAGGAAAAAAGCAAATGCTCACATTTGAGAAGTTGCAAACAGCAATTGTTAAGCATTTTTACTTGAAAACTACTGTAAAACTGCTGCAGAATCTCTGTTGATTGAGTAATTGATCAATCAAATCATATTTACATAAAGCTGTGTTTAGTCTTATTGTGACACATTTTAGATAAGCTTTGGGACCAGGTATTGGAGGTCAAGAGAAATTGCACACAAATTATAACATTTGAAACACATAATGCAAAGTGCTTAAGCACATAAATGCCTATTTAAAACTCAGAAATAAATCATTTGAGCTACATACATAAAATGCATATATTTGAGAAGTTTGTATTGAGTTTCAAATAAATCTGGTAAAAAAAAAATAATGTAATAAGAGCAACTGGAGAGAGAGTTGCTGTGTCAATGTGAATGCTTGTGCAATAAAAGGTGAAATGTTGCCAAAAGTAGGACACAACAGCATCACACTTGCATGCTGAGCCTCTGCTTCCCTGAACGCACCTTTATGCTTGTTGTACGTGGACACTCGGCCCCGGAAGCCCATCTCGTGCAGCTCCCGGCGCACGGTCCTGGGGCTCACGCTGACCCCGGAGGCGGTCTGAAACTCGGCGGTGAGCGCTTCCACCGAGGGAGAACGGTTCTCCAGCGCGACTTTCTCCAGCACTTGACGGTCCTCCTCCTTGAGCTTGTGTGGTCGGCCGCTGCGGGGCAGAGCCGTGGTGATTCCTCCACGCTTCCACTTCAGGATGACAGCGCTCACGGTGGACCGCGGCAGCTCCAGCAGAGCGGAGATCTCCCGGACGGACTTTTTGCACATGTGACAGCCGACGACAGTCCCCCGCTGGAAGTCACTGAGCTCCTCGCTGCGACCCATCCTGCCGCAAATGTCTGGAGACTGCGCCCTGAATTGATTTGTCCTCCTCCTCCTCCTCCCTTTTTCTTCTTCTTCTTCTTCTTCTGTGTTTTTGGCTGTTTGAATACTGCCCTCCACAGGATACAAATACGCATAAAATAAAAGTAAGAACAGGCTTTTCAACCCCAATTATACGAGGCAAAATTAAAGGAAAGAGTGATACGGTACAATTATATAATTTTATAATAATTATGTAATGATTGGCTAGTTGTGCTTTTTTCTAAGCCAGGGACAACCTGAACACATTGTTTTCATAATGATAATCAATATATATTTTACTTTGCAATATAAGCATCGATCAATTAGAGAGGGTTGGAAATAAAAACAATGATTTCAAGAGGTAAACGCTAGATAACACTCACAGTAAAACGACGTGAATTGATGACATTGTTTTGAATAGGGATTTTAAACACAGGGATTTTTCCTCGTCAACTCGTGGTAGCTCATTGTAAGATTGTAAAGCCCTCTGAGGTCAATTTGTTATTTTGGGATAATTGACTTGAATGGAATTAGGATAGTTTTTTGTGCTGTAAGTTCTTTGAAATTGTATGTTTAAATATGCAAATGGTGCATTATCTAATGCTAAGGAAAAAGTGTAGAAAAGTAAACACCATAGATGTGTATTTTTTTTTCTCCATTAGTCTGAAAAATAACATGGAACCAAAATATCCCAGTGCATAAAACATATTGTCTTTGCCTGTATTTCATGCTAACTGGAGTTCTGTTTGATAGAGATTTTCAATTTCCCAATTGTAAAACTTTCCACTAAGTCATTTTTTATTCATTATAATTAACAGATTCTCGCCCCACATGGAATCATATCATTTTTCATATTTAAACAAAACTACGGTCATAACATCGTGTATAGGATACTGTGGCGAGTGTGTGATTTAAATCCTTACCAAACTGGAGGATCGGCTGTATATCTCTGTACAAAAATAATTCACAGTTTTTCTCTTTATTAATTACTTTTTTTAGTCTCATAATTTTGAGACTATCTAATAATAGTAAACATAACTGACTCAGCTTAATTTATTTCATTATAAACCTGTATTTATTGGAGTTAGTCGTCAGGAAAACACGTCATATTCTTTCCATTAAAAAAAGTGCTCTTAAATAAACCGAAAATGCTTTTCTTTTTCCAGACTACAATAGATGTCTATGGTCTGCTTCCCTTAACTTTGTGCAATCAGTTTCCCTCAAACATCACAAGCACGGATATTGTTTATGACCTCCTTCCCTTATTTAGCGAAACATACTTTTTATAGAGTTAATTAAAGTTGAAAAAACCTGATTCATTTGATTATAACTCACAATCAGAGACATTCCTACACGTGCATCATACAAGAAAAAAAACAAGAGACACGCGAATCATACTTACAATTATTTTATATTACAAAATAGCAATGCTGTTATTTCTGCTGGGTATAGTGTACAATATATTGAAACTTCCCCCCACACCCCACATACGCACAATAGTACAGATAAAAGATCACAACAGTATACAATAAGCAACAACTGAGTCATGTGCCATGTGCAATACTGTTGCCCCCTTTCTCAAAGGCGTAACTTTATAAACAGACTTCCTCAAATCTCACCATTCCCTGGAAGGTTAAACTGCAAAAAAAGGGAAGATATACAAAAACAGAAGAAAACACATGTGACAAGAGAACAAAATGAAATTCCGAATAAATTTCAAATACTTTCCTAGAAAGGAACACATAATAAGGTACTAATTATATAAAAAATAGAGCCAGTGTTCAATTGGTACATTTATTTAAATAATTAATTCCAATGAATTGCTTGATTAACATAGAGTTAGTCAGTAACCAGCAGATCAGCTGATGAATTAAATTTGTCAACCGGCAAGAATAAAATTGAACTGCATTAACAAGCTTATTTTTTAATTTTTTCTTAGCTATTAGCATGGATTGTAGCCAACTAACTTGTATTATAATATGACATTATTAATTGTTGCATGTGTACTGTACTGTTTCGTGCATAATTAGTATGTTGTGTATATAAATTACATAATATGTTGTTTTATTCCATTTTAGGGTGCCTTATTCACATTCAATATGAATAATGTATGAATATGTTTGTTTTAATTGAGCTTTTCTTCCCCAAATTAGCACCAAATCCATTGTTCTTTCCAGGAAACTTGATGGGAATTCTTAGGAAATTGCAGACACAAAACCATTTGCTACTCAATGTTGCAGGTACAATAATACATGGAGTACACCAACGTCTTTTGTGTCTTAAAATTCCTTCAGATTCTATTTATTCCTACGATAGAGTTGTTATTGAAACACAGTAAACAGACAAAACTGAGAGAAGACCTTGTATCTTAATAATAGTAATATAATATTTAAGTTTCTCTGTAAAAAGAAGGTTTAGCTTTAGACAAACTTGCTCTGTTAGGCAGTGCAGCCAGGAAAAATGGATGTGTGCGTGTATGTGTGTGTGAAGGAGACAAGACGACAGAAGAAATGTAAAGTGTTGACAGAAAGACGAGGAGAGCAACAGATGTTGATCTTTCTGGGTTACTATCTTACGCATTGTGCTGGCTGAGACTTAAACGTCTGTATCTATGATCTAAGATATCACAATCACCCTCCACCTTCACACCCACAACGCAAGAGATGTACAGCTAGTAAACCAGGCTTTTTATCAAACAGGCAGCACTGTCTCATAGATAGTGAATGAAAACGTACATTCATGAATTCATCCAACTTCAGGCAGTATTTCATGGTTAAACTGAATATTCTAACTTCTTACTTTAATATTATCCATAAAGTAGTGTCTCAGGGTATCAAGCTGCTACATCCCAATAACATACACGCGCGCAAAATTCTTTGAGAAATAAAGAATTACAAAAAGTGGCCCTCCTTAAACCGACGCTTTCATGAAACACTCAAGCATTTGCCCATACATTCAATAATCCTTCAATGATCGACCCCAACAGAGGCGTGTGGACATGAGTGTGTGTTGTATAACAGAGTCCCTGGTGGAGGGCCTGGCGGCAGGACATAATGGAAACAATGACTGGAAGAGGGGAAAAAAACAGTTAAATTCCTCTGGCTCCATCGACTCAGTCAGTGGCGTCTGTGCTTCTTCAGTGTGTCAGTCAACAGGAATGTGAGAGGAGAGTTATCAAATCAACTATTAGATCCTACTGATCTTCTTCAATAGGACTGAAAAAGTAATAAGGAGGTGAGTGGCAGGACGACGAGAGTTTTTGGTAGAATTCATTCTTCTACTTTTCCTTTTGTTGTTTTGTTGAAGATGATGGATGTGAACGGTCAGCATCACCACAGGAATCTAAGAGTACAAGCTACATTTAAAAATATATCTTCTTTGTTTTGGTTCTCCTTCCACACTAAGCTGGCGTTTTTTTTTTTGCAGATTCTGGTGATGATTCTTTGTAGGTTTGTTACCAGCAACCGATTTTCTATTGTAGATATAGCCGATCCCACTGATGTCATTAAGCTGGATCTATGTTTTTATAAATCCCACACTATAGTGGATGAAACGGAGCTCTAACCACCTGAGAATCAGCTGACTAACCCGCTCCTGAGCACACGGTGGCTGTGATGCCGTTTGGGGTTGCTCAGATGTTTTTGTTTTGAGATCTTGGCGAAGATTGTTTTCATGTAGATTCCCAAAATTAGCCAACTTTGTGCGGACCAATTCTGAACAAAACTCTTAATTATTACACTGTAAACATTTTCACGCTGTATGCTTTTCATTCCATATGAATAAATGTTTGGAGCATCACATTCCTCAAGTGAAAGCCCTGACTGGGCATTCAAATGCATCTTATTTGCACATCCCCCTCCTTTTCCACCAAAACAGTCCCTCTTTTAACCGACTTACAGCATCCAATTCAACGTCCTCGTGTTATTTCAGGGCCATTCTGTGACACAGCCAAGGAAATCAGTATGCATGAAACGACGACAATGTTTAAAGTACTACTGATAATCTTGGCACAAAGACTGGTTTACATAATTGTACCGACTGGCTTGACAAGTGTAGGACGTTTTGCCTACAGTATGTGCACCCTGCCAGAATTTGGTAGCGGCAACTACAATTGCCAGCTGTATTTAGCAGCAGTGTGAACATATGAACACGTCCATCCTGGCAGACAGCAGGAAGTGATCACCAGCGCCGTTTGTTGTGATAACTTGTAAAACAGCAGCAGTTTCAGTAGGGCAGTGGGTGACATCGCCTCAAACTGCCTGTGGCGAGCTATGATTGTCAAATGTGAGGACAGAAATATCAACCTTGTTTTTGCTTATTTTCTTAACAACAGGAATATTCAGTTGATAAAATATAAGTTATAAATACAGAAAATTAGTAACAGAAACTGTTACATTTAGAAATTACAGCATAACGTGTGCATAAATATCCCAACGCCTTGAATGTCACATGACCACATGAACTTAAAGACCTACGCTTCAAGTTTTCAAGAGATAATAACGTGTAGCCAAGTCTGAAGTTGAAAAATAGCTGGTGGAAATTCATACCAACGGTTGGACTCCGAAATAAGTTGCTGAATAGTCTCTATACATGCTATGTATCCATTACATCAGAAGGAATATGTTGGCAGTGATCTCATACCAATAAATCAAACAAACTGCACATATTTTGAATAACAATTAAAGCTGCAATCTGACATTAAGGGTACCCTGCTGCTTCTGTGCTTATATTGTGTCCAGTAACAGGTTTAGAAACATGATTTTGTACTGGTAAACTTAGTACTAGGCCTCAAACAACCTACAATATTCCAGATGCTATGTTTACAAAATTAAGAGCATATCTATGGCCTCCAAACGGCTCTCAAGATGGCAATGGCTGAGCCGGTGGCTCGTAGCTAGCGGTGCGAACAGCGCTAACTGTGCAAAGAACGGCAACAGGGCTGGCAGAGCTAACAGAGTTAGTTAACAGCGTTGGTCGGGACGGTGCCATCAGCTGTCACCGCTGTATGAGAGCAGTGCGGCGCTGCGGTCATGAGCTCACAAGTGGGGCACGCTCACATGCACTAAAAAAAAAAAAACACGTGCGACCGGCCTGGCAATGTCAGCAAAGAACAGAGAAGATCGGATTATAACATAGACAGAGGAAGAGCCACTCCACTCTTTGCTTTACATATCAAATATATGTTTGATGCTATAGTAATACTCTGAATATCGTATCAAGAACCTTTAAGGGTGTGAAAAAACTGGGCCACCACAATGTGAGAGCTGTGATTGGCTGTCTGAGGTGTGAGCGGACAAGCGACACGTTGACAGATGCAGGGTCAAATCTGTTTTTCGGTGGAGACAAAACTGGGGGTTTTGTGCCGCTGTGTTGTATTGCTCATTTGCCCTTCTTCTGATAAGTCGATTCCTCCAGGGGGGCCAAAGATATGGCGGATCTCTGGGGGCCCCGGTCACTTTGTCATGCCTTTATCCTTCTTTTCTTGGCGATTCATGCTTTTTATCTCAAATTTCATTTGGCTCAGGATTTAGCCTGCTCACGCTCTTGCTCCGTGGACAGGTCTACTTCAGGCATGTCCACCTCCACGCCCATGCAGGCGATAGAGGTGTCTGAATCACTGCTGGGTGGAGGCTGGAACCCACCTGCGGGGGGAGAGAGGGAGGTCATTTCTTACTTGAGAGGTCACTGTGGGATGCAGTTATACCAGTGGTTATACCAGTGATCATACCAGTGATCATACCATTGGTTATACCAGTGGTTATACCAATGATTATACCAGTGGTTATACCAGTGGTTATACCAGTGGTTATACCAGTGATTATACCAGTGGTTATACCAGTGGTCATACCAGTGGTCATACCAGTGGTCATACCAGTGGTCATACCAGTGATCATACCAGTGATCATACCAGTGGTCATACCAGTGGTCATACCAGTGGTCATACCAGTGGTCATACCAGTGGTCACACCAGTGGTCACACCAGTGGTTATACCAGTGTCTCAGAACAGTCCTTTAAAGAAGGTAGAATTCGTTGGTGCTTTGAAACATTTTTCCCCACAATTCAGTGATGAATCAGGTCTTTTTCTGGGACACTGATTGCAGCTCCAAACAATAAATGTCTGACTTCAGAAAGAATGATCTGCAATGCCATTAAGGACAGCGCTTATTATTCAGGCGAAAGACAACACAATCGGTCCCCCATCACACAGCAGCAAGTCCTGACAGATCGGCTTCATCCTGCTGCCTACCAGTGACATCATTACCATCAGTCAGCTCAATGGTGCTGCAACATATGACAAATCATATTTAATTGACATACTAATTAGTCTTAATGAGATCACCTGCTTGTGGTATAATCCCTTTTGGGCAAAAAAAAAAAGGCAAACAAATAATGTTTTAATGCCAACACATAGATAATAATCTCTGTTCTAGAAGCAGTATGGAGCACAATATTTACATGATGATGTAGCTAAACACTTATAAAACACTCTTCAATAAAGAATAGCTAATTAAAAAAACATTTAAAACATATAATGCTTAAATCTCCTACATCTCATAACACTTATGAATAACACTATCTAATAGCAAAAAAACTATAGCTGACCTGAATAAATCCCAAATAAAGTGATGTTTTCTTTACTGTGCAGGAAAGAAAGACACAAGCGAGATATAAAAAGATATTTCAACTTTGTCTCTAAGAGTGGGCACGTTTGTGCCCAGAAGTGTAGAAGTGTTGGTGCCGGTCTAATGTGCTGAGCAGAGTGACTTTGGCACTCGTTACTCAAACACTTCATCTTGTCTTTACCGTCACACTCTGCACCTCCAGGTCTTCAAACACCACATTAAAGTTTAATTTTAAACCCAACGCTGACAGTAAACTGAGTGCAGGAACAACAGTAAAACCACTGGGAAGTGTAATTACATCAAGCTGGATAGAGCTGGAGTAATGCACACTTTACAGTACAGAGTGGCATTAAATCCAAGTATGATCCATAAATGCCCTGCTGCATTTCTTGTTCATAGAATTACTGATTTGGTGTAAAAAATAATAAAAAAAAACGTTTATCTTATAAGCCCAAATTCAGATTTTTTTTATTATATTATACTTTCTATACTTTATATATAACAATATATGTATAGCATATATGTATAGCCCATTATCACAAATTTGCCTCAGATGGCTTTACAGGATATGACAGCCTCTGGACCCTCACATTGGAAAACAAACACCATTTAACAATAATAAATAAAACATATCCACCCTGTTTATTCCTTCATCCAGCCATGTAATAGGTGTTATATCTGGCTCAAAACTTTTAAAACTCTGTCCTGTGGAAATGTTTTTGGCAGAAAGAACACGTGCATGAGCATGTGCATGTACTCAAAGCATGAAGCGCTGATAGCTAGCAGATGTTTAACAGCCGTCAGTTAAAGAAACAGCCCGTAGGCACAAGGTGTACAACACACTATAACATAAATATTTGAGTGCATGTGGGTTAGGCTGTGGCTTTCTGGAAAGAGAACGCTATTCTTACCCTCCAGAATTAGGCAACATTAACCAGCTGGCTGCTGACCTGATTAAGGCCTCAGAATAAACAAGTCAACCCTCAAATGTCAAGAGAAAAAGTGGAACGAAACCAGAACTAGCTCACTGTGGGGAAGAAAAGCTTGTCAAGTCTAATAGATCCCAAAGTATTTTTTAAAGCACAGGAAACAGTCAAAGACTTATATATGGGGTCACAAAGAAATGGATGGAGAGACATACTGTTGAGCATGTGGTGATAACTTTGTAATAACTTAAAATACTTTTATTCCGTCCATATATGATATTGCTATTGTATTTTTTTTTAGTTCTTTACTGTTTTTATTGTTTATTTATATTATTTTTATTTTGTGTCTCTGGTGTGCACTGCTGCTGTAATCCTGATATTTCCCCACTGCGGGACTAATAAAGGATTATCTTATCTTTAAATTAAAACCGAACGTCCCAACTTCCCATCTTAGCTCTACATCAGAATTCCCCCTGACTGTCAGGGTTTTACGTCTACGTTACAAATGTGTGATGTTTGAACTTACACCAGGAGATGACGTGGCTTTCTCCTGCCTGAAGTTCTGCCTCTTCGTCAGGATGGAGCTGCTGTAGGTCCGTTTCTCTTCCGGCTGCATCCAGAACCACCGAGCTCTCGTTTACCGTGATTTCACTCGCCCCGCTGATGGGGTTGGTGTGCGGCCCGCCGACAGACGTCTCATAGTCTGGAGGAACGTCATCTAAACAGTCTGCGTTAAGCTGGAACGTGGCAAAGGGCTTGTCTTTAGAGGCACTCTGACGCATGCTATAGGTGGTCATTTATTTTATGTTTTGCACTTTGTAGTCTTGATATGAGAATGAGGAAAACATAATAAATCAAAAAGGACCTTACTGGGATTCCCAAGGCTTTGAGGATGTTCATTTTACACATGGGACAGGTCCGGTGGTCTTGTAGCCACGGGTCTACACAGTGCTTGTGGAAGACATGCCTGACCAAACGAGAGCACAGAGCACACATAAAACATTAGAAACAAATGACTCGTGAAATATGTATACTGTATATCGGCAGCTATGGCACATGTGATGTCTCTAAGACTAGGTGTCTCTTTTTGTTACAAGCACACACACATTACCTGCACGGTAAAATCCTCACAACATCATTCGGCTTATAACCTTCAATGCAAACTGCACAGTTGTCAAAGTCGGACTCAGTCTCCTAAAACACAGAACGCAGCAAGACAGATATGGAAAAGACAAATATGACCAACGAATTCTCAAATAGAGCAGCTTTCACAACAAAGTGTTTCACTAAAAACAAATGACAAAAGCAGATAAAACGCACAACAAAAGATATACAACAAGATAAAATGATCTAAATTATTACAGTATATACCATCAATAAGCCAAAAGATAAAAAAGAAGAGATTTCATAGAGGATATTGAGTTTGCCTACCTATATAATAAATATATATATATATATATACGTATATATACCAAATAAATTAAGTACTGTATGATTCAAATAATGTCCTCCACATTGATAATCATGTATAGCTTCCTTTTGAACTCACTATATAGCCAAAGATGTTTATGTGACATATACTGCTACCTTGTCTCCTTTCTTAATGGTGCGTACTTGCAGCTTACTGATGGCCTTTTTGGCAGCATCTCCCAAACGTCTCTGTGGATATGAAAAAAATAAACGTCAGCGACTCAGCAATGTGCAATTTGACCTCTTCACATTTGTTTTATTATAAACTAAGAGAGGAGTGTTGATGTCTGCTACTGTAGATAAAGTATAGAGTATAAAACACCACCACTGGACCACAGTAAACCAGTGAACCAGTAAACCAGTGAACCAGTGAACCAGTAAACCATTAAACCATTAAACCATTAAACCATTAAACCAGTGAGCCATTGAACCGCAATGACAAAAAACTAATTAATTAGAGAAAGGTTATCTCGTTTTATGGCATAAAAGAAAATCATGGTATATTATTTTAAGATTTAAAAGTCTTATTGGAAGCATATCAGAGGAACTGGTGACAGCAGATTTAGAGAAATTGACGCTCAAGTATTAGGGCCCAATATCACGCTTTAACAGTAGCCATACTGAGTTGCCGTGGAAATGAAATCAGAGCAGATTTGTTCCAGCATTGATCACCATAATTCAAGTGAAACCAACAATGGTTGTCACGGCACCGGCTCCTATCACAACAAGCTCAATGGTGAATTATTATTACAGACGTCACAAGCGCGTCAGAGGCGTTTCATCATGAAGACGAGGCCATAGCGGTTCACCGGGTCGCCCTCTGCTTAAAGCCTCACAGAGCCGGCACCGGATGGGGAAAATGCACGGGCCGATGTCAAGAGTGAGACGGCGACACTGCCAGTCGCCCCTTTCAGGCGGAAACACATCAGCCCATGACGCCATACTTTGATCAAACAAAGGGCAACACAGCCATACCTGATTGCGGTCTCGTGCATTAGCGTAGCGGAACCTCTGGATGTAGTAGAAGACGAGCCAGGCGAGGGAGATGATCATGAGGACGATGAAGGAGATGGAGACGAACACTACCGACGTTCTGCTCACGTATTTCTGCAGGTTGCGGGTTCCTATGGAGATGTACAGCGTGACCATGATTTTCTGCTCCAGCAGGGCCGCGATATCACGACCTTTAGGCTCCGGGATCATGATGGCCACAACATCGCCTGTACCTGCACACACAGACATCACAAGTTCCAGTTTCGATGTTTAGAAGATGAATCAGGTGCTCACTGTAGCTAGAAGTCATGTCCTCGGTATTGTGTGTAACACCTGGAGAGCAGTTTAAACGCCACTATTACACTCAAATTACACATGATGGATCATAGATTATGTTTTAGACATCTTCAAATATGTATATTAATCAATATTTATATTTTAATTCATATTTAGCCAAAAAAACATTAGAATAAAATATCATAATATAATGTTCTATTTCTCCTCTGAGGATTATAGTTTTTTTTCCTTTTAAACTTTCATTTGCAGAAAATAAAGAAAGCAAAAAAAGAAAGTACATTTAGCTGATGATTAATCTCCTGTCAATCAATTGATCAATTATTTCAGCGCCAATGTAAAATGTTTACCAATTATACAGAGCTAAAGAAAGTATAATATATATATATATATATATATATATATATATATAAACTGCAAAGTATAATATATATATATATATATATATATATATATATATATATATATATATAAACTGCAGTACGGAGAGAACAAAGATATGTTGTGTAGCCATTATACTGAAGTTTAACAGTTCATTTTTAAAACTTTCTTAGAGATCATTGTTTTGCAGTTTTGCTTGTATTTCACAGTTTGCGGTATCGCTAAACAGGAAATGTAGGAGGGTTAAAAAAAATGGTTTATGTTAGGTGACAAATATTGGCTGTCAAATATCAATAACGGAACCTGTCTCAAAAGATCAGAATCTTGCAGCCTCTATTGCGTTTATTTGAGGTCGCCTGAGGGAAGAGCACATGGGCCAAATTCCAGGAACTGCATTACCAGTCTGAGTACTGTTACATCATATTCCTTCTGCTGCATGTTTATGACTGCGTGGAGTCACAGAGGCTCCCTGCGGTGCTCGGGTCCCTTGATCATTCCCCATAAACAGTGGCTTTGTTCAACCTGCCATCACCAACAGGGCCTTCTGTGCAGCCTGCCAGATTACATTTCATTTAGCTGACGCTTTTATCCAAAGCGACTTATATGCTATACAGTATACCGTAGACACAGCAACGGTGAGCAATTAGGGTTAAGTGTCTTGCTCAAGGACACAACGACATGGACTGGCTGAGCCGGGGTTTGAACCACCAACCCTCTGATTGAAAGACTGACTTGCTAACCACTGAGCCACAGTCGCCCCTACTATACACAGATAAATCCTCATGTAACCGAGCACGGAGCTATTTTAAAATGATATGCCGGGGTACTGAAAATATTGCCTTTGTTTGTTTTTTCCAGAGGAGTTAAGGCCTTCCAACAGATATGCTTCCTTTTCAGGATGTAGCAGCAATGCATTATTGCTGTCATACTCACAAATCCCTTTATGTAACAGGTCTGTTGTCAACTCTGCACAGCTGCTACATTTTATATGACCAGGGTTGAAAACACAGAGCACCATCATGTTTTCAAACAGTTTCATTTATATGAATTTCCATTCTTGGCATGAAGATTTACAGTAAACATATGCAAAAGAAGCATTCCTGACAATTAAAGAAACGTTTTAGGTCACAATTTGCTTCGGGTATGGTTGAAATAGGTACAAAGCACTTCATGTGTCGCTAACATCTTCTGAAAAAACAAACCAGATCCACTTCCACACAGTCATCCAGCTGGCAGCATCTCCACTGTTACCACACAACGGTTTATCCTGTATTATGGCGGCTGCTCCCGCAAAATGAGTGAATATATGCGAGAGCCTCCAAAACAAACTATGCTACAAACAATGACAGAGAAAACAAAAGCTTGTGTTTGGCCAGCAAACAGACGGTAACACACTGCTGAACACCGCGGTGTATTCAGGCTCTCGGGCCACAAGCTGTCCCACTTTTTTGCTTGTATCTTTCTCACAGGCATGAACATTTAAAGAAGGTAAGCATGTTGTTGGAACACATTTTTAAGAGTTTCTAAAATTAAATTATTATGAGATATATTATCTGAACTTTCATAGGAAAAACATATTAATATGAAGGTTCCCTGTTTTGTAAACATGTTTTTTCATTTCTGTAGCCTCAGAAACACACACTCCTGACCTGCAGGTTTGTGGTTTTAGTTCGACCATATGGAGCAAAAGGAAAATCACTGTGATGCAACAACAACATAAAAAAAACAGTATCTCATGTCAACGGACAAAACTGTTGCTTCCAGACTCAGTAGATTTAGAAAAATACCCCTGTATGGCCACCTTCCGCTTCCCAGCCACCAGAAATAAGGGAAGGCATTACATGTAAGATTTCCCTAAGCCTTGACTCTGATCGCCTTCTTCTGTTCACTGTGACGCAGCCAGAGTGGACAGAAATAGCTGCTTCTAAAACAGGAGTGCAATGACTGAGACTGGGGCTGAACTTGGAGAAAGATCTGTGTTTTCAGACCCACTTGGCTAAAACGTGATAGCAAAGAAAGAAACATACTGAAAAGGGTTAAGATGAAAGGGTTAATCCAGTGGACACCAACCTGTTCAGTGCTGGGAATTTAATTTATTTAACAGGCTTTTGGTGTGCTGCAGTGACGGTAACACTGAGGCCCAGATTACCACAGAATTAACCGGTAAACGCGTTATTAACCACCGCGTACTAATCTGAACCTGACAGTTACACTTTGGCGTGAGCATGCAAGTTTATCAAAAACGCTTCAGAGTGACTGAAGAAATAGTTTGACGTTTTAGGGAAATATGCTTATTCCCTTTCTAGATGAGAAGGCCGATAACGTTCTCATGTGTGTACATTGGACATCAGGCGGTTAGCTTAGCTTAGCCTAAAGACTGGAAACAAGGGGAAACAGCTAGCCTGGCTCTGTTCAACTGGAACAAATTCCACCCCCTATCAGCTCTAAACGGTAATTACTCAACACAAAAATGTAAGCGTGAAAACCAAACGTTGTGGTTTTGCGGGTAATTGCGTCCCAGACTATTAATTGGTGCTGAGCAGTTGCCAGGCAGCCAGCGGAGAGTCCAGGAAGTGTCTGCTCTTAGGCAAAGACATAGTCTGGAACATAGCGACCCATAAAATAGCAAATGTGATTTGTACACTTTTGTTTTTCGTCGGTTTCCAGTCTGTATGCTAATTGTCTGCTGCTATCAAGAAATTGAATGTGTGCATTTATTTTTATTTTTTGGCATAGTTCAAAGTATAAATCCCACTCTTTCAGAGGTAAATTCACAGTTTCTAACCTGGCAGGATCAAGACTTTGACCCCGCTCAGCCTCGAGATGTGAGGGTTAAATATAATCAAGCCCTGAGAGGTTTCTGGCTCTGGCAACTGTGGATTTTACAGCCCAGCTGTGTTGTCTCTGGACACGAAAGTGCTCCATTCTTTCTTTGGCAGCCTCACATTCAATCTACACTTTAGGACCGTGCCTTGGCCACTGTGCTCTGTGTTACCGTCCTCCTCTCTAAAAGCTTCGTCTTCACACCTCTCCTGGCTGCCATTTCTGTCTCTTAGTGTCTCAGTATATATTTATGTCATGGCTTAAAGCAGGGAGAGCCTGGTTTTCAATTTTATGTGAAATTGTGCATCTGGCCACCTGGTAAATACACATCCATCAGTTACTCTCTTTTCAGCTTTGGTGTCTACTTCCTCCTGAGACGCATCACTGAATTTGACTAAAGGCTTAATAGGTTTTGCATTGAATTCAAATGACCTTCTCATCACGAAAGGTGGCTTAGACGCGTCAATTCGAAGACACATTTGAGTTAAAAACCTTTTGTGATCAATTAGACCATCGTTAGGTGTTGTGTGCTCTTTCTTTGAACATCTGTTTCTGCACAGCTCCTTTTGTCCAGCAACCTCGATGCATTGTGCCATTGCCTGGCACAGATGTAGAAGTCTGATCAGCCACACCTTTATGAAAACTAGCAACAAGCTGCCAGAAAAGCGGAAATACATGTCAAGTAGAAAATACAGAGAACTTTGCAACAGGGGCGTGAAAAAGAAAAAAGTCCAACAACCCCTTCCAGCACCCTTGCTTGGACCACACCCATCTCTGATCTCGGCCTTTATTTTGATCTCAACTAGGGCTGCAACTAACGATTATTTTAATAATCGATTAATTTGTCGATTATTTTTTCGATTAATCGATGAAAAAAACAAAAAAGCATACTTTCCAACCCTTTATTCAAAAACAGAACTGACGGTGCAAAAATCTTCAGAAAGTGCATAAACAGGTTGCTCCTTGAACATCCCTGAGCTGTTAAAGTAATAATAATAATAATGGACTAACACCAACAAGCATTTATGCTTTACAACTGCCAAATATATAGGCTTTTATTAAATAAAGTGCATAAAACATGCACAGAATTCAGTTTAAAGGGACCTGACCTGTCAGAACAATAAATAACTTATAAAAAATACAGAAAAATACTAATCAGAAAACTTAACAGGATTTGTTTGAACGTCAGAACTTGTTCTCTACACTACACTCAGATACACACACTCAAACTCTCACAGACGCTCACACTCACACACATACAAACACGCACACTCAGACGCAAACACTCACAGACGCGCGCACAAACACAAACACTCACAGACGCACACATACAACACACACACACACACTCACAGACGCACACACACTCACACGCTCTCTCACTCTCTCTCACTCCCTTTGTTCAGACACATTGTTCTTACGAGCTAACGCTAGCTTGTCAAGCTGATAACGAGTAAACGGCAGAAAGCTGCTGGAGGGACGTTACGTCTTCACTTCAAAACAAACACAACCTGCCGACTAGCCGCAGCACCGGAGCCTCAACCGGAAGTGCCTCTACTAGCTGCCTGTTGAACGGCCTTCCTCCGCGATGTGTTTCAGTCAACGTTACGGTCTCAGCTGGTCTCTCCTCGACCTCCGCGATGTGTTTCAGTCAACGTTACGGTCTCAGCTGGTCTCTCCTCGACCTCCGCGATGTGTTTCAGTCAACGTTACGGTCTCAGCTGGTCTCTCCTCGACCTCCGCGATGTGTTTCAGTCAACGTTACGGTCTCAGCTGGTCTCTCCTCGACCTCCGTGATGTGTTTCAGTCAACGTTACGGTCTCAGCTGGTCTCTCCTCGACCTCCTCTCTGCTCCGCGCTCAACTCAACTTTTTTTTTCATACTCAAACATCTCCGTGACTTATTGAGTGGCGTAATAATCGCGCGACACAACGAATCGATAATGAAATTTATTTGCCAACGCTTTTAATAATCGAATTTTATCGATTTTATCGATTCGTTGTTGCAGCCCTAATCTCAACTACATGCCTGTAAGGACAGGAATATAAACACCTGGTAGAGTACTTAAAACAGCCTTTGTGGGACAGTATTCCTGGTACAGGTGTCTCCAGGACCACATTTTGCCGTGATTACACACACAGACTCACAAGGTGAAAACAATACAAGCCGCACGCTGTCATGGCTCATATAGAAGGCTCTTCTCACAGCCACTGAGGCCTTAAACTCATCTTTTAGTCTCACTAATATTCAAATCTGTCTGGTCCGTTCAGGGTGAGTTAAATCTGTAGAGTTAAACTCGACAGGTAAAAAACACAAATAAAAAACAGCTTAGCAAGCTTGGAAGAAAAGGTTTGTTCCAACTTTAGGACACCTGTAGATCTATTACTACACTAGATGATACAATAAAGGTATTGCATCTATGCATGATGGCCTGCTGAGTTTGGAGAAACAAACAAATATTAAGAACTACAGGAGAGCGAATTGTTTGGTTCCAGAAGTGTCTGCAATATACACCATGTTATTATAATATAATAGGAGTGCAACACACTTCTTTATGTGAATATAAACTATAAAGCTATTCAGCGCTCAGTTGCTGCTGCTTATTAAACTTATTGTTTTGAGTGAACTGTGAAAACTGAACAGGACTCAAATCAGCATATAAAGATGTTTATAAACTCTGATCTGATCTGAAGTCTGGTGGAAGCACAGTAGGATGAAAATGTTTAGAGCGTGTCATGAGCATGAACACTGTACAGGAACATTCAAGAGCCTATTCGTGAACCTTAGTTAAACAAAACTTTGTTTGCGATACATTTATAATAAGATTTCTATATTCAGCACATAAAAACATGACAACAATTTTGTTCATGACCTGCATATCTTATTTGCTGATAAGTTATTCTGCTTACAGCCAAGTTTGTCAGACAAAAAACATGCACCGTCTCTAGCATTGGAAGGAAAATAAATGTGAAGAAACCTTTTTACGGTCTGTGTTTTCACGACCTTTTTCACGAGTTATGTCAAAAGGTTTATTTGTCAGCTTGGTCTTGAGGAGTTATTGCCTGCAGCCTGATTCTCTGCGAAACAGTATTTCTGATAATAGTGGTTTCTCTTTTGATTCATTAAGTCATATTTGTGAAGAAAGCTTGGGTAGAAAGGGACTTACTCAACATTACATGTCTGCCTTCTGTGTGCTCCACGGCAGTATCATGACAAACATTTCCCTGTTTGTTGTGAACATGTTGTTATTGTTCATTGCTTAGAAATAAATCAGGAGCACTAATGGAACAATGTTTTTTCGGTAACGGCCTTTGCACAGTTACAGTTTATAACAGGAAAACCCAACCAGAGGAAACTAGACTCATCATGGTGCTGCAATGAAATTAAAAAGATCTGGTATTGTTTGTTTTTTGGGGAGATTTTGCTCAAACGTCAGAATGTCATTTTTGAGTTGTGTTAAAAAATGTGTGCGCTACTGCATTTGTGTTTTATCATTCTTCTTCTTTCTGATTAAGTTTATTTGGCCCTGTTGGGAAACTAAACTCTGCAAAAGGCATTTCTTTGAAATTAGGGTTTGTGTGCTCAGTGATATGTAGTTATAAAGACTAAATTGAGAATCTACATTTTAGACTGTCCAGTTGACAACCATTATGTACCTGGTACAAAAAAAAATTTAGGAAAAAAAACATTGCACTGGAACTCATTAATCAAAATGGCACTAATATAAACGATATATATATATATATATATATATATATATATATATATATATATATATATATATATATATATATATATTCCCAAATTTGAGAAAAACATCAGCAACATACTGTTAGAACTCACGAGTTATGTGTCAGATGATAATCACTCCATCTGTTAGGGATCCAGTGCACTTATTTTGCACTTTATCATGAAACTAATTGGTTATTGAGCTGATTAAAAAGATGCACAAGCTGCTCTGGGGCTTCAGCAGTGTGAATGAAACCCATTAATCTCGGCCCAACATTAAGAAGCATCTTTATAGAAGACATGTGTACCCTCCGGCCTCTGAACAGGAAGCAAAATACATGTCTACGTGTTGTCTCTTACCTGGATGGGGCATTGTTATGGTGTCGTTTGCACTGCCGGAGCCCACATTGTATATGACAACTGCAGAGGCGTTGTAGTTGGCTGCGTTACGGATCTTCTCTCGGTACGTACAGTTCCCCGCAGCCACCAACGCCACCCAGGCGGTGTTTGGAGGGACGGGGGGGAACCTGACGCCCGGGTCGCACGCCTGTCGGTCCTGCAGGCTGGACGGCACCAGCACCAGACCTCTGGCTTCCTTCTTGGGCGACTGCTCGCCGTACCGACCGCACTCGGTTTTCTCTGTCCTGACCTCCGAAGTGACGGGGTCCAGATAGGTGATGTTAACGAAGGCGGTGTACCATTCCTCTTTCTCTGCCACCGTAAAGTCCATGCACAGTAAGTGCACGAAACAAAACGACAGCAGCCACGTCGAGAGAGCCAGACTGCGGCAAGCTCGGATGAGAGACGGAGCCATAGTGCGGCTGGTTTGGGATGGACGGGTCCCCGAGTCTCCTCCTCACGCGGAAGCTCGCACCACGTCCCTCTTTTCACAGCAGCAACCAAAAAACATGAACCTTGCTAGAGAGCCAGAGCCAGACACCAGCCATCTTAGACGAGGTATCCGAAGAGTTTGTGAGCTACGTGCAGAGTCCGCTAGACACCACCACCTGCAGGAAAAGACGACGCTGTGTGTGTGTTGTTGTTCGCCGTCAGCTGTTTCCCGTCCTCGCTCAGGATTGGCTCACCGCTCGTCAGCACGTGACCGGGGCGTGGACAATGTCCCCCTGACGACCCCATGGCATGTGGAGAAAGTAAATCATACATCATGTAATCCACTGCCAAAGAAAGACGTGAACCTGGCAGTTACAGTCACGAACGCTTTTGCATTACTATTGCATTTTGTCTTTTAGTATGTATTATATGTGTGATAAAACTAGTTTATATCTATTTATATATTCGGCAAATATGGCCTGTGGAGCCTGGAATGAGCCACTGGAATAATTATAGACGTGTAGACAGTTTATTTGTAGTAAATCCAACAATTGTTACATAAAATTAAAACAAAAGTTAAATGATCATCAATCTGGGCCACTAATGATAGCCGACGATTGTGTTATTATGTTATTAATCGTGTCATTTTAAAAGGAAGTTGCAAAATGTATTAGATATTTGTGTTATTCCATTTACTTCATATTTGTTATTGCATTCCACCTGATACTTTCTAGAAAGTAAAATCTGCAGATACAATAAAAATGTTTATTATTTAATGTCATTTTAAGGTATGAGGGAAACATACCAGTGAGATACATTAAGCTGCAAACATGGCAGCCCAAAATGTATTTGTATTAAAATCTATGAATTATTTTTGTACAACGTATATCATAGCATACCTCCAGGTGTTTATGCCTCTACCTGTCACTGATGTATTATGTTCCCCACACTGTGCACTATTTATATTTATAAGAAAAGTTGAGTCTTTAACCTTGATCTATGTATTAACTAGGAACCAAACACTCGGTAGTATGTTTCAGCCCGGACAGATTTCCGACCGGACCTACAAGAAGTCGGGAGTGCTGATCGTTTCGGTAAAAACTGCGAATCACACTCTCACAATGTCATTGACATTTAGATTTAACATCCAGGAACATTAAAGTAACTACTAGACAACCTACCTTTTGTATATAAACGGCTATATTCAGAGTTAACTGTATATATTTACCATGCGATTCTACGTGTCAGTTTAATAACTGTCTCTGTGGCTGCAACAGCTAGCCACCATGAACAAACACGTTATGAACTAGCTTAGTTCCGTTGGTTGTGGTTCATGTGTGGGCGACCGAGACTCCATATGTGTTCATTGATAACAGAAGCTGGATAAAACACTTAAAGTTACTTAAAAATGAGTCGGCATTATTAGTGACGTCGCCGCAACACCACTTGGCGTTAGCTAGTTAGCCAACTAATGTGACATGTTTACAGGACACTAAACCAACTGCTATCCGTGTGGGAACCAGCCTTCACCCTCGTGGAAACCAGCCTCCTGAACCAGAGATGCCCAAGAAGAAAACCGGTGCCCGGAAAAAGGCAGAGAGTCGCAAAGAGCGAGAGAAGCAGAGCAGAGCCAATCGAGATGTTATCGATGTGGCCAAACACCCCTGCAACTTCAACATGGTATGCAGCTCCTATGTAACACATACTGGAAACACTCAATGGATCATATCTGTAGTACTGTTCTTTTGTGACTTCATTTTTGTTGTTTTTTATAGGACTGTGACAAATGCCAGAGGTAAGTGACTATATTGTGTTATATTATAATATTCTTTTGGTATAAGTATCACTGTAGTTAACTTTTTCTTCCTCCTTGTAATGTTGCCTGGTAGAAAACAGAAGAACAGAGCTTTCTGCTATTTCTGTAATTCAGTGCAGAAGCTGCCTATCTGTGCGCAGTGTGGTGAGTAATCTGTACAGAAAACTTGTATTTGTTCATGTGTTCATCCTACTATCAATGAAAATGTTTAATAGTTTTTGAGCAACAGTGGCAGTATATCAGTTGTGGCTGCTCCTTACATGTTAGTAGGATCAAGTTAAAAATATAGACCTGTAAAAATAAAAAAGGTAAACTTTGGTTAAGCAGAGGTGATATCCTGACTTTTAGTCTTTAGTTATGTCCCAAGTTTAAACAAATGCTGTATCCTGAACAAAGTTGTGTCAGAAATGTCATACTGACATGTACCATAGCATGTATGTGAAATGTTACCATGCTTGTATGTCTCCAACCAGCAAGGAGTCTCTCAGGAAGTCATGTCGTCATTACAGTTCAGTGCGTCCAGATACATACTACTGTTTATGCACACAAACGTGTGTTGAACTAAAGTACACATATTGAGAATGTATTGCATAGTATGCGATTTCAGATGCAGCACTAGTCTAAAAAGATAAATATGATTTTTTTCAGGCCATATGCATCCAAAAAAACACATACTAAGCATGTACTGTCCCCATGCAATGTTAATCTTAATCTGAAGCCTTATTATATCATTGGGGGTCTCTTTTCCTCAAATTTAAGAAAGCTCCTCCAGAGCCACAGAACACATTATACAACATATTTCACCGTCTGTATTTACCACAGCAAGTAAGCTGATCCGCCTGTGTCAAATCAGTAGAGTGCACTTTTGATGGCGGTATGATTAGAAAATATTCTACTTTGGCACCCCCGAGTGGTAGTTTATTTTAAAAAAAAAAAGACACATGGCGGTGTGTTCCAATCATGAAAAAGCTTTTGCCGTCATAATAGTCTGAAGGATGTTTCAATCACATCAGAATGATCTGGATACTGGCCTTCAAATAAGTTGTGACACCATAACAAACTATGAAATGCTTAATGCTTGTGTTGTCAGGCAAAACCAAGTGCATGAAGTCATCAGATTGTGTTATCAAGCATCCTGGGGTCCACAGCACAGGAATGGCCATGGTGGTAAGTTACTGATATGATCACACAGCGAGAACGTTGCATTGACCCATCCACACCTATCAATCCTTATGGGGACATCAAGTCCTTGCAAAAATGTAAGTAGGTACAGTACTAGCTATTGGTAGTATTTTTATGCAGCAATTTCTTTAATCTGAAGTAAATATTCCTTTTACGAAAGACAATAAATATTAAAATGACCTTGAGTCAGATTTGGTAGATTTGGTGTTCAGTGGCAGAGGATTCAATGAGCAAGCATCAAAGGAATGAGATTGCAAAATTATAAAGTGTGCAAACATAACGTCTATTAAGTTTTTCACCATTTGAAGAGTAAGTGATCATTATCACTTTGTATCAGTGTCTCAATTGTGCACTTTGTGCTGCAGTATTGTGCAAGTACAAATTCAATTACATACTAATTAAATTACATAGCAGGGTTTAAAATAACTTGAAAGGCAGTTCATTTTTTTGGTTTGAGGTCGACGTATTTTGTACACATTGGTATCTGGAAAAATAAATCATGGCAGACTCTTTAACAATTGTTTTGTACTCTTCTCTTTGACCACTAGGGGGCAGTATGCGACTTCTGTGAAGCTTGGGTGTGCCACGGCAGGAAATGTCTGAGCACTCACTCCTGTGTGTGTCCTCTGACTGATGCAGACTGCATCGAGTGTGACCGCGCTGTTTGGGATCATGGTAGGACCCTCCTCCCTCCCTTTGTTTTAATAATAACCCATCACATCAATGTCACGCCGAAGGTCAACTATAACTGTTTAAACTTCCTGAACAGGAGGGCGAATCTTCCGCTGTTCCTTTTGCCACAACTTCTTGTGCGAGGACGATCAATTTGAGCACCAGGCGAGCTGCCAGGTCCTCCAGGCAGAAACATACAAATGTGAGTCATTTGGTTTTTCTTTCACAATGCCATTCATTGGTATGTCGCGCTAAATGGGGAAAGTGAAGTGTAACTGATTCGTTGCAGAAAATAATATCTCGAGGGAATGTGATTGTTTACACTTTTGCTCTCTCATTTTAGGTGTTTCTTGTAATAGACTGGGCCAACACTCCTGCCTGCGCTGTAAGGTGAGGGGAACATCTATCTTTACGACAGATAACACAGTGGAGGGAGGTCATTGTTTTATTTTATCTGCTCTTTTTCCAACGAAGCTATGGCGAAGTGCGCCCATTTTATCAGCTCACATCCCAAATGGTTTACGCAACAAAGAAGCCTTCATTTTCTAACTGATAAGACAGAGTCCAATTTAATTCTCCTTTTCATTTGCTTTTAATTGGACTTTGCCCCACAAAAGGAAATGCGTAACGTGTAATTCGAGATGATGATGAAATAAAACTAATTATATTAAATAGCAGCCTTTTGACACCAGACTACATGATCTCTAAACAGCATCCGATGGAAAAGCAATTTTACTCCTATAGCATAAATACAAAAATAAAAACCTGTCAAAAGTAATAGACACACACAAGTTCTGGGCTACTGTAGAAACATTGCAATGCAACTTGGCGGACTCTGGGCAGGATATCTGTAGATGTGAAGGGATCATTCTAAGCTAACAGAAACACAATGATTCGTAGGTTTAGGTGATTACATAATAATGAATAATATATTCCATTTCTGCCAAATATTCCCCTATAATCCGACACACTGCTCCTTTAATGGATACATTTCCAATGCCCTTTTCTAGAAAAGCTGTCAAATAAAAGAAATCATGGATTTACGTTAAACACTGTAGCAAAATCTACCTACAGAGGATTCCATGAAAGGAGAGGTCACATTTTTGCAAGTCTGTCTTAAAACAATACTTGCATGCCCATATTTAGGTTTAAAATGTTATTGTTGGGTGTAATCATTCCTCCCGCTCACACTGTCAGGAGGCATCCGTTACCAACACAACACTACATGTTTTGTCCTGCAACAAATCCACATCAGAAACAAATACTACAGCAAGTATGTAAGCAAAAATGTAAAAGCAAAATGTAAAAAGGCAAATAGTCTGTTTGGGGATTGTATTATATGAAAAGACTGTTACTTTGGAACAATTCACACAGTAGATGGATGCCCCATAATACTTCAATAAAACTTCAACTGACCTGAAGCATTCATTTTTCCACAAAATGAGGATTTCTCTCTCGTCTTTTACTGGGATATTTCCATAGCCAAGATGGGCAGGACGAATGACTACAGTGTTGTATTAAGATAGACTTGAAAGAAATCCAAACTTTTCCTTATCGGTCTTATCAGTCCGTTTCATGAACAGTCCGTAACATTAATTATTATTCAGCCTTTATAAGAAGGCAGCTTGGTGGTCACTTAAGAATGGTCCGACAAGCCTTCTGAAACTGTACAGGAGAAGAAAGCCAGCTGGTCTCTCAGTCTCAGGGCAGGTGAGAATCTCTGTAGTCGAGGCCGGAGACAGAACATGTTGCTGTAAATAGATGGCGGTGGATGACATTACTTGTCTGGATGAGCCTGAGCAGTCTCATTTTACACTATTTATCAAGATGTGCGTGCGTGCGGTTAACATTTCCATGTCATGATTTCAACGTTAACTCAACTGTGTCCTCTCAGGCCTGTTACTGTGATGACCACGCCAAGAGTAAGGTCTTCAAGCAGGAGAAAGGCAAAAACCCACCCTGTCCTAAGTGTGGTCACGAGACCCAGGAGACCAAAGACCTCAGCATGTCCAGTGAGTCTCAAGTTGTTTTTCCCAAACAGGGAGTGGCAGCATCCTCGACTTCCCTGCTGAATTGTTTCAGAAACAAAACAAAGTGTGAAAACTGGAACATTTTTGAGAAATTCACTTTTACTTCTCGTAAAAAATAGTAAGAGTGGTTTGTCTACTCTGAGACAATGTGTGCTTTAAAAAAAAAAAATCTTATTCACAACTTGTTGTGATATTTACACATTTACTACACAATTTATGAAAGAGGTGCATCTGACAAAATGGCACTTCAACCCTGTTTGATTCGGGACCCTGGAAATACCCTTTTAAACTTCGGTAAATGCCATTTTTCATGAAAACAGATGCTTAGCTTTGTGACTCAAATGCTCTGGTAATACAAGAGTGGCACAAACTGGGTCAAACCATAAATTACTCTAAACTGCCTTTTAATCTGTTAAACATTAACATCAGTCAGTCTGACCACTTTGTTGCTTCAATCTCCCAGTAACCGAAACCAGAGCTAACATCACATCTGTGTTCTCTGCAGCTCGCACGCTGAAATACGGCCGCCAGGCCGGCGCCGACGACGACGATGACGACGACGGAGCGTCAGGGTACGACGCCTACTGGAAGAACCTGGCATCTGGGGGCGGCCATCAGGACAACTATGCAGAGGATGGTGACTATGAGGAAGATGACGACGAGGAAGAGGAGGACGATGAGGAAGAGGAGGACGATGAGGACGACGAGGAAGAAGAGGAGGAAGGTGAAGAGAAAAAAGCCACTGATTCCGTGGCTGCTCTTAAACTGGACGGGGCTGCCTGAGCTGAGACGGTCCCATCGATCACCATGCGCCTCAGCGGAGGTTCACTTGTGGGATGAAGGAGTCCGTAGAGACTTACTCTAAGAATTCAACTCAAGCTGGATCGATTATAGCTCAGACACTTACTCTGAGGAATATCAATGTTTTTATACAAAACACACTCAAGCGGCCGCACAAGACCTATAAGCATCGTAGAAATTGTCTCATAAAACAATAAACAAATCGGACCAGTCATTTAAAAGAATTCAGAAAGGTATCGGGTTTTCTATACCTGTCCCTGGAGACAAATAGTTTAGTGCTTTGTTGTTACATTCAGGGCTGGATTAATGCACTTTGAGGACCCGGGGCCAGAGTCCGCATTAGGTAAATTCCCATATCGAACGTTTCCTTGAAGGATTTTCAACATAGAAGCACCAGAATCTCCTGGATAAATGCTACACATTTGTTATGATTATTTTTTTAATTTTTACTTTGTTTTGGAGATATTTCCAGTTTGGCACGGTAGATGGCTCTAAATACTACAATACCCATGAGCCCCAGTTGAATTGATCTGTAAACCAACCATGTTTCTGTAGCTGCCAAACTTATCCAAACTCGACCAAAAGGCTTGAAGTGAATTTACTTGGTCAACATTTTTTTAAAAGTGCTCGTTCTTACCGGCACATAACAGAATTTTAAGGCCAGTGACAATTTTATTCTTACAGAAATGCACCCTGGGAGGCGAAGTTAACTTCTCTCCTTACATGAGTCATGCTCACAGGCTTGTACCTGTGATCTTGTCTCATGTAATTGGTGAGCATTTGTACTGTTGTACGCTTGATGCCTGAAATAACCCTGCTCAATGATACATAACAATTATAGTAACAATAATCATCGTCATCATCCTTCTTAGGCCCCTCATAATTTATGGTTGATGTTGTTACTTTAGTGGATTACATATCCTCAAGTTGGCAGTTATTGCGTGTGGTCGGTAATCCAGCCCTGTTTACGGTCTGAAATAAACATTTATGGTCAAGATGTCTTTACTGCGTAATAAGTGTTCTGCTGAGATATCATTCTGCATTTTATGGTAATTGGTTTGGGTTTGCTCCTCAATGCAACCCAGAGTTTATCCAAACAACTCGTCATGTTTGCCCTGGTCCTTGTAATCAGCTGCTTTTGTGGAATAAAAAATAAATAAACAATACTATTTGAGTGATCATTTTCAAATGCCTTTAGGACGGACTGAACTCTGAATTTGTGTAATTTAAAAACTATCTGTTACAAGCTGCCTTGACATGTACTGGTGAGTAACAGCGTGACGAATCGGACGGAGGAGGAGGAGTAGAGCGCTCAACGGGCCGTGACGCGAGCAGGGCGTGCTTGAGTCGGTCTCCGAAACACATCTGGACCGCAATAACGTTCGCCTCAAGCGTACATAACACAGGGCATGGACTACTGAGACAAAAAAAACTTTATGGGAATAAGTGAAATGCAAAAATGTGAGCTTGGCTTATTGCTCCGCTGGGAAGGAGAGCGACCGCGAGCACTACGCAGATGACAGACTTCACGACGGCGTCCCCGGTGATCCTCGTCCAGCCCACATGCCCCGGAGAGCAGCGCGCGGTGAGCGGACTTCGTGTGCGGTAGACGTGTATCCAGCCTGTTGCCTAACTGCACCTCGGGGGGTGGACTTGAAGTACAATTACACGTTTTCATTTAGGAAGGCAGGAACATCTGGCAAAATGCACAGCGGCAGGGAACAATTGGTGCGTAATGACCGGAGGTGTGTCAACCTCAAGTCCCACGTGCGTCCACAGGAGATAAGGCATGTGCCGTCGGATAACCGGGCACCATTATGGTTATTTGGTGCAAACCAAACAAACCACCGGGTCTTAAGTTAGTTTCACTTTCACTTTCTGCAGAGGCCCTAATCTGGTACAAGCTCCTCCTTCTGTTCGGTGCTGGTCAAGTGATAACATGACAACAATCAGCTGGGGTTAGCCTTTCAGCAGCTGTCTGTTAAACTGTGTGTGAACTTTCGTAGTATTCAGTGTTGGAGAGTGTAGTACTATTTTTCTGCTGCAATACCTCGACTCGTCTTTGCTTTTATAGCTTATTTTGTACAAAGCACTTTGCAAAGTTAAAAGTAGCAGTACTTACTATGCAGAGGGCCCGATTTCAGGGTTTATTTATTACTATATTATATGTATTATATCGTTTTTATTACATTATAATTATTAACTCGTCTCAGGGGAGAGCGACTTAATTCTCAGTTAAGGTAGACTCTGCTGTGCAGAAGTAGGAGTTCGACACTAGAAATGTCTTTTGAAACATTCAAATTTGAAAAGGACAATATTCTGAAATCTTTAATGTGCAAAATCAACAGACAGAAATTAATTGTCAAAGCAGAGTATTTTTCTCCTAAAATGTCTTTAGGAGATTTTAAAAACCATTACAACCAGTGAAAACATTTAAACAAGGATTTGGTGATACAGTTTGTCTCGATTGGTTGGAACAAATGCGTTCAATGAACTCTTAATGATTTCAGATTATTTCTACTCATTTCTCTTACTTGTCACACACGTGCTGTTTTTTGTTGCTTTTCAGCTTCCCATCTTGGTCATACAGGCAGCCTAAACATCCGAACAATCGACTGCCCATAAGTCATGCAGCATTTTAAGTCATATCAAAATAAAGACTGCTAGTTTCTATTTGCAACTCCACCCTGTTTTATATCATCAGAAATAGAGAATCTTTGATTTTGGACCATTTGTGAAAAACAAATTAGCTCTTAACGGTGATAAGTATTTTTTTTTTGCTTTTCTCTATAAAGTAAATTATTATAAAATCAATTGAATCACATCAATCAATGATGAAAATAACTGTTAGTTACAGATCTACATCTCAAAGCCTTCTGTCATTATAATATTCAACAACCTAAATCCAACATTGCCCAACAGATTCCATTTTGTATGTTCAAGGTGTTATCTAAACATACCGCATGATACTCTTACCGAAGGCATGGCACACCCACCCTTTGTGTCCAGTGAGACAAAAACGTTGAGCTCATTCTGTGGCTGAATGAAACACAACACAACAAAGATGCAACCACTGAACGTAAACACCTTAAACTAGCCTTAATTAAATCAAAAGCTAATGAAAAATGTGGAATAATGTGGAATCAGCTTCACAGCGTTCACATGGCTCCCAAAGGCTCTGAGTTACAAACAGCCACTGCACATGATTATCACTGCAGTGAATCAGGAATCTCAGAGCAAACTTTATACACTTTGAACTTGAAGCCTCGCGCTCGGCAGAGACGGGGCCAGCGTGGTGTTCGGGGGCGAAGGCTCACCCTAAAATCTGACTGCGCCCCCGGATGCCAAATACATCCGATAGCAGAGTCAGCAGACACCAGAGCAGATTCTTTCCACTGACTGCACGTAGCACTGATAAATGCACTATCACTACTATCAGTGTTGTGTTTTTTTTATGTTCATATATATATATGCATATATACATATATATATATATATATATATATATACATATATATATACATACATATATATATATAACCTTTGTATATAGATTTCTATTTGTATTTGTACATAGTAGTTCTACTTTGTTGTCCTTGTTTGTTTATTTTGTTTGTACGTGGAGAGCAACGAGTCAAATTCCTCGTATGCATACATGGCCAGTAAAGCTGATTCTGAAGGGGGGGTGGGGCATATATGATACTACTGTTAACCTAAAGAACATAATTTGAATCGCATTTCTTTAATATCAACGAATACACAAGTGGAACAACATCAGCAACAAGAACCTTACAAATGGTCAAAGATCAAATATACATATACAGCGCCTCAAAGGACGAACCAGAAAAGAGACAAAATGCAGACAATTAAAACAGAAGGAAAGAGAGTGGGCGGCTTTTTGGGGCAAGTCCGCGTTTGTTTCAACCAATCGAGATAAACTGTATCACCAAATCCTTGTTGTTACATTACATTACATTTCATTTAGCTGACGCTTTTATCCAAAGCGACTTGAAATGGTTTCACTGGTAGTAATGATTTTAAGACATGTACTCTGCAAAATACTACAATTAATATCTGTCTGTGGATTTCTTCACAAAAAAATGATGTCTTCTCACTCATTGAAAAATCCAGAATATTGGCAATGCTGATTAAGTGTTTCAAAAGACACTTCTAGAGTCAAACTCTGCACAGTGAAGCTCACACGTTCATCCAAGTGAATAGCAAGAAGGAAAACACATTTTAGAGTGGACGGGACTTAAAGGCTCTGCATTTAACCTTCTGAACATTTACATAGCACCAAACAATTATTTGCTATGTAATGATATTTTTGGACAAAGAATAAAGTTGCTCTCCCCTGAGAGGAGTTAATAATTATTATTTAATATTAAAATCGATATAATAAATATAACGTTAAGGTGAAATTGGGCTCAATATGTATTTCTGTGTGTTTTTTCCAGAAAGGGGTCCAGTTCCAGTTGACCTGTCACCTTTGCAGAGAGAGTCACAAAACTCAGGTCTGGCTTTGTTTCTTAGTTCTGAGGTAGGCATACAGTGTGTGACTTGTTTATTGGTTGTCATACTTATCATACATACAAATGACAGAGGAAATACTTCTATAATCATAAAAATAGAAAAAAAATTAGAAAAAAACACAACAAAGTAAAGTCAGATACAACATTGTTCAGGAAAATAAAATATTGAAATATTAACAACAAAGTAAAGTCAGATACAACATTGTTCAGGAAAATAAAATATTGAAATATTAACAACAAAGGATTATTTTTAGAATTATAGTTGCGAATAGTTGGGAAATGGAAAAAGGATGTTTTGTGCATGAAATTTAGTAATTTTCTTTGCTCTTGTATAACTTGATATTGCCCATCCATACAAGTATAAACGGCTTGGAAATACTTTACAAGTTTTCTCATTATATATCTACTTGCATTCATTTGAAGTTCCAGCTTTTATGTAAATGCAGAAACTCAAAACAACAAAAAGACACCACATTGTCATAATTAATATATTGTAATTAGTGTCTCTTCATTCTCTTAAAGCCTCCTGAGTACTTCTACGTGTGCTGCTGAGCCTCCTTCGGTTCATCTACTGAAGTGCTTGAGGTCGGAAAGACTGAAAAATGCCATTGAGGTGAGAGAAGGTATATTACATTGTTTTATGTTTGTGTATTTGTTATATACCAGATGTAGAAATCCTCATATTCTTATTTCCTCTGATACTTTGTTGTATGATTTTCTTTTCTGTATCCTTTTTAACACACGTACTGGTTTGTTTTTGTTTAATATTTAAAAAAATATATTTAAAAAAGTGTTTAATTGTATCATTGCTGGTTTTCTTTGTACCCCTTTTCAGAGATCTGACGCTATGCTGTATGCTCCATCAACTAGTGACGTTAAAGTAAGTGGTAAAAGTAGGCGACATTTTATTATTCAGTTTTGATTTTAGTTTGCAGAAAGATGAAAAGATGAAAAGATCAGTATCATGTGTATCAATCCATTGTTGAAAAAAGCCCCTCCATATTTGAGTAAAGTTTGCTGAAAACTACAGGACCCAGCTGATGTAAGAAATTATTAATCGGTTTATCGCTAATTAGCCAATTGTAGAACGCTTCGACACCAAACTCACATGGTGAACATGGAAAACATTATACCTGCTAAATATCAGCATGTTAGCATTCTGATGCTAGCATTTAGTTTAAAGCACCACTGTGCTGTAGATTCATAATCTCATTTGGAAATTAAAATATACCATTGTGACCATTTTTCAAGCTTTATGTGTCCAGTAGGAATAAATGGACTCAGCAGCTTTGGGCGAGGAAGTCTAGAAAGTACGAATAAGAGAGGCGTTGTTAGTTTTGGGCTTTTCATGGGATTTGTTCATAGAATATTGCCAACAATATTGTCTCCCTTCAGAACACCACAATGACAGTTTACAGATACGTATTCTATTTATTGTGCAGCGAGATAATTGTCTCGCTAGGAAAGCGGTGGAAATATTAAACTTAAGACAGAATTCACGTTGTATAATTGATGTGTGATCTTGATCAAGTTTCTGCCACCGGCGGCGTTATTATCTGCGTTATGTGCACAAACACACGTCAATTCTTGTTAATTTCTCTCTTTCCAAGGAAAACTGTAAAGAGTCATCGCTCAAATGTTACATATTGGAGCTGATGATGGTCATCGTTGAAGAAGAAATTCTGGATCAAAAATCACATTGCATCTTTGACTTCAATGCCACCATGCCTACAAAATACCCTGTAAGTCCCGTTAACCAAACCCCCCTCGGAGGGTCTGTCCTACCTTAACCCTAGAACACTAACGTCGGGTGATTTTCACCCGAGCGATTATGTTTACGTTATTTTCATTGTGTTGCTTTTTTCTGACTTGCGCGGGTCCTTGTGTAGCTTCCTGCTTCTCACTGACGTTACTGAAAGTGGGCGTGTCTCTCTGCTCCGATCCCAGTTTTTTTCAACAGGCAGGTGTTTGGGTGATTTTCACCCGACGTTAGTGTTAGAGGGTAAAAAAAATTCGGATGGGTTTTTACATTGACGTGACTTTTCCTTCACATAACAAGGCTTACATGTCCCAGGAACATGTGGACCAAATAACAACTTCATAGCTCCATTATTTATCTTTTTAATTGTGTTTTATTGACGATTTCCTCGTTTTTCACCCGATTTTGAGCCTTTTTTCACGGTCCCACCATGATATCTGTTTTTCATTTTATGAGAAATTCTATAGGTTAAAATAATAGAAGAGGACTTCAATTTGCCTTGTGTAGTTATATTTTAACATATTTTGATCAGAAGTATTTTTCATCAGGTATTTCATGTCGGGTGAAAATCACCCAACGACGTTAGTGTGACTATTTTTAACGTTAGTGTTCGAGGGTTAACCGTCACTCTCACATAACCACCGATGCAGCTGGACTCTGTCATCTATGGTTATGTGGAAAACCTTCGCAAATAAACCTTTCATGACTGATACATTATTATTTTCTAGTGCAACACATGCCATTACACAAAGCCTCTGAGCCATATGAGCGTTTATTTATATGTTCAGTTTAAGAAAATAAATGTTATTCATGTTTAAATATATACGTTTTGTGTCTCTTTTGAATTTTAGGTTGACTGTCCACCATGTGAAGCATTCTCACTTAAAAATATAACAGTATTCCTGGAAAGACTCTTTAGCCTTTTGCAAGAAATGAATAGTCGGACAACGTAATGTGATACAATGTGCATTTGTAAATATTTGTAAAGAATTGTGGCGGTTTTTATTTTGTATATATCACACTGTAACAATGCCAACCTGTGAAAAAGCATGCCATCCTGTATTTTAAAATATAAGTTTAAATGGATGAAAGAACTGAATCGGAAGCTATTGATTGTTTTTAACACATTGTTTATATGCACATGAAGTCTCTGCCACTGTGTTGAACAATTTGCCTTTTGGTTTTACAGTTTTGAGAGAAGTACCAGGAAGTAGCCAACAGTAGCAGCATGTATATATATATATAAGCTCTCAGCTAAACACTACTGAATGTGACACCTATTATACAGTATACGCCTAATGTACTCCAGTATCTTCAGAATAGTTGCTCACGCCATTAAATAATACCATAACTATGAAGTCTTTCATTGTATTTCTTTTAGCCTTTTGTTTCATCTCAAGTGATTGTTAGATGTGCTTCATAGAGTTTGTTTTGTCTTGTTTACTTTGTGGGCATTCAGATTGTAAACAGCCTTCATAAAATCAATGCAAGTGTCTGTTTGGTGCAGGCGTGTTGCATCATATACGAGTGAGACATGAAATATAGTCAGACACCAAACCACACAGGATATTACAACTCTGGAACATTCTGGCCTCATTCAAAATATTAAGGGAGCCATGCAAAGCTAAAGTTGGTCTGAACGACCTCGCCAACGTGCGATGCTTTTATCCTTAAGATCTAGCAAACATGCGGAGTGCATTTCCTTCCTGATAAACACTTAAACATGTAATTGTGTATTGGTTACGTGATTGTTTGCTCGTATTCTTCTTCTTCACTGCTTTGTTTTGGGCACATTGCTAGGTCTCTGGGTGCATTTGCATTCCCATGTTTTTCGATGGAATAGTCTAAAGCAGATTAGATTAGATTCAACTTTATTGTCATTACACATGTACAAGTACAGAGCAACGAAATGCAGTTTAGCATCCAACCAGAAGTGCAATAGCAGTAAATACCAATATACAGATAATAAGTATTTTACAGATAATAAGTTAGTGATATAGGTACGGGATATACAGATAGATTGATTGAGGTAATATGTACATGTTATACAGGTTGATTTGTGCATTAAACGTAGGTAGACTATAAGCAGGAACTATAAACATAATTTACAAAAGGCAAATGGGCATATGATAAGTTAAGTAATACAGATTGAGTGAACGTTAAATAGTGCATAATAATAATAAACAGTAGCTGCCTAACGTTACTAGACTAGTGCAATGCTCAGTTTTTAGTGCAGACAGTTCAAAAGTGTTTGAGTGCAGGTGTAAAGTCTTTGGTCAGTGGGGGGAGATGACGAGGAGATGGGTTTGTGGGTGGAGGTGGTTGGGGAGTAGGGGGGGTGTCAGCATGGGGCAGAGTTCAATAAGGAAACAGCTCTGGGGAAGAAACTGTTCCTCAGTCTGCTGGTCCTTGTCCGGAAGCATCTGAACCGTCTGCCTGAGGGCAGGAGGGAAAACAGTCTGTGTGCAGGGTGGGAGGCGTCCTTGAGAATGCTGCGAGCTCGACGCAGACAGCGTTTCCTCTGGATTTCCTCAATGGCCGGAAGTGGAGTTCCTGTTATGCGTTGGGCAGTTTTCACCACCCGCTGCAGTCCCTTGCGCTCCGCAACAGAGCAGCTCTGTTACGTCCCGATGGCATCCAGGGGATGTGGGACCAACAAATACGTTTAATCCCCAGGGTGGAAACCCAAGAAGGCGACACGAGTCCCAATATTAACAGAAGTTTATTGTATTTAAGCCACCAACGGAAAACGATCTCCACCGGAGATGGTCACAAAACAATTGGACAAGTCATCAAATCATATGGGAGGGTACGTTAGGAGGAACAAAGGAATAACACTAACACAACAGTACAATACTTGCGTAGGCCAGCACACCGCCCACCAACGGAACCCGCGGGAGTCCTTCCCCGACGCCCCGGCTATCTCGTGACCTCAGCAGTACAGCGCAGCACCTCCAGTCACCCGGCACTCCGGCTATCAGGATTTTCTCTTCCTGCACTCAGGATCTTCTTCCCTTTCCCACGGCACTCCTGCACTCCGGATCTTCTCTCCTTCTCCTTTCTGGTGTGTGTGTGTGTCTCTCGGGTCCACTGCCGCCCAGAAGACTTTAACCCCTGCAGTTAATTAACTGCAGTTAATTAACAGCAACGAGCTGCAGCTGCAAGCTGACGTCACTGCTCCGGCACATGCCTGCTTAGGGACGGAGAGAGAGAGAGCAAAACAAACCAGAACACAAACAAACATAGGCCCTTATGGGACGTAACAAGCTCCCATACCAGACTGTGACACAGTTGTCACAGGAAGCAGATGTCAGGATGTGAAGAAATGTAAGCCCTAATGCACAACTAAAACAAAACTGTGAGCCACAAAATAATTGATCCATAGCGATACTAGAGGTAAAAAAGAAAAATCCACAGGTTACCTTTAAGTAAGTAAAAAAGGTCCAAAGATGATGAGAGCCCTGTGCGCTTCCCTGGTCCGTTTGGAAATGGAGAGATTACATAAAAAGGTTCCTATCATTGTATTATTCCGAAACTATTTTAAATCCATGACAGAATATCAGTATTTGAGCTCTTTGTTGTAAAGTTCTGCAGTACGTTGACCTGGTGAGCCAGCAGTCAGTAAATTACAAAGTAAAGAAAGATATAAGCTCTGTCTGGGTCTCAAGTTTGGCACTTTCTGATGAAACATGGCCAGCACGGAGGAGAAGTTGTAATCGAGACGGTCCTCAATCTAGAGGCCCAGAGACAAGACTGCAGACCATGAACCCAAGCATCGGATGAAAGGTGAAAGATTCAAGCAAAAAGGAGGATTGTTGGTATGTACGGTTCATACAGATAAAGAGTTATGCTTCAGGAATCATTTGACAAGTTTTCTTCTTTTCCTTTTGCCCTGACTCTGGGTATTGAAATCCAAAAGTTATTGCTGTGAATTGAACCTGAATACTGCAGCTGTTGAAGAAGCAAACCACATTTTTAAGAATACAGACTATTTGATACTCAAAATCGGATTTTTATTTATTAGGATTCAGGTTTTAATTTCAGATACAACATTTTAGAGATTATCTTTATTTTATCCAGCCAATTATTATATAATCTTCTCATCTATTTGAGTGTTACTTGAATATCTCACATGTTGGGAATGTTTTTAATGCGACATATGGTTTAAATTATTACTTGTGTAGACTGCATTTATGACTGGAGCAGTTTGCTTCAAATAAACACACACTTGTGGAAATAGATGTAAACGCACACATTCATCATAAAATCACACATATTAACATCGATCCATTCTTTTATTTAATTTCAATACAATAGACAATTGTAAATGTTTAACACAACACACGTGCATTAAAGTCCAAGGTATCAACCCTTAAAGTATAAAATAATTTTAGAATACAAAAATAAATAATTGAATTTGATATATTGCATTCAGAATCGCTGGTCCAATATCCTCATTCTGGCCTGTACCTTGAGATATAAAAGCATTATGAAAAAAGCTCGAGTGCAACCATTAAAATAATGACATGAGTTAGGAAACAGGATTTAACGTATGCTGTGAAATACTAGTACGTTACTTATTACAAATTAATGGAGAATATGTCTGCATCAGTCAAAAACAATATAGGCAATGTTTGGACCTGAATATGTGATTACATGGACATTTGGAGAAAACTTGCTCAAGAACTGCAGAAATCTTTCATCATGTAAAACTCAGAACGTCCAAACATGGAATGAGGAACAGTTTGTTTCCAAGTCATTGTGGAGAGCAGTTTTTATACCACATAAAACAACTAATACGTTTATTCTTGACCTTAGGAACAGTTTATTTATAAACCATTGTCTCAACTTGAAGCTCACTGTCAACCCTGTTAACAAAGGCCCTTTGAGATAATACTTTGTTGTCACACATTTCATTTCAGGGAGAGGGGAGTTCTTCATGCACACAAATGCTGGTTGAACTGCTTAAAGCCGAAAGAAAGATATTAACACACCGTAGGCCACGACAAACAAGGCAATACGTTATTTTACAAATAACACGTTTGGCAAATCCAGCCTGGAAATCGATGAACACATCTAACATAAAATGAATCAGCAAAATTCAGCCAAGTTGTTTTTGGTTAAAAACAATACAAGATTTGAACCATCATGTATCAGCTTTCATATTTAAAACTGGGGTAACGCACAATGACTGCGGCCGAGGTCCTCACGAGTCCACTTTACCGTAAGTACCCTCCGGTGGTCGGTAGCACTTGGGAAAGGCCATCAGCTGCAACATGTTGAAGGCATATTTCCTGCATTTAATATTCTTTTGAACGTTCTCAATCCGACATCCTTCTCTGGTGATCGAAAAGAAAAAGAAGGAAAAAGAGGAATGAGGGGAAGGAAAGAAAAGGAAAACAAAAAAGGAAATATGAATGAGTTTTTAAATGATGTTTCTGATGATAGACACAAAACATGATTTAATTTAGTCCCTAAACAAGATGACTTCTCACAATGATCAAAGTGTTCTTATTGAAATAAGTATGTTTGTTGAAGAAGATGAAAAAGAAAAAACAACGTAATACATGCATGACACATTTGAATAGTAACAAATGATAACACGTGTGTAATATTTCAAGGATGTCGAGCTGGTGTAGTATAAACAAGGAGTATAATGAAACATCTACGTCAGGGGTATTCAACTAAAATTCTGCAAGGTCCAGTTTGAGACAGGTTCCTTATGCAAAGGTCCGGAACATCACAATAATGTCTAATTTGCACTATATGATTTTGTGCTAAACATATTGACAAAGCCAACAGTTGAATTAACATCTGTATGTAGTCAACGACTGACTGTCAAATTAAATAAAGTACAATGAATTAACATCTAAACAATATTTATTATTACAGATTTCAAATTTAACTGGAAGAATTATAAATAGTACATACTATAATAATAGATACATTATCTTCTCTTATTTCAAGTAAAATAAAGGCTGGATTTAAACAGAAAGCTTTTGAAAAATGTGACTATAAATTACATTAATAAATAAAGTCCTTAATTTTAGAAAGAATTTAACTGAATTGTCATGCAGCTTCAAATTCAGTTTATTCGGGCGTCAAGTGATGTCACATCGCTGCTTTTAATATCGCTGATATATAATATAACATGAGACATACTGCTCTTGAACTGGTTGTGAGAATAATAAACATATAAGAGTCCATCCATTGTTAAAGGCTCTCTTTAAGATTAGCTTAGATATATAGATATTATATAGATAAGCGGTCCACATTTCTCTGACTCTCGTACTTTTCCAACCATCCGGTCTCTCAGTCTCCTGTCGCTCCGTGTGTGTGAACATCTCACTTGAGTCGAGGGCGGGGCTTAACGCAATACACACATGTGATTGGTTGAGTAGGCAAGTGACAGGATTTTCAAGGCGTGTGATTGGTCGTGAGTGTTTCCTGGACCGCTGAATGAGAGCTGCAAAGGCAGGAAAAGCTGCGCCGGTGAAATAGAAGCGATCCATCAACAGTTAATAATTCGGTAATAATAATTAGTTTTCGTTCCAGGGTCCAGAGACAACTACGTCTGGGTCCGGACCCGGACCGCGGTCCGCCAGTTAGTGACCACTGATCTACGTGGACCGGCTTGTTCCATTATGTATTATGGTAACCTGTGGATTAGTCATAAGTTACATAATCACATCTCTGCAGAGATCTCCTCAGACAGCCGCTCAAATCTTCTGAACAATTCTCTTGTGTCACTTCTGTTTGGTATAGTTGAAACCATTGAGCTCGATTAGACTCAAGTTGTGTTCATTCCTGACTTTGGAAAACACGGAGAGGAACATTTCACCATTCAGTAGTTGTTCAGTTGTCCTTAAAGAGCTCAGTTATGGTCAACTCAGTCTGCTGATAAAGAAAACTCCAGAAGAGCTACTGAACGGGCCTTTTGGTGAGATGGCTCTCAAATGTTTGCAGAATAATGCCATACCTGTCACCTGACATCCTCTCCTGATCCGATGGTCCCGGGACAGGGATGTCCTATGTGTACAGGCTACACAAAATAAACTGAATTGAATTGAATGCTGTGTGTCTTTATCGCACAGACCATAACACATGTGTGTTGCAAACTCGGTTTTTGGGCTGTAGACTTTGCCCAGAAACATACGTTAAAGGATATCTAACAAATTGTTACTCCCATGATTGTAATGGGGGACCAATATAATAATATACAACGTACAAACAGAGTTTAGAGGCCCTCCTGCTTCTACCATGGCCGCTTGCCAAAGAAATGTCATTTATTTAACAAAGTAAAAAATAGATCCTTCAGTATCTCTTTCCCTAACTCTTACCTGCCACTTCACATCTTTACCGGCAGCGACAGCAACGCTGTTTTCACGTTGTGTGTGTGTGTGTGTGTGTGTGTGTCTGCGGACAGCGCTTTGTGACCGCGCAAGATGCGGTCAGGAAACTTTACAGATGTGTAGTAAAATACATAATATGGAACAAATGTAAAATTAAACTTGCTGAGCAGATATTTATTCCCAGCTGCTCCAGCTGTGAGCCCAGACACCTGCGCCATGTGTCCCTGTTCAACAGTCCAACTCAGGTGAGTCCTCAGGGGCCATGGTTTAATATATTTAACTGTTCACAGTCTTTGTCAGGGGTAAAGACTGACTTTTCCTCTCAGCCTATTTTCACTAAGAATTTGTTCTTCCTTCACTTGAACAACAGATCCGTTAATTTGCCAACATGAATAGTAAGAAGCTTAGCTGCTGCTTCTTAAAATCAATGCTCCAGAGGATTATGCGGGAGAAAGAGCATCAGATCATTTATATTAAAACATCTTCTCCTCTAGAGTTAAAAATAGTTATCCCAAGAATCCCAAAACTACCTTCAAGCCAAGACCCGGGTTATTCAGATTTAACTGCATTCACTCATGTCTTCCATTGATATACATATCACAAAGATAATGTTTCTGTTGTAAAGAACCACTTAGTTTTGGGCACGAGCCAGACGGTTAGATTACCAGAAACATGACTTCCAGGATTCAGACTACTGGAACTGGTTTGCCTTTAAAAAAGGAAGTGAACCTCCGTGCCTCCATACACTTCATTGTAAGCCGCAACCACTGACTTCTTCCACACTGCATAAAAGAAATGCCGTCATTAAGTTTTATGATTTGATTTTAGGAACAACTTTCATGCTTTTGAAGGTGTTTATCCTCATTTCCACACAACAGTGGGGGGTCCAGTGTGCTGGAGCCAAAACAATGAAAGCTGCTGTCCTAATACTGAAAAATAATGAAATCCACTACACAACTCAATCACAACTCAGATCTAACAACATCTCAGCTCATCTGTGGCACCCGTCCTAAGTGTATCGGATTGGTGAATCTGGCTGCCCATCTGCTTGTGTTTTCTCAAGCTGCAGTGCGTTGAGCTCTCTCTGACACCGTGTGCGGAAATCAGCCAAGAGCTACACTCACACAGACACACACAGCGCACCATGATCAAAAAAAACACCAGTCTTTTTAATGTTGTTGTGACTGAGTCGTTAAGAGCCAGAGACAGTAGAAAGAAAGGAAGAAAGACAGATGGCCGGCTCCTGAAACAGCTGTATCAATAACTTACCAAAAAGCACCAACGGTCTAAAGGTCTGCAGAGCAATTACTGTCTAGAGTAAATACAATAAACTCTGCCAAAAGAATAATACAAAATAAAAAAAAGGGGTTAACTCCTTCTCAGCTGACAATGCAACACTATCTTGTGATGTTTGCATGTTAGCTGTATTGCAGAAACTGATGAACAGGCTTGTGTTTAACTCCAACGAAGCACATCTATTTTAAAATGACACATGCCTCATCCAGATGTGAACATGTGTACTGCATGTGTGCTAGCTGCCACTGGTTTACCCCTCTCAGCAATATAATCCTCAAAGGAAGTGGTCAGTGTCACGTACAGGATAAGGCTGTCAATATTCTATTTTTCCCGGATAAAAAAAAAAAAATCACATGAAAAAAACAAAAGCAACAATTAATTGATCCCACTAACAGGTACTGTTTATGTTTTCAAATCAAGTATTGTTTATCTTTGCCATAGAGCTCTACTCTTGTCCAAAATGGTTAAACACACATCAACGAGCCCCATTGTTGCAATAGGGGACATGTTCTCTCATGATGATGAACATAGGAATCCATTGTGGACTGACATACATCGCCCTGCGGCTGTAAATGCCTGAATAGTAATCTGTAACTGAAAGCAAAAAACAAGGGTGCCAAGCTGTATTAGGAAATAACCAAGCTTCTGTTCTTAAACAAAGCCTTTGTGACCTTTCTTTTTTTTGGTATGGATTAATGGGCTTTGCGGGGCAACACAGGAAGGGACGGAAAGTCAGAAAGCATTGAACCCTGTTCAACACTTAAAAAATATTGAGTAAAGCCAGGCAGAGGCACCTTAGAATGAACATGTCTGGGAGTCAATACAAACTTAATGTATATTGATATCCAGTTAGTGTGAACCTAGCTTTAACATATTCTCAGTAAAGTTTGTTCTTGTCAGATATTAAGGACTAACTTAAAGCTCGTCAGAAAAGATTCCTTGCAAATCAAGAAAGAGTAAACACTTAATTGCTGGTTATGAAATCTATTTTCCCCAATCCGCCACGGATTAGGGACTAGCGCCTCACAGCTTGACGTCAATATGAAATCACTCGCGCAAATTAACTTCATAAGAGGAAGCCAGTCAGATCCCACTACCGCCACTCAAAAAAGAAGAACCAGCAAACACAGAGAAGGGAGTGAGTAGAGATGACATTGTCAGCAATTTATTGATATTTTGCAAGCAGAAAAACAAGACTTAAAATGAGCCACACAACCAGTAAGTGCGAGCTAACGAGCAGCAGGGCAATGGGGTAAAAGTGTCGTGACGCTGGTTTGTTGTCTGTCCCGGCGCCGGCCTCAGGGTCCTCCCACTGCCCAATGTCTCCCTGGGTCGGCCGACTGCAGGGGTTGCCCATCGGAGTGAAACAGAACGAACAGATCAGAAACCGGTGGTGTTAGTACAGTCTAGGTGCAGTCTGAGTGGGACTTGTAGCGCAGATTGATCACTTGAGCGATCGTACCGGGCTGTGACCAGAAGGCCCACTTAGACTCAGAGCCATTTGCACAGACTTTGCCTTAAAGAGCCACAGACGAGCAGTGATGTGAGGAGCTGCATGTTAAGCCGCACAATGAGATGACTTGTTTGGCTGGGGATGGAGAGAGGAGGCATGCAGTGTGATGCACATTTAAGAGGGAAAGTTTGACTACAAGCAGTTGACTCACATACCTGCTGACGTTGCAGTTTGTACCTGTTATGAAAGCAAATTAGCACGCTTGTACTGTCATGTTTATGCAGTTGTTTCACCTCACTGTGCAGAATAAGCATCTGCACAGTGAATATATAATTCCATACTAATTCCATTAAAAAAACAAATAATGTTTTAGGAATGGAGAAGTCTCTATTGTCAATGCGTGAGCTGGTGTCAAAGGTCAAAGACATCACAAAGTGATAATTACAGTGTGATACACACACATTTAGAGGAACCTTGTCTAACAAGACGCTTAATATAGTCTACTTCACAGTATTGCATGTGCCCAGGGCTATGTGTAATTGTCTTTAATGCACTTACCAGGATACATATTATATGTAAGGTTAAATCAATGCATTAGTGGATTTACCATATTCTACAAATTGTTTATGTATTCTACTGTATATGACGATATCTGATGAACCTTTGTGATAATTTTAAATAGCAAACCTACTGTAAATATTTCTTTAACTGCATTTATTTGAGTATATTTTAACTACACTAATAGAGCAAACATGTATAGTTATTTATGTATCAACCATTTGGTTGGGTGAAGAGTTATTTATTGAGTATTGACTGTAACAATGTTTCTAGTCCGTAAACCCTTCGACATCCACCATCCTAGAGATATAATATTGTTACGGTTTGTTAAGTTGCTTCCTGAGCGTTCCATTGATGTTGTACATATAAAAACAGGTTATTATGTATGTAGGTTTTAGGATGAGCTTATTTAAAGAGGCAATCCTTACGATTTCCACCCTTGTTGGCAATTTCCATTTGAGTGACAGCACTTGAAATGTGCTTAGAGTTGAGCAGTCTGCAGTCTGTGTGGAGCTTCACATTTTCAGAATTGTAAGCATAGTTCCACTTTGTGTGTGTGTGTGTGTGTGTACACAGTGGAGAGAAACTGTAATACAGCAGCGTTTTCCGGGAATGTCGCCACAGACCGCCAGTTCGTAATACTGCAAACGACCAGATAGTTAAATACTTTCATCAGTGGGCCATCGGCTCAGTCACCATTGCCTTAAGTTCTTCTGTGATTAAGGAGTTTTCGAGATTGTTACTTTAACCACCATATCTTTATATTACACCAATTTCTGATCCAGATTAGTTGTAGAATATGTTGAGTGACTGAGTGGCGGCCGGTCCACCCCTTCATCTAACATCAGCTGGCCTGTAAAGGTCATAACCACAGGCATTTCAGATGTGCACTTCACCGAAGGTCTTACAAAAAATGTCTAAAGTTAGAACTTATCGGATTTAGACAGATGCAGATGTTTACCCTGCTGGCACACACAAACATTAAAGGCAGCAGGGTCCCTGCAGCACTGATAGGAACATGCATGGTTGCCTTTGAATGTGTGAGGGAAGGCGGTGATGGTGGAGGGAAGACATGATGATGTTTACACTGGCACATCCAACGGTGGTGAGATGGGAGGCGGAGGCGCAGGCAAAATGTCTCTGATGTGTGCGATGATGGTGTCAGCTTTTGCTCACATAACATGTGTTGTGGGTGTAGGATATTTATTTCACCAGGCATTTGTAATCACGTCTTTTTATGGATAAATAATTCAACTGCTTAATCTTGGCCATTACTGGCTAAAAGGTCAGTTGACGCACATTTCTATCACTTGCCTCTTGTAGTATGTAGCCATGCTGTTAGTTTCAGATGTGCCAGCTGAGATTTTGAGATATTTGAGATGAAAACAACCCAATGCAGTCTAAGTGAATGGGATTATATTTGTGATTCTTAAAGCAATTATTAACCAATTTGAAAAACCTAAGATTGTGTCTTTCCAACAGCGACCTGGTTACTTGGGATAATCATAGGAACCATGGAGAGCAACCAAAACATTTGTCTTTGGAGAGACAAGCTGCTAGTTGTTGCATGTTTTTCTTAGTTTTGAGCATCCATCGCATTGGGGTGGCCGAAATCTATCAAAACTAGCTGCACGGCTACATATTACTCAGTCAAAATGGAGATATGTCTTTATGTAACTTGGACGATTGACTTTTTAAATGCAGCACGTTTGGGATTGGTTGGAACAATAACTTGCACCCATCATAGTTTCATAGTATCATCTATCGCTGTCTTACCTCCGCATACAGTCCAGAGCACGGATGAAGAAATCCTTGCTGAGCTGGTGTTCGTCACGTAGGAGGGCACACTGCTCTAATGTGACAGACATGGATGTCCGGTCTTTGGCACTTTTACAGCTGGTAAACCTGATGCCATTTAACCTTCGGCAGATCTGGAGGGATGCGGAAAGAAAAACAGTAATTGTGATTCAAATTGAAAAACTTTGCGATCATATGTGCTGAAACACGTTTTTTTTGTTTGTTACTTTACAATATTATTTTCTGTACATATTAGAAGCTTGAGAAGATGTCATTGTCTTGTTCACTAAATGGAGAAAAAAATATCTAAAATATAGTGTAAAAATGAAAAAGAAATGTCTCAAAAACTGTTAAATGGATTGAAGTGACATTTGTGACCCCCGGAAGATGAACTTTAATACGCTTAATAAACTATTATACTTTGGTTTCATCCGCCTTTAGCAGGACTTTGTGTTTTGTGCTTAAAAGAAAAATATTAGCATGATAACACATTCATTAAGAAGATGAACATGGTAAACCGTTAGCACAGAGCCGCTAGCATGGCGTAGTCTTGTTTTAACAGACTTCTGCGAATCAGCACTGTAAGAACATGTAAAACAATTCATTGACAGATGATTAATAACCAGGTTAAAGGTCAGTGTCTCAACAGTATCGACTTCCAAAGGCAATCCATCATACTCTGGCAGTTACTTTTTGTTTGGCTTCCATTAAAGTCCATGAAATATCAATATGTCAAGAGACTTAATGCTACGCTTCATCTATGTGTTTACAGATCAGAGTTGACAAGATGGTTCAGAGTAAAGAGTCTTCCTGGATAAGGACATAAAGTTACAATTAAAACGCTGCTCACCGTTCCAGCAATCCATAGTATCTCCACATTCTTTCTCTTCTTTGTGACTACATTCTGGCCCAGGGTTTCAAGTAATTCTTTGATGTCAGTCTGTGTCTGAAAACATGGTAGACCTGTTCATTCAAATCACAAAACACATGGCAAGTGAGTGGCTCTGTTTATTGTTCTGGTAAGAAATACAACTTTGAGTGCCATTCAGAGCTGAATGCAGGTTCTGGTGGATTAATGTGTGATAGCAGACAAAGGGAAAGAAACCCTGAACCTTGTATGTATACAGTGTCCCGGTACGGTAAACTCCTCAAGATAATCCCTGCATTCTTTAAACAATTACTTGCCGATACTTGCCGATACTTGGCCACATCATTGTAACTGCACATGAGTCACTTTGCTGCAGCAGTGGAACACACAACCTAGTATTTCTCAAAGATTTCTGAAATAGACATTTCCCTTTGGTAAAAGAAATTACACATTTGTGCACTTACATTCTAGTGGCACCTTTTCACTTAATGATTTGTAATAGGCCTCTAACGTCTCAAAGTTCCTCTGGTTTATTCTTTCTTGAAGAGAGATGTCTCCGAACCTTAGAGGATAAAGAGAATAAGGATGATTATGGTGCGACATCAACAAGATGCTCAAGAAAACTTGCCAAGCGGTGAATGCTGCATTCAGCTGAAAAAAAAGGGTGATAAACCAAAATGGTTCCTTTTTAAAAAAGAGAATACCAAAAAATGTTCAACCAGTTAACAGAAGTAAATGCAACACAGTAAAACATTTTACCTATGAGGAAAACTGAGTAAACCATTAAAGTTTTGAAAAGATTTAATTTCAGTAATAGATGCACTTTGCTAGAATGAAGAATAAAGAGAAAGCCTTGGCTGGCTTTTTAAAATCTTATATGAATTAGTTTAAGACCACACTGGCCTTGTATAACATGTTTACACAAAGAGCGCTTGTCCTTAAATTAAACAGATTGGGGTGAACACTGACTGCAGTACCTCTCTGCTATTGTCTGCTGTTCGTTGATGCCCACGTTGAACAGCACCGGATACACTCGCAGAGGCTTGCCCTCCTTAATTTCCTCTGGCAAGGTCTGGAAAACCAGCCTTGGTAATGGCACTTCTACAGTGAAGTGGTCTCTGAATGCAAGGACAGAAAGACAAATCAACACTCTAGAACCTGATACGTTTGGGAAGTTGTACAATTCCACACTTAAAACAGGCCTGAGCAAGTTTTACAAAGAGAGACAGATTGCGTACATGCATGAGAGAGAGTGTGATTGTGTGAGACAGATTGCCTTAACAGACTGACATGGAGCGATGTGGGGCAAGAGCAATGTAACGTCTTATCACACTGGGCATAATGCGCACAGTTAATAGCTCAAATGAAATGGCTTGACCTTATACAGCCATTACAGTGAGCCAGCCAGCGAACAATATCAATTTAATATATATGTGGACTGTAGTCACCAAGGTTCAAAAGTCTGAGCTATGTCCTTATTGCCGGCTGTAGAGAACAGCTGTGCTGCTTGGTGTTTTGTAACGGTCCTTTCTTTCACTCCCCAGCTCACTTGTGGCTTTCTTTGGCCCAAACAGCACATACCCTTAATGCACGTGTGCAGCTTTGCAAACATTCTTATGCACAAACAAACACACCCACTGCAGGAATTTGTCCCTGAAGAGGCAGAAACATATCATAAACATATATTAATTATGGTCAGGGAGCGAGTTACAAATACTCCAGATGTCCAGTGGTCTGGAGTTTGATTCACAGGCGGGGAAAGAAATGTCACAGACACTGAGCAGACAACCACTTATTGTCTAGTACAAAATAACTTGGTGTTGTGAAAACACTTGACTTCTGTCTGTGAAAGTCCAGACACGGAAAAGGAGGTTTCAGAGGACGACACAATAACAGATTCTTATCAAAGTGGAAATGGCTGCTACATAATTAAAATAAGTTCAGATCAACAGAAACATTTGTACAGTTTGAAGGATCCGGTCAGCGATTACGCAGAGAAGGTGACCGTAATGTTGTTTAGTCAGGGAATATGGGAACAATGTTCTGACACACGACACATAGTGAGTACCATAGTGAGTAATTGTTACTACAAAGGTCTTACACACTTATTGATCAGATTAAAGGTAGAAAAAAACATAAATAGACTAGCACACTAAACACACTTTCTTAAAAACGTTTTAGTCATGTATTCATTTGACCATTTGATGGATGTTCCACAGTAAGAAAGATTAAGGAAAGTACACAATAATATATTGTGTGCCTACTTAAAAAAAAAGAAGATTGGACCTGTAAAATAACCCCTCAAAACTGAAAATGTATTTATTGAATTAACTGCTTGATTTACAACCGACAGTTGTCTGTACGGTACTTGTTCCTTAAAATGTAGCTAATAATGTAGCATGACACTACTAGCATAGTAGCGCAGTTCTATGCTAGTAATTCAACAGGTTGTAGAGCTCAATGGACTAATTGAACATGTTCGATTCAGGCAAAGAAAAGCAACCGGAGAGGGAGATGATGTCTCACCGTCGGCCACACACTAAAGGCTGGAGGTCACTGAGGTCGTCTGTCTTGGCCTCTGTAATCTGGAACAGGACTCTGTGCAGGTCTGAAATCCCAACCTCCATGTCCTCCAGCATCCCGATCTCCTCACCTTAATCGGTTCGGCAAAAGCAATATTAGTAGTGTTTACCAGCTTAATCCTTGCTTGTCAAATGCAATTTTTTAATTCTTCAAAATTAGATGAGTCCGGCTCAAATTTCAAAATGTCAGAGGGTTGCAACTGGATGATGAATATAATCTAGAAACTGCCCACATTTTATACGGCAGAGGCGTTTTTCTCATCATATAAAAGGGTTCCAGCTGTTTATTCTGCTGACTAGGGATGCAACGTTACCACTTTTTTACAAACCGATACGAGTACGAGTATTTTTATTTGTGTACTTGCCGATACCGAGTACCGATACCGATACTTCTTAGATTTGGTCTCCATGAAAGTGCAATTAATTTGGAGGCAGATTTTATTTTATCCTCTGCAGATTATGTCAAGCCTATAGTACAAAATTAACAGAAGGCTATCCCAAGCTTTAAACTTCTTGTGGAAGTCCCTCTAATGTCGGACCATAAAACGCCCCCGTGTCCGGGTTCATAATGTAAGCGATAATATTAGGGATGAGCAATTATATAGGAAGCTGTGTTCCAAGTTATGTTTCCGGTGCTTTTATTGTGGAGGGAGAAACGGAAAGGAAAAGAGGAGTGGAATTGTGGGATATACGTGTGTGAAGGAGATAAAAAAAGTGGTTCAAGTTACCCTGCAGCGTGTTTTCATTTTATTAGAATTACAAATATAGACACACAACAGACACTCGGCTACAATAATATCATCCGTAGCCGCACAACAGCGTCTGAATGAGGCCGCTGCCAGCGCTACTTCAGGTGGATCAGCAGCCGTTTGATTCAAACCGGCGGAACGGCAGTCATTTGTGTGGCGTTCGGTGTGAACGCACCATAACTCTACACACCTTGCTGCAAGTGCCGCAAGAGAGCGACGAAAGAGCCGTATGCGGCTCTGGATCACGGGTTGCCGACCCCTGCCCTAGACGTTGAAGTCAGGTAGGACAACAAATCTTTTTCTCCACAAAGCGCGACCAGTTTGTTGTAGCGAAATACTGTTGAGTGGTATCGGTTCTTGGTATCGGCCATTGAAATCGATACGAGTACGAGTATTTTAACGCAGTATCGGCCCGATACCCAATAACGGTATCGGTATCGGTGCATCCCTACTGCTGACCAACCCATTTCTCTTCCTTTAGAGCTGCATCATAAACTTTGGCAAACTACCATAAATGAGAACTTTGATCACAGACCTGCAGGTACAACTAGAACAGATCTAATCACATCTTACTGGGAAGTCCTTTTAAATTCTCTAGTCTCTGTATTGATCCGATAAGAACCCGTGCATGACAACCTTCACATGGACTATTTCTTTTATAACATAAAGTACTGCAGTGACTCATCATCTTGCTACATGCTGTGATTTGTTACAGCTTCACTTGTACTCATCACATAACTCCGGCTTGCCCAAACCAAACCAAACCAAATCAAACCAAACCAAACCACTATTTTAGGAGGTTTTGAGGTTGCAAGTTCTAATTTTACTCTGGAAAATGTACTCACTGTAGGTGCTGAGCAGACTCTCAAACTGGGCCACCAGACCAACCAGGTGGAGCTGCCTCAGGAAGCCTTGGTCCTGCATTCCTGCATACAGCCTCATGACAAAACCACAGGCTAGGGCTGCCAGCTGTCACACACACACACGCGCACGCGCACGCGCACACGCACACGCACACGCACACGCACACGCACACGCACACGCACACGCACACACACACACACACACACACACACACACACTTAAACCATATCTCCTGCAAGTTGACCTACAGGGTCTAAAATACTTCAGCTGTAATACAAAAGGTGAAGAGGACAAGCACAAAGCCTTAAACACAATCTGTAAAATTAATTAATTAAATCTGTTGGAGTAAACTTCTACAGATCGTTTTTTTATAGCTTTAAAAAAAACAATACTTAAGTACTTAAATAATAGGTATTTGGACTGAACATGTGATTAGACAATAACCTGCTTTACAGTTCGACTAGCTGGACTAAAAGATGTCCAAGTATTTATTTGACATTTTAATTTACTGAGTGAAAGAGTGTTTGTGTGGGATTGGTTTTGTACACAGAGCGCATCTACGACCAACACATTTACAAGGGATGTTTTGCAGAGATGAACCCCTACAGATAAATCCTTGAGGACTTTGAGAGAGTTGTTTATTATGTCAGTGTGGCTACCTACTGCCTGACTGAAGACCACGTCTCGCCTCTGTTGGAGGAGGAAGCCCTGTGGAATGCTGCAGGCTGCCTCCTGCAGGAGCACAAAGGTCATGGCTCTCTTTGCCTTCTCCACCACCTCCATCACACACTCCTTTAACCTGGTCACCGGAGGACACAGCTGTTCCCTCCAGTCACCTGCAAAGAAAAATGGTTTTAAAAGGGGTGTAGGTGTAGACAGAGATATGACACTAGTGATGCGGTTGTATTTGAATAGGTCTTAATGCTTGAGTTCTCAGCCAGAAACAACAAACGGCTTAGCTATGAAGTGAAACCAGTTTATGTTTGCTTGAGACAAGGGAGGAATTACCGGAAAATACAAACTTCAGGCTGTTCAAAGGAAAGCACAAGTCAGCAGTTAACTAGAGAAACCCTCATACAAAAACATAGCACACAAAACTTTGCATGAAAATTAAATAAAACTGGTTTATAGTCAAGTATTTATTTTGTTGTTGGGTACGGCAAACAAAGGCAAAGTGATTGGCTAATGCATGACATCACCTTTGTATCTTCGAATCAGTGAACGTACTTCTCTTTCTGTGAAGAGCTGTTGTGTTCTTACGGGAAACACTTTTGGCAGCTCACCTGTATGGGTGTCTCCAAGCACACTTAATAATTTGGTTCATCGCAGTATTGTAAAGTGTAAAGGGCGGGTTGAAGTAAAATTATAGGAAGGTGTGGTGATTATTATAAATAACCAGCACTGATGTCATAGCTCTGAAACAGCTGGCCAATCAATGAAAGTACGACATCAACAACAGCTCTGTGTTCTTTCAGAAAACGACATTGTTGACTGGGTAGTGGCACAACGTCAACACACAACGTGAACACACAACGTGAACACACAGCAACACAAATCTACAGCCAGAGGCAGATGGTGGGGGTTTTAACAGTTAATTAGTATGCTGATGAAAGAAAATGAACCATAAAAAATATCTATCTATCTAGCCATTTGTATGATCGCATTAATTCAACAATATTTCAGTCTAATTCTACACTACATTATATCCTAAGTGATTACATCGTAATGTAATTGATATGACACACCGGCATGTGCACTATAATACATTTAAAAAATAAAACAAACACACACACACACACACATATATATATATATGTGTGTGTGTCTGTTTTTGCATCTCTTCCCAGAAAAGCACAGCTTCTTCTACTGTCATGTGTTCACTTTCTTGGTGTGCGTGTGAAGGCGAGGCGGGGAAGGGTGACAGCTGTTGACAGTCACAAACATTTTAAATCAGAAATGAGGTCAGCTATTGGTTGCATTTGAAGCAGAGGGATTTACATCTAAATCACAGTAATGATGTTAACACATTATTCAGAGAATGCAGTTAATTAAGTGATGTCCCTGCCGTTGGAATAAAGTCCCAAGTCCTCTTTGTTTGAGACAAGACGGAGTTAAAATGTCGTTGATTCACAAGAAGTAGTGAATGATTTATCAACATATCTGTGCTGCTGCCTTCCGATGGCTGCAGGGATTTAATAAACCAAAGAAGAAGAGTTTCATAAGGTGTTAACCAGCTGTTTACAACAGATACTGTCATTATAGATCATAGCAGACTGCTATAAATACGTACATTGTTGATAGTAATTTAAATGGATATCCTGGTTGTAGAGCGTTGAGTTAAAATACTTGTTTACATTTTGAACATTATTCAGTTATTGTTGTGGTTTGCTCCAAGCATTCTGTCAACACATTGACGGCAGCATGACTTCTCAGCAGAAATAAAACAAGTCTACTGTCACCACAATGTGTAAGAGCCAGTGGCCTCACTTTCTGCTGCTTCATCTGAATGAATCTCCCTGTGAACTATCCAAATACACATACAGTCCAGAAGATAAATGGAACATAACAAAGAAAGATCAGACGAAAGGGAGAGTCAAAGGTTGGGCTCCATTCAACATTAATGATGTGCAAACTGTTGTTGGTTGTAGCTTCATTCATAGATTCATTCATTACTTTCAGCCAACAATTGTTAGTTCGCTTCACTCATCGCTCGCTAACTGGTTTCACACACTCAACCGCAGCATGTAGTGATGATGTGCTGACTCAGGTGTATTGGCAGCTTATTGTTCTTTGTAAATTATTAAAAATCAGCATCCCACCAATTTGTAATCCTTTTTGCATATGTTCCTACTGTATACAAGTATATGGATTTATCTTATAAACAAATCACAAGTAGTTGAGTTCATTGGGTTTGGTAGAATAAACATGTAGAAGTACCAATACTGAGTATACACTATGTACTATAGAACATTGTTATAATACACTGATTTGACTTGTATCTAAGATGTATTAACGTTTGCAGCTCTGATTAGCTCCTCTACTTCCTTTGTGTTTTCCATTGTGAGAAAATACTGTAAATCAACAACACATGCAAAAATGAAATGGATTCAGTATGCATACAAACTTCTTTGAGTATACTTAATTTTGTCACGCTACAAACGCAAAACCTGCTAAGAAACAGTACGTGGGAAGTGGGGCACAGCTATAGTGTGATATCGTGGCGATATCTATGCATTTCCTTCATCTAAAAACATTATCTCCTCTCAAGCCAACAGGGGGCAGTGTTGGTTAAGCAATAAGCAAAACTAGTTCCCCAACGTGCATTTGGTTCAACTTCAACATATGTAAAAGTTATTGGTGGGGGAGGGGGTTAGAGAGAGAGAGATAGAGGGAGAGGTAGAGCAAGAGAGATGAGATTAGGGTGGACATGCACAGGCACACAAAAGCAGAGTTGGATTCCACCAATAATGTATGGCACATCAGCCTTGCCCTTGCCAGAAAAATCATGTCTTATCTCATTCTGCAAATACGGCCTCTGCACAGAGAAGGAGAAACAGAACTCCAGCTGTCATCTCTTCGCCAGCCCACCTGTCCAAACATCAAAACCCCCACAACGCCTTGTCATTAAAAGCCAGAGCTTCACCGGTCTCCACTGGAGATAAAGCCTCTCTCATTATTCTGTCCGTGTTTGTATTTAGACAGGCAGATGACCACTTGCTCTGAGCCTGTTCAGCGTCTTAATAAAGGTGCTGGGGGGGTTGAGCTTCTCTTTCAGACTGAACACCAGGTGGATGGCCTTGTTCTTATCTGCCAGCTCATCCGGGCAGATAGACACATGCAGAAATACAGAGGCACAAAATGATACACACACACACACACACACACACACACACACACACACACACACACACACACACTCTCCCCTTGTCGCCCGGTCAGACTAATGCTGCAGCTCTGTGTGCCAGTTGGCAGTTGTAACAGACTGGGCACTTGTCTGGACACAAGCTTGAGGCAGGATTTCATTGGACGTAGGGGAAGACTGGGCAGCTTGTGGTCAACAGTGAATGGCTCTGCATATCAAATATTGCTTTCATCCGCTTCTCTGGCAACGATTTAAGTTTGTCTTTTGCAAATGCTTAAACATCAGGGAGCCTCTAAGTTGAACCAGAGTCTCGTCTCACTCGGGCTGTAGATAGACTCCAGAACATCGACTGCTCAGTGTTATTCCCCTCACGCTGGAAATGTGTTTGATTTAGTTTCATATATCTTTTGGGGTCAAAAGCTTCTTAAACTAAAATAAGCAAATATTCGCTAATACGAAAAACACATGTTGCCAATGATAACGATGGATCCGTTAAAGACAACTCTGCCTTATATGACATATAAAGTTTCCTATGATGGCTCCCAATATGGCTCCCACTTTATGAGAGCGGTGACCTTTAACCACCAACATCTAATCAGTTCATCCTTGAGTCCAGGTGGACATTTGTGCCAAATTTAAAGAAGCTGATGACAGCTGACACTGGGCGAAAGCAGGGTCCGCCCTGGACAGGTCTCCAGACTGTCGCAGGGCACATATAGAGACAGACGACCATTCACGCTCACATTCACACCTACAGGCAATTTAGCCATCAATCAACCTAAGCTGCACGTCTTTTGACTGTGTGAGGAAACCCACGCTGACACGGGGAGAACGTGCCCTCTTGCTGTGAGGTTAAAGTGCTAGTTTATTTTAGAAAGTGGAGGGATGGATAGAAGGATGTCCTTTACAGTAAAATACAACCTTCATGTTAAATAGCACTGGGAGCTGGCAAACAGCAGGTGAAATGTAACAACAAACAGAAACATGTGATTGTTTGACTCTTCATAGCTCACTGACAAACTGAAAACAAGATGAGATTAGCTCCACTATCATTTCTTGTGGGTCACGCCCGTCACGCAGCATCACGTGTCAGTTTGTAGCTTCGCGTCATCGGCCTCCATTGAAAATGATGCTGTGTCGCTCATAATGTGACAGCAGAATAATATGTTTTAATACTGACCAGCCAACATCAGATGACAAGACTAATAATAGAACAGGGTTCCCAGTGAGTCAGTTAAGTGCCAAAATTACACATATTTACAGCATTAACATATACAAGCATTTAATAGACGTTCCACTGATTGATAATTGCGCTTCACAAAAACAGTTATTTACCGTGGTTGTGTGAGATGATGACATCAGCTAGCTGCTGCTCAGGGGCCGGCTCATGATTGCTGTTGTCTTCTTCCTGGAGTTTATCCACCATGGCGATGACACAGTTGAGACATTTGGCCACGTTGGCCCACACCCGGTCCTAAAAGAGCACAAATATACAATCAGCAGTCAGATCAGCCTCACTGATTAGATATGTCTCACAGATATTGTGAAATTGAGGAAAACTAAAAGGTGAAACAAAACCAGGACCAAAGACTGTTGAAGCGGCTTCACAGTGTAAACTGGCTTCATGTCCGAAAGGTCAAAAGGAAATAGCTGTCTGGATATCATGAGATTACTTTCAAAGCATTTCAATTGTTTCCAGCTTTCTCTTCTCCTGAACTCCAACTGTTGACGGAAAAATAGATGTGTGTGTGTGTGTGTATGTGTATGTGTACAAATATGATAATCTAAGTGTGTTTTGTAAATAGTGTTGTGTATTTTGGTCTTCCGTGCTTCAAAAATATGGTTTGAACATGATAAAACGGTGAGAAATATTTTGAGCGATAATTAGGTGTTGGTGTGCAGAAATCGTGTCAAACTCCTGCTGTCAGCGAGGCCGATTGCGTCCTCACACGCAAACACACCAACAGTGCTACGCACTTCAATGAAAAGAAGCAGCATGACTTGTTCTGCAGTGACTTTGTTACGATAAAATGTTGAAACTTCTTTGAGAAAACGCTCATTAAAAAAAATAAGTATTATGTTTGGTATACAATCCAATTTTGGAAGTAATTGAAGTTATTTGCTGTGAAAATGGTTTATGTGTAATGATAGCTTATCTCCCCGTGTGAGCTCGGCCACGAGGCCCGCGGTAAACAGTTTGTATCATTACACTAAAAAAATAAATAAAACTGACTGAGAAAAGTAGTCCCACTCACCCATTCTTCCTCGTCGTACTCTTTATGGTGCGGTATGGAGTCTTGGTGCTTCAGCGGCACACGTTCGCCTCTGGTCGTGCTTTGTAACCCTTCCACATTATTACACACCGCTGTGCCGTCAGTGATCGACGTGGCCGGACTGTGACCTGGAAGTCCCTGGACCGGGCTCGCATTCTGGTCACTGCCCTGGAGGATGTGGCCTTGGTGTTGGCCTCCCTGCACCGGGGTTTGCTTCTGGTTCTTGGAAACGTATCCGGGCCGCGCTGCATGCAGTGCCAGTAGTGCACTCTTGACCAATTCATCTTTAAGCGTGTGAACAAATTGTTCTGTCTGCAGCAAAAGAGAGGGAGAAAGACCGATTGGAAAACAGACAGATCCTGAAAGTTGTGAGGAAGCACAACAAATTAAAACGTAAGCGCTGAAAAAGCAAAAGAGACAGAGTAAGTGGGAAGAGATTGTCACATTTGCGGAGGTAAGAAAATACAGATGGAAGTAATCTTGGAAGTGTGTAACTATTTACAAAGGAAGGGAAGAGAAACAAGGAAAATGAACACTCTCTCGCCATAAAGTAGCTCAGCTCCATTACTGCAGCACAGCCGGTGACAACAAAAACAGCAACAAACAACAAACAATTCAATTACTCCTCCTCCAGCCGGCTTCTCCAAGGAGCACACCTCCTTTGATCTCAAATTCACCAGCTACTGTAAGTTGATGATGATCCCAGCACCAAGGAGCCGCGCTCGCTGCCGCCACTGCGTGAAAAATGATAAGGGCTCTCGAGAGTAATTGAGTTAGCGCTGCAATAAGCAATTTTATTACCACGGCAAAATGCAATCTAACAAAACACGAGCCAAGCTCTCCATGGAAAGAAACCGGTGAGGTCATTGCAGTGTGTAAATGACCCCACCTGGCGCCGGCCCTAACCCATTTGGTGCAAACGTTAGCTTCGCAGCCAATTCCACCGCTAATGTGGTGATTCTGTGGGCAATTTCATAGGCCAAGTAGTTATGCTGTGGTCATTTTTAATCATATTCCTTCCTCCTTGTTGTGGACTGAACAGAAAAGAAAGCAAAGACGTAAACAACTGAGGACAATAAGCCCCGGCCGGTCCGAGAGACGCTTTGTGTGGATGTCAAAAGGAAGTGATTCTAAACTTTTTCTGCTGAAAATGAAGCAATGTCGACTTGTGACTCCTTTCAAAAAGCTGCCTGACCCGTCAGCATTTTACCAAAGAAACGACTTTCACTTCTCTGATTGTGTCATTTGCGTAATAATACATTACTCATCTAACTATCCAATATAACATAAGAAAAAGGAATAGAGTAAAAAATAGCGGAACAAGAAAAACATTTCTCTAATCATATTGTGACTGTATTCAGTTCAGCAGTAGCTTCAGTATGTTGTTGATTCAAAATGTTATCTAAGCCTATGAAACGTGGATGTTTTCATATAGTGCTCTATATATGATTACAATGTCCTGATTATAGGAGGTATTTTTTCTTTTTTTTTTCTATGCATGTTTTCTATATGGATGGAAAACAAGTGGTGTTATAATTAAACTTAATGTTAACCCTAATGTTGACATGGCACATGGTAACAATGGCACAACGCCCGGTCTTCTCTGAGGGATCACGATCTCTCTCCCATCATCAACGCGGGCCTCCGCTTCACAAAGAGGCTTCACGTCGGTGGAGTCCATCGTCAAACACTTACAGTTGATTTTACATTACATTACATTACATGTCATTTAGCTGACGCTTTTATCCAAAGCGACTTCCTTCCTGAGCTGACGTTCCAAACACTTGTTACTTTGACCACTTTTCACAAATCTTACACATAATAGCTTTAACTGAGGATAAACTGCTGACTTGCGTCACATCTTTGTTCCTCTTATGGTGCAGCTACAGTGTGTCAGTCATTAAAAATATATATAACATGTATTGATGTAAAACATATAAAGACTTATCCACATAAAATGAGCCATTTGATGAATGTTTGAGCGGAGAGAGCAAATGATGACTACACTTAAAACACCATTGTATCCAATTCATATCCATTTTAATTGCCTTGCTTGGATCCAAATGAGTTCCATTACTGTAAGTCAATGAAGTGAGAGCTGAAATCTATGGATAAGACTGTGTGTGTGTAGTTATCTGAGCACAAGCACTTGTGCGGAAGTACTATTCTGTGATGCACACAATCGTACATAAAGAAGTAAACATCATTTGAAAGATTAAAAAAAATGCCCTACATGAAAACATGAGCTACACTTGATTGAGTAATCAAGAAACTGGGGATTCAAAATGTAAATTCACATTCAAATTGAACTCTGCTTATCTGACCTCAATGTTAATTTGCAATCCATGTATTATTCATTATCATTCCTGAGATGAGCGAACAAAGACCAACACTGAATTTAAAAGAATCCGGATCTTATTTGCACTTCTTAACTACGGGGGTCAAAGAAGTCATGTATTTCACTATGACTGAGTAACTTTTTAAAAACGTATTTTCTATGCAACCCATGGTCACATTAGAACCAACCCTCATTTAATCACATTCCTAAATATTCAACCAGAACCAAGGCTTGTATCACGTTAGATCAGGATCTACAGCGAAGTGCAGAAAACATTTTAATGATACACTGTACACCAGATCCATATAGACACTGTGTTCAAAATAGAATAAGAGAGGTGCACTCCTTTGGGGGAAAGGAGGACAGCACTGCAGCGTCATTCTCTTACCAAGATTAAACCAACTTTGCTCCTCCCCGCACCAAAAGAAACTACTCCTTAGTGTAGCTCTTCCACACCTACCTGTTTTAGAGATCTGAAGCGCTCAAAATCCCTCGGGACAAATTCTGTTCCTAGTGTTTCTTATCTATATCTGCTGATATGATCTTGACTGAGCAGTTGTGCAAGTCAGAAAGTGCCCCTGTGGACCTACACTGCGGAAAAATAAGTTACGTCTGATCTAAAAAAGAAGAAAACTGAAGAAATCTATTCATCCTGAATGGTTTCAGATGGTTTTACCCCGAAGGATGAGCTGGTTTTGGCTGAGTTAAAAATAGAGCTTTTTCACTCGATGTAACTTCAGCTGAGAAAAGTTAAGAGAGGCTGGATGGAGCGAGCTGGGCCGATTCCAACAGCACTGGGCGTATTCACAATTGAATATTTGACCCCCAAACACCTTATACTCTCACATAATCGTGCATAGACGAGCAAATCACAGCCTCTCCCAGGTAACTGTGAAGATGGAGACATAAAACGTATCCTAGGACACAGCTGGAGGGAGAGGAGATGTGTTGCACATGTGCTTTTCACTGTGTGTATCATCAGAGGGAAGTTATTATTATCCTCATCAACAGAATTATCACCATATATGGAGAAGCAACACCACATTTGCCGTGCCCGCTGTGAAGTGAAGAAGTGTAATATGTCATTAGGCCTCGGGTCAGGTGGTGAGAAGCGAGGAGGAAAAAGTCAGATGTACTTGATAGAAATAAGTTCTTACATCCCTCTGATGTTTTCTGGAGGTGTCTCATCTTCATCACCGTCTCCGATTCTATGAAGATGTGACTCACTGTCTTTATTGAAGAAACTTCACACACACACCGAAGTGACACACTCGCAAATGCGCCTGCCTTTATTTATTTGCATGTCAGGATTTCAAATATTTGTCTGAGGGCGGGTGTTGAGGATTTTTTGTGGTGTTTTTATTTTCATTATTGATTAATCTGTCAAATTACTTTGTTAATTATTCCGTCAACGTTTGGTCTATAAAATGTCCAAAAGTGTGATTTCTGTTATGTATTCAAATTGCGTATTTTCTTCAACCATAACTCTGTAACTCAAAGACAGTCAAAGTCAGTTTACTTTTTAATATTTGTTGACGATGAAATATTTTGGGTTTTTGTTTTAAAAATGACTAAAACACTGAACTTAAAGAAACAAAAACATTGCAAGGTAGTATATTGTAGAGTTTGTTAAAAGAACAGTTAAAAAATATGTTCGCTTTCACGCTTTCATGAAGTGTTAGATACTGTAAGGTGAATTTTGTTATCTTTGGACATCTGTTTCACCAGTCTTTATGCTAAGCTAAGCTAACCATCTGCTGGATGAAGCCTTATATTTAATGGTAGAGTGGTATTGGTCTCAGCAAGTAAGCAGATAAGCACATTTCCTAAATTGTCAAATTAGTTCTTTAAGTCCTTTGAGGGAAGTTTGGGATTTTAGGGAATATGAATAAAAGAGGTGAGACATTACTTGTGTCTTCACAGGTGTGAACAAGTGGTGAGAGCACATAGATATTTGTGTGTCTGGAAAAAAAAGAAGCAGATTTGACAGATGACCAGATTTGCAGGAGGAAATTTAGATATAAAACGTGTGATTCATGATTGGAGCCTATGAGGCTTGAAGAGAGTGATGTCACTTGAACATCAGCTTTTAGACACACAGACACAGTTTCACACCTCCACTGCCCACACACACCCACACCCACACCCCCCCACACACACACACACACACACACACACACACACACACACAGCTTGAGACTTTAATCAGAGCAGCCCCACTTGTGCTGACCAGGCCAGGGGTTTACTAGGCCAACATGTGCGTGTCTAATCAAGGATGAGAGGAAGTGGTGACAGAGCGAATGTACCAATTAAGCAGGCTGATTGGGCTCTATTCCACTGTGGCAAAAACAATCTCTCCCACAACAGATTGCAATCTGACAGCACCAGATGTAATTCATTAATTATACTGATAAAAACGCCTCAACTCCATAAACCTCCATGCTGCTATTCACTTTTGTTAGTTTGGCATTTTTATGATGAGTTATGGATTTTTCCTGAGGCTTGTCTTTTCAGAGAGCACAGCAAACTGCTGGATTTTAAGTTCTAAAGTTATTTTTAGAATTTATAAATGTTGCAATTTTGTTTTCGATTCGACGGGATGAGAGTAATATTATAAGCACTGGTACTAAGTCTCTCTTGTAGGAGAACTCCAGTGAGAAGGAAAACATTTGATAAACAGTGTCACAGTCAATTTAGGCCTAAGCATCCACCTCAGTAGTCCGCTAAATGAAGAAAACTATTTTATATGGGCTTAGAAGCAGAAAGTAGTTTTTTGGTGACTTTTGGGGGGTTTAAATTAACTTAGTGCCACAGTTAAAGATAAATCTAAAAGGCTTTTCAGGCTGATGTATTACCTGAAGATGTTTGTTGATGTGTCCAAGAATAAAATAGTTGGTTGCAGCAGCTTGAGGCCGAGAGGAATAAAGGGATAGTTATGGGAGCGAGAGTGGGTGAAGGGTTTGGGGGCTGCCTCACCTTGTCAGAAAGGTTCTTGAGTGCATCCCTCAGTCCGGGGGATGAGTGCTCCTGGGCAGCCTGGAGGAGCCGGTCCGCTAGGCTTGTGATGAGGGGCTGGAGGAGGCTCATGGTGCTGAGTACCTCCTGGGCTTTAGCTGTGTGCTCTGGGGAGTAGTAGATACACTGGTAGGCAGTGCTGAAGCTGTGGTGGAAGAAAAAAAACACTTAGATTCAGATTTGACCGTCGCACTATCATGGACTGGATGTATGGAATACACACAAGAAGTAAGCCCAAACCGGATTTCAAAAGGTTGGAGTAGGAACAGCCCGTATATGAAACCAAACAAGCTGCACTGCAGCATTCCCTAGTTGACCTTTCTCCATGTGCTCAACCTTATAATCAAAACTGACCGAGAACAGGTTTTTTCCCTAATTTTTTCTTGAAAGGTGTGAATTAACTAAATGTTAATGCTTTTCTCTAATGCTTTGTGGTCAGAACATGAAGGCATCTCTAACAATGACTATAATTGTAAAATAGCATTTTAAGATAACAGCATTGCTGGTATGAAGCACATCAAATATATGTTATTATCAGAAAATGTTTTATCTGGACGCCTTTGAATGTTGTGGAGTATGTGATGCACCGAACCCGTGGCTTTGTGCAGCTAAAGGCCCTGCTGTGAATAACAAGCACAACCTTTACTAACAGCATCTGAATGTATTTACATTTTATCACAGCCGTAAATTGGTCAACGACTACAAAGCTTGAGGACAAAGATAACTACAACTCTTATTGTCACCTAACAGTGGAAAAGCTTCACAATTACTTGTTTTGCTTCTAATCAAAAATGTGTTATAGTGTGGTTGATCATTACTGTACAATATCAAATGGTTATTCTTTGTACTGATCGTACTGACAAACAAATCGTTTATTGATTTATTAAACGTTGTGTTATGGCACACTACATTTCTCTACTTTTGCCGCCTGGAATATGTACAGCAGCAACGCTTTCCAGGTATTTGGCATGAATTGTCAAACTGGAACTGCAGTCCAATGTCAACCCATTTTCTCTTTATGAATAATTAATCTCTTCTTCATTTCTAGGGAGCCATTTAATCTCAGACAAAAACACCTTTTGTCAGTTCCTAGATTCAGGGCGAATCACTCCAATCAAACATTCTCCTCGGGTAAAGTTCCAGTGACTTTCAATGAGTTTTGGCTGACTTCCTGCCATCAGATGTAGTGTGGAGCGAGGCAGTCATTTGCAACCCTCCCAGCTAGTTTAGAGTCAGCTCTGCAAGCCTCTATGTAGGCCATACCCCAGAGCCAGATCCTAAGGCATAATTGACATGAGAGAGAGAGAGAGAGAGAGAGAGAGAGAGAGAGAGAGAGAGAGAGAGAGAGAGAGAGAGAGAGAGAGAGAGAGAGAGAGAGAGAGAGAGAGAGAGAGAGAGAGAGAGAGAGAGAGAGAGAGAGAGAGAGAGAGGAAGGAAGGGGCACATACAAAGGGCTGGTATAATACAGTATTATCTGCAGTGCTCATAATCTTTTCAGCGAGGGAAAGAGTGCTTCTGTAGAAGTCGCCCTGTGTGGAACAGCACTCACTACCTGAGAAAGTGTGAACATCGGAAGGCCTTAAGACATTAGTCGTGGTAGGTGCTAGCCACTAACTATGTCTTTGACTGGCTAACTTTATAATCTTGGCCTTGTCATTACTATTAATGAGCTCCCCGAAGGACTACCCCCCACTAGCTCAAGGCTAATCAAAGGAATCACTAAATGAGAGAAATACAACAGGGCAAGCAGTGAAATACTCAACCACACACATCACGTCTACGTCCACACTTCTGGTGCCTCCTCTTCCTCAACCGTACCTCCAAATGCTACGATTTCAGTCACAGAGAAGACCATAATTGAATAATCTACTGCAACAAACCCCTTTCTCTAAACCCCTTTCATCCTCTGTGAGCTTACATTCGTCTTACTACATTATGCAGAACTAAAGAGAAAAGAAATCCTGAAGGCTCGCCACAATACAGATGCTCCAGAAAAAAAGTCAACGGAGAAAGTTGCTGGAAGAGGACAATTGCTTCAGCGACTGAAGATTCAATAACAGCCCTGTTGACTCATAAGTACAAATCCAATCCCATTAAGGAGCCTATGTCGGCGATAATGAATGTTAGGACCTGCCACCTGATGCGAGACGACAGAATTGATCCTCTCTAAGGCTTTCAAAGGCAAGGAACTTTAATTGTCTCATCGGCAATGCTCTCCTTCCAAATGAATCTACCAAGACCGCAAACCACGAAAAGCTAAAAAAAAGAAGAAAAGGCATAAATCTGTGTATGCAAACTTGATGAAAGGCCAAAAGGTGATGTTGCACAAGAGGAGCTGATTGTCATTTTAAGCTTTGGGTATGTATTCCATCCCCGGTGTAATTTGGGAGTGCTGTGTGCAAAGCTTTTTAAACATGGTGCCAAAACAACAGGGGGTGGATGCGCAATGTAATCCAATATTACAGCCCCTAGATTCCTTTGTGGAACTTAAAATATTTATCTTTTGTTGATATATGTAGGTGCTGATTGAACCCTGGGGTAATGTCGGAGGCCATGGTTTGTGGTGTCATTAGAGTCTATTATATTTTAATAAATAAACACAGGAGTAGGAAATCCTTCAAGCTGTCTGGCTTTTACTGCGGCAAGACTTCAAGCCAGTCACAGCCTGAAGCTGATTCACAGCAAACCTGAACTCATAAAAGGCCTCCTGGTTCACGATCCTTTACTTTAGTTTAAAGGAGCTCCCAGAAGAACTTGTTATTTGAGTTTGTTTGATGGTAGATCTGTTTTATGATACAATCTGGATGCATTTCCTTTCAAGTTAAACAATTTGGTTCTAATGCAGTTTTCACTTCATCAAACCATTTTGAGCTTTTGATATCAATAGTATTCTTTTCTTTTTCTTATCTACAATAACAAATAACAAAGAGTGGAAAATCCTTTGAAATTTGAAATGTAGATATGCTGTTTTTACTTAAAGTACAGAGAACAAACTTATAAGTTTGCAGATTCCTTATAACAGGCATATAATAATCTTCATTGATATTCATAATGTGCCATTTGTCCAACAACTATGTAAACTTTGAAGTTTGCGTGCTATTTATGAATATTTATGTATCCGTCTATGACCAAAGAGACTCATTAAATTTCCATACATGCAGTATAGAGCATTTCAAGTGGACTGTTTTTTCTTGTTTTCCTTTCTAAAAAGACACTACAGTGTAGAGGGTTGTCTTTTTAGTGTTTTAAATATACTGAAGTTATAGTATAATGTATAATGAATAATGCAAGTTCAATTTTAAAATGTTAGAACATCTCCACATGTAAGCAGTCCTACATGTGGATTCAAATTGCATTCCAGCTAAATTAACTCAAATTGGAGCTACAATAGATTAAAAGATGCATATTTGTGCAGACTGTGTAAAACTAGATGACACAACACATAAATAGTATGTGAGGACTCTCATCATAGTGACTATCACACCTACATTCACCTACAGCCACCTTGCCTGCTCGTCAGCTGTGCTTGAACATGGTGCACCTGTGTTTCTCGTGAACACAAACTCTTTTATTTATGTTTTACTGACCTGCAGACACATTTAAATGCAACAGTTATACTCCAATTATGGCACGAATTCGAGGATTCAGAGTAAATTGTGCAGGCTAAATTTAACAGTCGTGTGAAATAAGTTCGGTATTTATAAAAACACCTTTATTACTGTATTTGTGGCTCACATCCAGTGTCATTATAGTCATTTTTACTTTCCACAGACATAAATAGGTCCAAACTTAAAATCCTTTTCACATCTAGGGCATTATTAATGCATGTAAGCTGTCAATGCATCCTTCATCGATTCCAAATAAAATACCAAAGTATCACAGAAAACAACGGAGGAGGCTGCTGGATATTTCACATGTTCAGAAGCGAGAATTCAATTTATCTGGCCCCGGGTACATCTTAGTGCTTGGCTATGATTGCAACTCTCCACCTCCTGTGAGAGAATATTAGTTTCTTCTAAGGTGAAGCTCGTCCAGACTCCATTACCTGATGTCTGTACATCATAGTGGGGAGAGCAATGCTTTTAGAAAGAATTGCTGCCATACCCCTTCAAACCCACTTATGTGCATGTATATGTATATAATGGATTTTTCTTAACCCTAGAACACTAACGTTAAAAATACTCACAATAACACTAACGTCGGGTGATTTTCACCCGACATAAAATATCTGCTAAAAAATACTTCTGATCAAAATATGTTAAAATACAACTATACAAGGTAAATTGAAGTCCTCTTCTATTATTTTAACCTATATAATTTCTCATAAAATGAAAAACAGATATCATGGTGGGACCGTGAAAAAAGGCTCAAAATCGGGTGAAAAATGAGGAAATCGTCAATAAAACACGATTAAAAACATAAATAATGGAGCTATGAAGTTGTTATTTGGTCCACATGTTCCTGGGACATGTGAGCCTTGTTCTGTGAAGGAAAAGTCACATGTCAATGTAAAAACCCATCCGAAATTTTAACCCTCTAACACTAACGTCGGGTGAAAATCACCCAAACACCTGCCTGTTGAAAAAAACAGGGATCGGAGGATAAAGACACGCCCACTTTCAGTAACGTCAGTGAGAAGCAGGAAGCTACACAAGGACCCGCGCAAGTCAGAAAAAAGCAACACAATGAAAATAACGTAAATATAATCGCTCAGTGAAAATCACCCGACGTTAGTGTTCTAGGGTTAATCCCACCTCATTTCCATATGCACCCTGGGTGTGCCACGCGCCTCCAGCCATGAAAACACAGAAGGTGCTACTCCCTCTGCACAAAAAGCAAAGTGCACTTGACTGCGCTTTGCACCTGCACTTTGATTCATGAAATTATCGCCCTTGGACTTCTTATAATTCAAGTTTTACACAGAAAAACTGCACTTAATCTCCAAAAATAGGCACTCATCAACGTGTTCACACGTTAGTGGCGCCACGCTTCATCGGGTAAACTCGAGTACTTCAGTCCACTAACAGATTACTAAAACTAGCAGTGTGTCCAGGATGAACTTCCTCCTTTGTTTTCCTAAATGATCAATGGGAATTGGTTATAACTGTAACGAGAGGGAGAAAACCGCTGTGCCCAGCGGCCTAATTAAGCCAGCATCTTCAGCGCATGGCTAATTAATAGTGGGGAAGAAATTAATGAAGAGCTCGCGGCCTGCTGCTGACAGCCAGCAGGAGAAAAAAATGCAGCTACGTCAGCAGAGAGCCCTGCAGCACTCCAGGTGACTGCCAAAGCCTCCTTCGTCATTTAGACAGCATGCTGTAATCACCGTTCTTACACCAGGACACTGCCACATAGCCACAGTAAAAAAAAAAAATACAGTCTGCTACAGATACAAGCTGATCTAAAAGCAGCTTCTTTTAACTGCCAAACTCCATCTGCCGTTGAATCCTCCAATGGGCACTGATTTCATATCAGTTCTCAGAGTAACAGCCAAAGCTTTCCTCGGTTCAGACGCAAACTAGGAACCCTGATCTGAGAACAGATAAGCCTCAAAGCTGCTGCCAGCACCGGGAGCCACAGAACCTGAAGCAGGCTGACTCCAGAAAAGCAAAGAACGAAGAAGCTGCTGTCCATCAGCCTGACCCGAGTCCCAGCCACTGCCAATGTCCTGTCCCTGACACACACACACACACCCACACACACTCACAGTAATCCTGGTAGGAAGGTATTTTGTTGGACAACATGCTGTTTGTCACATTCAATCTGAACATTGGACCCGAGAGACTGTGTGATGTAGTTTCAACCACTCTGTGTCGAAGAAATGTGTCATTCTGCAGTTCTGCTTGACCAGGAGGCGAGATGCCAGTTCCTCCATCCTCTGTTACGGTGGACAGCATTCAAAGACACATGTAGAGAGGAGATATAATGGCCCGTTTCTGCACCCAGCTTCTGCACCAATTAAGTACAGCCTTAAAACAGGGGCCTGTCTCACAGTATACTGATAAACAACACAGAAGTAAAAAACAGACTTCTGTAAAGCTCCTATACTTCCATACATGTGCAATAAAAACAAAACACATCACCAGTACAGGAAGGACAACATTTGGCAATTCTCAGGTTCCATAAAAAAATGTCTCCCCCCCAAAAAAAGTGTGTCGCATCGTTATGCAGATTAGCTGAATAATTTAAAATAGGCTGTTAATGAAAGATAAGACCATCTCAGCAAACCCACAGCTAGGTCTATAGGGTTCAATTAAAAAATGGATAAAAACCCAATGACTTTTAAAACTGCCATTTAAGTGGGACTGCATGCATTAATGATAGATAAATGCTCTTGCCCTGTGTGTACATGTACGAGGTTTCAGGAGGAATACTAAATGTAGTTATTGATTAAACTCCTTCCTGGCCCATCCTGAGAGACAAACTATATTGCATACTCTGGTCATTGCCAAGCTTGGCCAATGCCGGTTTCTAATGGATCTGAAAATAACCCCCCTTCCTCTCTTCTCGTGTCCGGGGAACAAAGACATATAGCTCTTTTATTGCCCTGCTGGTAACACCTCTGTGCTCAGGTTTTCCTTTTTTTTCTTCTTCTTCTTCTCGTCCCTCAATCCTTTTCCATCTTCTCTTTGATGAATTAATATCCCATTGAATAGCCAAGGCTCACATCTTGCCGATTGTTCTCCTTTTAATCAAATGTGATTACAAAAGGCTGCTTCAGATAGGCGAGGAGACACACTGGGAGAAGTATAATGAGTGTCACGCACACGCACACACACACACACACACACACACACACACACACACACACACACACACACACACACACACCACACACACACACACACACACACACACACACACACACACACACACACACACACACACACCCACCTTTGCTCTGCTCAGATAGGCTGACTTTCCACACAATTAAGTGACTCAACAGGACTTGAGCACAGGACTACTTAACATTCACTGACAACAACGAAAAAAACATAATTCCCTCAAAGCTTAATATTTTTAGTGCATGCATCATAAAAGCTAATTAAACCATTAAATTATGAATGTTCCCCATTTAAAGTAAACATGAGCCTTCATTACGATTACTACAAACTCGTCACGTTTATTCCTATTTCTGACGATGGCTGACAAATTACTGCATTCCAGGTCAAACGTGGATGAGGCTCAGCGCAGGACGCAGTCAGTTAGCCAGCCGTAAAATTGGAAAATTTAAGCTACAGTGAGTCATTAGCTAAGTCAAATATGAAACAAAAAGCTGGGTCTCCCTGGAGAATTCTTTCTGAAGTCTAATCTCTCGTTCAAAGAAAATGATTTCACTTCAGTGGATTTTCCAAAATATGCTAACCTTATCAAAGTTCCTGCCAGCAGATAAAAACTGACCATCTTCAGCAAATTCACGTGTGCACTTCAGCGTAAAGACGTTCTTTCTTTATTTTGTATTATCAGCAGAGACCCCTCAACTATTTTCCCATCAACTTATACATTTCATACCCACACCTCAGCCCGCTCCATCTTGCCTCTCTTCCCCTTTTTCTTGAGCTGCAAACTCTGTAACTAATTGGATCTGGCATGGTCTGTAATGACTTTGCACTCTATGGGGAGCTTTGGGAAAAATCACCCTTCATTTCTTCTGGCATCACTCAAGTGACCACATACTGAACTGCAGTGACATATACCTCCGTCCCGCATCTAAATGGCAAAAGCTGCAAAATGTACCGGATACTGCTGAGCTCAGGTTTGAGAAAGTCCTCTGGATTCGTCCTCCCGGTGTGCACTTTCAGTCTGTGTTTGTGCGCTTTGTGTCTATGTGTGGATAACGCAACCTTGAGTGTTTGTGGAGCGTAAAAGAAAAAGAAACACACAGGACATGTTTTCCCCATCAAGCAATCAGGCAAAGACACAGCCAGGTCTGAACTCAATCTAACACACATCTGAGACTCCCTGTGTGTCAGTGAGACCAACACAATGTCTCTACTGGTCTGAGCAGAGCCAGGATATCACTCAGACTTTACTCATGGTTTTTCAGCTTAACTCACTCCTTGTGAAATAACATTTTTGTGGTAATGATTGATTACTGCAGTGCTTATTGTAGACTAATTTCTGGCAGTCAATGATTATGGATTTATGTTCAATTACACTCTACACATCACATATTCTTTGTAGTAACAATATTGGCTCCAGACATTACCTCAGATGAGAAATATCCTCGTGCATTGCATAAAACCATCTAAACATCTGGACTGATCATTTGATTTTGAATTGAAGTGTTTTTTTAAGAGCAGGCTCCAGCTGGCAGCTGGAAAGTTGTAACAAAACGTGCAGCAAAATGTGTGGCTCTTCAGTGGCGCGTTAACACGCAACTTCAGGGTGGAGGAAACACAATGCCTGCCAGGAAAAAATAACCCGTACAGAGGAACTTCTGACTCGACAAGCCTTTTCCATCACGCCTGTGGCCTCCAGTCAAATGGAGCTGTCGGAGGCAGTGGGGTCCCAGGCTAAATTCAGCATGGCCTGGCTGTGAGGAACTGCGGGGGGCTGTGAAGATCAAGTCCATAGGCCAGGGACAACACATTTGACTGCCACTATCAATTATGCACATGGTCGATTATTTTGCCAATAAAAGCCCGTTTCCCCCTCAGCATGTGTCCCGTATTAAATCATTCATGTTCCCTCCAAACAACCATTGGTGTACAGGTCTTCCAGCTGTTTTTCCTCCTCCTACCTCTTTTTCTCTGCTTCATATCTGCCCAGGAGACGCTGCAGACCGCCACACTTGAACCCCTGGAAATGGGCTGCAGGGGCGCCGACAGTGACGACGTCGTAGAATGCATCTGGAAGACAGAGAATAAATATGAATTAAAATAATAAGTTGTATAATACAGCGTCTTGGAACTTTCACACTTGAGGACCAAGAAAAATAAGATTCAAGAAGATGAATTATATAAAAAAAACAAAAAACATTAGTTTTTGACCAGCAAATTACCAGGAATTATTAATAAATCCACCAAAAACTGTATACAAAAGGTAATAAAGGAGTACATTTTGAAGTAAATGGGATTTATTGTTTTGTTTTAGTTGTGTTAATGTGGTATCCTATCAGGTATTAAGTAAATCAACTCCTGAAGTTATATCACCTGGCATAAAGATGGATTCAGTATTCTTGAGTATACCAATGCAGCGGTTTCAGAGCTTTAGTTAAAATGGAAATGTCAACGTTATATGGTGGGGCTCTGCAGTTAGTCAGTTAGTTTTAAATCCACAGTTGCATCACATTATGCACAAATAAGACATTGACATAAGACATGACGTTATTCTGCTCTCTGCCAGTGTTTTTCAGCCGTCTTTTGTTGTGAACGTTGGTCCCACGTTGAACCAGAAGGACGATGAATGTCACAGCACTTCATTCCAATTTGCACACCGCCGTCACAAGTAAATAAACACTTCACAGACGGCTGGGCGGGCACAGGGGTGCTTACAACAGGCCTTGTTTTGAATGAGTAATGGATGAGGTTGACAATTAAAACAGAAGAAAAGGGAGGAGGGAGAGTGGGCGGACTGGGGTTTACGGGGGTGAATATTTTGGTGTGGTTTAGTGCCAGGTCAGTTAATGAACACCTCCGGGAAAGCAACAGTGCAGAGCTCCGTCTGCAGGAAAACAACGCTTGAAAAATCGTTGAAAGTAGAAATTAATGACACAACACAGCTCCCAGTGTTGCCACAGAGATGTGAATGGCAGTGCGGCCAACGGGCTCCCGTCCCCTAACAACACCACCACAGACCAACAGGGGTTTGATATGGGGGCTACTACCCACAGCTTCTTCCATTCATTATCCTTGTGCCAGGCCTTGAGGCTCCCGTTCCACCACACGTTTGGCCCCTAGAGTTTGTGGATGTCCAAGTTCCCTTAATTGGTTCTCCCACAGCAGAAGTGTGCTATGATGGAACATCAAGCACAATGACCAATTTGTGCTCGATTTGCCTGGTCTGGCTCTCACACCATCCTTTTTTCAATACACAATATATCAAGAACAGAATAAGCTGTTTAAGTACTGAGAGGACAGTTGCTCTCTAAAAGAGGAAATTGATTGCGGCAGTCAGGATGAGTGGTTATAACTCACACTTAACCCATTCCACAAGCCTGTTTAACAATGACAAAGGATCCTATTTGACCAAAATGAGTGCCGAACAACGCTTTCAGTTCAGCTGAGCTTTTTAGACTGGAAATATTTTGCACAAATGAATAGTTCAGCGTTGTTGATTGAAATGCGTGGCCAAACTCAAGGAAATGTATCATTTCAGAAAATCAAAGGGAACAATAGAACAATTGACAACAGTTGCAAATTGGGACTCGCTACATTACGAAGACGTTTCCATTATCTTTACGATTATTGGTAAAATGACAGTGGAGGGACATGCAGAGAGAAAGAGGAGTAAATGACTGCAATGCACTATTCCACCTAGATGCTGCTGTGTGCTCCTACGTTCTTACTGGTACACTAAAGTAGCACTTTAATGGCACTTACTTATAGTACTTTTTACTTTTAAATGGTAGACAGTAATGATAGACAATGGTGAAAGACGATAAGCTTCAATTAATTGGATAAACAGGACTCTGTATAATTGTGCTATCTATACAATTCCACATTTGTGCAGACAGTTTTGTCATTACAATATCTGCATTACATTAAATTCCACTTGCTTGTTGTTTCAATTGTGTTTTCCTGTTATATAATATGTTGGATATAGTGATCCAACAGATTAATGTAGAATTTTGATACAAAATGTGGATTGAGTGCGTTATCGCTATACTTTCACACAACACTTACATTACATGCACTTTATTTAATTTTAATTTTATATTCTACTGTAAATTCAATTGTAAATATTCATTCATTCATGCTCATGATTTATTGCACTCTGTTTATTATTACATGTTTATTGTTACATGTTATGCACCTCCCACGGGGACAAATTCCTTGAATGTGCAAAACATACATGGCAATAAACGGTTCTGATTCTGATATGGAAAAAATTCGGTCAATGATAAATGACATGAATATGAAGTCATCATTAAAAGAAAACGCTTCCTCTATGAGGAATAGCACAGGGTGTACGTCAAACTCACATTTCAAGGATGTTCTGCCGACTGCATGTCAAGTGATGTCTCTTTTCATGAATCCATTGACATTTACTGTCACTGAGTGAGACGATGCGCAGCAAGTTTAAGGTGAGAATAAAGGGGAGGAGACGGCTTCAGCATGGAAGTGTATTCAATAAACATGTATGGGCTGAGCTTGATTTATCTTTTTAAAGATTTACTTAATATGTGTGAAACAGGTCTTTTTATTGATCGATCTTTTGTTTTTATGAGCCATTTATCCCTTTTCCCCCTGATTTCTTCATTCACAGGATGAAGCCGATGGGAGACGTGTTATCCTCCAGGTCTTACTGAAGTATAAACGTAGAGTACACACACACACACACACACACACACACACACACACACACACACACACACACACACACACACACACACACACACACACACACACACACACACACACACACACACACACACACACACACACACACACACACACACCAGCTAAAGCATCACTGCCTGGAATTGAGTGAAGGTGTGAATTGGCCCCACAGAGAGTCATTATCAGAGTGTCTATCAATCAATTGACAAACTTCTCTAAGGCTCGTTTTATCTTGATTTCCCTCTTTTCCTGTCCTGACAGTGCAAGACCGTTTCGGGGTTGTATGATGACTTGATTTTGCTTATTTTATCTGTCATCCCTGATGTCTTCACTGAAAGAAGCACAAGGTTTGCCTGTCTTCAACTTCTCCATCAATCATCGAAATGGAGCCCACTCACAGGTAGTGAGGCATCAGTTAGTCGCTCTAATACTCAGAGACAGTTTCAGGGCAATAACAGGCTCTGCCTGCTGTAGAGCAGCGGCGGAGGAGACAACCCAGTATTTCTCTCTGGAAAAACGCAAAGGGCTTAATTAGTATTTGGTCTATCTTTCTCAGGCCAAGTTAATTCTCACCTTTCAACCTGGACGGTGAACTAGAACCGCCCTGCCTGAGCCCTCTGAGCCCTCTGAGTATCTCTGAGTATCTCTGACAGGTGGAGAAGTCACAGGCGTAGAAACACAAAACAACCGGTTTGCTTATGAATTCCTGCTTTTTCTGTTGCAGGTTAGTACAAATTACATTTTGAAGCAGCATTAAATGACAATGGTAAGTAATGTGACAATGAGAAAGAGGTTGCTTGTAGTGATAAAAGTATTTTTATTAGTATAATTATCTCCTGAATCTGTAGCTTCCGTTTAGTTGTATAGAGTTTCAGTTTCAGCTAAACGCGACTGTTTTGGTTCAGTGTCAGCGCTCTCATAGCACTGTTTGTGAAAGATCCCTAAAAAAACGACTGTACTCAATCGGCTCTGCACCAAACAACAGATAGACACAGATAGCGACTGGCTGGTGAACATGTGGTGCATTTAGCAGCATAAAAGCCACATATTTCACTCAGAAGTTGACAAACAGGGCAGAAGGAGTGTGAATATTGGACTTACCTTCGCCAGGTGTAATAATAGGTCCTACAGAAGTCTAAAGCAGTAGTGTAATTATACCTGTTTTTCTGGGGCACGTCACTCTCATCCTCTGGGTGTGCAAGTTTATTGGGATGAACTCCAGAGATTTCTGGGCTTTGCAGCAGCTTGGCTTGAATGAACGACCTAAAAAAAAAAGTACACAAGTATATGTCACATTGTCATGAAGTATAACTGGGATTGCACTTAATAATACCTCATCGTCTGCTGCCTGCCTTTATACGGCTGTTCTCTTTATTACCTTGTTGATGTGCTTATGAAGTGAGGCACATCAACAGATAAGCAGACATTAGATAATAATGGGGCTTGATGTTCAAATCTCTTTGATTTTCCAATTTAAAAAAAAAAACTTTGTGTAATTGAATGACTTGAGATATAACTGAAGGACAGAGGGGAATACATAGCACCAAATTACATTGAGTGAGTGGTTGCTTAACAATGCTTTCAGATTGCTCAAAAACAAAGAACAGCACAATTTACACAGCTATTTTCCAAAGCATCATTTTAACACAAACACTTTTTTTTAAAACAGTTAACTACAAATTATTCTTGGTTTGGCATTGTGATGTGAATAAAATTAAGTTAACCCTCTAAACCATTCCACTTTTAAATGCCCATTAAAGATCATTTAACACACACATACACATGCATATCAGACAAAGAATGTATCAATTAGAGAACAACTAGCATCTCAAAAGTAGCTCATTTGAATCAACTGCTTATAACATCCTCTAATGAGCAGTGTAATCTTTTAAGCAGAGGATTTTATGCCCGTTGCTCAGAATGTCCAATTAAAATTTCTGACAAATGATACTCTTTGTTAGTGGCTTACATTTAAGCTCAAAAACACAATCTGACACTCGTTGGATGCTCGAATGTGTAAATATTTGATGAGCCTCTTTGAGATGAGGCAAAGCTTTCAAGAACAATCAAGGAACAGAGGCAACTTAGAAGAGGTGTGATGTTTGCTAGCAGAGATTATTCAGTTAAAATTCCTAAGAAGTTTCTATTGAAGGAGTAAAGCTCAAGTTACAAAGCCAGCTCTAGTGCACGTTAAGTGTTTTCCAGCTCATGTTTGGAAAAGTAATTTGATCGTAAATATCATAGAGCGCATTGATGGTATGCATGTTGAACACGATGATGTGATTCGTTTAATCCAAATTATAATGTAACAAATATTGCAAATTAGTTAGAAGGAAGTGCAGGAAAAATATCTGATGTGCTCGTGCCTCCTGTTCATTCTCCCCCACTGTTAACATCTGTGCAGATGTTGTGTAGTTAATTGTGTTGTCTTCTATCTATCTATCTATCTATCTATCTATCTATCTATCTATCTATCTATCTATCTATCTATCTATCTATCTATCTATCTATCTATCTATCTATCAGCATTGTAGCAGAATATACCCATTATTACTACTGTAGATTAAGCTATATGTATCATATATGTATCATATACTGTATATCTTGTCAACAATGATTCTTTTTGTTTTTATAAAAACACCAAAAAGGTGAGTAGAGTAAATTACTAAAATCTTGCCACTATTTCCAAATATGATAGTCAAACAGTGTGTTCCTGTGTACTGCACCTCAGTGTATATTAATTGCAAAATGATGACAAAGTCTTAGCATCCACACTTTTCCAGCTCTTGTAACTGACATGTGCCGTAACTTACTTTGAGTTTAGAAGAACAAAACTGCGCGGCACACGCTGTTCAGTCCCGTTCATTATTACACTGGAGGCAACAGACCAGTATGCACCAATCAACGCTTCAGCGCTACAGAAGGTTTATGTTTACACAGAATCTAAATGGGAAAATATGTTACCTGCCACAGATTTTTAACATCATTAGGCAGGCTGGCCAAACATGAAAACAAATCCACTGCACCTCCATCACTGCATATAATGCTGAAACTGCTGACCCTCTCAAGCTGGAAAGTGTTGCCTCTCAGAACTGGATATATGACTCAGCCGGAGCTGACAGCGATGATACTTATTATTTTCTCGCACTTAAAATCAATCATGTCTTCTTCCCAAGGTGTTAACAGATTTGCTGCTACTTACCAAAGTGCAAATGTAAACAGATGCCATTTCTAACCAATCTGTCTGTCTAAATATAGTGAAGAGCAAAACATAAGCTCCACGTGCAGAACTGTGCCGTCGTGAACAATAAAATAGACAAAACACTCTTAGTTGAGCATGTTACTAAAGAGCAGGTACATATTCCTTATCTGCCAATTGTGTGTATCTCTTTATAGTGATTATAATTTGCATATTTTGATTGTATTAATCATATTTTTTTACTTGACTGAACAATCCACACAATAATTCCAATGCCCTTGTACACTTAAATAAATAAAATACATGGATGTTGAGCATGCTAACATATACAAGTACGACTGAGACTGAGGAGAATGGCATTAGCTTTTGCAGGAATTTGGGCAAAAAAACAAATTTGACCAGATGATCGGGCTAAATCAAATTTGGGATCATCAAAGTTATTAGAATTGATCTTCAAGGGACCGTCAATATTTAAAGCAAATTTCAAAGATATCCATCAAATAATAATACATCTTTTTTTAAGTCAATAAGTGGCGCTAAGAGTAAAGGTCGGACGATCCCCAAAGTCAGTAGGCTTCATCCTCTGGACAACATGAATGTCTGTAAAACATTTATAATCCATCCAATAGTTGCTGAGATATGTTGGTGAACAGAGCAACACTAACGGCAATAAAAACACTCAACCTGTGCACATGTCTTCACACCAACTCGTTTCTGTGCTCCAGGAGGAGGAGCCGTTTCCAAAGGCTAACATCCAAGTCAACGGCTAAGCTGTCGTCCCTGCTCGGTGGACTCTCCCTGTCTGCTGGCGAGCTCTGGGGACCGGGCTAATGGAGCTGGTGACCGTTGTAGGTTAGATGAATTAGCCGTATCTGATCCCCATCTGTTTGCCCAGGTGGGCTGGCTATGTGACAGAAGGTATGCCAAGCAACACTGACCAACATCTGTTCAACATCTATCTTTTAATCTTTCCTGTCTTTGAATCCTTCAGGAGATGAGCAACCTTATCCTATGCTTTTTCAAAAATGTCTGTCTGTGAGCCTGAGGACAAGCTGAGAAGGAAAAAAAAAAACAAGATCACAAACCACAGCAACACCGTCTTGTAAGTAAGGTCTGTCAGATCAATGCAGGTCGGTAGCATGTTAAGGGTTTCATCTCGATGGTTCTGTGGCGCTGAGCGCACAGCTGGCTTTTTTAATCAATCCACAGTTAGACATGTTGTAGACATAGAGGAGGGTTGGACACACGCTGTGTGAGCAGTGGAATCCGCCTGAGAGAAGTGTGAATTGCCTGTTATTTTCTTTTATATATACGTATATATATATATATATATATATATAACTTGGATCCAATTAATGTCTTAACCTTTTGGTCATTACTTTTAGGGGCTTTTATTTGTTATTTCTATTTTGTATGTTGTCTGTAGTAACCTGCAAAACAGAAAATATCTGTGTACTCCACAGCTGGACATCTTTACCTTGAGGCAACAGACAGAAGAGACTACTGTTCTCATACAGATATTAAAGCGAGAAAGTAAGCTATGAGCCTAAATATACAATACGTAGGTTTGAGCCTTAAGCTGAAGTAATCCCATAAATGGAGAGTGACTGACACGTTTGTGCGGAGAAGTGCCGGCAGCATCGGAGGTCCAGCAAACACCACGCTAATGGGATTATGCCTTTAATTCCCCGGCTGGTAAACAATGAAAGTAGCTATGATTCATTTATGAATGGAGTAGAGTTATTAGAGCATCCAAGTGTTTGCTGAGGTCAGCTCGTCATTAAAAATGTATCAAATGAAACCCAAACATGAGGACCGGCACCTCCCAGCACACTGTTTCTCTTCTTCCTCTGCCTGCAGTTTCTCCAATTTTATGTTTGTTCTTACAAACAAAGACCATGAATATCCATCGGACTTGAATAACCTTAAATAATTTGCACATATGAGACAGTCTCAACATAATATACTAACTGCATAAATAATCATATTTAAGGCCATAAACCCTGAAAAGCCACATAGAAACATGCAATACCCAACTATTTTGATAACATAATTAAACATGTAGAAAATATAAACATCATACAGTGGCAGCCCTCTATATCTGGCATCCTCCCTTCAATTCTGAAATAATATTTAGACAGTGGCATTGCCACAAAATGAGATCATAATCCTAAAAGTATTGATTTGTGTAGTATTGACAAGTTACGAGAATAATGATGCTTGTTGATTTCTTTTCCACACGTTCTCCATCACTCCGCTGTCTTTGCTCACCCACTGGTCTTCACACTGTTCACACTACAAGTATTTTTATGTTTGTACCTTCTGCATTTTCTAATGATCTTACTTATCAATAATTAATTTGCAACAGCTTGCCCAGCCAACTTGTTTAGCTATGTCTGTCTCCCAGTTAAGTTAATGCTGGACAGAATTACAGCAGTAAATGTGACAGGGGTGCCTTTGTGTATTGCAGCATCTGTGCCACACAAGGGACTTGTCAGGAATAATAAAGACCAATGCCACGTTATCCGCTCGCCTCGCCCTCGACTCCCTCCCCCGGAGCTCCGGCAGGCATTGCAGAGGCTTAGCCCCATCGCCTCTTATCAGCTGGGCAAAGCAAACGAAGCAGTGACAAATATCTCATTATGGGGATGAGAGAAAACCAGAGTTAAATTTATCAGTAGCCATAATGGTCCTATACCCATAGGAAACTAAAATATGCATAGGGAGAGCTGATGGAGAGGGAAAGAAACAAATCCACACTGATTGATGTGTTTTAATGTCTGTTTGGTTATTCCCATTTTTGTTGTAAATTGAAAATCAGTAATAATTTAAAGTCTGGGGAAAGCAAAACTAAACATGTGTTCTGAGTTTGTGTTATTGTTGTTTGTGTTATATCCCAGGCCAATATACAAACCTGCCAAAAAATCGTCGGGTATAAACATTTTTTGTTTCAAAATCGTTTGGTTTCAAAAAAGCAGCATTCTCTACTCTGAAGCGCTGGGGGGCGTGTCTGCTGAAGCCACGCCCACCAATTAGTGAGGTTTGATTACATGTACAGTTAAAGCATATACGACATATGTTAGCTTTTAGCCAGCCAGTGAAGCAGTGAAATAGCGTTGTGGAGGGGTTATACTAAGGATGGCTCAAGTGCGTCATCGAGCCGTGATTCAGGCCCGCCGAAAAGGTCCTGAATACAGACATGGTGAAAACTGTTTAACGGTCTAACTCTACTATTCAGTTCTATATAATTCAGTCTATTTACATATTTTGCAATTATTTAACATTTATAATGTGTTTAGAAACAAAGTATAGTATACAGGCTCATATGTAGTAAGTATTTCATCCTGCTTTTAAGTAATGAAACTAAACAAAGCAAATAAATCTGCTACTTTTCTCTTGCTAAATACAATTTAAACAGCACACTTGCATTCTGTGCCACTTGTCCAATGTTTCCTTGTTAAGTGTCAGAGGCAGCCTAATTACTTTCTGTGCTCACATCGGAGTTAACTGTGTGGATTCATTTTATTATGTAACACATTTGCAAAAAAGTGTGCAATATTATTTGCATACCAAGTGGAACACAGACTATTTGTAAATGAGATGCAGGACTCGTGTTGTGTTTGCACACGGCACAGATTTGCATCCGTTTTTTTTTTATGTACACTGAAAAACGTTTACTTTAACAAAACACAGAGGGGCACATGGGCACACACGTTTCAATTGCCCCCGATGAAACCTCTGTTGCCATGGAAACCTGTTGACAGCAAGTAGATAAATGAATCAACGTCTGACACAAATCACCCAGAATCTACAGACAGGGTCTGGCCAGATTACCGGCCTTAAAGATCTCACTCCTTTAATTACTCCCAAAGTCTCTATGTTTAGGGACCGCACACTACAGTATGAGGCAACGTTCCCCTGTTTTTAGAAATCATTTTAATTTGACTGGAAATATAAAGTGTTGGTTGATTGATAATGTATGCAAAGCCAGTGGCTTCTACTTTTTCATAGTAAACCAGTTTGCACAATGTTGCATTTCATAACTTTGGAGAAATAAAAACATGTTTCAATACTGGACATCCAAGGAGAAACCGTGATGGAAGAGAAGAAATACATATTTTTTTAAAAACCTGGTTAATCATATCTGAACAAAGATGGGTCACTAGAGCAATGCAATCAAGGACACATGGGGGAACACATTTATTACCAAGAGAGCTTGTATGATTTAGAGAGAAAACCCTTTGTATGCATAGTGTGCATGGACCCATGTGTGGACACTGGTATGAATGTAAAACGTAGCAGTCGTACCAGTAATCTTGTCCAGTTCAGCCAAAGTCTCCTGGAAGGAGCTGACGATTCCTCCGTATCGAGTCATCACCTCTTTCCTTAAATTGTCCCAGTGAGGAGACAGCTCCCCCAGATCTCTCAGGTCTTGCACCCTACAAATAAACACAGATCTATGAGGACATTTGTGGTTTTAATGGATATCAAACGAATCATGAAAGAAATGACGCCCACAGATTTTGGCTCCTTCTGCTTAGCTAAAACATTGACAATAAGCATAAAACGATCTAATTTAAGAGAGAAACAAGTATTGGGTATTATTGTATTACTTAACAATTATGGTAAAACTCAGACACAGGCTTGCACATACTGGCCCAGACACACACGTACACACACGTACACACACGTACACACACACGTACACACACACACGTACACACACACACGTACACACACACACACACACACACACACACACACACACACACACACACACACACACACACACACACACACACACACACACACACACACACACACACACACACACACACACACACACACACACACACACACACACACACACACACACACACACACACACACACACACACACACACACACACACACACACACACACACACACACACACACACACACACACCAGCGGCCCGGAGCACGCTGTGCCGAGCCGGATGAATACATCTCTGGACCTCAGGCTAGTAGCTGCTGCCCACTTATCCACTCTGCCCTATCAAATTCCTCCCTCGCTTCTGCCCTTCTTTAACCACTACGTATAAAAGAAACCCATCCCCTCTTTACTGGTGTCACTGGAGTGATGGGTTGACTGTCCTTCATCTAGTTGAGGCTGCAGCCTCAGGCCAAAATCATGTGTGCTCCTTCTTTAGGAATAAACAGTGGCTGTGCCCGAGAGTGCGTGTGTGTGTGTGTGTGTGTGTGTGTGTGTGTGTGTGAGCGCATGTAGGGGGCTGATTGCCTCGTAGGAAGTACAGCCTCTTTCACTGGCTCATTATTTGCATCTGAAAGGCAACATCAGATGGACAGATATCATTCAGAAACCTGCCCTCCAGCACCCATTGAAAAGTAAATTGCATTGGTGTTCTAGAAATTAGAGGCTGAAGGAGGTTCAACATTGTATTCAGGATAACAAATACACGGTCATATGCATTGCTTTTATGATAACAAGCCCAATTTTCAGTGATTATACCTCATGCATTTTGTATAAAGTATATCTTAAAATGAAAGGCTGCATGCTCATTGGTTCAACGTATTGTTAAGACCAGGCATAATTGTTTGAATGTAGCAGTTCTTTCTTTGTTGTATAGTTCAACTACTACAACAAAGCGCAAGGCGCTGATAGCCTCTCCAGACTATTTCCTGGTCTCCCCCAGGTAAGTAAGTTATTTTTAGATTACTTTGAAGTACTTCCATACGCAGCAGAGCACGATAGAAACAATGCCAAAGAGAGCGAGTGAGAGAGAGACAGAGTGAGTCAAGGTCATACAGTATGAATCATATGAATGATCAAACCCACAAGTTTTTCCAAGAGTGGGTTTCAGCCAAATTACAATAAATTACTCAATAAACAAAACACATGTTCTCATATATCTCTAGTGGGATCTATAGCCATGCCTTCAATAATTTCTATGTTAGAATGTCGTTCCAATAAAAAAAAATGTTTACAGCGAGGCCTGTTAATCATCCAGACCCATTGTTTCTGAAAGGACATCTTATGGTTATCATTTTAAACTCAACCCCCCCCCCCCCAAAAAGTGAATAAATGTCACTTTTCGAAACACTGTTGGCACTCCAGCTCGACTGATATATTGGCCGACAAGCTTAACAAAGCGATGCCTGCGAGCAGGTTCAGGCAGCCCAACTCGAGTCCTCCGCTTCACTCACCTGGCACAGTCTCCTCTCTGCATCATAAATCAAACGCACCCTTTTAATCATGGCGCTCTACTTAAGCCGTCAGTGCTCTCCGCTCACTCTTTTGCTGCATGTTTGCTGTCACACCGTTTACCAGAAAGCGTTTCCGTTACTGCTGCTGCTGCCGCTGTTGTTAGCATTTCCCTCCCTGCTGTGCTTAGCGTGATGTTTCCTTGTGGGGAGCGGAGAACTGTAAGTGATAAGAAATTGCACAACAGAATGCCAAAATAGGTTTACGATATTTCAGGAACAGCGTCTCCATAGTTGGCAACCTGGAGAGGACTGACTTATAACTTGTGAATGCCTTGCTTAGTATGTATCTGGGTCATAAATAAACAAAAAACATTGATAGTTTTTTTTTTTTACTCCTAAATATAGATGTCCTTTAAAAAGCCAGTAATCATCTGCATGGGTTGAATCTACTAGAGGTAACTGAAAAAAATTTGGGGGATAGATCACAGGACATTAGACAGACATAGGCATTATCCTGGTCCCTCGCCTGTCTAGGTCTAAACAAACCAGCAGCTGGAAACATCCTCTAGGCAGTGAGGCGCTACATCCTGAGCAACTCTGCCAACAACACGCTCTGCCAACGCGCTCTGCAGGTGGCTGGAAGTAAGTTGTGCTCATGGCATAGGAAGATAGACTGGAGGCTGAAAGATTCAGATTACCAGGAGCAAAGGAAGTGTACAGTACCACGGGCAGAAGCACAGGCATGTGTGTGGTTTCAGGTTGTTCAAAGGACACATTTCTTTCACGTTTGGTGTAGAAATAGTGCTTGAATCCATTCTTAAGAGGAATTTATTCAATGGAGGCCAATGATGAATAAACAGGTTTATTCAAAAGCTGCTTTGTTCAAACGTCTCAGAAATGAGATTCAACATTTTTGGAAATGAAAGTGAAAACAAAGGGGGGGGAAAAAGCAACAGTTCTTAAAAAGGGAAACTACTAAGATTATAAAACAAAAACATCATATGTCTTTGACTGATGCATGTTAAAGGGAACCAGCTTTGAAACAGATTTCCCAGCTAGTAGAGAGTAGATTGGGCCAAATTTGGACACAGGTGAGGAAGGGCAAGGTGTCTATTGGGCCATTGTATCCAGCATACCCAGTTCAGTTGGGTGGCCCCTAACTGGGCAATTTTAACCAATCAAGGCTTGTTCTCAGTGGTTAATACAGCAACTATTATATGGCACTAGATCCTTATATTCTATTGAAGAGATTGCAACTATTCACAATTACCTTAACCCGTAACTATACCTGTCAGACTCAGCTAATCATGGATCACAGTGTCAAAGTGGACATTTGTCTCCTGAGAGATCTGTTATTTTCGCAAGGAAAGTCTGGAGGGAAGGTCAGGGTGGACGGTCTCAGCCTAAATGACAGATAGTGAATAAAATAGAGAAACATATCTGCTTGCTAAATGAGGGTAATAAGACAGTGGGTAGAGAGATATGGTATCACCTCCTTAATCAGCGGTCCATTGTCTGGAAAGAGTAAAGGTGTGATTGGGGAAAGGTGCGATAAGAGCAAGTGTAGACTGATTAACTAAATGCATGTAAAAAAAGGTCACATCACTCTTTTTGTGTTGCATCGAACTGCATACATTTTAAAAAGTGCTCCAATAAACATTTTATAAGTAAGAAAATTTGATTTAATTTTCTTGGTTAAAAGGTCCGAGTGGGACAACACTTAGTGAATGTAATATTGAATATTGTGCAATATGATCTAATTACAAGTTGAAATTACAAATTAATATTTTACAAGGTCTAAATGACCCAACTTGTTAAATGCATGGACACTGTACTGTACACTCACACGGGGCAATCCATTTTGTTGAATTTATCATTATTAAGCTAGTATACTCTAATACTGTATACTGTGGTGAGAATGAACCCTCTTTTCCTGTTGATTACTGATGATATTTAGTAAGTTTGTTTATGATTTTCTTGTTAATGTTTAGGTTTTGTTGACATACAGTACATATGTACATTCCTATTTACATTTCTATACATATATACATATGTGTGTGTGTGTATTATTATTATTATATTTCCAAATGATCATTCAATATAATTGTGCTTGTTCCACTTAAGTAGAAAGAGAGAAAGAAAGGTTTTTTATTCGCACAACAACATTTCTATCTGCAGATGTCTGCACCAGCTCTGTGCAGGCGACGCCGCAGCTTTGCAACTTGAAGTGTTATGTTCGGCTTCAAGTCTACTTTTTAGACGATACAGGTGTAACATGAGGTTGAGGCCCAATAAGTCGGGATACCTGTGTCTCTGGCAGTGTCCAACAGACAATAAAAGGTGTGTTCAGAACGTGTGAGTTACTGCAACCGTGAGAGGTCCTTGAGCATGAAGCCATAAATGAGCACTCGAAATATTATGCAGTTTGGTGCAGCAGTGTGCAGATTAGCCGTGGACACACACACACACACACACACACACGCGCGCGCACACACACACACCTGATCTCATTAGCTCCTGGAGGAGATAATAAATAACTTAATGGAGAACAAATAAAGACAGGTGGACAGAAAATAATAGCTACAAGAGAATAAAGAAGGGATGAGGGGAGGGGATATAATTACTAAGAATAGAGAAAGTCTATACAACAATGATTACGTTTTTATTAAAAGACATACTGTAGCTGACAGCGTTTAGTCATTTATCAGTTAGGCAGGTACTAGAAAAGACGGATCATAATCAATGTCTCCAAATTCACTTGGACAGAAGACTTGGACAGGTGTGAGGCTGGCTGACAGAATCGGATAAATGGAGACGCACGGTGGAGAAAGACAACATTTAAAGAGGATTATAGGAGAGGTGCTTAAGCGACCGAGCTGAAGATACGATACACATGCCTATTAATGAACAAACATTCTATATGGTAGTCATGGTTCGAAGCCCGCTGTGTGCTCATGAGCTGCATTGTGCAGATAAGAGATTTAATGAATGTGCTATAATTGTCGTCTAAATTTATTTGTGCTTCAAATGTTTTCAGGGCAGATCGTCTTCTATTTAAAACAGAAAGTAGGGCAGGAGATACCGGGGAAGTGGGAACCAGGGTCCAGGAATGTGACCACATTGTCTGTAAGACAGGTAAACTGAGAACAAAGCTCGTCTCGTCAATCGGTCGATAACGGCTGTGTGATTATTTCCATGTGCATGTGTGTGGCGGAGGGCTTGAACACACTTGTGTGTAGGTTTTAGCATGTGATTGTGTCCTTGAACTCTGCACGAACAATTAGGTGCACGCTATGATTACAAATCAAGCTATTCTCCCACCAACGATTCGTCAAGGTCTCCAATCGCATCTTTTTATGCCTATAGAGAAGCGATGTGTGTAAAAAACGATCTTTTGAATTGACAAATATCACACGTGTAATTTCGTGCACAATTCATAGGGGACCATAGTCCTATTGTAGTCCATCAAAAGGGGCGGGACTTCGCCTCTTAATTATTTTTTCTTTTTTTAAAGGGGGTATAGATAAATCATCTGCAGCTGTGTGCGTGTGTGTGTACGGACGCCTTTGTGTGTTATATATGAGAAGGGGTTGCCAGGGACGACAGGCTAGTTGAGGAATAATCTGCCTTGACAAACACTGGTCGAGCCTGAGGGACGGGACCATGGGATGTTATTACGGGGGCACACCAGAGTGGTGAAACATCGCCCACCTGTCCTCATGCTCACACAGTATGCTCACAGACTATCAACAGGACTTTAATTGCAGTTATGTTATTGAGCTCTGTTTTGAGTTTCATATGTGCTAAAGCACATTTATTCACTGATTTTCTTTTCTCAAAGTTAATTAAAATCTGAAAAACAATAATCTTTGTGATGATATGTAGCGGTTTTATATTCCAGGGGGGAGTAATGGAACAAGAAGGACATGCCACCGTGAGCTAGTAGGGATAAAGGGTTGCCGGCTCCTCAGCAAGGTAAACAACTTTACTTGAACCTGCCATTGTATGAAAAACTACTTGCACTGTGCAGAGCAAACAGTCAGACCATAATTGCTCATGGCATGACGGTAAAAAGTTTTTTTATTACTAACACGCATTCCTTTTGTTTGTTTGTTTGTGCTGCTGACGGATACACAAGTTACTTTTCTGTTGTATTTCTGACACAATGGCTGCCCCCATAATTAAGGGACCGGGAGTATTAACCTGCACCTATGTCACAGAATTAACCATGATTGAAATCTTAAGGTGAAAAACTTCTAAATATTTTGTCCTATTCAGCACCTGTGGCAGGATGTTCAAAGAGCCTTCTTGCAATGCTTCATGGGAAGACATGGAGAAGCACCAGCGTGTGTTTGACGGAGACAATGTTCGTCGTGTTCTGGATACATGGGCACAGCAGCCTCGTTTGAAGTGTTAAACAGATCTTAATAATTCACTCCTCTCCAAATACTGGCGGAACTTTTAAAACAACCACTCATGATGAACTGGGTCGGGAACGACGATGGAGAAACTACACACACTTATTGTACACATTATGAGGTAACACCTGGTTGGAGTTTTACTTTGAACTTTTGATTGTTCTCCATCGGCTGGTTGGTTGACGCAAACGAGGAAATGGGCTTTCTGATGCAACGAGAAAGCTGGCAGTGACATCAACTGGATCAACATGTGAGCTCAGTGACTTACCTGCTCATGTCCTCCTGAATATACAGTGAGAGCAGCTGCTTGGGGATGCTAAAGGACAACGTGCACTCCTCCATTTGTTCTCGCACAAGCATCCACTTGCTGTCCGCTGTTTGAAATCTGTACACCTTGCATATTGGGTTCTTGAACACTGAGAGAGGGAGACAAAGGGAAGGAAGAAAGGTATATTGAACCACCTGACGCAGCAGAAAACACGACACATTATCATCGTCGCATCAAAGATCATTTCAACTTTTGAAATTCTACTTTGCAACTTTGACAGCTGGCAACCTCAAGGAAGCTACAGACAGAAACTCCTCAAGAGTCACATGAGGTATGACGCACAAATTTAATTCAATAATCAATAACTGTGTCTGCCAAAGATAAGGTGTTTATCATCTTCCAAGGCCCTTTTTCTTTCTCTCTTTCTACTCTTGGGGCAGCGCAGCAGACTAGAATACCGACTGAAATAGTGAGACCTCGTCCTGTTCAGCGTTTTTATTCCATTTCCATTTGAATTGCTGTGTTAAAAAGTCGGTCAGAGAGAGTTGACTCACTCTGGAACTTTGCTTGCTAACCCACCACCCAGCTCTCCCATTAAAACCTATTCCGATTCAGCCCCATCTTCTTCATTTTTGCAGAGAGTGGCTAATAGAATCAATCGAAGGCTGGAAACGAAAAACAGCTCTAATGCTCTTATCTGCATGCTGGCAGCAAAGGGCAAGAAAGCCGTCTGCCTTGAACAGTGTTTACCACTCCTTTCCGTTTCCAGTGCTGCAGTCATAAAGGAAGTCACTCAATAAGTCGGAGCTGAAGCACCCGGGGTAAAACTTCCTACTATCTGGCTCTTGGCAGTCAAACATGCATGGCACCAGTAAAATGTTTTCACTCAAAATTGCGAGCCACACTTCTGCTCATGCTGACAGCGCGGAGGCCGAACCCTTCACACTGAACTGTACACTGCTCTGGCCTCACGTTGTCCTTTTTCCAAAGTCATCTTTCCAAGTGGCCGAGTCATTACTTCTAGTGGTGCAATGTCATTTTTCCTCGAGTGTGTTTAATTTCAGCAATGCTCTCCAATGCCGCACAACAGTGGGAGTTCTTATGTTGCGAGAGGATTTTATAATACGATGCAATGTCAAGAAGTGTGCTTACCGGCTGGTTTTAACAGCTACTTCGAGTGCAGTTCAAAAAATGCTGGTTCATTTTTGGCAAACATTTGAATGCAAAAGCAAAAACTGTTTTTTTTTGGGTTGAATTTTTGATGACAGTATTCAAGCTAACTGGAAATGGGGGCGAGAGTGAAGGGTATGAAAAGCAACACGGCTGGAGTCAAACCAGAGATTGCTTATTAACTGGATTTCCATGAGCTGATGCCTTGGCGGCTGATAATCTTCCTGACGTCCACAGAGAGGACAAAACATTAATACATAGGTTACTCTATCGTGGCCTCATACAGCAACCATGATGAGCACAGTATGAATACAAATCATATAGCATAACAGACACTTCTGACTATTTCCATCAAAGGTGTTCCTGTCATTGTTTTTGCGTGTATGCATATCTTTGTTTACTATTAAATACATGTTAAGCATCAAAATATCTATCAAATATTTTGAGGATATATTGTTTTAAAGGCTAACTTTGTTTGTTTGATACATCATAATACGCAAACAATTTTGTGTGGATACACTACAAACATAGGTACATACAGACAATTGGAGCTTCTCCGAAGGACAATAACTGTCATCCAAATGCTGAGGAGAGGCTTATTATTATTTTTCAACGCTGTTTATGTTAAAATTAATGATGATTAAGGTTAAGCCTGGAATCACCCCAGAAAGGATTCATAACGGCAACTAAATTAAATAGGATATTCAGACATTGGTGGCATGGGGATTAGAGGAAGTGAAATGGATCACAAAAATAAATGGGGAGCAAGGGCCACATGGAGAGAAGGGGGTGGAGGCACGACCTTAATCGGAAGAGCGACAGTTGCTGATTTCCACCTCCGTCAGAGAAGCAGATTAACCCCTGAACTCCTCCCTGCCACCACACTAATCTGACCACCAATCAGGTGCTGCTGTTTTCCTTTCCAACACCTCTTAAGAAAATGACTTCCTGAGCCATGCTGTGTGTGGGCTCCCCACTCTCGCTGCTCTCCGCATGCACAATTTGAAAGGTAATAAAAGTCGAGGACTAAATTGCATTACTCAATCTGGCGGGGGGGGGGGGGGGGGGGGGGGGGGGGGGGGTCTGCAGGGAGGATCTTGTTTTGACGGGCTGCAGATGTGCACCTACAAACATGGCTTCAGTTCACTTGCTAATCTCCGTAGAAACAGTAAGCTGCAATGACACCATGACAACAGGCGTGGGGGCTGCTGGGAAGCTTAGGGAGGTGGTGGGAATTTGGATAAGAGGGAAAATGTATGTGTTGAAAAAAATGAATGCATGGGGTGCAACTGTGTGAAAAGTGTCCTCTGAACAAGGGCTGTGAAGTTTCAACACAGCAAGACCTTTTCTGATCATGTCTGTACACGTCTTTCATTTTCACAATTCTCTGCATATCTTTCTGTGTTCATCTCAAGCAGCTAGCATGGCGCCCTGAGCTGGTCTTCGGTTAGTCCACAAAGAATCATAAGAAAATATTTAATCAAATATGATATCCTAGAGATCTTGGTAATGGAAAAAGTCACTTTGATACATATCAACATTAAAGGACTTTTGCATAAAGTAAGATGCTAACTAGCAAAATGCTACATTTCAATAACATCTAGTATTATTTCAAGGCTTCCTTTCAAGCTATTATAGTAAGTTTTTACCAGTTGTCTATTGTAAAAATAACTTATTTTATATTAAGTGCAAAAAGAAAGAAAAAATTGTTTATTTCTTTTCTTTTCATTGACGTAAGTGTTTAAGATGTAAATCATACCTGGACCTGTCAGCGGGTTATTTTCCCGGTCGATGTAGGCATGGGATGCAGACTCACACACCAAGGGCCACTGGAGAGGAAAAGAACAGCTTAGAAGATTGATATAATAAGATGGCTTTCATCATAACCATTACCTATGATGTACAATATAGACCAAAAACATTTGACAGAACATACATGCACACATTCGTATATAACAGAATTTTGACAGCAACTACAGATATGATGCATGGATGATTTCATGTGTGAAATAGTAGTTTTCTTGGCTTTAGTTGGCATCACAACAATAATAGCATTTTATTAGCTGTTGCACTGCTCACTTGTGAAGTCCCAGCAGGTGACAGCTGAAGGAAACCCCATTGCTGTGACTTCACTAAATGGGTTGCAGTTTAAGAACGTATCACCACCTCCATCCACATTTCAGTTTTTATCAACTCACCAAATAGTTAGTTCACATTTCAAATGACTGATGAATGTGTTTTGCTCGGTGTCTTATGTCAATGCACAAAGCGACATGGCCAGTACAATGTGCTGCTTGTCAAGAATAACCACAGGATATTAAATCATAATCATTAAAAACAGTAACAGTTTCACCTTATCAAATACAGATGGAGAACCACACCGTTTAAATCTTTCAAAAACAATGTGTCCTGGGCATCAAAAGCATTATCTGGAAAGTGGTTCTTTCAGTGAACCTACCAGAGGAAAAACTATGAGATAAAGCAGAAAATCCCCTCAGAAAATATTTTCTCATACATTCATATACAGTGTGTATATGTCAAACCCAAGCAAAGGTTAAACATATTTCTTAGATCTTAGTTTCTAGTTGACTTTTGAATGTGGATCTTGTAAAATCTCGATGTGCATTAAACGTCTACAGACTTGATGTTGTGCTCAAAGACTGAAGCTATCTGAAGCATCTGTGTGTCACAAGGAAAATATTCAGAATTATTCTAGAAACTAGAACTACCGCCTCGCGCTTGTATGCCTCCGCCCACCAATCATCTTGCAGTTTACTTTCAAGTCCATCCAAAATGTAATCACTTCATTACCCTATTAGACATTACTGTTTAATTGTCATAATTACCATATGAATTCTTGGGTCATGACCAAAAATGTGTTTGTGAGATCACAGTGACCTTGACCTTTGACCTTTGTATTCTAATCAGTCATCAATCTTCAAGTCTAAGTGGACATTTGAGCCAAATTTGTAAGCTAGTTAGCCGGACATGCTAACATGATGTTAGAGCAGGTAAACGCTGTTCAACTACTCCTTACACAAATTATTGTTGCTTTAGTATGTTATTGTGATGTTGTCTGATTTTATTTTAGGATAATGTTTGTGCTATTAAGTATAAAACCGTCAAGGTAATTTAACAAACCCTTCTATCTTTTCACTCTGCTGCACATACAACTCCAATGTGTCCATGTTACAACCATAGATGTGTATGGTTGGACGTAGCCATCGTGACGTCACCCATTGGTTTGTGGACTGCCGCTTTGAAGCCTTGAGTTCGGCGATTTCGCCGACGCCATCTTGAAATACGGCCGTGGTCATGCTATTGTTTTTTTTGCAACCAATGAACAGAAGTTACCATATTCGGCATGCAGAGGAGTGACATAGAGACATGTACGGCTCTGGTAGCGCCGGCAACCTGTCAATCACAATAAGCAGCCTGCCTTAACGCAAACTCTGCTTTATGGTCTATTTTACCCTAAATGGACCATAATTTACAACATTAACTTCATGCTGTATTGAAAAAGACTTGAGCGATTGAGACCATAAACTCATTTTTACAAAGTTTACTGAGGTAATAAATCAAGAGTCTCGGAGACTTCCAGTGGCATCGCCCCCTGCTGGATAGTAGAGAGAAGAGAAGTCCACATTGGTTTTAACTCTGCTGTAACACCCGGTTACACAATCTCTGCGAGGACTTTGATACTGAAAATCTTCAATGCCTCTCAATACATTAAGTCTGGGACTCCTCATCAAAGCAATAGTGACAACTAACAATCTTTTTTTTTTGCTCGCTGTGCGTCAGCTCTGCCCTGTCTGATGAACCATTTAACACAGCCAGACAGCCCGACCTGTCCCCAGAAAAGGACTTTAATGACTGCTAGGAACAATCCATCACCTCTCCTAGCTTAGAAATTGATCCTCAATGAAATAGACACCCATGCTCACACACACACACACACACGCAATGTGTGTTTTTTAGTAAGCATACAAGTAGGGTCTCGGACAATGAAAAGTATGAACAATTAGCCACAGCTGCGAAAAGGAGTCCCAGTGTAATTGTAGGCAGCGTGTGTTCAATGGCTCTTTGATGACTAAAATATGTAAAGAGATCAGATCAAAGGTGACTGGAGCCGCTTTCTTGTTTCAGCTGATTTTGTGTGGTCAGCCGAATATTCATGAGTGGCAGCACTCAAACAATGACATGAGACCATCAAAAGAGTGCCTCCAAACCTGATTCACGCGCACAGACACACACACACACTAAATTCAGGCAGCAAGACATGCACACAATTAAGGTAACTGAAGAAGACTTTCCCCACAAGTGAGTCTTATTTGTCATATCCCTTCCCTCTTTCCTGCACTCATCTTCTACAAGTAACAACACACAAGGGAAAATGTGCTGTGACAACACTCAGACACAAACACACACACACGGCAACACATTCATCAAGGCGACGTGGGCAGATTGTCAGTGACACTCTGGAGCCTAGAAGGGAACCTCCCTGCACCAGCAACAGGGGTTGGAAGAACCGAAAGCCAGTCAGCCATGTAGGAGCCCTTGGTCAATTATATAAGACAGTGATTCACGCACACACGCGCACACACACACACACACACACACACACACACACACACACACACACACACACACACACACACACACACACACACACACACACACACACACACACACACACACACACACACACACACACACACACACACACACACACACCAAAAGCATGCAAGCACTTTTTCTTGCAGAGCTGGGATGAAAGAATATCTGAATGTTCCCCTTTGCCCTCTCTGGATCTACGACACACAACCTCAGTTAACAAATGTTTCAACAAATCAGGAATGTACTGAAAATTAAGTGAAATCAGAGTACATACAACTTCATTTCTGGTGTAGTGGCACCCCATGCGGATGACACAATCTCTGTTTTCTTGTCGTAGAATACGCTCTCTCTCCCCTGATTATGTAAGTCCCTCCAGAACCGAGACTGGAGACGGGGGTGGCAACGGCACGAAAGCCACATTCAGGAAGCATCTGCCTCTCGGTCGGATGGAGGAAGGCTGCAGGACTGGCTAACCAATCCCACACAAACAGGGTGTGAGGGTCAGGATGCTAATTCGATCAGTCTCTCTTTAATCTATTCTATATATGACAGAAAGAAAAAACTAACGTAGTCACAGACACAGGCATTACACGCACACACACACACCCCCTCTAAATCCCCATTAGGGTTTGCTGAAGTCTATTTAATCTCATTGGAGGACTTGAGCAGTGCCAGTCTAATCCTGGCATTAGCGCTGGCCCTCCGGAGCCCGGAGACTCCTGCTTTGTGTCATCACTCTGCTATTTTACCTTGTGTGATGGTATCTCGGTGGTGATGTGGTCTACGTCAACCTCCTCCATCTCGCCCATCTTCAGACGATTCACCACCACTGTTCCTGCTGCGCACACGCCATCAGATGACCTGGAGCCAGACAGGAAGAGAGAAAAAGATTTACATTGCGTTAGCCTCAATTTATCTGCCTTAATCTGTTGAGCAAAAAACGTCTGTTCTGTGAAATTATGTTTTCCTCCAGCGACTACCCCTCCATGGGCCTGAATATTACTCATCTCCATGTTGGGCCTCCAAACTCTCCAAACCTAATAAGCTTATTTTGAGCCTCGAACAGGTTGAGAAGTTATAAAGCTGGAATCAGGACACGGATGCTTGTACTGCGGCGATTTCTTTTTTTCTGACAGATTTCGCAGGAGTATACAAGCTGAATAAAGCCGATCCTGCTCCCGCTGTACGCTGAAAGGGGGGGAGGAAGGAATATTTCATATGACTGTTCAAATGGCCGTCTAATAACCCAAGCTGTGTGCCCCTGACAGACACAGAATTGATACTAGAGTTTTCATATCAGGGAGCCCAACCAATAACGGTCCCAATCATGGAGCCATAATTAAGGAGCTGATAGAAAATCTATAGTATTGACAGAAAGACAGATGCTCCCAAATGAAGAAAAATAGTCCCTGGGCATCGCACATGCAAGTCTGATCACCTTAGCAGACCCATCTCTAATGTGCTCATCCACTCCAGCTGGAAGTGAATTGCACGATGAATTATGTGCCAGCCAGTGGTCTGGAGAGACTGGGGGGTGGGGGGTGGGAGGGGGAAGATGACACACCCCTGACTGAGGAGGAGAAAACACAAGGAAGGTGATGGAAGCAGAAAGGATGCTTTCAAGGCCAATCCATCTTGGTCGGCCGCGAGGGAGAAAATATAATCGCACCCAGGGGAAAAGAGGAAAGGGAAGAGGAGATGCTGAGCTGAGAGGCAGGGAGGAATGTGAGGGAACACAAGAAAGGAGGATTGGGTTTCTAAGGAGGGAGAAAGGGGGAAAGAGGGGGGGACAAGTGTCTCTGCAGTGGGACGCTGGGAGCTTCAGTTAGCGCTTAATGTCTTACAGGAGTCCCCGAGCAGAGAAAATAACATTGCTTGGTTTATAAATCTAATCATTGTCCCTTGCCAGACACCTGTCTCAGTGTTTACTCCTCTGCTCATCTTTCCGTTTCCCCTTATTCCTCATCATCTCTCGCTCTCTCTCTCCCCCCTCTCTGTGTTTCTCTGTGCAACAGAGGACTCGAGCGCGGTAAAAGAAAGTCACCCTGACTTTGTACAAACAGTTTGTACCGACGGTGGCCCACACACAATCGAGGAAATGGAGATTAACATGCGTCACGTTCTGTGATAGTCATCCCTATGCAAACCTTTGGGGTTAAAGTGGCCCTCTACTCTTTAGATTGCTCCGCCTCAATCCACTAATGAAACTCTTCATTTAAACAGACGGAGGAGACTTTGTTAGAATTGCTTTGAGAAAATTGATCAATGCCTTTGAGAGATATATTGTTATTCTTTTGATAGAGGCCAAACTTAAACTCAGCACCTGTTCAAATGCATCTTTTTACATTTATTGTCTGTGAGGAAAAGTATTCTTCAGCAGCTCATCCGAGCGATGGGATCGCCGCGTTGCTGGTTTATTTATTCAATTCTACTAAAAATCAAGCAAAGAAAAGGGCAGAGACGTTAACTTCCTGGCAGAATGACTGATCTGCTGTGACACAAACTTTCTTATTTTGCAAACTAAAGTCTTTGAGTATGCATACTAACTGACCCTGAATTAACTTTAAAGGTTCTGTCGAGAGCTGTGGATGAAAGAAGCCCGTCTAAACCCTCCTCCTCCTGCAACCATCTCTTTCCGTCTGTTAGAGTTGGCAGAGAAACAAATCTGCAGATTGTACTTTGCCTGCGAGCGATCGTTTCTTTTTTTTTTTTAATCTAATTGGCTCAGGATCTCTTTTATGACAACAGTTAATCAGACAGCTTTGTTAATGTGACAAAAATAATGTGCTTAAAATGGCTGCTAATAATTTGGCACAGTTAAAAAAATAATTGGTTATCAGTTATGAGTTACATTTAACAGTTATTTTATTTTGAAAGCTTTGCTTGCAATTTACAAACACATTTTTGCGATGTAGGAGGATTTCTTTCCTTTCCATTATCCAAACCGCTTATCCTACTTAGGGCCGCTGGAGCCGACACCAGCTAACATTGGGCAAAGGCTGGGTTCACCCTGGAAATGTCCAATGTAGTTAATGTTGTTTTAAACAACTCAACTGTGCCCTGCCGAACCTCGCTACCAGCAACTACTCAAACAAAAGTCAATACATAATTTGCAAAAAATACAAGTCTCCGACTGTGTGACATATGGCATAATATGGCTATTCAAACTATAACAGACACATAAGTGAGGAGAAACTCCAAGTTTTATAAGGGGTTCGTCTATAGTTTATAGTTTGCATTCCAGGTCTGACAAGCAATCTGTCAACTCATACAATGAGGATGAGTTCATTCTTCATTTCAACGAGAAACAGATAGAATCAAGGCCCATGAGGAAAATGTCTGCAAATTTTGGTTTAAGATTGACAGTCTGGATTATGGAGAATTTTAGCTTTACAAGGACTATTCACACCTGAACCACCACACTTAAAAAGGAAATCATTATGATTGAATAAACCTCCCGCCTGGTGGTTGAACTGGACATAAGTGTGTGTTGCCATGTAGCAGAAACCTGAGGAAACCATTGTCCTCAGGTTTATTGTTTCACAATAACCGTTTAGCATTTCCCCCTGCTACTTTAAATAGAAGACAGAAACAGATGGTGAAGGTTATTATTTGTGATCTTTTTTGCTCGGAGAAATGAGCAGTTAAGTTGTACAATCCAATAAGATATTCAGTAGTTGTTTTCTCCTTGTAAATACAAGCTGAGACTTGTTTTTGCTTGGAACAGAGCACACCACGTGAAGTTGAGGAGTAAAAATGCCGAAGCAAATGCCCTCTTTCTGCTGTCTTGTGAACCTAAAGAAGGGAATACTCACACACCGACGCCAAAGGAAGGACAAGTGTAATACATTTTCAAAGGTGTGGATTTAACAGCCTGTGGGTGGGAAAAGTTGATCAAAAAACTTCAAAGCAGCGATACTTCTGTGGCCGTCAGGCAGTTTTCTCCGTAGGAAGCCTCACAGAGGGAAACACCTGACAGCCACAAAACAGCGCCGGCTTTTCCCCTCACAAGGGCTTTTTTTTTTTTTTTCAACTGTAGGAAACTAAAAATATACAACAAGAACCTGAAAAAAACTATTTTGCTGTTTGCACTGGAATTACACTAAGTGTCAGGATGTTACAAAGACAACATGGACACTGCAGCCTTGAAGTGTAGCAGTGGAAGAGAGTAGATGGGATTCTTGACCTAAATGAAGCTGGACGGGTGGGCTAAATATAGCGCTGGCTAGTTTTCACTGAGGACAGATGCTAGAACATGCGACTGTAATAATGGGGAATGCCAGCTTTTGAAGTGATGGTGACAATCCAGATTTTCCATTAGGGATGAATGACTCAGAACGAGGAGTGACTCAGCAGTCCTTGTACATTTTGCAAGTGAAGGACTGACTCAATCAATAAGACTCCACTGGAGGCCTTGTTTATAGAGCTGGCCGGGATCACCAGGGAACCCTAAACTCAGCACACACTCTCAGGCTGGTCCGGACCACTTGAAATATATTCCCAAACAATATGCCTAGTACGTACGTATGTAGGCATATTGTATTGTACGAGGCCTTACGTACGTACGTACATACATACATACGTACATACCCAAAGTCTAAAAAAAAAGATGTTTGGTAGGAACGTACATTTTAGTGGCAGTGGCAGGCACAGAACTTTTATGCATAAACGGTTGAGCAAGAATCCCATTTTTCAAGCCCAAACTAGCTGATTTATCCAGAATACATCATGCAAATTTATGCAATGGTAAAACAAAATAAAAAAATTGTCTGCTGCAATACATCTGTAATAATCAGAATAGGAGCTATGGCAGGCCAGGATGCATACTTGCAGAAGATTTGTGAGTTTTAACGCATCCTATTCGTTCCAGTCCCATCACACGCACTTCTGTATTCTTGCATGACGAGAAGTGTCTTCACACTACATTTACTTTTATGTTAGTGCTTAACCAGTGTCAGAAACAGTCTGGGATAAGCTGTTTTCACAGAAGAAGCAAGGTGGAAAAACTATACAGAAAGGATGCTATGTTTTTTTTCACCAATCCCATCAATCCAGGCTGGGGCTCAAAACGATGTGGTTGATGACTGTGTGCAATGTTTTTTCCCCATTTCATAGAATTTCAGGAAAGTCAGACAGGAGAGATGATGAGAAAGCTGTTGATGGAGGAAAAGAACAAAGAAAACTCAATGAGAAAATCCCTTGATCTACATTAATATACCAGCTACTATGGCAGAGTGATCTTCACAAATATGAATATAAATGGATATTGTACCATACACATGAAGAAACATATTGCATCGTTCCATTACAACCGTGAGCAGAAGTTACTGCATGTCGAATCTTGATGTTCGAGAATAATACAACGAATCAACGATTGCCGATGTCTCGTTTAGTCCGGCCCATTATTGTCACGGGCCATGGGAAAAACGTGAACTAAAAAAGATGAACATGTGCTGCGGTGTAGGGCTGTGGTGAAGAATATAGGTGGAGAAACCTCACCTCCCCTGCCTGTGGTGTTTACATCGGCCTACAGGGACCCATCAGAGCTCGAGCTGAGGAACGGCTTCATTTCATGGAGCACGGCAACGTTAGCACCGAGGGACCGCATGACGCTAATGAGACTGGGAAGGTGGCGCTCATGCAAAGTATCGAGCTGCATTGGTTGACCCTCGAGCAGCCGACTGATAGCACGAAGCTCAGTTGAGTTTAACAAGAACGTATCCGTAGAGATTCATGCTCACCACTGAGATCCACATTCCTGTAATCTCCTCAAGGCAACTCAGTACAGAGATTTGGATTATTGTATGTAATTTCTAACTTCTTACTCAAATATTGGGATTCAATCTACACTAATTTTAGTTTGAATGCATCATATATTAACCTGTGTTCTGTTGCAACTCCTCAACAATGAGTTGTTCTATTTATTGACAAGGGACACACACACACACACACACACACACACACACACACACCCTGTTCATATATGTCAACACAAGATCAAGAACACGTGGTATTGGCCATTACAGCCGTGAACGTCCCTTGCTTAGTGCCTAATGATACAACAGCTGGATTAAGGCCAGATGTGCTGTATGAACTGGATACGGGTGAGTGTCAATCACAAGCAGAAGTGTAATTTCAGTCTCCTAATTCCTCACCTCACCCTTTAAACACGGACACATTATCCTTTGTCTGATTCCAATACTGTGTGCTACATAATAATTATAAACTGTATTTATATAGCACCGTTCAAAACACAATGGCTTTATAATAAAAACAGAAGACACATAAAAGAATATGAACTACATTCTAAAACACATAAAGACATAAATTCAAACAAACTAAAATGTCATAAAACACCAATATAAATCACAGGGAGGTTTGTTATGCTGATGCCAGAGAGCAAGGAGTTACACTGGACTAAGCCACTCGTTGTGAAGGCGTGGATAATGTTTGGGAGACAGAAATGGTCACGTCTTTGAGATATTTATGAGATGATGAAAGCAGGACTGAACCATTGATTTACATGTTTGTCTAAGCTGAGGTTGTGATCGAAATATGAGACCAAGGTTTCTGCTACACTGAGTTAATGAAAGGGTCAGATAATCCAGACTGTTTGGTACATACAGCAACGGTTCTGATTACAGCAGCACAATTCAATGCAACGTTTTCATTGTACTTGTGTTTACAGTATAGTGTCGCAGTAAAGACCAGCAGGGCCAAAAGGTCTTCATGTGTATACCATTCTGACGAAGATGACTGGCAGTCATTCAGCGTGAAGTCATTTAAAAGCTAAATGCCGATCAATAACAATTGAATGAGCGCCGGCGGAGGCAATGTTTGAGCTGGAAAGGACAGGTGGTGCAGTGACACACAGCGTACTGTATGATGACCTTCATCACCACTCACTCAATGAAGACTACACTGTCGACACTTAAGTGGTCCGGGGTCAAACTAAGCTTGCAAGCTGCATTGCAAAACAAGGAAAAAAAAGTATTCTCACACATGCAGCAGATCCTGAAAAACTGCAGAAGAAATCACAGTCTGTTTGAAGGGTAATGAGTCAGAAACGGAGAGCGTAGATGCTGCCACAGAGAGTCACTGGGGCTCCATAATTATTTTTCAACAAACTGTAAAAGAGCCGACAAAAAAAAAAAGGTCTCCTTTCATCTCTGTCAAACTGGAGGTTTTGTTCTGTAATTTCTCTCGAATGAGAAGTCAGCCAACAGCATCTAGACCGCCACGGCCGTCTGGCAAGCCTGCGCTTACTGGAGGATTGCAGGCAAATTAGTGTTTAAATATTGTATATTACATTTTGTCTTTTGTTTTCCTCAGTTAAAGATAGTAAAGCTTGGCTCGATGAGGAGATCTCGAAGGAATATAGTTCAACATTTTTGGGAAATATTCGCCTTCTTGGTGAAAAGCCAACACTGTAATGTTCTCACTGCACATCTCGCCGTTTTAGAAGCGAGCGTTTTGAAGTCATCGTGGTTTTAAACGATGTGACCGACCGTTGACTCTGTTCTGTCACGAAACCCACGAGAAGTGACGTGGAGGAAATGACGTAATGCTATGTGCAAGACAGGTTTTATTTATTTTTAGTTCAGAGTCAGAACCATTTATTGCCATGTTTGTTTTCACATTCAAGGAATTTGTCCTGGTGGAAGGTGCATATCTTTAACATTTAACAATACACATTTAACAGTAAACAGAGTGCAATAAATGGGAATGAATGAATGAATATTTACAATTGAACAGTAGAATATAAAATGAAGATAAGATAAAATGCAGTGTTGATGTTGTCGTTGCCACGCGTGTGGCACTATAAAGCCACCGTGGTTTCCACACGTCTTTCCACTGCAGCTTTCGTTTTGCCTCAGATCTGGGGCTTTTGTTTGGGAGCTCCAAAAAAGTATTTTTTAAGTCGTGTATTGTGAACTAGGCGTAAAAGACAAATGCGAATATTGACAGCGCTCTTATGGTGGCTAACATAAAGACCGGAAAAATGGGAACAGCGAGCCTGGCTCTGTCCAAAGGCAACGCAATCCACTTCCCAGCACCTCTAAGCGCCTCCGGCTGCTGGCAATGGGTTCATATTTAGCGGAAAGTCATGAGATGTGGCATGTGAATGTTATGTGACTGTTTCCTGGAAAGCTGCAACAGGACTGTGTCAGGATGATCTATGCTCAGTCTCCTTGGGGACCGAACAGAACCAAGCCTCGAGGAACACCTCAGTGGAGGAAGCACTAACAAGCCTTCGTCTGTGTTCCCATACGACTTTCATCTGGGGATTGAAGGGGATGCTGCATGCAAACAACACCATGTGCATGTATCTGTGTGTTAGAGGGGAAGAAAGAGTGTGTGTGTGTGTGTGTGTGTGTGTGTGTGTGTGTGTGTGTGTGTGTGTGTCAGCTGCAGCAAAGCAGATGGAAAGGGAGAGCTATTGTTGCTGGTGTGGTGCCTCGCGCCCAGAGAGCAGGACTGCAGTATAAAGGCTGATGATGATTGTGCCATTGATTTCTTGGCTCTACAACTTTGGTTTAAGCCTTTAACAAATGTCAGCACAGCACGTCAGTCCACAACGTTACCAAGCATCTTAAATTTCATGAAAAAAAGAGAAATAACATTCTCACATAAGATCCACCTTCAACCATTTCACATGATTTTCATTATCACGCTTAATCACTAAAAATGTAAAAACTATTTCCAAGGTCAAGAACGGGCTCTCACGCTCTACTTTTAAGCGAACGGTAACTAGAAACTGAAAAAAGGCCACGAAAACTGAGCTAACTCCAGTCGGGCTTCAATTGAAAGCTCTGGAAAAAGCTTGTGGCCCTCGAGTTGCGATTGTTTGTCAAACTATTATTTCCCATTTTAAGAATCGTTTCCAGCAGCAAGCAAACAGAACAATGAGTACTATCAGTATTTGAGTGTTGTTTTATCCAGGCTTCAGTAAAGAAAAGGCTCAGCTGGTGTTCTTCTGAAGTCCTCATTAACCCATGACCAGTTATTCAAATGTTGTCTCTTATTAGGTTTTCTGCCTTTCTTGGGCAAATTACAGCATTATTAAACCATGTATTTATACCACCATATGTCCACTTCGGTTTTGGGACAGACACATATGTTCTTGTAGGATTTGTGGAGTTGCTTAGCGACGCAACACCACTTCCCTTCTGTGCATTGGTCCTTTCAGGCCATCAAGAACAACAAGTCTGTATGTTGGTAGAAATGAGTCTGTATGTTTTTTTTTCTAGGTTTGTGTGTGAAAGAGAGAAAGGGAATGTGCAGAATGAGAGGAAGGGACTGCAGGACTGTAGAAAACTGAGAGCTTTTCTAAAGTAACGCAACGTGGAAGCTGTTAATAAATGTGCCAAGGACAGGTTGATATCTGCTACCTCAAAACAAATAATCAGCCGCTGCAGCTGTGAGTGGGTGTCTCAGTGCATGAACAAATGTGTCCATGCGGAATGGCGGAAAAATATTTGTAAAGAGCTTCGCAGGTGGGAAATATACCTGCGTAGAAAATGGGACCACCCACTACACAACTATAGCAATGCTGGAGGGGTCTGCTGTGCCGAATACAGTTCATACAAAACGCTGACCAGCAAGTATGGACTACCAATATAATCTGAGGTACGCATCACCGGATGTACAGTTAGATTGTCCACATTACCTGGAAGGAAACTCTGAAGCGGGTGGCGCTAAAGGCCATGACATCACAATAGATTATCCTCTGTACAGTGAACATTTTAAGACATTGCACACTCAGAGCTTTTCTCTCTCTTTTATTTTGAATAGCTAAACGGTCGCTTGCATTTTCCAGTTTGAAGCTCATGAAAATGAATGTCTAAAAGCACTATTTTTACAGTCAGACACAAACAGAGCGAGGAGTAAACTCAAAACAAAATATGAGCAGTGTGCAATTGGAGCTCAACGAGTTGAGTCTCGGGCTAAGCCTCCCTAAAGGCCAAAACATAGGGTTAGGAGCAAGTTTATAAGTCTCTTATTACCACAATACTATTTCCAGCCCCGTGGCCCCTGAAAACGTGTTCCCTGCTTGAACATCGTGGCTCTTCTTGGCAGCAACTTCAACTTTTCTGTCCTGCTGTGGCCGTCTCTCGAGTGCATCAATGAATGAGGAGAGGTGAGCTGTTGAGGTCGAGAAATATGCCGAACTACACGACCCACAATGTCGTCATTATAGAGACAATGGCGAAAGCGATATCCCCTGGTGAGCCATAGCTTTACAGATTGGCTCGTCGGGTGAGAAGTTAAGTTTAAGTATTGAGTGTCCATCATTTTAAGCTAATGCAGAAGGGGAGTCTTTTACTTTAGTAATAAAGTGTAAAAATACTCCGCTGCAGCGTGACACTTTTCTTTTGGTGCAAACCAAAATATGACCTTAAAAAACAATACGAAAGGTCAGCCCTAACTCTGTTATGGAAACTAGCATTTCTAAAAGCAGGCAGCACAGAGCTCTCCTCAGAGATGGAGCTGGTATAGACAAGCAGGTAGATAGCATGCTGCTCCCTCTCAGGGAGTTAAAAACACACAGAATACTGTTGTGCATCGCTAATGCGTCTTCCTAAACAAAACAACTTAAACCAAGATGGAGCAGTTTCACTTTGTGCATATAGTGAATTGGATGTACACAACACTGTAATACTAATAATAACAATATAACATCTGTGCTTCCTCCTTAGACATAAAAAGAGAAATGGAAAGAAGCCCAAACTTTACTGAGAATATATATATTTTTTTACGATTCAATTGTTATCTCTCTCCATCTTTGTTGAGAGTAAAAAAAATAAAACCCTAGGTACACAAATAAGACAAAATACTTTGGTACAGTATACTTTTACTGCGGGATGGCAATACGATACAGATTTGACCTTGACCTTAAATAAAGAATGAAAGACAGAGTCAGCCTTCATTACAAAAGCATGAAGGCTTTTTTAATGGAGGATTTGGCCACACCACTACCAGCCCCTGAGGTGTGTGTGTGTGTGTGTGTGTGTGTGTGTGTGTTTCATGCATGCCAATGTCCAAAACAACAGACTTATGCACACCTCCTAGCTTCTTTCGCTCACACACAGTGAGAGAACAGAGCCTGTGTGACCGTTTATGTAAATGCAGGTGAACAACATAATAGGAATCATCCGAGCAGCAGATCCCTGCAGTGCAGCCCAACTCTTAGTTTACTCCAAACAGTGTCAACATTATGAGTCAACATGGGCTTCTAGTTATGTTATGGTAGTGGGGGATACATTTCACAGTTGATATGCAGCCCGCATGATTAGACAAACACAAGTCCAATAGTGGAGAGTTATTCTTGTTTGTTGACAATGAGCTGGTGACTCTGGAGATCTCTCAAGGTGAGAGCAATCAGACACCAGAACAAATACCGAAACTCAATCTGGATGAACCTTCTCTTCGGGGCGACGCTGGTCTTTGAACCGACTTCAGGTTGGATACAGTTTGCACATACATGCCTTTAGTATAGGGGTATGGAATAAAGGTTGCGCTGAGATAATTATACTGTATAATGTGTGGGCTTAGGGACATATCATTTGAAGCTACAACTTTCATTTTTTTTTTATATAATATAATGACTTATCATTTACACAACTGTCTGATTAGGTCAGTTCTCTGGAGTGTGAGGGATTGTTCAGACATGGCTTTCTCTCTTCGGTTTGCTTTGACGCACACTTGACCTTTCAGTGACGTCACACGGAACAAAATAGAGCAATGTTGTTGTGGAATAAAGCCGAAATGGGCCTCAAAGCTTGATTGTACAGGTATATCATACATGTACATTTTAAAAAGACCTCCATAAAAAATACTTGTGCGCATAACAACTGGCAAACATTGATGTTACCTTGTGTTGATATTGGCTATCCTCATGCAGTATTGGTAGGCTGCGATATTGCGTCCAACCCCAGTGAGAAGGAACATAAATGAAATGATCTGCAGATCTAAACTTTACAGAGATCAGGTACATTGAAAGCTAGCAGACGAGGGTACCATGCAACATTACTCAATGAGAGCTTGTGTGTATGTTCAAGTACGCTGTGCACACAGTAGTTTGTCGAAATGTTGGCATTTTTATATCAGATTTTTAACTGATAAAATCTGTGCAACATGTGATTTTATTTCAACATGAAGATTTACAATAAATGCCCCCTAAATATTTGGACTGAGATGGAAATATAGAATCAGTCGTGTTGCTTCTAGATTTCTATATTTCCATCTCGACCCACATCATTTGTATATATTTGTATGTAGAAGCAGCACGATGTTGTACGATGCACCCTACGATGAATACAAACATTTGAATCTTTTAAGCCATTATATGCCAACAAATGGACACGGCATTGCATTATTGAGGATGATATTAAATAGCAAGCCAGGCAGGATATTATGTTTGACCTCACCTTCTCTGGTGCACATATTTGAAATGGAGCAAAAGGAAAGATTGCATTGCTCTCTGTTACATTGTCCCAGCTGGGTGCTTGAATGATGGCACACAACAATTTAATCTCAGCGCAAAAAGAGTGGATGGCATAAGAAGAAAAAAAAGAGAAAAGAAACCTGTAAGACATAATTTCATACACCTATAGGCTCTCCCCCTCCTCTATTGCATCCTCATTATCATCCTCTCATCACTTAGACAAGGACTTGGCATGAGCTGTGCCCCCAGCATGCCTCAGCACCACGTCGGGACAGATTTATTAAATCTCCCCCATCTTTGGCTCCCTAACACATCTCATTTTCCCATCCCGTCGACCTATATGTGTTGCAAAGAGAGATATAAGAAGCCTCCAATGAATGATTGTCCCAGCTGGATAGATCTTGCCTCGTTTAAAAGGTACGCTATGTTAACAACTCCATACTCTGCTTGGTGTTTATTTGAATTTAAATTAGTCATGGCAGCTAATTAAGGCAGCATGTCAATGTAATATTTCTTCTTTTTTTTCACCCCCATTCTCCTCTCAGAGTTGCATTTTGATATCACGGTGCAGCATTGGCCGAGTTAGTTATTTTCATATTCTGCCCGTGAGCCCTGATGCCCCGGGGATCTCACAGATTATGCAGAAAAGAAATGTGCAGAAAAGGAAGCATTTTTAGAATTGGAGGGAAAATCTACATTTATTTCTCCCCACCTGAGTGCCTTTTCTCCTTCTTACACATGCATATGTGGCGTGTGCGCTTGTATGTGCTGGTATTACCATATATACTGCATGCAAAGCAACCCTGTGTGCTTGTGATTTGTGTGCATGGTTATCCTTGTGTGTCCGTGTGTGTGTGTGTGCGCGCTTGCAAGGTGATGCAAGCATTTTATTCAATGATTCCTCACACACACACACACACACACTTGCTTCTGATAGCCCTTCAATGTGAAAACTACTGATAAAACATTTCCCACGTGGCCTTAAGTGTCCTTTAGTCTGCCCCAGTGCTTCAGTACATATGTTCCTCTATTCACTGCTACAGCGATAAAATGGAGACACCATACATAAAGATGTTCATATGTTTAATAATTACCCTCCTTATTTGAAGTTTTCCGGACTAAATATTCCTCTGCTTTAAATTGAGCAGCTAATGACTATGCAGTGAAAGCCGGTGACATATGTGAGTGTGTGTGACTGTCACGAGGGAGGGAAGAAGAGTCACTCCACAGAGTAGTGTAATTAGCAAGACCGCTTTACATTTTGGCTCGCACGCAGTCATATGCACACAAAGGTTATTTAATTACTGTCTGGCGTTTTTGTGTCACGCCACTTGCAATATGGAGATCATTAATTTAGAATTCCCCTGAAGGAGTCCCGGCGCTAATGCACACAAAATGCTGTTTTTGAGACTTTTGTAATCCACTACATGACAAACCCCAACCTTTAAGCAAACCTCGCCCCAAAAAAAAAAAGATCTTATGTGGGGGCCAGATCTTTATCCCCAAAAAGGGAGGGAAAGTCCCCATGATGTGAAAAGATGAATGTCCACACAACATGACTATTAATAGCACGCGCAAACCCACACAGTATAACTGTATGAGATAGTTGGTCTTTCAGGTCAGGTGCAGATAAAAATCAGTCACGGGGGATATAGTGTCAGGGAGAGGTGGCTTTCTCTGGGTAAGTATGAGAATTGGGACAGGGCGATAGGGAGGGCTCTGGGGTGGTAAAATGTTATTATCATGATAGCGGGCTAAACGGTTTTCTGCTGGGACAGCAAAGAGAAACTCTATCCAATGGGAATGGATGAATAAGCCATGATGCCAGGCAGCGGAGGCACTGGTCTGAGATAATGCAGCCTAGCTATGGTAAACCTCTGATGCACACACACACACACACACACACACACACACACACACACACACACACACACACACACACACACGTGTGCACGCCAACACACTCTCACACACATTCAAATTCATATCAAAATCAAATCTCAAACTGTGCTGTAGAACTGGGTCATAGAGTGCTTCTCCTACTGAGTGTATGAAGTTTTAGAGATAACAAGAAGAGCAAAAGGGGAACTACAGCGTGAGACTGAGAGGGCAAAAGACTGAACGCAAGGCTTTCAGCAGGGCTGAAATAGAAATATGAAAACGGGAAAGTGTGTCAGTAATTTGGCACACACATGCTTAGACTTCATATTCGTTTTGTGTCACTAAATACACTTCTGTACCTCGTATGCACGTTTTAATATTACCCATTGTTTCATTTAGACAACACTATATTTTGTGGTTGGGTGATGGAGGCTCACCTCCCTTTTTGGAGATAATAATCTTCCCTCCCATGTGTATACATAGCATGCATTATTGAGAGACCTCTGCAGCGCTGACATCCTTCCAGCTCCTGTAGCACAGCGGTTGTGTTGCTCGTCCCTGTAGTCCCCGTTTTAACCGTGCTGGATTTAGAAATGTGCGTGCCTGCAAAGCAAGCCAAACTCTACACCAGAGGTAGAAGCAGGTACAACTTTTATCAGGTAAAAAAATAAAAAAATAAAATGTCTACAGATCTTATGGAGCGGCAGGATAAAACTTGCAAATGTATGTTAATTTATTTCTCGCTCAAGAGATCAAGATAAAACGCAACACAATCAAGAACAAATGACAATTAATAAATAAACCAAAGAAACAGCAGATCATTTAACCCGCATTGCTGCCATTAGCTTTAACACTTAAATACTAACCCTGCAGTAAATGCCACAGATTATGTACTGCATGCATCTGTATTTGCAACCAGCAGACAATTAAGAACCCAATTATGATCGTGATTAGTTATCGCATTGCAAATAAACACTTCTGACTTATTCTGGCTTTGTGCTGCATCACTCAGCCCCGATGTGGGAGCACTTCTGAGGTACAGTAGCTCCTTCATTCCGTGTGAATAACGGCCACGAAGGAATCAGGCAAGGACTCCGTGTCCATATAACACAAGCAGAGAGATTTACTACGAGCTCCGAGCAGGTACCAGGGCAAAGGCAGCATGCTGCAGTGTGTGACGGCATATCTGGTGTGGAGGAGTGGTTGACTGTGATGACAGATAAAAAGAGCTAAAGGCAATATAGGACTCTGGATAAAGCAGCATGGTTCATTAAAACAAAAATCCTAGGTAAGATGATTATCACAACCGTAAAAATATCTGTTTCTCTCAGTTCTTTAGGGCATTTTTTGCAGGTAAATCCTCATTTTCTCGTGTGTTTTCCAACAAATGTCCAGCCAAACATTTAACGCTCTGCTCCATGCATGCATACAGTCTTTTTACAATAAACTGGACAGGAAACACCTTTGTTTGGTTCAAGCAACAAAACTAATTTGTTAGGTTGAGGAAAAGAACGTGGTTCCATCTTAACGAAGATGACTGCAGCCTTTAAATATGATTTAGTGATTGTGCAGGTGGATTACATAAGTATCATGAAGCAAACGCGTCTGCTTACCAAACAAATATCCAAATAATTCCCTTTAAGTCTGCTTTTTGATCAATAAAAAGGTCAAGGTGTGTGTGTGTGTCTGCGCTGCATCTGAGTGTTCTTTTCGGTTGTGTGAGAGCTGCAGGAAGGTAAGATCCCCTCATCCTCTCTTCAAGGGCTTACGCTGCCTCTAAAAGACAGATCCTCACAAGGACTGAGTCCATGTATCCGACACTCGCGCTCATTCAAAGTGACACTGCCGGGCACCTCAAAAAAAGAAATGACCCAAATCAAACCGGTCGTGCCTTACGGGAAACAAAAACAATGCGTGACTAGCATCATAACCAGTTACACAAGATAGGGAGCGTCAGATCTGAGAGAGGAGCTGAAAAGCAGAAAGAATTCAAGGGAAAAAGGAATGAGCTTTGAGGTGGCAAAATAAACTTTACTGAGGGGTCAAAGTAAAAGCAAAAGTCACACACACACACTGCCGCTGGTCAAATACCAATTTCCTCTCTACATATGCCCAGCACCAACGTTAATCTAGAGCGTATGGAGAGAAGTTGTCATATTGGTTTTGAGATTCACAGAGGGGAATCAATCCCTGCCTCTCGGAGATAAAAGCAGTCCCTTATTCCCTCTGCTGAGCCAAGTAAACTCAAATTAACGGACTTTTTGCAACAATTTACCGGGTGGGGATTAAAACACATGTCGTCAAACGAAGCATCCGTTTCTTAACGGGCCGGAAAATAATTGCAACCCTGTCCACGTCTGCGGTGCGGCGTCGGCGCTGCTTGGCCAGCGGAACTAATTTGAACTGTGAATCACGGGCTCGTCCACAGGTCACACAGCCCCCCTCAGGAAGAGCTGCTCATCTTTGAAATGTTTCCTCAGTGGATATGCAACAACAGGTAAAGAGCATATCAAATCCAAAAATGTGTCCTCTGTGTGTCCGTATGTCCAGAGCTTGCATCGCTGAGCAGTGTGCAACAACACCAAACCCGGGAGCAATAACTTTAACCCCCAAATAACTTTGGTCCTGTAGATACGATTTTAAAATTCAGCACCTGTCATTATTTAGCAGCTCAATTCAATTCAGTTTATTTTGTATAGCCCAAAATTACAAACACAGATTTGCCTCGGAGGGCTTTACAATCTGTATTCATACGACATCCCTGTCCCGGGACCTCACATGGGTTCAGGAGAAACTCCGCCCAAAACAAATGGGAAAACTTAGGAAAAAATACCTTCAGGAAAGGAACTGATGAGGATCCCTCTCCCCGGATGGACAGAAGTAATAAATGTCATGTGTACATTCAATTAATATGACAAATTATTCATATGGTTTATTCATATGGCACCGGTTTATTGGAGTCTCTAAATGTGCCCTGCCATAAACCGGCGACCTGCCCAGGGTTAACCCTGCGTCGCCCAATGTCAGCTGGGATCGGCTCCAGCACCTCCATGACTCTAAATATGGTAAGTGGTTTGGTTAATGGTGTTGAATAATCTGTTGACGGTAAACAGTACTACAACAAGCTTTTATTATGTATTTACTTTACTTAGAAACAGACTGTTCTTCCTTGTTTCAGTTGAATAATTCAAAGGCCTGAAGAGGTCAAATTAACCATTTATTCAGAAGATGTCTGGAAAAATCTATGATTTGAGTGGCAGAAATATGTTGTTTTTTCCTGCTTTCTTAGCTTCTTAATAATTTTGCAACTCTTCTGATTTATCCTCAGACCCCGTTTGGGCATCCTGACTGATACTTCGAGATTCACTGTTGCTGAACATGTAGCCTTTAGTACGTGTAGGCGGAGAAAGCAACACTAGTAGTGACAGCAACCTCTGAATACTAAAGCACACCGTTGACATTTTTAAAAACTGATTTCGGTTTCCCCGGTGTTTAACAGCATCATGGCAGAATTCCAAGTACCATGGGAGGACTTCCTGTTATCCTCAGGAATAATTTAAACACTACCGAACAACAAAATGAGTGCGACTGCAAGGGAGTAAAATGACATGTCCGCTGTTCAACACGGAGACCAACACCTGCATGGAAGTGTGCAAGCCAACAAACAAATGTGCAAACACACAGGGGTGCAATGTGTGTGGGGGGGGCTGTTATTTCTTTTCTTACGGCAGCTCATATAGTCAATCATGCAAGATACAATTATACGTAGTGACATGGGATCACCTACAGGAAATGAAAAGCAGAACAAAAGAGAGTAGGAAAGAAAAGAGAAGATTGCGAAAGGGGAGTATTTCCACAAATAGGAGTGTGAGGAGTTATAGAGGCCATTTATTTTTCTGCAGCCTGTATGCATACATACCAGATAATGAAATGCATGTAGACGCTGTGTTGTTCAGTAAAACTACTTACTGAATCAGGCTTCAGTGAATGAATCAGGTCGGGGGTGTATTTCCACTATTTAGCCAAGCTCCAGTACGAGGTCAGCAAAGTCTGGACCTCTGTAGTTATTTTCTTTAAAAAAAAATCACAGTCCTTCTGCCTCTCAGTGACGTGAATGTCACGTCACTGAGCTGTCAATAAGACAGCTATCTATGCGGGACAGACTATCCACTGCAGGGATTTTACACACTAAAGAATATGAATGAAAACTAAAATTGTGATTCACGCACAGTATGAGAAGATAATGTTGAAGACGACCGAGGCTCTGTTCTGCCATTCCTTCACGATCTGGTTAACATGGTTGAGGTTAAAAGGACTCGTGATGCTTAATATCGGAGAAAGGCGGGCCAGACTTTCCTGAATCCGGCCACCTGCCACATCCTTGGATCTCCCGAGCGTTGCGACAGCTGCCATGCGGTGCCCTTCACAAGTGACCACGAGTGTCAGCAGCATACGGTGCAGTCCTATTTGAGGTTTTAGTTGGTTTATTTATTTTACTGTTGAAAGGTGCTCGTGGAAAAGTTATAACTCAAGAGCACAAATAACACTGATGAATGTGAAGGATAAATAAATATTCCAGTAAGCTGTGATATGAAGTGGACTCGAACGTGTGCGAGGCGTCATTATACCTCCAGTGATGCCTCTCACGTTCCAACCATCACATTCCTGCCTAAGCCTACGGCACAAGAGGCCAGAGCTATGTCCCAATTCTCTAAAGCTGCGAGCACTTAAAATACAATTATCAAATTAAAACATTTTTAACCAATGCACGAAATGCACTTGGCATCATTTCGAGTCAAGCTCCTCCCCCCAAAACCCAGCCTGTAAAATAACTAAAGCTACCAGCAGCACACCATTTCACGCTTGTCAAGCCTCGGTCGCCATTTATTTATAGACACAAATCATACGTATTAGCAATCATGTCAAGCACTTCATAAGAAGGACACACCATTAATCATGTTCAGGAGCACAGCTTATCTGCTGCTTGTATCAATGTGTCCTCCAAAAGGCAAACAGCTAATCTTCGTTGTGGCAAAATCACTAATTATATCTGTAGTGTTCTGTTTTTAAGGTCGGTAGTGCTCTTATGCAAGAAGATAAGAAGGGATAGTAAGAGCGTTAAGAAATAAAGCTCTTGGTATCTCTTCTTTTTCTTCTGGCTTTCATACTGTAGCTTGATTGACTTAAAGCAGAGGGCACATCCATGACCTTTATACAGAACATGTACAGGCAGACAAATCATTCGAGAGAAATGTATTCTTGATTCATGAATCAACACACATGCACAGTATTCCTCTTCATTGCATTCATTTCACTCCGTCTGAGAAATTGCACTTATTCCCACCCACATTTACGACAGCAGCATCAGATCAGAGTGCTGTATTCCCGCACGCCAACACAACATCTCTGAGACAAACAACCCTGGCAGCGACTGCAACATTCCTGAAACTGCTGTTGCAACATCTGCGGGCAGGTTTCTTTTCCCAACTCATCTTAGTTTGATTTTTAAGTTGGTCTGAAGAAGCATAATCTTTGGACTCTGAAGTCTGAATTTCACTTAGCCTGGAGGAACACAGAGGGCGATGAACAGAGTATGACAGAAATACACACTCACCTGAGACTCAAGGTCAGTCGTTCATCTTTAGCCCGAAGCAGATTGCCTACTGAAAATGTGGCACTGCCCAGGAAGCTGCTCTGTAGAGAGAATACAAAAAAACATAGGTGGTTAACATTGGGCAAAGTGTTTCTGCAGCAAGTAAACTGGGTGAAAGATAAAACAATAAAAAAAGAAACCGCTTAGAAAAAGCTAAGGGTGAATTTAGACCTGTGATCTAGAAGCAACAATGTGAGATACCATATATAGATCTAGATCACAGGTCCCCGTGCAAGGCACAGGGACTTACAATCTACTCCTTTACTGTCTCCCGTTCACCCTCTTTCTCGCTGCTCTGACAACATGTGTTTGCTGCAGGCATGATGTGAACAGGGGGTGTCAGCACACGAGAACTGGGTCACGGAGATAGAGGTAGGAACGAGCCCATCAATAAAGAAGAGAGATGATCTACATTTGTATAAATCACACACACAACACACACACACTGCAATGCCCAGATGTATGCACATCCACACACACACATCCACACACACACACACACACACACACACACACACACACACACACACACACACACACACACACACACACAGTCCTGCACCTGCAAGTAACACCATTAACAAGCTAGCTTCTACTGCAGGAGGGGAGGACTCAGAAGAGCCAAGGACACAAGCTGCTATACGGACACAGAGTTGGTAATTAACAACAGGTACAAAGGTAATTCCACATGTTTCATCACACCCTGAGTTTAAGTATCAGGAGAGGAATTGGATTGATGCATCTCAACAGTGAAACACTGTCAAAAGCATCATAAAAGATATGCAACAGTATCATAAAGCTGACAGAGATGTAGCACCTCAAAACCCAGCAAGGCTCACATGAATGTTGATTTATGTCACGAACAGCTGACTGCTTTCTTAATTTATGAGATATGTTTTATGAGATATTGTTTCTAGGGGAAAATATTATGCAAGGTTGTTTTGACTGGTGAACACGCTCTTTTTATTCACAATTCTTCTGTCTTTTCTTCCATTGTTTAGCTTCACTTTCAGCTCTAATCTCCTCCCACTGCACCGCTCTTTCTCTCCCTTTTTTTTCTGTCTCCTGTATCAGATAAAAAAAGGGCATCCTGTCTACTGACCTTTTCTCTCAATCATTTCCTCCCTGAGCATTTGCCTGCTACCCAAATCCCCCATATGCTTAAAGCAAAACACAGCCCGGGACCTATTCGGCTGCCCTGGCTCACTCACGAGAAGGCAAACACAGCGACTCACGCATGCATGCACACACAGAAAGAGGAAGAGACCAAAACACAAGGTCAGTCAACAGAGCCATGACAAAAAAATAAAAAATACAGAATATTGAAACAGTGAAAGGTTAAAAAAAAAAAGCGTCTGAAAGAAAAACACAGCCTTAAGCATCATATTCAGTTTTCGGTGTATGCATCATACCACCATGTCTACCTTATTGACTTAAACAGAGCTACGATCCCCAGCAGGCATCACTTGACATGCCCAACATCATATCCCTCAGCGGTGACATATCGCAGCCGATCCTAGTTTGCCCCGATAACCCAGAGCGCCCGGCACAAAAGGCCATTACACCCGGCGGAGGAGCGTTACATCTCCACGTAGTCATTACTTGCGAGCCGGTACAGACCGTCTGATAAAAATGGTCTTGGAAATCCATTCCTTAGCATCTTTTTATGGCCCCTCACGATGAAGGCTTTAAAAGTAATGAAGCTCTGGAGACCGTCCTCTTACGCAAGATCAAAGTGGCTGTACCACAGAAAATGAGAGAAAGATATGGGCGAGAGGAGGAGTGGAGTGAGAAAAGAAGACAAATGATGCTCTTCCAGGATCATGGAGGATTGATTATGATGGTCTCGCTCTGTTCCCTTCTAACATGCTCTGGCTCTCTCTCTCTTTCTATCAATCTTCTTCGCCCGCTCTTGCTCATTCATATGACTGCTTGTATTAGCCATGCCAGTTGCGGGCTAAAAGAGAAACTTTTGATCTATGATCTCTTTCACTAGCTTTAATAAAAAAATAAAAAAATAAAAAAAAAGAGGAGACGGCGAGACATTTTACACGAGCTCACACATAAATATGCCGAGCTAACCACGCACACACAAGTGCTGCTGAGAACACATGCGCGCACATGAGAGATCAATCACAGACAAATAAAAAAAAAAAGACACTTGAGCAGGAACACGCGGGTCTGACATCGTACGTCTACAGGCAATCCCAAGCACTTGTCAGTGGACCTCTGAAGGCCCCAGTGTCTGTCCATCACCCGGCAGAGGTAAACGGTCCAGCTGAAGCCGCGGAGCTATTGATTTTCTCCATGCCCAGGGTGACAGAGGGACACACACTCACATAGACACATACTAACTCTCCCTCATTCCCTCTCCGTCTCTCAGTCTCGCGGACTGCAGAGAATACCTGGAGGAGAGGGCATTCATTCACATGTTACGCCAAACAAGTGACATTTTGTATAAATGGGTGACAGTTTTGGCACTGGCTGAATAATACACATCTGGCAAACATTTATGAATATGAACGGATTTATACCGTGGAGGTCAGTAGTGTCTACATGAATGCGTTGCTCCTCCACTACAATTAGAGCTTTACAAATTGACCTAATTAAGTCATTGGCGATATCGTGACACGCCATTTACACTTACATGCAAATGTGTGCACTCAGGCACAAATTATGTTCGCAGTAAGTTAAAATTGACACGGAGTGAAATCACACACACCCACACACCACATATAGAATACAACACAGACGTGCACACAGACCAGGAACTCCACTTACGGTTATGCTGCACACAATCCTAGCAGCAGCACGCGAGTAAGACAGTCAGAGAGGAGCTACCGAAATGAGGAGAGGCCGACAGGAGAGAGAAATACAAATAAAAGTGAGGAAAAGAGATGTTTTTTTGTTCGTTCTTCCTCTTAATGAGCTTGCTTCTTCCTACATATCTTCCTCCAGTCGTCAGTTAGAGTAACTCCATGTGTTGAATTCACTCTTGAAAGAGCGGCAGGAACACTGGCTGATACGTACACTGTGAACACGCAAACACAACAAACACACACACACACCCACACACAGTTGGACCCACATACTGCAGCCTCCGCTGTGACTGAGAACTGGCTACATGGAGCTACTGGCGTAGCCACTGTTGCTGCTGTGGTTGGCTTGACAGAAAACGAGACCAGAAAGAGAGAGAGAGCAAGAGAGAGAGAGAGAGAGGAGGAGGAGGTAACTACGAGAGGGGAGGGAGTCGAGAAATACAAGCAGTCGAGATGAAGGAGGGTGGAACAACACAGAAGAGGAAGAGACAGACAGAAAGGAAGGAAGACTGACAATTAACGGGCCGAGAACCAAGATAGCCACACAGAAAAAGGAAGGGAGATACAGAAGAATATAAAGAAAGAGAGAGACAGACAGACAGAGAGAGAGACAGACAGAGTTGTGTGTCACACCTCAGTTGCAGCCTGTGACTCAGACAGCCAACAGGAAAAGAAGCACTTGGTACGGCCACTTGAATTAACATGGACTCCGACCACGGGTGACCACCGCAAGGTATAGCGGTGCGCCTACAAAACTGATAAACACTTCAAAACACACACCGACATACTTGAGAATCACACAAGAGGCTTGTTGAAACGCACTACACATTTTGATACAAGCAGCTGCGAGAGAGAGAGAGAGAGAGAGAGAGAGAGAGAGAGAGAGAGAGAGAGAGAGAGAGAGAGAGAGAGAGAGAGAGAGAGAGAGAGAACCCATCCATTTTGAGACATTGAGACAATGACGGACAAACCCACACCGCTGACACCAAGCTTAGGTTTTAACTATCTGGGCTCGAACCTCGGATTAAGCAGGGTTTAATTTACCCATGCTGACACAGGGGGATGAGTAATGCTGGCAGAACAAAGCACACGCTCCAACACTGGCCCTTATCACCACAGGCAGGTACACAAACAAACACAATGAGAAACGCACACACTTCACACCGAAGCGACGCGTGCACGCGCACCCAGAAGCGAACATTCGTGAGCGACACACAAACTGTAATGTAGAAAAAAAAAAAAAACTGATCGCTGGAGGTCATGGTGATGAGTAATCGACCGTTCCTAATAAAGGAGGCGGGGTGTGGAGTCAGGGAGTGTGGGTGGAAACATGTTACCGTGAAGACAGATGACCTGGAGCCGAGTGGAAGAAGCCACAATCAGATAACTGGTGAACTCCAGAAGATTACCCACAAGGCCTCTGGGGCGGAATGATCACTCAGTAATGATGTGCGTCTCGTCCCTGCTGTTGCAAAATCCACTTTAGTCGGTTGCTGCTTGTTTTTGTTGTCCGTGATTACTAAATTCTGGGTGCATTCCTACTGTAAAATCTACAATTTGAATGTATTTGGGCAACTGTGGGTCAGTGGTTAGCAGGTCTGTCTTTCAATCAGAGGATCGGTGGTTCGATCCCCGGCTCCGCTAGTCCATGTCAATGTGTTGTTGAGCAAGACACTTAATCCTAATTGCTCACCGTTGTAATGTAATGTAATTTTAACCTTATAGGGAGAGAAAAATAAGGTTGAATAACAACACGGACAATCCTAGATCAAAGCTTGTTCAAAAATAATGAATCAAGCGCACCCAAAATTTGGCATTTATTTAATGCCCTACTTTGAAGTTCAAAATGTCACGTCAGACACATTTTAGAGCGTTCAAACTGTGAGTTCCTGGAAAGCGCACAGCGTGGGATTGGTCTCATATTAAAACACAGGAAGCACAAGCTACCGACCGCGGGGGAAATGTGTGAGGCTCCTGGCCGTAAAAAAGGAAAGCCTAAGTCCGTCTTAATTCCCACCTTTTAGCATGTTTCACCCAGAACTCACAGCTGGTTGAACACCATCGTCACGGCTCATGCCTCTCACGTCATTTAAGGGCCTTATTTCAATGTGTAGGCGGCGGATGTGCTGGTCCGTGTAAAGATCATAGAACAAATGCTGCTGGCAGCTGAGGGTCTTTGCACAGGCGGCATCGAGGGATCTGAGACAAGCCGTCACCCCCAAACCGGCACAGACAAAAGCAGGCGGCCGTGTTCTCCCAGGATGAGCTGATGTTCTCATTCTCAGCTGTCCACCCTCAACATTGTCCTCTCGCTCTTCCCTGACTTATTCGTTTCATGGTTCTCTACCTTGAAGTCATTCCCCTGCTCTTGATCGGTTTAAAAATAGAGGACGTCTGCAGACGGACCTGAGTTCACACACTTTTGCCCTCCCCCATCTATTTCTCCAATGCATTACCAATAGATGACACGGAGGAGGCAACAGCTTTGATATTGTTTCTCTCAAAAGGTTTTTACGTATTGCCGTGAATATATGAGACTGTCTATATTCTTTCGATCTGTTGTTTTTATTGCGTACTTTCACACACAGCGTGTACATTACCGGGAAAAAAGATCGTTTTTCCTGTTTTCACATCGCGAATAATGGCATCAACTAATCAAGTTAAGTGGACACTTTTCAACAATCACTACGTGTACAGCAACGCGTTGCCTCCGAATGTCACAACCAAAACGGCAAACTGTTTTACTCCTTTCAACCACGACAAAGGCGGCACATATCAGATCCACTTCTTTCTGTTCTTACACTTCACAATAAAAGACATATACACAAAATAACTGTTCACCAGAGGGAACTCAAATTCCCTCTGAGCGCTTTACTCAAAGGAAACTCACGGAAATAGCTTACAGTCACTGCTGTACAGCAGCTCCTCAGACAGACGCCGCTCCGGGTCGTAGGAAAGCATTTTAACATCGGGGTTTTCTTATATCTGGGTTAGGAAGGGATTTATTGTTGTTCTAGTCGGACCTGTGTAGGGGGAAGTTACTCGCGCTGGTCCAACATGCTCTAAGTCAGTGGTTCTCAAATGGGGGTACGTGGAGGCCCTCCAGGGGTTACGTGAGATTTTATTTAAATATATTTAAAATTTGCATCCATTAAAAAAATCCGTTAAAAATAGAAATGTAATAAATATTCAATAAAATAAAAGTGTAAGTTCACAAACTGAATTGTATATATTCTATATAAATTAAACCCTGATGGCAAAGTGTAGTGTATTACATCGTTTTTTAAACCCAAAATGTTTTGAGCTGGTTAGGTTGTACTAAACTATTTCACAGGGGGTTGAGAGCCTCTGCTCTAAGTAATGAGAGGCAGACTTATCTGAGTCTAATAACACTGATTTGTGCTTGGATACAAAATACTTTGATGTGTTCTTCTGGTATTGTTGGTGCCATTACATGCCTTATTAATCGTTTGTACTATTTCTGTCTGCTTTATGAATAACTTGTGAAATGTATCAAAGGACCCAAACGTACCTACTGTAAAACAAAAGGCGGGACTTGTGCAAACATGAAACTGAAGCGGGGGAGATGAATGCCTTCTGGGTCTGGTTTGATATGAAGAAAGCTAAACTTTAATCTTCTTCAAGTCTCGAAAGCTAACTGAGGGTAAAACCGTGGACGTGGGCTCTTAATTGGCGTAGCTTTCCATGACTTAACTTCATAATTTAGGGATAATTCTTATCTTCCTTTGGAGTCAGACAAGTGTAAATTACCATGAAAACACATGGAGGGTTTTAGAAAAATCCATATCGAAAGTAAATTATGAAGTGAACTGTGAAGAATAACAACAATATTTTTTTTTTGCAAAAATCTGCAGTATAACCAAACAGGACATTTTCCGGGACTGTGGATGTTTAATCAGATAATGTCACACTTGTCGTACACAAACAAATCAACACTGAACTGAATGAGTGTCCTTGAGCAAGACACGTAACCACAAGTTGCTCCTCGCCTTGTATGGCAGCTCCGCCCCTTTTGCTGTGTGAATGCATGTGTGAAGGATGAAGGAGGTATATAATCAATCTATATAAATGCAGTCTATTTATCATATATGCAGCTTTCTGTCAGTGCTGACAGAGTCATTAAATATGATTAGTGTGCTTATAAGACATGTTCTATAATGTGTTATCTGCTGTTCCTCAAAAACACATTCCTCAAAAACACAGTGACACATTTCCTGTGCTAAAACCAAGAAGATCATTTTGCACCTGACTCGGACTTTAATAGGACTCAAAAGAGGCTGAAGTGAAATGTAAATACTCACTGAAAGCTGACTGCTGACAGGCGGGGAAAACCTTCCTTCTCCTTCAGTTATTGTACGCACAAAGATATCTATAGAGCCAAGTAGTGTCCTGAAAATGTGAATATTCCTCTTTTTCACACAGCTTAAGGTTCCCAAGTATCTTTGGTTCTTTTGCATAGAAAGAGAGCCGAGAATAACACTGCAATACAGGCTAAGTGTTCATACCTGCTCCCAGATACATTCTTCAGCTTGTCAATGCTTGCCCTGAAACAAAAAGCCCTTCCTACCACTCTATTAGTTTTCTCCCCCCCCCCCCCCCCCCCCCCCTCCACCTCTCTTCCAGCTCTTGCTTATTGAATCACGATTTGGCTGCGTCCTTTCAGAGCCTGGCCAACTACCAGGGAACCAAGGTTTTCTGACAGAAGCGTCTTATTACAACACAGGGCAGCAAGGATGATGAAAATGTGCTTGAGTAAGTAGATAGACAATCAGATCTCCCATGCCCATGTTTATTTATCCTGCAGACAAAGCTGCAGGTGGGAGAAAAATAAACTTAACTTGTGGCAAATGCAGCCTGGCCCTGGTACACTGGAAGCACACTGCCGATGCCTCCCCCCCACACTCTCTGCTTTGGTCCATAAACTTTAATGGCTAACCCCACCGCAGACCAGGTGATAAAAAAAATCAAGGCTCCTTCCCTCAGAGTCTGTAAACATGACTTGGTAGCAGGTCCAGGGTCTGCACAGCCCCATTCAAATCCCTTATATTGACTTGACGACTATATTTAAATTGCAGCACGGCAAACTTGAAGCTGTTTTGATAGAGTTGCATTTTAACAAACCCTTTTTTGTCCCCCTCAGCAGACGAGGCCGATCCATATGATAACGCGCTAACAATATGGGAGTGTGTATTATCAGCTACTGACTGCGAGCTGCTATCAGCTCGACCTGGGCTGTGGTTAGCAGCTTCCCCTTCTCTGACTCCGTGTCGAGTTGAGAGAAATTATGCACATTATCATCTTTATCAACCACAAAACATGTTGCTAAACTCAACATCCTGTTTGTCACATCATCTCTGTTATCTTAGTTGTGAGGGGGGGGGGGGGGGGGGGGGGAGAAGAAGCATTTCTCAAACAAAGACTCGCTGAATGAAGCCTGTCATTTTGGGCACAGCAGACAACACAGTGTTTTTGGGGGCAAGTTCCCTTACATACCGGTGGACGGATTGGAATGTGCAGTTTGCAATTCCCTGCTCTTATGTAACAGCAAGAAGCTGCTAGCTCACCCCCAGGCCTGCAAGGCTACAGGCTACGCTGGGTCTCTCTCACTCTGTACTTTGCTTCCTTCCTTCCTCCCTATCTCGCACACACACACATACGCGCACACAGACACACACACAGTAATAGTACTATAATATGCTAGCTCATGCCTGAAGTGTTTGATAGCGCTCTTCTTCAGAGAGCAGGACTATAGGGGCTGTGAAAGTAAACAGCTCGGATCAAACCAACTCTTAGCTCCCTTTGAAGAGTGGGAGACAATTACGAAGATCAATGGTGCAGCCCAGAGGTGGTTAACAGCCTCGACAGGCAGACAGACAGGGATTGATGCCCCGTAATATCGAGGGAGTGTGCTCCTCGGTGACTTCACTGTGCCGCCGAATCCGAGGTGCGCAGCATCCCTGCTGAACGTACATGTCGAAACACAGCGAGCTCTGCCCGAGGACACACAAACTGTACCTGGGTGCACTTATCCCTCGGCATGTGAGACTCAAACACCGCAGTGTGGATTTTAATGCAATACATTTCGTTGCAGCAGATGGGGGTCAAAGCTCTGCGTGGGTGGACAGTTCTTCCTGCAACGTTTTCTCCGACAGACTGATAGCGCCAACTATCTCTATAGATAGAAACTACATTTCATTAGTAGAAAATAACGGTTCTTATGCGCAAGTCTTATTCTGTGTGAAAATTGCATGTTTACTTTAATTTGCACAGCGATAAAGACAGCAACAACAGAGTGAAACAGCACACTAGCACGAGTCATCCGTGAGTGTCTGTGCGTGTCACTCATGGTGCAAGAGGTGAGCCTCAAACTGCAGCTTAAAAGCTCTGGCAGTGCACTCGCTCCTAATGTGTAGGAGTTTCTGAACCAGCGCTCCTGCACCTTCCTTTCCCGTGGGATAACACACAGCTAAGTCCGTACAAAACAGAGGCCGCAATTTCAGACTGCTTGCACACACCTTGACTTGGTAAACAACAAGATGCAGGAAACAGTGGGTGATGTGTTACAGCCGGGAGCAATTTCTGTTCCTCAGCACACCGCAGCCATATTAGTTGCCTAAATGACATATTTGCCAGTTGATGTAGAACAACATCAACAAAATATCCTTTTGAACTAAATATGCTGCATTTGTGAAAGTAGAATTTGTCCTTGGTGGCAATGATGGCAGATGAATAGATTCAGTGGTGTTGTGTACACTCATGAATAGCACATAAGATTCTTCAAAAAAAAAAGAGATAAGATCAAAACAAATACATTTGTATTTCCTGGGGAGGGAAATAAATTCCTCTTTGAGATGTTTAAAGGAGTCCCACCCTCTTTGGGTGTACAGGGGGTTAAGAAAGAGGGGGGGGGTAAACAATGTTGTCTGATTTCTGATTATCATATAATTCCATCTGCGCTAGCAGAACAACAAAGCAGCGACAAGAACACTTCTGCCCCACACTCATTTACTTTTCTGTCCTCCAGGGTGAGGAGAGGAGGAGAAAAGCAATGTGTCATTACCTCCATCAACGAAGCTAGAAGGCAGACTGCTTTACGAGCGGTGAAACTATTTAAATGTTTGCACATAGCGATGTCCGGGACAGATAGGGAACATGACTGCCATAAAATGCAGTATCATACCTCTTTCAATTGACCAACTGTAGGGTTTTAATTGCACCCAGCACGACTATATAGTACGCTGGCGCCCACACATGGGATTACGAATGCCGTTTGCCCACAGGCTTACATGTGCAGACACACAAAAACTCGCACACTGTACAAGCCCCTGGCCTGGCTGGCAAGCTCATCAGTGGCTCGGTTAGCCATGGAAAATAGCTACACACACACACACACACACACACACACACACACACACACACACACACACACACACACACACACACACACACACACACACACACACACACACACACACACACACACACACACACACACACACACACACACACACACACACACACACACACACACACACACACACACACAGCCAACAAGCATCAGCACTTTCCACCAGTGCCTCTCAAAGGAAACCATTACACTGCAGAAACCCCCGGGAAGGCAGGCAGAAAGGGGATTTTCTCAAGCACTTTTTCCTCTCTTCCTCTCTCAAAAAAAAAAGAAAAGAATAAACGAACTAACTTACAGTAAGCTACTTTTGCCAGAGAAAAAGAGATTACAGTCAGCCGAGCGTCTAAATCACCTGTGACCCAGTAATTCATTTGGCTGATAATCTGCTATTGCAGGTGACACTAACAATCGGCGATATGACGGGTAGAGAGAGAGGGAGGGAGGTTTTAGAGAGAGATGGGTTGGGCTGATTGGTGGAGGAGATATTTGATTAAATTCTCAAATGAATAATGCATTATGAAATTGATCCAGACAAAGCCCACCTTGAGGAGATTGGAGTAGGATTATACAGGGAAGGATTTGGGAGAGGTTATGGCTGAGAGGAGGTTTCTGGGAAGGTGCACTCCAGCATCAAGTGGTTACCTGCTGCTTGATCCATTTATATGCATGTCAGCTGCATGCGGATGGAACAAACTGTGAGCTACATGCACGGTAATAGCTTGTGGGAGATACAGCCCTCAAAGGGTATTGCACATGTCCAAAACCTTTTCAATCACATGGTGCAACTGTGGGTCAGTGGTTAGCAGGTCTGACTTTCAATCGGAAGATCGGTGGTTCAAGCCCCGCTCAGCCATTCCATGGTTGTTGTGTCCTTGAGCAAGACACTTAACCCTAATTGCTTACTGTGTCTACAGTAACGGCCAGGCTTCCCTTGGAAAAGAGGTCGTTGTATCTCAATGGGACCGACCTGGTTAAATAAAGGTTTAAAAAAAATAAAAAATAAATAAATAAATAAATTTAAAAAAAGGCCTTGAGGAAAAAAAGAAAACAAGCTCAAGCTATTTCTGTACCCTCCTTATTTAATTGTTTACTTCTTCACAAAGTGGTTGTTTTATTTTTCAATGAATTGCATCCGGATGTATTGCTGACTTCAAAAAGGGATTGTCACTTTTATTCGACCGAAAATCAATACCTATCTAATCTAGTTATGTCTTTAAGGAACGTATTTGACATTTCTGCAACTACACTTATTCACTTTCTATTAGAGTTAGATCACAAGATGTATATCACTCTTGTATCTGTACCATAAACATGAAGCTGGTAGCAGCAGCCTGCTAAGCTGGTTAGCAGGTCCGTCTTTCAATCAGAGGGTCGGTGGTTCGATCCCTGCCTCCGCTAGTCCACGTCGATGTGTCCTTGAGCAAGACACTTAACCCTAATTGCTCACCGTTGCTGTGTCTACGGTCTACTGTATATCATGTAAGTCACTTTGGATAAAAGCGTCAGCTAAATGAAATGTAGTCATGACAACTGCAATGTGTTGTTTTTACACTTTGGTTTTCGTACTTAAATAATGAACAAATAAGACGTACATTATTTTGGGGGCCTCCAGCAGGTTTACCTACCTTCAGATGGAGCTGAAGGCCGTTTCCTTCTGTTTCCAGTCTTTATGCTGAGCCAAACTCAACAGCTGCTGGTTCCAGCTTCATAATGAACAGACAAACATGAGATCTTCTCATCTAACTCTTGGCAAGTGACTTAACATATTTCCCAGAATGTTGAAGTATTATTTTTAATTTGTTCTTTGTTTTGTTGATTTTGTATTTTTACTCTGAATATATTTTTTTTAATCATTGTGTGCCATACTTAAGGATGCTTGGTACTCCATCTAAAGTTTTCTAAATCACATGCAAATTGAGTTTCTACAGTATTACAAGATGGATATCTGTAAAATACATTTAACTAATCCCAGCAGTGTTTGCAATCAGGCGTCCTTGTAACACTTTATTAAAATAAACTGTTTACTGGCGTACTTCTCTGGTGTGAACTTGTGGCTTTACCCTGGAAAGAAAGGGCGTCTCCTTCATGGCAACAGCACCAGACATCTGCTCAGCAGTTTTTATAAGTAATTAGCCTCCCTGCTTAGATTTAGTTGGTTGCTTTTAATGAGCTTGTACTATTCCAACAACTATTTTAACGAATGACTGGTTTCACCCTCACAACAAAACCAGGAGTGCACTTGATTTCCAACAATTGTAAATATTCATTGGCGCAAAAAGCCACTTCATTGAAGTGCATGTCAACACAGTGGGAGGAACAATGTGGGAAAACAAAGTAATTATCTGGTGCCTTCCTACAGTAAATACAGTAAACAGGAGTTTCAAGTATTCTCAGCAATGAAAAGTATATCATTGCTGCGAAAAAGTACTTCAGAAGCGTCGTCGGCTTTGGAAATACCCCGACGTGTTTTCCATGGCGTCGCTCCGCCACATGCGACGCAGCTAACAGCCGGTCCTCCGGGGCTTCAGATGCCATGTGGGACACGTGTAGTGTTAATCTGACATGGCACAGTGAGTACACATTTGTCAATAAAAACGCTTCAGAGTGTTTAAACTTTCTATTCTCTGGGGTCAGGGGCCATTTATTCCCACTTAATTGTCATGTCTGGCTCCAGCACTTTTAACAAGTGTGCTAAAGTTAACAGGATTTTCTTTTTAATAAGAAAAGGCAGACGGAGCAGTGCTTCCGGAGCTTTGAGGGAAATCTCGCCCTATCTCCACGGTACCTCATGTTGAAGGAGCACTTTAATTCATTACCATGTCAAATTTATCTGTCTTATGAAAGGCAAATCCCATTCAGGTTTTGGAGGCTCGCCATAAAGTATATATTCTGAATCCATAATATTAAAAGCTGCCATGGAGTCTTCACTGATGAGCTTGATTTGCAGGCTGTGTTCACAAACAAGACAGACTTCACCCCTCTAATATCGGCCTATTACCCATACATTTTACAGCTCATGCACTTAACGCGAAATTCTGGTCCAGAGGTGTTTTACTCCTGCCAAAGAGAAAGCTTCACTAATTATCACAGAAGGTTGCACTCTCCTTTCTTGCCGGATGTTTTATCCCCTCGCTTTTGCTTGTAATGGGGCATGAAACTCTGAGGCCATCGGCGACAATAATAGGAGCGGTGTTAAAAACAAAATTAGAGGCTCAGCAATCAAGTGAATAATTAGCATTGCTTTCAAAGCAAAAATCATTTCCATTTAGATATGGAAGTTGAAATGAAGAGTAATCTTTGAAAAGGGATTCTTAAAAGACAATGTGTGTGCCTGATGTGTATTTATGCAGATAAAAGAGAGGCTCTTCCTGGATGTGGAAACGCAACTGGAAGTTCACAGAAGTGTAATTGTGCAATCCATCAAATGCACTCTTTGTTGCCTGCCTGGGTGGAATGTGAAATTAAATGCACATAAATGAGCATAATTTATGGGCGGTTGGAATGGACAGAATGAGAGAGCGGCGAATGTAGAACCTCTGTGTCCAGTATATCATAATCATTGAGGGTGCGGTTATTTTCCTTCACATCTCACACACACACACACGCACACACACACACACACAGCTACCCCTCAAGTTCCTTCTGTTATGATTTTTCCCCATCCGTGTGGCTCACTTCCTGTCGTCGTGATTGACAGGTGTCAAACCTGTCACCATTCATGGGACTCACTCATTTTCACTGTGATTGGCAAGAGTCACACCTCTGCTAACTTTACACAAATTATTTCCCAAGTGTTTAAAAGGACAGTCAATTGAGCGAGCTGATGAAAGCTTTGGTAAAACCGGTTATCACGCGCATACTAACATCTTTGACCTGAAGCTAGATCGGATTCACTTATTTCGAGAATTATTGCACAGCCCCTTCATGGCTCAGCCAGCCATGCTGTGTCTATTGTTAGTCCATGGCAGACCGCTGATTTAATCCCTGAACCCAGCAAGAATCTGCAGGAAAGGTTAAAAAGCAGCGCTTCTCCCTATCCTCATTTTCACCACTGTGGTGCTCCGTGGGCGGACCCTTAACCCCAAATCCTTAACCCTCAACTGTACCAAAGGAGCTTCTTAGTGGCCATCGGATCAGACTATCAGGCGTATGCAGCCGGCGACTGTGGCTAAGGAGGTCGGGAGGGCCACCCATTTATCTCATGGTCGGTGGTTTGATCCCCTTTAGCGAGACAGTGAAACTCGAGAGGCTCCTGATGGTCAGGACTGATGAATCAGAGGCAAATTGAAAAGCACGCCCGTTAAAGTAGTAAAGCACAACATAAGTACAGTTACTTTACCATTTACTGAGGTTGTACTAGGCAGCTTGTGAGTGTGAAAGTGGGTTATTGTGAAACTGTAAGCAAACAACGTTCAGTAAACACCCCGACTACAAATGCTATACATGTTCAATTTTCATTTTTACAAACGAAAGTAAGGTGTCGAACATTAGTTCTGCAAAAATCAATAGTAACAACTATTGCTCCGACATTACAAAGACAATGGCGTCATCCTAGAGGAGGCTGTGGATGCATTGGTATTTATCTGGGGAAAGAAATCAAATAAATAAGGCAGGACACACTTACGTATTGATTGTCCTTGTGACATTTAAATATACCGTGTTGACTACTAATTGGACGAGAAGCTATGCATCCATTAGCATGGCATGCATCCATTACAGCTGGAGACCTGGCACTGAAATAGAGGGGAAATGTTTATTTGCTGCTCTTAGCCAAAGTAAAAGCACCATGAAACTATTTGACATGTACTGCATGGCGAGGCTTCCAGCGAGCGGCCACTGGTTTGACTAATTCTAGTATTGCCCACTATAACAGCAGTACTTTTCAGCACTTGTGACATTGGCTGACATTGCCACAGTGATGGCGAGGGAAGCAAAGTGGCCATCAGACAAGAGACAGTCCTTATCTGAGGACTCCTACTCTCGTAGGTTATCACTGCTCAGCTGTCCACCCAATCACTACCAAGACCTTTCTTGGATATCTCTAAGATTGGTTCTTGTAAAAGTGTGTTTCTCTGTTTGTGTGTGTGTTTTGTTGTGTGTACCCTCTAGCCCTCTCTGGCTGTCTGCATCCACCTCCCCCACACTCTCTCTTTCTGGCAGTAAACTCGTGCACTTACAGAAAATTCCCACTACACCGACACTCATCCAGCTAAAAGCAAGTGGCTGTGCCAAAAATATGTCAAGTCGCCACCTTTTACACATCATGATTATTGACAGGGCAGGATTAACTGAGGCTGGGATTCTTCATACTTCAGCAGTTCATAATTGGAGCGACAATTCACCATGGGACAGTGGCTGCTCAAACTGCCTCCTGAGATGTAGCTAATATCTGCCAGTGTAATAGCTCTGAAACACGCAAACAACGGAGTAAGAGAGCACAACATTGCCATATTATACATATGGAGAGTGATTCACTTTATATCTGTACAAGCGTTGTTTTGGGAAAATATGCATGCTTAATCTAAAGCTAGATATCAAACTGAAGGAGACAATATTGTTAGGGACCCACCAGCCTGCTCGCAGCCCGGGCGCGCGGAGGCGCCCGAGACTTCGGCGCGCGCGGCCAGGGAGCTGCGCGCCAGGCGACGGGGACGAGCAGGGCGCGTGCCGGCGCACACCTGAAGACAATCGGCGCTCCTCGCAGCTGGAGCTCGTTAGAGCGGCTGCCGAGAATAAGAGCAGCGAGCGGACAGAGTTCGACGTGAGTGCGTTCTTGGAGGTAACGCTGCATGTGTTGGAGGACTGCAGAGGAATTCCGGTTTGGAGGAGACTCGTGAGTAAGCCACACTGCCATTTAAGGAGGCAGGTGTGGCCGGGAACATTTGTGTTGGACTTTACTTCCGGTTTGGAGGAGACTCGTGAGTAAGCCACACTGCCATTTAAGGAGGCAGGTGTGGCCGGGAACATTTGTGTTGGACTTTACTTTCCTGTCGCTGTTAGTTTTGGAACAGTAGTTTTTCGTTCTTTGGTTTGGACTGTGATTACCTGTGTTTATATAATAAACAACGCCAGCTCACTGGCTAAACTAGACACTGACTTTGTCGTGCACTTGGGGTCGGAGAAAACCCGTAACAAATATTCTCCTTCAAAAGTCAAAATGGTACATTGTAGAATGGTTTTAAACATATTTCTTATGTAAAGTTGAAGATATTGCTGTGTAAAATGTATTAAAATCAAGATTGTTATAACTGTCAGACTATTACAATGATTGATCATCCTTAATGTGTGGAAGGTCAGCTGGTATACGGTCTGGTTTCATTTTAACAAGACAGAATTTACACATCAGGGAAGGTTTCCGAAAACACCTTTGACCTCTTATGAAAAGGGAAACAAAAAAACTCATCCCACTCGTGCTTTGGGACCATCTCTCATACAACCTCTATCCAATTTTGGTAGTGTGTGAGTGCCTGTGTGTATGGCAGGGGTCAGCTGTTTGAGATGAAACTTTGATCAGTACTTTCTCCATTGCCCTCTGAATAAAAGACATCTTGCTCTGTCCCTTTAGTGCAGGTGGTGTGTGTGTGCATGCGTGTGTGCGTGTGTGTGTGTGTGTGTGTGCGTGTGCCTGTTTATCAGGCTGCTTGTGGCGTCCAGAGGATGAAATGGCCATTATAGTAACACAGTAAAACCCCCTCTGCTTGTGTTTTATTTGATTGAATACATTTTATGGCGGCTTTATGGAAATGACCGGACATGCACCATTTTCCTGTTTTACTCAGATGAGGTCTTTTGTTTGTCACACTGCGGTGAGCATCACAGGAACCAATCAAAATACATCACCACGGCCGGTAATAAGAATGCAAAGTGAAAACTGCATTACATGTTCATTCCAGATTGCAGAAGGCAAAAGGCAGGATGAATGAGGCTGCGATTGGAGAGACGAGCTCTTCCAGAGGCAGCAGGCCGACCCCCCTTTTTTACCACAAGAAGACTCAGTAATAGGTCATTACTGACCACAAACCACAGGCCTCTCATTAACAAGGCGTCCCCGAGTCTCTTCACAGAGGTAAGCGAGCTCAAACCTGACGCACCAAACACAAACAGATAATGGTATTTGCCCATTTCATATGCTCTTACTCAAGGCTTTCAATTCATCTCGTACCTCTCAGGCGAGCCTTGCTCTGACTGCCGATGCATTTTGAAGATAACCGACGCTGGCTGCTGAGATTTAATCCAAGAGCCCAAAATGGTTTGTCTGACCTCAAATGCTGTTTTATAAAAAACTTAGAGAAAAATAATTAGCTTTTCTCTCGCCTTTATTTAAAATTTAATTATAATGAGTGCTTTCTAGCATGACAGCCAGAGATGGTTTCCTCTAATTCCTCATTTGAACAATTTTGAGACAAGATGTAGCAAATTAGTTGTACTTTGAATCATCTTTGTTTGAGTCATTATGCTCAATGATTTGGCTGAGCTTATGATCTCTATGAAGTATACCCCGTTTCAGCGGCAGACTGAATACTTCCTGATTCAGTGAAGGAGAATGTTTTGCCTCTGGGAGCCATTCAAGGTGCAGTAGCAGGTAAGACATATGTGACAAAGTAAGGCTAGCCTGTCATCCTTTGACAACTAGAGCCTGACGGGGAGGATCACCTACACCTGAGAGATATCTAACCCAGTCGTAGTCCCCCTCACACCTCCACTCCCTCACTTATCGTTCTCTCAGCCCTGTGCATGTTCTCAAATATTCATGACCATGCAGCCAGTGTCATCTTAGAATATCTAAATGGGAAGCCCAAGGCAGGAGGAAATCATCCTACTATGAAAGTCTCCGGTCCTCGACGAATGTTAAAGTAGTCATCTATAAACCTCGCTCCATCAGTTCCCTCCCCCTCACTGTGACAATTTCTCCGCTTCTTATTTCCACTCCAAAATTCATACGGTGAATAGACATGGCATATCACACAAAATGGCAATTTGCAAAAAAAAAACAAAAAACGTTTTAATAAATATTCAGCGGATGCCATATGTGATATCTGCTTTCCATTGCAGTGAATCAGCTCGTGGCACAACATCTGCTACTGGAGCTGAAAGTGGAATGTAAAACTTTTTGACAGCTGATTTGTAAAAACACACACACACACACACACACACACACACACACACACACACAGAAAAAAAGTAAATTGCCCCCATGCTTGCTCTCCCTCCCCCTTCCCCCTCTCTCTTTTAAAAAGCTAAATTAAATGACTGAGCCTTGGCTGAGTGATTGCCGATCTGCCACTTAAGAGGCCGGGGGCTGACGCATTGTGCCAGCTCATGTTCAGGGTCATGCCTGTGTCACTTAAAAGACTCTCTAATGAGATCCAGACAAACACACTGTGCCCAGTTGAGCATAGCCGAAAAATCCAAAAGCCAACCAGAAATTATATATATATATATATATATATATATATATAGTAAGGCCACTACGTGATGTCCACTAAAAGAAAGTGGCTATAAAAAGTTATGATCCAGCTATTTTATGGAAATGGTCACAGAACATTTCTCTGAAAGCCGTCATTCATAACTGTGGAGATGAGTGAACAGTTTGAGGGGCTCAACAGGACCGGTTGACCCGTCCAGTAAGTGTTGGTTGAGCCTGAAGCTCTCAGAGCCAAGCTTGAGTGAAATGCTGTGTTGTGCATCAGTGATATTCGTGACAGACTGTGAGTGATCTTTCTCAGTAGCTCCTGTCAGAGGTCCCAAATTCTAAAGAAGTTGATAAAATATTCTATCCAATGCCAGTACATTACAGTATCCTTAGAAAGCACCTGCCTGGGAAAACTGACTTTATTTAATATAGCTGTTCATATAAACTTGAATTTAGATGGTAAATATTTTACCAGGCACCAGTGAAATATCTTTATATTCAGGTATTAGCTTGCCTGGCCACATATTGTTTAGTAAAACCTCTGGTGGCAACGCACTGCAAAACACACCACAACACAAGAAATACCCAGAGGAAGGAGTTGTGGGATGAATGGAGAGTTTATACAGTGTTGAGCTCACATGGGTGTTGTTCAACATGAATATTCAATTCACACCTTAGAATAAACAATTGTGTTCCCATTTCAAGGAAATTCCATCCGGGATTAAGTTTAAAGGTTGAATTCAAAAGATGCAAATGATGACTATACAGTGAAACACATAAAAAGGTAAAGCTATTCCGGAAAGATGGAAGTACATGCTGTGCTACATGACAAGCAAAAGAGAAGATGAACTGAACTACTCTACAATACGTATTGTACAAGTTGAAAATGTTTTCCATTGAATGGTGTTTCCTTTATACCATGTTTTTCTCAAACTGCAAGAATATTTGTGTTATCGATCAATTTCAAAGCATTGGTGAACGATCTAAAAAACGTCTTCAAATGTGTTGAAACTGCATGCAATCAAACTCAGAACCAATTTTTGCAAATTTGGCCCACAAAGTGCGACACAATCTGGAATAGAAGCTGCAGCAGGGTGACACCATGACTAGTGGGACGGATATATTACCAACAGATGGAGTTTGTCTTGGCCTCGCATCGGCTCCCCTCCGTCCTTTTATTACCACAAGACAGGAGTCCAGAGGACAATACTGTCTACAGGAGTGGCAAATATACATTGACCCAAATACTGAAATACTGCACACCAAATATACAAGACCAGATGATGTCACTGTTTCAGATGAAATGACGTCTCCAGACTCAGAAATCACATGGAAGTTATTTTGGAAGCTGTGCAGGCTACAACATAACCATAACACTGTTTTTACCTCAGTAATTAAGAGCCTCTATTAAGTTTTTCATATGTGGTGTAAATGGTGTTTGGAGTTGCTTCAAGAAAAAAATGATGGCCCCATCCTGAAGATGCTTCCTGTATTCTTCACACAGAATATGTGCCGAGTGGAGAAGTCTCTCTTTCTATTTTAGTCAATCTCGGCGTGATATTTTGAAGATTAAAGCAATGGATGAAGATAATCAGACCGTTTGAGTAACTTTTAACTTTCAAGCTCCAAAAAACTGTCATACTCTGAGTGCAAAAAGATAACTTAAGCCAAAAATATTAGTGCCGCTTGTGCTGGCACAGAATCAGAGGCCTTAATGGGTATATTTGCAAATACTAGCCACTGCAATGATGGTGTCCTTACCCATCGTAAAGCTCATGAGTGTTTCATAATACCTTATGCCAAATTAAGATCTTGGCACCCATGGTTGAGTGGAGTGCTTGATTAGGATCATGCACACGCCCACAGTAGAGAGGCGGCTCCATAGCCTGTTTTAAATGTCAGAATCAGAGGGCCCGGACCATCCAGGAGTCTATGTCTGGCTCTCTTTCCCATTCCCACTAATGTGCAGGCTGGTTTTCCCACGGGATCAACGAGAACGACGGGCTGCCATGCTCAGTTGCTCATCGAGGGCTGCGCACCCTTTCCCTTCAAAACTCAAGGCGAAGGTCTTTTGTCTGAGACTGCCTCAAATGGATGATTACTAAGTGAGTGCTATAATTCGCTGCCTGCTGTAAATCAACAAACAACTTGCTGAACCTGAAATCTGTAGGACAAATATAAGCATAATGAGATTCTGCTGCAGAACCCTCACAGCTTTTCATGTCCGTTCTCCGTAAACCAACACATGTGGGATGACTGCTTCACGGCTGGCTTTGAACACATGCTCATTATCATCATCCCTCTCTCACACGCACACACACAATTTTCAAAATGCAAACGTCCAACGAACACACAGAAACACAACAACTGTTCACTCACTGATTCCTGGCTCTTGTCCTTTGCATCATACACTGTTAGCTTGACTAGTGTCTCCGGGCTAGCAGGATACTCTGAAGGGAAGGTCACCCCCGTCAGAAACAGCGGGTCTTTGTTCGCCTGTCAGAGAGAGGGACAACACAGATACAGGGTGAGACATGTGTGTTTGTGTGTGTGTGCATGTGTGTAGTCTAGTCTTATATGCACATTTGCACTGCAAAAAAAAAGGAAAAAAAGGGATAAAAGGAGCGAGGGAGACTTGGGTGGGTGAATGAACCAAACAGCTGGGCTTATTCCTCCTCCTCCTGGCGTTTCTCCTCACTCCTCCCGGCTCCCCAGCTGCCCATGCTGCCTCTCTTTGGCACAACAAAAGGAGAAGATAGAGCTCACCCCGGTGGGTTTACCTGGAGCTCTGGCATAACTACAGTGTCCCAACCGAGGCGGCAGGTCAGGAGCAACAAGTGTTGTCGGGTAAATTGGCACTTTCACAGGCTGGCAATGGGTTTAAACCAGTGTCCCCAGCGGCCAGCGTTGGGTCTTTAAACGTACCAGAAGGCTGTATGGCATTAGAAAATAAATACTCACAAGCACTCAGCACATTTAACTTCCATGCCTTATGAACTGCATGACTTGTTTTGCCAAGGCCTTCCAATACCTTGCTTTCACTGCACTGTAAAAACATGTCTTTACAAGGTTGTTAATGGTATTTTAACTTTAAATTATTCTGTACAACCAACGCACTGCTAGCAGAGGGAGGGCCTGCATGTCACCTGTTTCACTTGTTTTTGTCAAACAGGAGAAAGCATCATGAAATGAGGCCGGTTTCTCTACCAGTCTCTAGATATTGTGCCACAAACATTCTTGTAACAAACATTGTGACAATGTGGCAAAAGGGAACAATTTAGAGGGTGTCATGTAATATGCCTTGTTCCAACAATGTTATTGAGACACACACAATCAAAATAAATAAATAATGAGCCTTTTTTAAATTTATTTTTGTATTACTTTTTCTGCAAAAAAAAATAATAAATAAATAAAAAAAAAATATATATATATATATATATTATTTGATTTATTTATTTACTTTGTATTTTTTCTGGTGGAAAAAGTACTAAATAAATAAAATATATTAATTGTTTTGCAGAAAAAGTAATAAGAAAAGTATTTTTTTCTTTTTTTTTGCTGGCGTAAATGGGCTTCCATAGTTCCCAACATAAAGATGTAATGGCTTTAAAAAAAATCTCCAGTAGATCTTAATTTAAGTAGATTTTATCACACCAGGAGTTGAGGGGGTTTCTGGGAAGTCTCAAGGATTGTTTAGTAATTTGGTGTTGTCTACTCAGTACTTTGAACTAATTCAAAGCACTTTGTGTTTACACTGAGGGCTTCCTCTTCCTCTGCTCCGGTCCTCTGGGACGGCGTGGGGACAGACTGGGGAACAGCAATGAGGCCGACAGAGACATACTGGCAGACGTATGAATGCATGCTCACACCCTGAAGCTAACAAAACAAACAGCTGCAAAGAAACGAAGGTCGGCCATTAAGGCTGAAGTCAATAATAAATACAGAGGTCAGGGACAAATGTAGGCAAAAACACAAGAGTAATATATAATGTAACTATAATGTACAAAGTAATGTACTGTGTTTCACAGCATTTCGTCAGATGTAAACACATGTAAAACTAAAATGTGAATGTCAATAACTTATTTTGATAATGCATTGTTATTTCAACATGGATTTGCTTCCACAAACAGGATAAATCCATCATTTATAGCCAGATATTATTTTTATTTTATATTTATTTGTTTCTTAACTTATATTTGTGTTTATTTTATAGCATAGTTCACTATCAACATACCTAATGCAAGCTCTGTATCAGGAAAACGTTCAGCAACAGCATCATGTCATATATTTCATTTGTTACGTCAAAGTGAGGAACATCTGATGAAAATAAAATGTCTTTTTAAAGTTATTGTCAGAACTGTAATGGTAATACGAAGTACTTAAATTGGTACTCAGTATTGGCAAGTACTCGGATGAAGTATGTGTACTTGGTCTGAAAACAAGTGGTATTGGTGCATTCCTAATTTAAATGTTATTTTTCTTTAAAGTTGATAAAAAAGTCAAACTTGACTGACGTATTGCCCATAACTTCAATATTAGAAAGGACTGAGTTATACGCACATTACTTGATCCAACTAATCTCCAAACCACACATGCATTTTAATATACAATGTTTTTTTAATATACAATGTTTTGATACATTTTGATTACGTAAGTTCATTTGTGGTTTGGAGTCAGTGCTCAGATGTTCGTCTCGCCTGCACATGAACTGACTGTTGCATCGAAAGGCTTCAACATTGCATCAGTTTGTTGGATGGACAAAACAAATGCTAAATTAATTGCTAGTCCACATACTTGCAACCAGTGTCCAACATGAACTACTGCAGAGTCTAAAAATCTACTTTGGCAGATAAAAAGATTAGGAGACCTACTTTACCACAAACTCTCTTCACCCCAACACATACGTTGACCGGTGCTGGCATGCAACACATATACTTGTCTCCTAATTCTCTGGTTAATCCTCCCTGACCATTGTCACGGCAGTTACGGTTACATTATCTGGCTCGCTACCCGGCTTGATTACCAGTACCACCAGTACCACAGAGGGAAATTTCTCTCCAACCCCAAATGTGGTGGAACATTCTTAGAGCAGATCGACTTAAAGAAAAAAAAAAAATGAAGATCACAGTGAAAGTTCAGTTAAAAGAACATTAACTGAGAAGCTTCACAGAAAGGGTGAGATTGTGTTTTTTCGGATAGCAATGGCAATACAAATAGGACCTGCTTGTTTGTTTTTTAATCCCATGCAGTTTTATGGCGAGTTGAAAAATATTTTGCCTGGAGAATTTGTTCAGTTTAAGTTATTTTGGGATCTGGACCACGGCTCAGGTAGGACCGACACCAACAAGCCTCCGATCCTTTTGCTACAATAAGGAATGTCGGGAGGATTGGGAGCCAAAGCCTGAAGCGGGCTAAATACAGCGGTGTACTTAATACAATTCACACAAAGGCAGAATTATGTGTTCAACTGCACACACAGACACACACGCACGGAGGGAATACATAGACAAACCACCTCGCCGCACCACTAACCCTGCTGATCCTTCAGAAATCGCCCATGCGCCGAGGGAGGGGTAATAAAACAAGTCTATCGCTTCTTGTTTCAGCCTCTGCGGACAAGGCAACACAAGTCTTGGTGCCCGGTGCCATTTTGCCCGGCGAGCCACGAAGCTTTGTGGTATGTGTACGCCAACATCCTAAAACACACAGCCCGATTCAGCACAGAGGGTGCAGACACAGAGGAACCATTGCACCGCTTTGAGCTTAGTGCAAAGCTGGATATATACCAGGACTGTACACTAACAAAAAGACAGACAGAGGCATTATACGCAAGAATGTGCAGGTACAGACACTCTCACACACACACACACACACACACACACACACACACACACACACACACACACACACACACACAAGCCCTTACACTTGCCTCACTGGCACACTGAATAGGCCTCATTCAGACTTACCAGCATGGTTGGCAGCCTCAGCTGTGTCTGAATCTTCTTAGTGCTACTGATGGGCTGAGATGAGCTAAAGTGGTAAGCCTGTCTCCATCTACGCAGAGACGAGAACCAGTCTGTCATACAAGTGGTCAACATATGCTCTGGGAAACAGCTGCCCCTCGCTTGTCTTTTTGTTTGGGTTGCAAACCTCGGTGGAATGGCCAATTTAGACCATTAGAGTGTGTGTGTGATTGGATTGTGTTGTGCACACACACACACACACACACAGACAGACAGACTAGACTTTCTGAACTTGTTCCAGGCAGGGGGTTCTTCGCTTGACTATTATGACATCAAAGGCTGCTTTATCCCTTGGCTTTGCTTCATGTCAAATCCCTGAAGCACGACCACCCTGGACCCGCTGCTCGTGTTTTAGGGAATGGGATTTTCCTACGAGATGCTCGATAGCAGTTTTGTGTCTCCAAGCTTCAAATACAATTTGTCGAAGACGTTTCCTGTTGCACTTTAAAGGGATTTAGAGAGCTTTAGATTTTCTTCTTTGGTTGTCACTTCTCCGTTTTGTTTCACTAACAGTAGATCAAGATACAGTACTTACATTGAGACAGACCCACTCTGTCTGTGGAGATAAAAAGACTCTGTCTTTTGTGAAAATATGGCACTGTGATCCAGTCTCACACCATACAGTGAATCAATACTACGAGTAAAAAATCTATGCTGACGTTAACAGTACGCTATTTTGAAAATGAGTGATCAAGAAATGAATGCACTTCACTGTTTTTGTAACAACAATAACACCATATATTACATTTAAAAGCAATTAAATCCATATTAGTAATCATAATGACCTTTATTTTGTCGGATCACACTACTTCCAACACAAGCCAACAGAGTGTTTTATGTTTTGGTACAGTAGCGGTTAGTAATATAAGATATATTTAGAGGCATTGCATTCTCTAAAACTGCCCTTTTCAATAAATAACACCTGGAGAGGTCATTTAACTAAAGAGCAGTACATTTCAGATCCAATGTGATTAAATGCTATCCTGTTCTTTTTACCTGACCCCCGACTAGTGATTCATGGTTTGAGTAAAGAGGGCTCGTTCCGTCATTTATCTTCTAAATTAAACCCTCATATCATACACCGTGGGTTCCTGATAACACGCCTATCACACGCTGAAGCTTCCATGCGACCAATACTCCAATCGGAGAAAAAAAAGTGAAAAGCCGGCGGCAGCTGTTGAGAGCAGGCATCCGGGGAATGTGACAACCAGGAGAAACACAAATGGCAGTTGAGCCGTTTTCAGATGCATTATTCACACACAGTGGGGCTCCCTGGCACGCACGCACGCACACGCACACACACACACACACACACACACACACACACACACACACACACACACACACACACACACTTTGGTCACACAGGTTAATGAACATCTGCTGCTGTGATTTCATAAGATGTATTAGTATGAAACCCTGCTGGTTACCACTGTCCGTACAAGTGACCTCTTTTCCTCCAAACGACACACTTACACTTCATTCAAGGAGGATTTCAAAGTCAAATTGAATATTTTCCATGTGGTGCAGCTTCTGGGTCAAAATAACTCTCAGATTACTCACATTGATCTGATTTCTGTGTGGCGTGCTAAATATACTGCTTATGGCAGGTATCTTTTCATTTATATTACGCTGCCCAGAATAACAAAATCATTATATGGCAGAGAAAACCTCTTGACTATCTTAAACATTTCTTATGAGGCTGCAAACCTTTAAAACAGACTCGTAGAATCACACAGACCGCGCACATACCCGTTTTTTGTGAAGACGAAAGCAGTCCATATCCTCAGATCCTGCTCAAAATCCTGAACATTACAGCCATGAAATCAAAACTCCAGCGGCACTCAGAGTGTCTGCAGAGCTGGCTGAGCCAGCATACAGTATCCTACCACATCCTGTGTTCCTACACACACACACACAGCTGTTCCCTTGACAGGACTGAGGGGAAAAGCAGTCAAAATGCAGTCTTTGAAAGAGACGGTTCTACATATTTAGCTTCACCGGATTAGCAGGAAAATAAAACGCGTCAGGAAACTTTGCCCTCGCATGAGGAGTGAAGAAAAAATTGTGTGTGCGTATCCACATATATATGTGTGTGTGTGTGTGTGTGTGTAAGTGGGTGTTCCATAGTGGGGCAGGGGGCAGCTGTTGCCGACCCAAAACACTTGTGTGACGATTGCCTTGGCAACAGCACTGTCAGACTGGAGGTAATAAAAGAAGCATTTAAAGAGCTTAAAGCGCACAAAACACTCTTCTGTATGAAACGCCCACACAATCAAACTCACAAAACACACGCTGCACATACTGAGGGATGATAGTGATTGAGAGCCACACGTCAACTCTTTCAGATGTCTGCACTGTCACAGGAAATAGAAAGTAAAAACTCATCGTCTGTTCCAGTTCGATGAGTCAGAAGGGGAGGAAAAAAAAAAAAGGTTGAGAAAAAAGGAGGGCAGACGGTGTTGGAAGGAACACCAACCAGGACCCAGTGATCCAGAGACACAGCAAAAAACAAACATCAAAGGTCGGAGAGAGGCAGAGAGAGGGTGGTGCATGTATGCATCTGTACAGGTGTGTGTGTGTGGGTGCGTGTGTGTGTGTGTGTGTGTGCGTGTGCGTGTGCGTGGCCTTACCTCCACTATCTCTGTGCAGGCATGAGAGACAAGGTGCTGCTTGTGGGGATCTATGACAGCCACCTGGACCAAAGCATTGGGCTTCCTGTCACCGCCTGAGGCCACCAGATCATTACAGGCTACAGAGAGGGGGGGAGAGGATGGAGGGAAGGAGAAGAGGAAGAAAATCAAGATGAGAGGGGTGAAGTCAGACAAATCACGACACCGAGTGTGGAGAATGTGACAACAAATAAGAAAGAAACACGTTAAATAAACAGAAGAGCGGCGAAGGTGGAGGATTTATAAATATCTCCCGTCAGATTAGATGTCACATGTCGAAGCGCTAAACAGCTGCATCAGCACGAAGGAAAAAAAGGAAATAAATGTGCTGTCCTCACTTCTCAGAGGCCCATCCTCAAAACACAATAACATTTTGATGAAATAAATGAAATATATATATCGAAATATATAAAGTTGTTGGCTTTGCCGTTGATTAAATTGGCAGTAGGATTTCCCCCTGGAAGAGAGATATCAGTTGTATTAAGGTTTTCAATTTCAACCATAAAAGCAGCTCGTCACTCAGCCCCGCTGGCTCCCAAGGACAGGAAAGACTTTGCATCCCACAATTCCTTTATAGGAATCCAATGTTTCCTGGTTATGAACAGAAACTCCCCCTAACCAGATAACACGGGCTGATCCCATCACAGCTGAACTGATGCATCTTTCCGAGAAAAATATTACAGTGCCGAGACATCCTTGTTATCTCTTAAAAGTCACATGTACAGGAGTGAAGGTGCACTTTCGATCACAAAAAAAAGCTTGATATTACAAGGAAAATGACAATTTCTGTGGATATTTTTAAAGATTTGACACCTCTGTTCACATCTGCATCACATAGGAGGCCGATAAAAACATCCAGGATCATACAGAGTAAATTAGACCATATGGCCCTGAATTTATGTTTATTAATGAACATTTGTATACACTCGAGGAGCGTGATGACAGATTTGTGTTCAGTAACCTCCCTGGATCGTGGCCAAGCGCTGCATTCCATCTACCCGGCACAGTTCTGGCACATAAACAGAAATTGATCTTCTCCCGATGCCTGGTCAGTTTCACACATTACTCTGCATAACAAAGTCTGGATAATAACACTCGGTGGGTGAAATTACATTAAAAAAAAAACAGCAAAGGCAGAAGATTGCTTTTTTTTTGTGTGGAGCTGCATCTTCATGGCCTTGATTTTTGAGTTAAAGCAACTGAACAGCTAGAGATGAAAAGGGCTTCTTGTGGAAGGAATTTTAAAAAGGGTGTGAAGAGCAAGAATGAAGTTAGAATGAAGTGAAGGGTTCAGTAGCAGGACACCAAAAGAAAGTCGACCTTTCTTTCCTCGGGTTTAGAGGTGGTGTATCTGACTTTCTGGGAAAGACGTGAGAAAATCTGCAAGTGTGTATGTTCCAATGCGCACATGGATTTAAAAATATACCTTATTGTGAGATGTACATAGAGACAGACAGTAAACAGCAGAAGGCCCCAATCAGACCGAGAGATATTGTTTTGAAGGAGAGTGAAGGTTTTTTTTTTTTTCGCTCTATGCAGCCACGTTTTAGCAGGAGCGCACTCAACCACTCAGGTTGAAGTAACTCTAAGCTCCTGACGTTAACAGCGGGGTTATTTTTCTCATTGTCCAATCAGATTCCTCGCCTTTGGTTGCTGCATTAGCAGAGAGGACGTATGCCACTTCGCCAACCGTCGTCACCATCATGATCTGAACAGAAAACAGCAGGCCTGCTGGCAAATTAGTGCGATACTTGAGATTTCTGGGAAAGTAATTTTTATTAATTCAAATTGTACTGTTAAGTATTGGGGGAGCACCTATTTTGTGGTTTGTGGTAAAAAAAGATGTGTGTCTCACGTGTTCAACCTGCAAAAAGTGCTCTGTCCAAGGCTGAGGGCGTCCTTTGTGGACACACACACACACACACACACACACACACACACACACACACACACACACACACACACACACACACACACACACACACACACACACACACACACACACACACACACACACACACACACACACACACACACACACACACACACACACACACACACACACACACACACACACACACACACACACACACACACACACACACACACACACACAATTCAAAGCTTTCTTTGTAATCTGTGACTTTATATATTCCTTTTCAACCCAGTTTATTTGGAACTTAACACAGCAATCAAAAACAGCAGAGAAATATTTGGTTGAAGGTTGTCTGTAAAATATTCAAAAGGGTTCAATTAAAGATAATGTTTGTAGACATTCATAAAACATACTGATAGCTGTGTGAAATTGTGTTATGTTTTACAGAGAACAACTATTGGGAGATTTAGATGAAGTTAACGGAGCGTCAGGAGCATCAGTGGATATGAAAGTGACCTCAGAGTGATGACGACGTTGAGTTGATTTCTTTTTAATTGGTCAGGATCGAAAGTCGAAGGAGTCGATTACATCTATTACATTCACACCATGTGACAACGGCATTCGACTGAAGCACATTCTATTTCTAATTCTCCAGGGTTTGTCTGGTAATGAGACTACTTAAACATAATCCAAATAAAACATCTCATTTTGTGATACTAAATTGAAAAGGGCTTTATTGAAGCCATTAACAACTGTCTCTACAATTTCGGGTTAAGTCTAAGTTTTATCTGAGGATTGGTAAAAGAGTCTGGGAGTAGGGAGCGCCGCCACAGCGGGGGAGCATCGAGTGAATCATGAAGGGAATAACTCGGTTTAAATGGACTTCAGTGCGTGCAGCCATTACAAGGCAGACCCAGAAACATGCATCACTAATGCTGCTCTTCTGATAGAAAAAGGGAAGGCTGTCAGGAGAAACTCATTTGTTACCCAGACTATAGTTTAGGTTTTGTAGGTTTTTATAGTTTATGGATTTATTGCCCATATAAGCGTTTTTTATAGCAAAAGTACTTTAGTTTGTCATACTGTAAAGATTATGATCCATTAGATCTGGCATCTAGGTTTTCTGTACCAAGGTTAAAAACCCTCGGTGATTTAAATAGTGGCCGTTTCCTCCGTTTGATTTTACCTCGGATGCCCCGGCTATAAAGCAGCGTGACTGCAGCGTGACTGCAGCGTGCAAGATTTAAAACCACTCAGAGTCCTCAGAACCGGGATTAAGAAGCATTGATCTACATCTTGTGTGTTCCCACAAAACCAGTGCAGGAGTAATGAAAGAGAATAAACGAAACATGGATGAGGTTGTCATGATCCGGGGGTCTGTATGTGTATATATACAGTATATATATATATATTGTATTATTGCACATTTAACATTTGTGTGAGATTGGCTGCAGTGAACCCACTGATGACCAGTGGATTTATTTAGACGACCCAAGCGTTCCCATGTCCCCTCCGTGCCCGTGTGCATGTTTGAGGAGGTCACATGTCACTGAGCGATGAGACATGTGTCCTTTGCATTAATCTGGGCAGACAGACACTGCACATTCTTCTTAAATCACACTCGCGCCGAACCTCCTGTGATTTCTATGCTCACAATGTACAATCGCCATAACGCGGATGCTTTACACAAATTAAGTTTTATTTAAACAAGATGGCATCCTAAAAAAAAAAAGCGATTTGCAGCATTACTTGGAACATACTTTGCCTAAAAAAAAAAAAGAAGGAAAAGGAGAATAGTGGTATGGTCTGTTTTGCAGCAACATTCAGTTGTATTTCTACCACAGCACACTCAATCAGGCCAGCTGCCAATCTCTGAACCCATCAGCTATCCGTCTAATGACGGATAAGCCTCGGGGGGCGGGGGCTATGTTTCTGGGTTTCACGCTGATATCCGGGCCAAGACTTCCTTTTTCCGTGCAGTCCCATTTGCAACTTGAGTTGCAGCTGAGAGATGTTGTGTACGACCGGATTATTTAAAAAGAAACCAGTTTGCAAGCTACTTTTAAATCAATAAAAATCATTGTCTTACTATATCAGACAGGATATTCTGCCTATTTTGCTCTCCACACGGACTGTTTACCGATACAAAAAACTTCTCCCATCCCATTCAGCATATGAATGCAGTCTGTATATATAGATAAGACAACGTTTAAGCTTCAATAATATTTAAAAAAAACGCACTTCAGCTTAAAATTCATCTTTTGTTAGCAGTGGGAAAGCCAAACAACATTGTTATTAATTCAACCCAAATCAGAGGTGATCAGTTAGGCTGTCCTCCATGCAGACTTGAGGGGAAATTCGAGACAGCAAACATCACAGTAACATGGAAGAGCAGCATTCAGGGCCTCTGATTCTTTTTGCAGCTGCAGTGGGGAAAAGGCTACAAGCAAGAGTTGTAGAATATCTTCCAGTGCAGCAGAGCTTGTGCACGCATTATCTCGGAGGGGCTATTCTGATTCCACATTCCCTTTCTCTCCTCCAGATCCCGGTGTCAGCTCTTTTGGACTCACATAAAAGGAAGTCTAAAGTTTGCTTGTGCGGGAGGAAGGCTGGAGCAGAGGAGTTTGTGTGCGGGCACAAACCAAGAAGACTAAGTCACGAAAATGTTAAATGGATGTGATGTTCCTGTAAAAAGCATCTGCGTGGCTGTGATCGGGGGTCTGCAGACCTGTAACCTTCACACATGCAAGGATGTGCTGTTTACGATGACGCACACGAACAGAAACCCTGGAGGCCACAAAGGTTCCCAAAGAGCGTGATCTTTTTTTTCTTTCACTCAGTTTCATCATATCATCACCTCATATAATTGTGTGGCTCTCCTTTTCTCTACATTTAAACTACGCTCGCTCTCTTACCTTGACATGATTTCGTCATTTCTTTTTTTACACACAAAACCCGAGATGAGATACTGCAGATAAGCCGCTGACTGTCCCCATCAGTCACCTCAGGGGACGTATATATTTGATTGGCCTGAGGGATGTTCTCTACCCCGCTGCACAGTTAACCACAGCCAGACTGGTGATTGAAATGGGACTGGGTGCCCAGCCATGCATCACCAGACTGGCTCTCTTACAGGGATATGACACTTGGACTGACCCTCTGAGGTTAGAGCTGTTATGATGCTGGGTGGGGGGTGGCAGGAAAGGGAAATAAATAGGGAGACAGAGGGAGAGGACAAGGGAGTCCCTGAGAGAGGCATTTTGAGTTTGAGGAAGGAAGCCAGAGTGAGAGGGCAGATAATGAGGGAGTGACACGGAGGAGGAACGAGGAGGACGGCTATTAAAAAGGGAGAGAGATTCATGTAATGGTTTGAGCGTAGGATCGAGCGACGTTTGCAGATTTCTGGTCACTTCTAAGTGAATTAAATGCCTTTACTTAGGTGAGAATTCATTCAACAATGACTCAGCATTTTAGTCAAGTGACTTAACTATTAAAGTATACTGAGACTGATTCCAAAATTACCATAACAATTGAGCAATTGGAGCAATAATGTTTGCCAATCCTTGGAGGCTTCAATTACTATGCTGTATTTATTTTGTGTGATTGGAGTATGCTGAGCTCTTTCAAGATGAATTTGCTGGAAATGAGTTTTAATGCATTGGGCCTCTGAGACCCCACAATGAATCTCAATTCCATTTAATCTGATTGGAGCCCCGGGAGTTGCCACAGGAGACAGGAATATATGCTCATCTCCAGAAGACGCTTATTCAGCATGATAATTATTTCAATGCTTCAATTAATTTGACAACATTATTTGCATGTGCCGCCGTTTGCACACCTGTTTGCCAGTTGGTCTGGGGAACGCCGAGAGAAAATAGGGGCTCTCATGTCGTAATAAATACAGCATGTCCTTCACCACAGTGCTGCTGCTCACTCATGTAAATTTATAAGATAGTGACAAACATATGACGTTCTTTAATTTAATGTGTGTAATGTGTTGTTTCATAGATGAATGGGGCCTGTTTAAAAATGAATTGTGTTTTTGTGAATCTGAAATTTGCATCCGTTACTTTTGGATATTAATGCAACATTAATGATATAATCTATTCTTTGAATATTGACAATGTATTTTTAAACCGTATGTCTTGTAACCGCTCAAAAACTATTGGAGAGTATTATGAATTCCCTTTGGAGGAGAAAATATGTTTAAAACTTCTGTAAAGAACCAAGATTATTACTTGAGAAAGAACAGACGAGATCTACAAGAGTCTGTCGGGAGAAAAAGTCAGCTTTTACTTTTACTGTAGTTAATCACAGCACAGAACTATCCAGATATTCAACATGTCACGTCCATCATTCACACTGACACGCTGATAAAAGAACAAAAAACGTAAGGAGAGACAAGTGTATGAGATATTTAAAATTGAAATATGCTAATGTTAAGTTCCTGTCTGTGCAGGCACAGTCTAGTGTGACATAGTGCATGTGTATGAATAACAGTATGCACTGTCAACACACCTGTATCTTTTGTTTTCTGCTGCAAATCAGCGCTTGGAAGTCATAACAAGATAAATTATTAACTCGTAGTTTTATCAACATTTCTTCTCATCCGAGGGTTGAAAAAAACCCAGAATAATTCCACTAAAGCAAAATGCCTGGTTAGTATCATAGCTAACAACATCATACGGGAGATACAAATGTGTCCAGGGAGCTTGTTTGTTTATAACTTACAATTTGGGTGGGTACGATTCTTCCCGTTCGATTTTTTTATGACACCATGTCAAAACAGAAGCAAACACCAAGACACTCCATCTCATTATTTTTTGTTTTGTAAAATAAGTCCTTGGCTGCAGTAGTTCAGTCCAGTATGTGATGAGCCTGACAAGAAGCTGTCCAGTGTTCTGCATTGTACCTGCAGATGTAAAGAGCAACTCAGTCTGCGTTTATAGTCCATGTAAGAGGCTTTATATGGTTTGCTTTTTAATAACTGGTCATATTGTTAAGCTTTAATCGATGACTTTGAAATATTGCATTGACCTGAGCAGAGACCACAGAATGCTCTGCAGACAGAATAAGTGCATGTGTTTGTGAATTTGTTTGTTTTATAGAGGCACTCTTATGATTTACTCTTCAATATAATTGGTGGGGGGGGGGGAGGGAGGGACACAAGAGAGAGACTGGAAACCGACTCATGCTAACGTCAGGATTTTTGTACTGTGGGTCATTCCCAGAATGCAACTGTATAGCATATTTACCACAACCCTTTTTGTCTCCTTATGGGTAATAATATAAATATTCAGAGAATGATTGATAGAGCAGCAAAAAACGATTTGCTATATAAAGATATTGTGTAGTAATGTCTACCCGAGAAGAGAATGAGGCGCTGCTACCGTTGTTTGCGCTGCTAGCTGCTCGCCGCCGGCTCAGGCGTTGCCATGTTGAGAGCCGTTCAGAAGCAAAAGTAAGGAGTAAGTCCTTTAATGACCTCTTCTTTCAAACTCCTCTCCGACCGTTTGAACCGCAGACGTTCTTTGGAAAATGGTATTGAAACTGGTACTAGTACAATAGTATAATGAGTACTACTGAAACTTTTAATGTAGCCGTTTGTTTTATTCTGTGGCTCTAGAGCGAGCTTTCGATTACCATCTAAATGCAGCCGTATTCCCTAAAATACCATATTTGTCGAGAGTGATGTAATTAGGAAAGGTAATTAGCTGCTAAGTTAATTGTGGATTTGGGCACACCAATGCTATTCACACAGGGCCATGTGCGCGTGATTAACAATCAATAATTACTCCTAACACTCAGCTCCCTGTTGGTACGGAGTTTTAGCAGCGACTAAAAAAGAAAGGATATAAATTGCACGTCTCCTCAAATCACTGCATTGGCTTCCAGCACATTAGGTTTATTTTATTTAAAGTTATCTTGCTTACATGTGAAGCACTGAATGGCCTTCTTGTGTCAAGATGCTCAAAACCAACTAGCCAGATCTCGCATTCATCTGGCTCGGGTCTATACTAAAGCTCAAGTAAAGAGGCCATGGCCTGGTTTTTGTGCTCTGTAGTTGCTCAAATAACATCACTGATGACTTTAGATTCCCTTTTCGAGTGCGCTGCCTGCCCGCTTGTTGGTTGTTTATTTTCTCTGTACATTACATATTTCATTTTAACCACACTGAGACTTTCTTTGAGTACAAAATTATTCAAGTTTGACTTTGACTGGCTCCGATCTATAGTTTCTAGTGGTAGGTAGCTGGCTGGCTGGCAGCTGCTGAGCCCTCATAGTCGCTCGGGGGTTGTGATTCACAGTGGGATTAATGCTTGGTTACCATTCTTATTCTTATTAATGGCATTAAAAGAATAAACACATTTGAAAATATTGAGCATTTAAAACATGTAGCCTTCTTCCAGAGCATACAATAAAATCACTATAATATTTTATCAAGACATACATGTTAAAATAGAATATGCGCATATAACACAAAAAAATCAACCCATATGTATTGTACATTGAGCACCCATTCAACCAGGGCAATTACAAATGGATATGGTTATTCTGAGCCAGCTGTCAGCTGTATTTTCTTCCATAATGGATATTTTACATTCAAATATCATTTTCTATTAAAGAGCAAAAGCTAAACCTACAGTAGTATTGGAGTAGGAATTCAAATAGAATCCACATTTAGGAAACAAAGCAAGCATTACAAAGGCGTTATATGATATCATGTGGAATATGCCTGTATCTACTATGTGTGCACATAAAGACCCAGTTGTGTGCTCTTGAGAGTGCATGCATGTTCTCAATATAATGACTCTCCTATTGAGCCCTTCATAGTCTCTACATAAATGAACTCTGATTACATGTCTATATGACTCGCTGTAATTGAACCCGCTATGTAATGGCATGGGGACTATCGGGAGTGTTCATGAGGGATCAGCATGCGGTTGCAGTTTTAACACATTGAACACTGTAATGGTCAGAAGACACACTGAGCACTGGCCAGGCCTGGAGGTCATCAGGTGGCATGAAGAAGAACACATTTGTGCAATGATTACCTCTCTTAATATTTTTCAGATGAAAAATGAATTGTAGCCCCATTCCCGGCTACATATCTGTATTCGGTTGTTTGTTGTGTGAATGCAACAGTGGGAAGCCTTTGTTGCAGTCCCCTCAAAAGGACAGAAACACGGGAGCCAAGACACCAGTCTTTGATGCTGTCAATCTCTTCTGTTGGAGACCACAGGAATAATATTCCTGTTTGGATTTTCACTTTGGGAAACTTTACCTGAGCCACAATGAAATGTCTAGAAATAGAATTCCAACATCTCAGTGGCGTGAAAAATGAATGAGGCCATCTCCACGGAAAGTTCAAAAGGATCCTCCTGCCGCTCTGACTCATATTTTCTCGATGCCTTTTTTTTTGTGTTGTCCCTTCGAACCACTCTCGGGGGGTGTGGGTATGTGTCAGCATTGAGAAAAGATTTAAGGATGTCGACAAATATGCCACTAATTCTGACTGACTTCTGCATTAGCGTAACTGTCAGCGTGCGTCCGTTTGTTGCTGTGTGTTCACAACAGTTACGCTCAGATTTATTTTAGCCAAGGGCCCGGATCGGCCATAACTCTTCGCTGTGTTTCTGGACCGGGGAAGAGAGATTTGACATTACAAGAAGTGTGCGACAATGCGAGTGAGTCCGTGTGTCCTTTGTCTATTATGCTTTCAAGGATGTCATGAAAGTGTGGGATATTCTCAAAATGACCTTGAATCAGTGGGTAAATACAAGACTCACCAAGGCTGAACTCCACCTGAGGCAGCTTGGGTGTTAGAAAAACACCTGAGAGAGAGAGAGAGAGAGAGAGAGAGAGAGAGAGAATGAGAGGGAGAAATAAAAGTAAGCATTAGGACAAAGTAATAAAGCAAAGAAATAACAGACATTAAAAAGTGAATCAGAACTTTGACTATTGTCGTTTGCTACAACTATTGATGACATTAATCATAGATTAACTTGTCAGTTACTTTTATGATTAATCATGAAAATAATTTAATAATAATTTAATAAAGACAATTCAATTAACAACAAATACTTTTGCATTTGCTTTTGCTTGCACTTAACTATTCCTAATGGTTAGCATGTTTTCCTTCCTTATCAAAATTGTTGACGATCATTGTTTCTTACAATTTACTTTTCGATTAATCCACTAGTTTTTTTAGCACTGGAGAAGTGTTCCTCCATGTCAAATGAAAAGGGATAACCACACCACATAGACAGACTTCAAAGTAGACAAAGGGACGAGAATCTGATCGTTTTCCACCAACGTGGCCCCTCTGTGACAAAATCATAATCAGCATCAAAACAAATCTTCTGAGATGGTATTCTAAAATGCCAGATGCGTGACAGGATCCAAACAAGCCAACGTGATAAACTGTTCATGTGAGATTATACAAACACAGAACGAGAGCATCCGAGTATCCGTTGCCCTTGAGGGCTCGAGCCGTAATGATGAGTAGAGGACCGACTGCTTGTATCATCCGTCAACAACTCCGTCTCACATTCATCACTCTCCCACTGTGACGCACACACACACAACCATTCAAACACCTGACCGATGAAACACCTGCAGGAAGGTGCAACACGTGGCGGGGCCCTAAACCACTAAACACCACTCTCCTCTTCCTGGGGTGCCGGGACACAATTGGCCTCTCCAAGGCTCATCAACCCCACTAATGGGCCATGGATAGTCGATGCGTACTGATGTGTGGGAGCCGCACTGCTTTAGGTAATAGTCATTTTATATAATGAGGATCCTTCACTAAAAATTATTTACTTTGCTTTATAATTACTTCAGTCACCACCCTTTCTCTGCAGCTTTTATGTCAAGCCGGGTCAATATATTTGTAAAGCCTTTCATCACACTTCAAGGTCTTTGCAGAGAACAAGTCCACTTCGATCTGACTAAACAACAGCCCCACAACAAAATGATGCAAGATGAAGGTAAGAAATAGTGGAAGACCAGATTTTCATGTGGGGAAGATAAACCTGCCCGTCCCAAAATAATACCAACAACCCCATGACCCGCTACCGTCTGTATAATTAGCATTTGTTTAATAGTTGTTCTCCTGGGGTGAAAATAAATGTGTGAATATTCAAAAATAATAATGTGTTATATTCGCATGATCGTCCTACTGAACCATGCTAATACACAAGATCCAGAAATGTGCGTATAACTGACAACCCTCATGGGTGGAGAACGTTAGTTTCTTCCACTGTCAGTGAAAGTTCAAAGGTATTTCTGTACACCATCTCAGATTTACTGCATGACTTTTTTTTCCATCTTGGAGGGATACATGTAGAGCTACCCAAGATCACAGCAATGTTATGAAAGATGTTTTGGGGTTTGATATTATATATTCATTTCAAAAGCAGAAGTCAAAATTAGAATCTGGTTTGAGTTGGTTTTGGACATTGTTGGATTTCTTTTTATACAGTATTCAGAGCTTCTCTATGAAATTGCCAGTTCATTTTTATGCAACTGACAGACTGAATTTGTACTTATTCATACTATTCAATGACATGTACATTTTCTAGTATCACTCTGTTAGGATTTTCAAGTTGCTTTGTAAATTAGTCAAGGACCCTATAGTTTTGGAGTTTGAAAGATGGTGTGTTAAAATCAAACCAAATGTTCAGAAGTTTAAATTATTTTTCCAGTGTCCGAAGGTTGTTTCAAATTCTGACCACAATCAAACTCTTTCAAATGTTAAGCTTAAATTAATTAAAAAACACATTATACAGGGACTGCTAATTAGTGAGAGGCATACTTAATTACGGGAGTCATTAGCATTACGACTTGTCCTCTTGAGACTCACTCGTCTACAAAAGGATGAAAAAGCCCACATGCCGGGCTCTTGATAATAAACACAAGCAACTTGCAGTGCATATCTAAATTCAGCAAATACTTAATTCGTAAATGGACATTTATATAGTGCCTTTCTAGTATTTCCAGCACTTAAAGCACTTTATCCTAGAACAGTGGTTCTCAACCTTTTTTCAGTGATGTACCCACTTTCAGCCGAGTACCCCTAACCAGTGCAAAGCATTTTAGGATGAAAAAATATGGAATATGCCATCAGTGTATGATTTAATATAGAATGTATACAATTCAGTATACGAACTTACACTTATATTTTATTGAATATATATATTTTTTTATTATTAAAAATCTCATGTACTCCCTAGAGTGCCTTCACGTACCCCCATTTGAGAACCACTGTTCTAGAAGATGACCCGCTCTCACCCCTGAGCCACAGCTGGCACTAATGTGTTGACAAAATTGTAAGTTAAATCTCAATTTGCTGGTGTTTTCAAAAGTGTCAGAAACTGTAGCTTGTCAGCTGCTGTCAGGATCGGCTACATTTGAATAAACAGGCGTATGCAAACTTAGTGAAATATCTGTTATGCACACAAGTAGAGTAACCTTCTAATTAATCAAGTGTACACAGGCAAGTTTATACACACACACACACGCACAGGCCAATTACCTACGTAAAAATAAAATTTCAGTATCGCTATCTGGTTTTCACATTACTTTCATCTTCCACCCATTCCTCGGGGGTCATGTCTCCTCGTGTTATCAGCACCAAGGCTTCCTTGTGAGTGTTGATGAAACTTTAATAAGCCTGGATGTTCTGTGGCGGCAACAGAGAGTCCTTTAGCTAGGTGGGCTGAGACAGTGCCAGCTGCTGGGCCTCGTCTCTGGTGGCATCCTCGGGGACCGTCACTTGAACAGCCCAGTTACTTTGGAGTACTCCATCTGTGCCAGACACCAACTCATCTAGTGGTAGTGGTAGAAAGCAATGGAAAATACCTTTGCAGAATTAATTGAATACAGATAAGGAGTAAAGCTGAGTCTGGGTCCGATATGGGTTGGGGATACCAATCTTGAGAATGGTCCGCACTTGGTAAAGCTACTAGATATGCTTGATAGTGGAGCAGAAGAAGGGTTGGAGTTAAAGTCTGAATTTCAGAGCACAGCGTGTGTCAAGTATTTAAAGAAGGATCATGCCAGATGCATTGATTATGATGCCAGATGCATTGATTATGAGACAAGCGGCACAGGTGACATGAAAGGAAACGGTGCGTCTCTGGAAACTGTTGTTCACACGTTGCCAACACCATAATATACACATTTATTAAAAGCCAGGGATAAATTATGCATCCACAACCGGAGGACAGGACACCTGTTATGTACACGGCGACACCATTCTTGTCTTGGAGCAGCAAACACACCACATGTCATTGACCTCATGCGGAGAATCCAGATGACCAAAACAAAGTCTAATTACAATAATTACCCATCACACGGGGAAAGGTCAAGCACCTGCACTGTCCGTCGCGATCGCATCTCATTCAGCACACGGAGCTCGCAGGTGATCCAGCTCCAGCGTGTGGACAAGTATGTGAAGAAAAGTGGAACAGGTGTGATATTTAAAATCGATATCCGCTGGCATTATGAATATGGTAATAAGCTCAGCAAGGAGGCAGGCAGGCAGGCGACACATGCATATGTGACTCCCAGAGGGGCCCAAAGCAAATGAGGTGTGCCCGGCCGCTACACCGCAGTTTCATCTGGCTCCAGCAATAACAGCACAGCCTCACTGTACTTCCAATCTATCACCCCCGTCTGCAGGTGGTATCGGTGGGGAAAAGCCACGCCGAGGGGGAGAGCAGAGTCATTTCTTTGGATGCGTGCAGACTGGGTGATTTCTCCGGAATGACAAAGTTAATTAATGTACAGGAACTTAAATTGTCTGTCTTGCAGATTATTTAACCCTCATCCCTTCTCATTGCCCTGCTTCCTCACCCACTGTGCAGTGTGATAACCACTTCTAGCAGATACTCTGAGGAAGAATGGAAGGAGGAAGTGTGGGGGGAGTGTGCACCCATGGGATTTCTCCTTATTCCTGACTCCACAAATAAAACATAAATTGTGGAAAAGCTACAAAATACAGCCCGTCGCTGCTCCGGTCCCCATCATGTGCTTCCAGCTCAGCTAAGAAAATCAGGCAATTTCCAAAAAGAGCTTTGATAAACCCCCTCGCTGTGGGTATAGCACACAGTCTTAATCACTCCTGCTTATCCTCTTCATGAATAGATATTACATGTAAGGGCCTATGTCTATCAACAAATCCTTTTTATATTTTGAATATCATTTACTTTGGATTTAGAGATGATATTAATAATTCACTTACTTGGCTCCCCATGGGATTTTACATTTCTCAGATATAACTGTCCATTGCTCAATAAGTCCAAAACCTACATCACACGCACGCTAGCTGCCATCTTTCTTCCTTCCGACTCCCACTGTCCAATCCCACCCTCCGCCGCGCTTCTCTGTTCTGTAGTTTAAATTGCCTAAAACAACACCTGCACATCCTTTCTGATAATTCATTAGCCAGGCTCACATACCGCTAACACGATTGATGTTTGCACAAACAGGCATCCTATTAGGACAAGTGGTGCTGAATGGGAGAGTGAGTTATCGTCACATTACTGCCCTGGGAGATTGAGAGGGGACAGATGGTTTTGTTGCCAGCGTTTAATGAAGTGTTGTGAATCAGTTGGGTGCGCTGAGGAGGTCTTGACTGTCGCATCGATGGCAGATGTAGCGCGTAGGGTTAACAAGGGCACGGAGTGAGACATTTTGCCTCCTGATGTCAAACATCGTGCAATGAAAACGCCATCAATTACATTGCCGCTTCCCGAGAAAATGTGGTTATGAATAGTTAATAGGTACAAATTTTACACCGTATGGTGGGGAGTTAAATGCCAATTCAGTCGCACCTTAATAACTACTGAACAGCACCTGTCAAGAAGGAGGAGATACACTATTTCACCTTGCGACTGATAATGTGGGGTTGTCAACTTGTCTTCTGTGCCAAACATGGTAATTATGCTTTGCTCTACCCTTTTGTCTCCCAGGATGCTTGAGGAAAACAAAAAAAGAAGTAAAGTGAGGTGTTTGCCATTTACCGTTATGCTCCCACACCTGTCAGATGTCGTCTCCAAACTGTGACTGTGTGATTTTATAGTAGGGTTTGCAATCAGGTCATGACTGTAAGAGAACGAGCATGCGGCTGTGTGCATGCATGATAATAATAATAATAATGCCTGTGCATATGTATATTTATGTGAGGATGCACCAGTTTGCACATGTTTAGTTATTTCCTTATGTGTGTGTGTGTGTGTGTGTGTGTGTGTGTGCGTTAGCATGTCAGTAACTGCGGATATAAGCTGGTTCAGCTTGAATCCGTGTGGTTGGAGGCAAAGGAAACAAGGCATCGTGAATTGCACTTTCATTCCTCTTTGTACGCCTCCATTTACTTATCCCCATGGGGAAGATGATGGTGTTGAGCTTGCATGCCAATGCAAATGCTTAGCGACGCTGCGTGCAGTGTCTGTCCTTTTAGTGAGCAACGGTATTAAACTTGGAAAGCAGGCTTTGTGGCATCACTGATATGGCTAATCTCTTTAGCGTTCTCCTGTTGTGTTGGGCACCGAGACATCTAGTTTGGCTCTGCCGGTGTTCATTAGCGACAACACATTCAGGCAGTATAGAATATTTTAAACGTGCACATGCAGATGCACACAGGAACGCAGACGGACACATGCATGCAGGCGCAGCACACAGGCACCTCTGTACAATCAGACGTGAGACGTGTCTTCAGTGTTTCCCACACTTCAAACTCTGCAGAGCCACTAAATCAAACTCAATGTTGCCCCAAATCAGGCAAGGCAGTCGTCTCTGACTTCTCCAAGGCAAACAGCTTGGGATTTTAATTCAACCACACTGCAAGAAACTAAGGCTTAATTGGAAACCTGTAGAAAGGCAGCAATGAAGTTTTAAAATCAATCCTCGGGAACAATTTGAGAAGACATGTGACTATTGAGTTATCAACATGACATTTCACCGAATAATTGTTAGTTCTCCACTGTCAACAGAGTGCAGTCATTTTGTCTCATCTCGTAATTTTGATGACTCACCTGGAAGCACTTTATCTTAAGGGCATGTATATTTTAATGTCCGTTTGTAATAACTGCAACAATGTGACCCTGAGACATCAGCTATCCGACACAAAGACGCTCCATTGAATTCAGTCATTCAGTCATTATTGATCATTGTGCGTTTAAAAATCTCTCTCTCTCTCTTCAACACAGGCGCACACTCTCTCTCTCTCTCTCTGTGTTTGAGAGAGAGAGAGAGGAATAACCACTGCAAAACACAAATAGAGGGAAAATATGCAAAACTAAGCATCTGTGAAACACGCATTCATAGAAAACATGGGATGCTGTGCAGGAGCAAGAATCAATTCTAAAGGCAGACAAGGTGTTGAAGAGTTTAAAGGAGAGAGACAGACGGGCAACACAGTGCGGTCGGCTCACCGGCAGCGGTCAGTCCTTCAGGGTTGGCATTCAGCTCCTTCATGTCAACCATGCAGTGTCCCAGGTGTTGGGCGCCGTCCTCCATCTGTCCAGCTTGCCCCCCACTTCTCCCCCTTCCACCTCCTCGCCCCCCTCCTCCACGAAACACCACAGTCCAGTCCAGTTCCTCGGCTCACACGCAGCCTTCCGAGCGGAAAAGCTGTCACAAAGATAGCAATCCGCTCGCCTCGCTTTCTTGCTGCCTCACAGCGCGCTCTCTGGCAGCATTAGAGATGCCTTTTGGAAACTAATACGGAAGAGAGGGGACCAGCGAGGGACCTGGAGCAGCAGCGGGAGGGAGGGGGAGAGAGAGAGAGAGGGAGAGAGAGAGAGGGAGAGAGAGGGGAAGGGAGGAGTGATGAGCGAGAGAGACTCAGAATGAAAGAGAAAGTGGGACAGAATTGATGCTATGTGCGATACGCGGCTCTATCCATCAATCTTTGGGCTGTCAGTAGGGCTGCACGGACCAGACTGCACAGCCAGAAAGACACAACTCTGCCGCGCTCTCTTTCCTTATCTCCTCTCACTGTGCAGCCAATGCTGCATCCAGACACGGCAGCAGGGGTCCCTCTGATTTCTGACATCTGTCTCCCTCCCCCTCGCTAGCCTCCCCTCCTCTCGCCACGCCACCAACCCATCCTTTCCTTTTCGAGCAGCAGCACAATTAATACGCGTCCGACTGCTGAGCTCCACACGGTGAAGCCAGCATCGTGCAGCAATGAGATTTTGAAAGTTACATTATGGTGGATGGGGAGAAGAGGGGAAGAGGGGAAGAAGGTGAAGGAGAATTCACAATACAGTGGCAGTTTTTCATATCGTAATATAATTGCTGAATATTACACAAAATGGCAACTTTACTACAGGAATAAATCAACAGGTTGAACAGTGATAGTGACTGAGATAATTTATGTTTCTTGTGTTATTTAGACAAACTGTATCTGCATCATAGTGAACGACTGGGCTGAAATATCTGCAAATATTGGCAAAGAATATTCTGCAAAGAAATGTTGCTTTAATCAGCAATTATATATAATGAAGAGCGAAATTCAGCTCTCATCCTTTGTGTCTTTATTTGCTGCCTTCGCCGGCTCTCCATCCACTCATACTGTGAAGGATATTGTTAGATATTTGGCCACCAAAGCCAAGATGCTTCACTAAAATCAATGTTAATTTATACCCTGCTGAATGGAAAAGGCATTGTGGTCTGAGCTAAAGCTCAATAAAGACCAAGAGGGCAGCAGCCTCAAACGCCTAACAGAGGTAAACGCAGACAAAATGTAATATGAAACATATCCATCACCCTGAACTGCAAACACAATAAACAAAGGTGATAAACTAATGAATGTTAATGTCGTGAAAATAGGGGTTAAAACAAGTATTTGTCTATGCTACTTGCAGATCTTTAATGGTTGTCTTTTGATGAGTATTTTGTGTATATGAGCTACAAAGAAACAAATCTTGAAAATACCTGACCCATCCAATTATGAGCATGACCCATGCAAGAATACAAACAATTTGGATGGTAAGGACACTTCTATATTGTGATAAAAAAAAGAAACATTTTCACACAATCACAATATTATTTAAAATTTCTTGGACTAAAATATCTGCTATTTGGACAGTAGCTAGTCTCTAATCTAATATTATTCATGTAGGTTGTAAGATATTGTGTCACCCATAACATAATATATAAAAACAAAAACACTGGTTTACAACTGCAGTTTTGGGGGCAACAGTGAGTATTTCTTTATTTTTTTAGATCGTCAGAAACCAAACAATCTAATTAGCTTGAACAAAAAAAAACGTCTCAGGTCAAGCTCAAGAAAGCCACGAGCCCAAAGATCATGTGTTTTCTTGAGGCGGCTGGTCTGGATTGGGGGTGGTGCCAAAAACCTAAATGAAGATAAATTGGTCCCTGCAGGAGCAATAAGACAGAAGATGAATCCACTTTGCACGAGGAGGTTCCTTCTTCACTTTCTACTACTCTCTCCATCCTTATCCCTTCATCCCACTAGTGCCCCATTTTCCTTGTTTTCCACCCCTTTCACTCCTTAAGACCATCAGGATGAACGTTGTCTTGGTCTTGTAATGAAAATGTGGTGACACACACGCACACAAAATGCAACTGTGCATGCCTGTTCTCTCTCTCTCTCTCTCACACACACACACACACACACACACACACACACACACACACACACACACACACACACACACACACACACACACACACACACACACACACACACACACACACACACACACACACACACACACACACACACACACACACACACACACACACACACACAGGTCTGTGGAGTGATCCATTAACATTCTAATACGTTTCTTTTAAAGGTGACACGTGTTGTCTTATTAAAGCCTGACTGATAGAGGGGGCTGGGGAAAATCAATAGACATTGCACAACAGATGGAGAACAGTACAAGTACACTGAGGAGAAAATAAACATCCCCTTTTTAGCTATTCGGCCCCAAAGCCTGCCGAATGGATCCTCACATTTACCCATTCCAATAGCACTTGAGGCCCATTAGAATTTGTGATACACTCCTTCACAGTATTAACTAAAGGCAGCCAATAGCTTGATTCACGGCTGCACAAGGGATGCATGTTGCCTTTGTCAGGGTTACACAGCTGAAGTGCAGTAAAAGCTTCAGCGAGAAACATTCTGTAGTGTAAATACACACTGTGGTCAAAAATGAGCAAGGCAGTAAATCTCTCTGGCCTCACTTCAACCAATGTCCTAAATCCCTGCACATATAATGATGCATATATTGATTTATGTGTGTGCAATCACATGGACTTCAATTCAATTCAGTTTATTTTGTATAGTCCAGAATCACATATTACAAATTTGCCTCAGAGGGCTTTACAGGACTTGCAGGTTGTTGTTTTTTTGCAATGTGAACATCTATTGTGCATTCATGTTTTATTTGTGGTTATACTGAAGCATCCTGAATGTGGGGTTGCCACAAGAACCATAAAGACAACATCAAAATATTCACCTTCTAGGCGGCTCCCCCTGCTGAGTGCACTTTCTTTGAATTTATCTTGTTTGTGCCACAAACTCTGCACGCCTCGAGTGACTACACGAGCAAAAGCTATGAACATTTGGTGTTCAAAAAGTGTCGACTGATAGATCAGCGATATTACAATATTAGGTAAAGATTTGGGATTTTATTGTAGGTACAAATCAATGAATGAAACTAGCAGACTTTCAACAAACAGTCTAATAGTCTGCAGTTTTATGCAGTGCATCTATTTCTACTGGTAAAAGCATTTGCCATACAGAGTGCATATATATATATATATATACACATACATATGCACACACACAGCAGTGTTTCTGTCTATGCATCATTATCTGTATTCAGCTGTGTCATCTGGTTTAATGGGACCAACAATCAATGTCTGTCAAGGTCCACATGAATCCTCCTCACATTAAAAAGGCACTGACACCCCCACCCATTCCCTCTCTTTTCACTCCTTTTCCTTTCAGAGAATGTGGAAAGACGAGGCTATTGATTCCTCATCATGTGTTGTCATGTTAGGTTACAACATCCTCTTTTACTTTACCACTGCTGGCATCCCAGATGTTCACTTCCAGTGTCTTGAAAAAAGTGATTCCCTCCCGCTTGGGGAAGGAACCTTTTTTCCTATTTAAGTAAGGTGCCTCTGACAGGTACTGACTGACATCTAGAAGTATAGCATCCTTCAAAATGAACCCACTGGCCGAACAAAACAAAAATATTTGAGGTGTCTGTGCAAAACAAATCTCCCGCAATCTCTCACATTTGTGTCTCAAAGAATACTTATGTGTATATGATTAGTGCATTAAAGGAGGTCCTATCATTTATCGTGTCCTTACTGGCAGTAAAGACAACGAGAAACTCCAGAGTCCGTGAGTCATGCATTCATTTATTTTCATGCTCGTTGTTCTAAACAAAATATCCTACTAATCCAGTGGGTTAGACTAATTGCCAGTTGTGGTTTGATTACAGATCTACTGCCACAAATGAGCCTTCATTGGAGTGCTGCAGGAAATGTTGTACAGGGGTTAATTGTTCTTTACTTACAACAGTCTGTCTGAGAAAGAAGAAAGAAGGACTCCAGCTATGCTAGCAGTGGCTCTGACACAGTGGAAACGAAATGCAAGCAATGTTGAAAGTACAGGAGAGATATGGATTAGCTGTTTCTACTATGTTTCTGAATTACTTGGATGCCAGAGCAAGAGAAACACACATCCAACATCCCCGTATTGCTTTTACTGAAGCAGCACAAGTATTTTCATTAACCAAGGCTGATTCTCTGGATATTTCTTGATCATCAGGATTGTTCCTCTATAAGTAACATTATGTCATCAGGAAAGGTCAATACTGATTTTACCTTCTACCGTTACACGATCCTCAGTGCGGCCTGTGTTGTGTGTGCTTGAATTGCCTTTATTCCATCTTCTATTCGACTTGTAAGACACAAAAAATCAATGAACACAGAACGCCAACCAACAATTGTGAAGTGTTCCTCATTCTCTGATATAACCAACAACGCATTGTAGCCCTCAAGACAACACAATGAGTGACAGGCAGAGGTAACAACCTTCATAAAATATTCATTATTAACTTCTAAGAGCTGGGACACTTCCAAGCCAAGTGAAGCCTAAATTGAACACACACACCACATGTCATGACTTCTTTTTGTTTCCCACTTCACAGGTCTATCTAGGAAGGTGATACTACTGACTAGTTGGCACTCTGTTGGTGTTAACGACACAACAACAACATTGCCCATTACTCTGCCAGCCTTGATTACTGTTGATGCAACTGAGCTAATGACTTGCAATGAGAGGTTGAGAATTACCATCACTCTTATCTGCACATTGAGTTTAGTCTTTTTTTGGCTCATATCGTATACATCCATAGGATCTTGAGAAGGAAATGTGTATTCCAGAGTATAGAAACCATGAATGTGAAGCATACTAGGATATTTCTCATGGAAACTACACTGTAAATCCAACTGCTACCGAACACTATGTTTCCAAAACCAAACAGTGAAGCAATTATTTGAATCATATAACAGGTCTACACGCTTGCTAGCAGTCTTATGAGGATGTGATGTTCTCCACAATACACAGTTGTTGATTGGTTATCAAATCCAGACACACCTTTGCTAGTTTTACATTACTACCACTAGTGGTGCAAAAATGTGATGTAATCCAAAATGAATTTTCCTGTGTACTGTGGCAAAAAGATATACTCGCTGTTAACGTCACATTTGCATGACGCTGCCTCATTTATCCTGTATGTGGGTTGTTTACGCAGTCAGAAATGAACGTGACACGTATGAGACACTTAAGACTCAAAAGACTATCTCTGGCCTTAGAAGCTCTTAGAAGACTTGGCTTAAGTCAGTTTAACCTACACTCTGTCAGCCATAGTTGTTCTTAGTGTGATAAACAAAGAATAACTGGAATTGCAACAAATAGTTGCTGACAATGTTAGCATGCAAACTAACTATTTGACGTTAATATATATGTGCTTAACAACAATATTTAGCTAATGTTTCCCTGCTAACAATAGCAGTTTAATATGGTTTATAGTTAGTGTAGTACATTTAGTATGTCATGTAATGTATGCCTGCATGTAGGGGCGCTATGTGAGCCTTAAAATGCAACTTTATACACAATATATACAAGTAAAAACATAAAAGTAAAGATGTGAAACTTTCGAAACAATTTACTATCCATGTCACAAATCAAAAGTTGAGGTGGCCAGGGAAAGGATTCAGGATCAAGACTCAAAATGATTAAATCTTAAGAGTAATGGTATCAAACCTTCCACCGGACCCGCTGCAGCATAAATCTTGTGTTGACACAACATACACACTGTCACCTGGTAATGTGCACAGTATTAAGTCAGCCACAAACCATAAATCTCACACCAGCTCTCGTAAATATACATTCTTAGCATCACTGGCTCAAGCATCAGCTTGAAGAAGCTACCTAATGTTTTAAAACAACAACAACTCCGTTTTAGGCTTCTTTTTAAACCTCTGGGAGCATTTTTCAGCAGATGAGAGGATTGATCCATCAGCAAAACATTTTCATGCAGACAAATTCCAATATTGATAACATATTAAAAAAACAAAATACAGACTGGTCTTTGTGCGTCAAGCAAACATGCAGCATTGCTACACACAAGAGCTTTGTGAGAGGGGATCAGCAGAGGAGGAATTTTATTTGAAAAGGTCAGGCCACCTGCAGGCCAAGGAGGGAGGCGAGGATAAAGGGAGGAGCAAGGATTAGCTGGAAACACGGGTTGATCGTTCAAATGCCTGTCATTCTCCATTTGAGGCACAGTCATGCTGCAATGCGAGAGCCTCATACCAGGCCAGCAGGATGTCTTCCAAACAAACAAATACGCACAAAGGAATTCAAGCATAATGTCAACGCAGTCAATTTTCACTGCATTCCCTTACATTCATTTATTTTTTTATTTCGGATAACGGGACGTCTTTAAATGCATGGCACCTTTTCACGTTGGGACCTGCCAACTCCCAGCTTGTGCCAGCCTGGTGCTGAGGATAGGGCAGCGAGACAGCAGAGCGGAGTAGCCCCCCTGATCCGGCACTGCTCTCAGACAATGACAGCAGGCATGCACAGCTCCACGCGCTCCTGTTTGTCTGGCCAATTCTTAGGATAGGGCATGGCTCTCACTGCAGCTAGCACACAGAAGCATTACACAATGCAATCCAGATTAGTTAGGCCACTGGCGGGTAATTACAGACTGGCAGCGTGCAGGTTTGCCACGGCTAGTACACATGAGGATAAAACGGGTAAATCCCTGTGCTGCCGTCCCTCATACTGTACAAATGGATTGAATTGTGATTGCTAATGGTGCTGATGGCAGATGGGTTGCTGATGCTGGGCAGTGTTTTGGATCCTCTTGATGGCGTGGGTGAGAGAGCACCAGTATGCACACAAACAAACCCAGAAGTATCTCTCCATGATCCAAATTGACAGAAATGTGTGTGCCTGTGAAACAATTATTGAGAAACCAATTATTAATTTGGTCACTAATCAGTGATGTTGCTAGGTAGGCATCCAGCATCGATTGCTCCAGTGGATGCACTCTTACTTAAACCCTGACAAGAAGATCTGTTGGAACCACTTCAGAAGTGTGTGTGTGTGTGTGTGTGTGTGTGTGTGTGTGTGTGTGTGTGTGTGTGTGTGTGTGTGTGTGACACTGTACAGCGTCGCTAAATGTTTACTTCATGTGCACTCATTCACTAAGTTTCATTTTTGTGATAAAAGTGTCACATCATTTCTGACTCAGTTCATTTTCGTATTATATCAGGTTTTGTATATTGTTTTGGAAAAACAGATCAGGGTTTGTATTTTATTTTTTAACATTGATGAATATAACCAAAATTACAACATCAAAACACAAGTTTAACACAGTTTGTCAAAAATTATACATTTCATTGGGCATCCACACACCTGTGGGTGTGGGTTCCGGGGACTCACTACATTAAAAAACAATCACCAGCAAAGCTAGTTGTTGGTTTTGACATTTATTTATACAATCACAATCAAAACACATCCTAATTAACGTGAGAGAGGTTTTGCAAAAACACTGATATACGTTTGCGCTGCACCTTATATTCAATCTGCTCTCACAATCTGCATGTAATTAGCATCTAATTTAACAAGCCTGCATGTAATTAAGCTATCAGTGACTATGACAGCCTTGTGGGATTAAAATGAACGGCATAAAAAAAAGATAGCTATACTAATTTTATTAAATAACACAATTTCTAAAAATATTGCACAAGCAAATTTGTAATTAAACTGCAATTAAGACAATATGTATGTGTCTATAAGTCAAAGTCAAAGTCAGCTTTATTGTCAATTTTTACATATGTGCAAACATACAAAAGATTGAAAGTACGTTTCTCTTCTGTCCAACATAAAGTGCTTACATAATCAAAAACATATGGATATGGAATGATAAAAAGATACCAAAAAAACGTCTAAAAATATGTCGCCATCGCAATTCAAAATGTAGAAAAACTGCAATCATGTAGTTAATGACCGTCTGTTATGTAATCTTTTTTTTCTTACGGTTAACTTTTTCAAAGAAACTTTTAGAAGATACAGTTGTGTTTTAAATCGTTATATAAAATAAATATATAAAATTAAAGTAAAGAGTCAGTTTTGATTTAGTGAACTTTGCTTACTTCATGAATTGGTGAAACAATTGTATGTGTAATGGTTGCCTTAGTAATACTTTTGTGAGAGGTTATCACTCACAGTTTATCTATCTATCTTGTACACAAACGTATCCTGGTTTCAGAAACCTGGATAAATTAGGTGTACTCAGAGAGTAATTAGGATACTGAGGAAATTGCATTGCTAATACATACAAAATAAACTGAACTGAATTGAATTTAATGAAATAATTCCTGAACCCTCGAACAAGTTACCCTTTGATCCCTCATGCTGCTCAAGTCTTGATCTAAGTCCAATGACAAGTGGTCATCTCCAGCCTTTTAGACACAAGAGTCCCGACCAGCAAGCCGGACTTTCGATCGTTTCCAGCCAAAAGGAGAGATGAGAAAATAAGAAGAGGTCTGGGCTGTTGTGATATTGCTCAAATATTCAGGGTAGCACTCAGCCATTACTCTTCACACTTAGATATCAAAGACACGTTGAAACTAGGGATGCACCGATACCGATACCGGGTAACTTGAACCACTTTTTTTATCTCCTTCACACACGTATATCCCACAATTCCACTCTTTTCCTTTCCGTTTCTCCCTCCACAATAAAAGCACCGGAAACATAACTTGGAACACAGCTTCCTATATAATTGCTCGATCCCTAATATTATCGCTTACATTATGAACCCGGACACGGGGGCGTTTTATGGTCCGACATTAGAGGGACTTCCACAAGAAGTTTAAAGCTTGGGATAGCCTTCTGTTAATTTTGTACTATAGGCTTGACATAATCTGCAGAGGATAAAATAAAATCTGCCTCCAAATTAATTGCACTTTCATGGAGACCAAATCTAAGAAGTATCGGTACTCGGTATCGGCAAGTACACAAATAAAAATATCGGTATCGTATCGGTTTGTAAAAAATAGTATCGTTGCATCCCTAGTTGAAACTGAAGTATAAATATATTAACGACTGCTTTCGAAGAAGGTGGGCCCCACAGCCTTGCATGGGCACTCAAAAGGACGGGCAGATTCAAAGTAAAGTTTTCTTTTCATTCGGCTCAGTTTTCCTCAAAAGGTAGTGTGTTAAGAGTCTGCAGAGAATAAAATGCAAGAGGGATTTTCTTTTCTTTTTTACATTAGAGTTTCAAAGACTGTGCAGGAAATGAGTTTGGTTGACTCCCTATGATTTTCATATTACTATAAATTGCTTTATTGTCCATTAAACCTTTCATGCTATTTACCACGAGCTAATGCAGACACAGTTAATCACCATCTCTTCATATCCGCCCACCAGCAGTAAGCTTACTCAGGCTCAACGCAGACTACGTCTTTACGTGTTAAACTGTGTCTATGTGGCTTCACAGCATTCACACATTCAGGGTAGACGTCCATGGTGGTATGGAGTGCCATACTTCTTTGTGAAGTTAACCCAGGTACCAACAACACATTTTGTTTTGTGAAAGAGGAAACAGCATATTTTATATATATATATATATATATATATTTTATATATATATATATATATATATATATATATATATATATATATATATATATATATATATATATATATATATATATAAGCATAAGGGGAGGGTTTCGGTGAATTTTGGTAGAAGACAAAGACGCTGCTTCATAAATATAACAATATAGTTATATAGTTATATAGTTGTGCATGGAGGTCAGCAAACTTAAACATGTGCTAATATAAAAAGCATGACACAGATCTGATCTTAACAGTTATCCTGTTAAATGTTTCTTTGACCCATCATCCATCCGATCAGACACTTGATGTGTGTCTTTATAATAGTTTGTTATAATATTTTTATCTCATGCACAGTTTGCACAAACTAAGTAAATTTGTGGAATTCCCTAATATTTTTGGGAATTCATCTTAGGGACTTTTTACACTGCACTTAGCCCTGGGCTATGCGAGCTGTTAGCTTGGGGCTAAAAAAGCTTTCATACTGGCACAATCTGGCACATTTCAAAGTGGGCTTACTCCGACTTTAGCTTCAGGCTTGCTGGCTCTGCACCCGAGCAGGGTTATCCCCGGAGAAATTAACCAAACATGCTACAGGTTGCCAGTGCCAAACTTGGCAAAAAAAATAAATGAAAAAGGGTCACATTTTTGTGACCCAGCGATATTAGAAGTGCAGTGTGCATAGTATAGCCCTGGGCTTAGATTAACCCTGAGTTAATAATAATAATAATAATAATAATAATAGCAATGTGTGATACGGGGCAAAGTTATCCCAGGGCTAAGGATATATCCCCAGGCTAAGAACACGCAGTGTGAAAAGCCCATTCGATTTTAAATGCTTGAACATAAAATTATCTTTTGCTTGTGGTTGCAGGACATTTTTTTAATATATTTTGTGGCAAGTCCTAGGTCATGGAAGGAATCCATTTTCTTTTTTAGTCTGGCCACCATGTGAAGTTGTATCACTTCAGGTTTGGGAAAGTCAGAAACACATCTTATTAATTCCTTGTCCATCTTTAATTGCATTTCGAGCAGTAGCAAAAAGCCATGGGCAAAGCTCGCAAATGTCAGTGCAGTCCAGACTCAAAGCTCAATACATTTGAACTTTTGGCAAAGTGCAGCTTGCACAGTGAACTGCATACATAAATACAGGGTTATTGCCAAAGGAAAGAAAGTTTAAACAGATTAAATAATTAAGGAGGTGCATGCAAAATATGGTTGAAGCCCAATTGACTAAATTGGGCTCCAGGGTCATACCAAGAGCAATCCCACTACCCGGTGTCTGCTGCTGTCTGCTGCAGGAGCATGGGAAGTTCAGTTGACGACGTAAGGCAGCGGCCCCGAGTTACAGAATAAGGGTATCATACATGCATGGCCATCTTAACCATTAAAATTGTGCATATTACACTGGTTACAGAAATGTAACTTTAAGTGACGAAGTGCTGTGTAATAAACTATATTACCTATTGACTGTCGACCAAGTTTTCCACAGTAAAAAAACACTCATACTAAAACATAGGGCTGCCTGTGTTTTTGGTTTAAAGAGTGACCATGTTAACTGTTGACCTTCAGCTGACATCTATTGCACATCTGCCCAGCCTGGCTCAGTTTTCTTTTCTTTTTCAACATAAATGTTTTTCCCGGGAGAGATTTTGTCTTTATCTGACGCGAGAGTCTAAGGACAGAGGATGTTGAATGCTGAACAGACTGTACAGTCCTCTGAGGCAAATTGTGTGCTTTGTGACATTGGGTTATACAAATAAAATTGATTTGAATTGCTTAATCAGATCTCGTCTTTGTCCTACTCCAAATTATCGGTTGACGTCTGGTTTAAATAGAATGAATAGACAGACAAAAAATAAGGTTGTGCATCATTCAAATGAACTTCGAGCTAGTCGGTACAGCCCTACATTCCACTATTTAAACGTATTTCACGAAATAAAAATAATTGCATTTTTAGGCGTAACACAAAGCTGAATACAACAAAAAGGGATAATGAAGTGTCATTATGAAAACTACAGAACAAAAACAGATTTTGAATGAAATATGTTGGAAATGTTTCAAGTACTATCATACCAAGACACTGTCGCTGAGCCTCGTTGAGGCGTCTGGAAAACTGCACAGTCCGCTCTATGATTAAAATAGGACAAAAAGTGGATTAATCCATCCAAACATTGTTTTATGGTAATGTAACCAAATTTCCCATAGAAGCTCAAGTTATCCGTTTACACCCCCGTGAACACCGACATCCTCTTTCTTACCTGGTAACTAAACTCAATTGCATTCCTCAGCGACCGCCAAACAGAAAATCCTTCCATTCTCTACCTCGAACCATTTTGCTTCCATTTTGTGAAGTGAGCAACAATTGGCCCATTGTGAGAGCAGAGTGCTGAGATGCACAGTGAACCTCACTCCCCCATCACTCCTTCCTCTACATTGCCAGCTCCAGCTCTGAATCTTTGGCTCTCCCTGATAAAATATTTAAGATCTGCCATGATTAAAGTGCATCTTCCTCACCTTGGCAGCAAAATCCATTAACCTGGAGAATCAATTCCATTGATTTCAATGATAGACGCTGGACATGTTCGTGGGGAGGGATGAGCATGAGGTGAAGGTAGAGGGTGTGGGGAGGTGAAACGGAGAGTACGGCGACGAGGAGGAACTTTTTACTCATTGCTCACACAGTCAAGCTCCCTATTAAAAAATGCATGGGACATCAGTCAGGAACACAATTATTTGCACGGCTCAGAGGATTGAAGCTATGAGTGCAAGCTTTTCTGACACAAGCACTCAGGGTGCTCCAACAGTACAATACAGCGTAACACAGCATGGCTTGCAAAAAGAAGACACTCAGAAAAGGTGGTGGTTAAAAAAAGAGCTCGCCAAACAAAGAAAGGGCATGTGCGAATCATTGCTGAATGATTAACGTGGTTGTCATCGCCACCATCATCACAATCATCATATTAATGAGTAACACAGACCATAAATGACCCATCACTTCCAAGCTGTGACCTCCTGCACTCTGGTTCACCAGGAACTTGAAGAAAATAACTTCATGTTCAAGGTTCACGCAGGCAAAGCAACAGAACACAAGCAAGAATCCAACAAAGACTGACGTGAAAACCGAGACCTAAATACAAACTAATCTCAAGAGGGGATGCGGTGCAGGTGAAGAGATGAGCGGAGAAGCTCAGTTGAGGGGGATGAGGTGATTACAGGAGGCAGGAGAACCGACAGGGAGGTGATTGGCAGGGGGAAAACACTGGGAGCAGGGAAGGAGTAACTACAAACTACACTGATTGAGAGAAGGTGTGTAGATGGGCAAATGAGCAAAAAGCAGCACAGGAGGAAAAAACACAGAAAAAATGAACTCAGGTAAAAAATAAAAAATAAATCCTCTTGATCACTGTGTCTACAACTGTGTCTACAACTCAGCCCAGGCTTAAAAAAAAAGTCTGAGGGCATTTGGACACAGACCCAGGTTGTAACATAATGTACTTGATAACATTTAAGGCACTGCTGAGTGGCGATAATTACACTGTTGCAGCAACTAAGTGTTTTGAACAATGACAGTTCTGTGTACTCATTATTAGAGATAAATCAGTCAGGGTGCTCTGGTAAATTGCCATGCCCCTACTTGGAGGTAGGGGGGGGGGTCAAACCTTTTGTGTCTTAATGTGTTTTAATCCAGAGCTGTCAAACCAAATAATGAAAGCCAAGTCCATGCAGGCTTCCACTGCTGCTTTTTAATTAGCCCAGAAGAAGCAAGAGGGCAGATCATCAACTTGAATTTGGTTTTACAGACACCTCACGCAGACAGTGACTAGACTTAACCGTTCCACTGCATGAATGCGCCAAGTCAGACAGTATTTTGTATGCATCTGTTGTGTAATTAATAGAAAGTCACAAATTATTATTGTGGTAGGGCAAGCACCAATCTCCCCCTAAACCTTCAGAAAGCAAGGACACACACACAAGGAATCCAATTAAGTCAGATAAGTAAATTTAAAAATAAAACAGTAAAAATAATGTTTTACCATGCTTTTCTTTTCTTGTCTTACCCGCCAGAAATTACCTTCAACAGGAGGTCAAGTGTGTGAAGTTAGTGTGAACCCATCTTTGTGCGAGTGCCACTTCCTGCCGAGAGGAGTTGCTCGGTGCAGAAGTAAGAACAAAAACCCTTGTCAAGAGCAAACTTGACGGGAGAACGCTCACACCTGTACGGAAACATTGACTCACGCGAACGAACATTTTGGAGACACTGGAAATTGGCGATGGTGTGGCGGTGAATTGAAGCCTTCTTTACAGGTATAATGGTGCCTCTCGCATTAATTTCACTTCATTTCTCACTTTACTTTGCACCGATTCTTCATCATAAACAGTCAAACCAGCAGTGTTATTTGTACTTGTTTAGTGAGCCATAGCTATAAGCACATTTCAATTGTAAAAGATATAGACCTACTAAAATTTTCACTCAATCTTTTATCAGCGCCGTCTGCTCTACCAAACGACCGACACTCGTGGTCAGCTGTGGAGCAGCTGATGAAATGGTCATCATCTGTAAGATAACGTCAAATAGCATAAAGTACCGCAGAACAGCGTGAATAGTTTCCAATAATCTTTTAATAGTGTGCAGATATCCACAAGTACAATTTAGGTTTTTGTGAGTAAATTCGCTGCTTTATTGATTCATTTATGGTTTATTCCATAGTGACAGATCCAGTATGCTGTATACAGACAAGCTGAAAACAGCTGTCCGATGCGAGTATCAGAGCACACAGAAGTAACTGCGATGACATCACATACTCAGTAACCTCACCTGACAAAATTTAAAAACGATATCCAAGGTGGTGGATACCCCTTATTGTCGCAATCATTCTGGAAGCAATCAGTCGGATTCCTGTAAACACCAATACTGCGGTGACACTCGTGACGTGCTGTGCTGCACGATAGATACTCTGGGACTGTTAGGACTGCGTCATTGGGAGAATTGGGAGGATCGTGTTCGGGGATCCCTTCATCCACAAGCACTTTGATCTCTGTGGCATAAAAAGTCTTCCTCTCGGTAGTTGCCTTGATTCACCCGAAATAACCTTTGTCCTGCAGGCTCATTTCTATGCATCAACCATCATAAGGTGCTTTGCATAGACCGCTTATCGTCACGGGATGAGAAGCTGAACCAGCTGCAACTTTACAGGTTAAAGTGGGACGTATAAAAAGAAAATTGCGCACCGGCAGGTGAATATTTTTTGCCATATGTGCATTTCCTCCTTTCAACGCAAGCAAACATTTTGTTTTACAAATGAGGACGATAGGTTTGAACCACACATGCGCACACAAGACAATCAAAATCACATTAAACAGCTGGAGTTAAATGAAGCCTCTGAAGCATTGAGCAGAACAAGCTTCTTATTCAACTGAAACCAAAAAGCAACCTAGTATTTAAATAATTTTATAAATAATTTCCTCCTACATCAATATTATTTTAGGTCTCTCATACCTTCTTTGCCTGACACCTGCATGTCTTCACAGAAGTGAACTGGGAGACAGAGGGTGCTTTCACATTTTGGTATCACACGGTTTAACTTTACTACATTTATTTGGCAATATTAGTTACTTTAAATACTTTGTAGCCCTCACCTTGAGGAGGTCAGCAACAACTACAATGTGAAAGCTGAGCTGAGAGAAAGGGGGGCATTTGGAATTGGTAGGATTCAATTGTACCTACAAGGAAAACTTCCAGAGGCAGTCAGCATTTTCAGAGCAAAATCTTTTTCCATGTCTGAGCCGCAGTGGGGCAGTTAACCGCAGTAGGGTTTATTTTCCAAGCTGCAAATCCGCTTGTCAGTTGGTTGACCGGCTGGTCTGATGAAGGACGGCCACAGTGTTTCCCCGGCAAACCAGACTACGAGACTACGAGACAGACTACGTCAACGCTGTCGAGTCCTTCCGCTTCCTGGGCTCCATCATAAACCTCAAATGGGAGCTAAACATCAGCTCCATCACCAAGAAGGCTCATCAGAGAATGTTCTTCCTGAGACAGCTTCCTGCCATCATTGAATCCATCCTCTCCTCCTCCATCAGCGTCTGCTACGCTGCAGCCACTGCCAAGGACAAGGGCAGCTCATCATTTGCTATGCTGAGAGGATAACTGGCTGCAATCTGCCTATCCTCCACGATTTGTTCGCCTCCAGGACTCTGAGGCGGGCAAGCAAGATTGTAGTCGACCGCTCTCACCCTTGACACAAACTTTTCAGAGTTCCCTTCCCTCTGGCAGGAGGCTGCGGTCCATCAGGAACAAGACCTCACGCCACAAGAAGAGTTTCTTTATTATTGTACAGTTTCATATTTTCTATTTTTAAATTATGTCTCATACTATTGCACTGTTTATTGTGGTGCACCAATCACCTCAAATTACTGGTACGTGTAAAGTACTTGGCAATAACCAGTTCTGATTCTGATTTAAAATGCAGTAAATAGATCAACAAGTCTTTAAATTTACGAAGACCTTTTTGTTATAAAAAGAAAACTACATATTTATTTTATTTATTCATTTAAAATTTTTAAAAACAAAAAAGTGGTGTGCCTTTTTACATAAATATATGTATCTTTTTCAACAACATTGGCCATTTTTACTACTTATTTGTCACTTACCCAAACGTGATAAACTGTTCTGAGCTTTTAAGCATTTTCTTCAAGTTGACCTCTTTTACACTGCTATACTGCCACAAAGAAGATCTGCCATTACACCCCTATGTCTAGCCTACAATCAAACATAATTTGTGAAAAAGCGTAATTACTTCTATACCTCGCTTGGCAGTTAGGGTCTTGGTTCTCATGGAGACTGTCCAACAGTGTTTTATGAACTACATGTCATATTTTTAGTCAGGGCTTCAGTTCAGCAGTGTACTTAAAAAAACATTCACAGCAATCCATCAACAATAAGGCCTTTACCCCTTAATTGTCTGCTAAGCAACAACAATGAAGAATCAAAGCCTTTAAAGATAAAGAGAAACCATTAAGCTTACACTGCTGCACCAATCATTATCAGCCAAATCCCAGCGACAAGGCTCATCACAAGGGTAAAATAAAGAGTAGATAAGGCGGGGAGCTAATGATGATTTTTTCCCAGCATCCAGAATGAAAAGCAACAAATGGCCGATAAAAAGCCCAAAGAGGTGTCACAAAGAGAGTTGAGGGAGCCGACAGAGGCTAATCACCGGGGTTAAAAGCTTTTCTGAAAAGACAAGACTGAGACAGCCCAATCACTTTTATGACTTGCTCAGAATAATGGTTCGTGGGATTATGTTTTTCTCATGGTCAAAACTTTGATGAGAGATTTCTGGAATATTCTGCTTAAAAAAAATTGGGATGAAATTTTAGAATATTCTTCTAAAAGAGGTGAAAGAAATGAAGAAAAAAGCATGGTTCCTGCTTTTATTGTTACTTTCCATTACTTCCTAATAACAGCAGTAGCCTCAACACTCTCAGGCACTTCCAATAAGGGCAGTTTGTTAAAAGGGCATGTCTCATTTCAATCTAATAACCAACATAACTCTCGTAACTTTGATTGAATTAGACACATTGATTCATGAAGCTGTCCGACCCAAATACAACAGACGTATTCCTGTGATATACAACACAATTCCCATTTATCAGGCCTATTTAGAACCTTCCCTTAATGAGTTTTCCCTTTCTATTGTCTTTATTTGTGTTAAATTAAATTTGCTGGCTCAAAGTGAATTCAATATAAAGCGCTGGGACTCCCTAAACAGAGCCAACATGCACAAGACGTAATTACGGTCTAACAAAGGATCTATAATCAAAGATTTACAATGGAAATCAGGCAAGTCAAGAGACTGCGCTCAAGCAACTCACTCTGCCAATAAGCTTTTATGAAAGCTTAAGTGAAGTTATCGATGTCCTTGAAGGTTTAACCATGTTTGGTTCAAATACTTTATACTGTAGTGCATATAGCACTATGTGCATATCCACATAAGCATATGCATGAACAGCATGTGTGTTCCTACATCGATTTTCATGTTATAGACAATCTGTTTACTTATTGGAGAATCACCATGACTGCAGAGTTGTTTCCTCAAATTTTCATTCTTGTTATAGCCATGGAGAGAGGATCTGACCCCGCTGTGTTGAGCCTTATTCTGCTGAAGCTTTGATCAGGAGGTTCACACAGGCGACAGACTACACCACCTAACAGGGGAAGTACTGCAGTGCTTGCACAGCAGGTGGGGGTTGATGCAGGGATTTTCCATGGCATATAACTCTGGAACTCAAGAAAAATAGCTCAAGCTTTTGCCTTGTGAATTACTTTCTGTGTAACTTTCTCTGGTAGACTTTTGACAGAGGAAGTCTGACTACTATTATGATTTCATAGAAGTTCAAAAAACAAGAAAACAGAGTCAAATCAAGGAATATAAACAGAAAACATAGTGACAAATCGACACATTATCACTGGATGATGATCACTGGACGCAAAATCTAAATACATCCCGTTGTGGAGGCTCAATACCTTTGACATCCCTGGGTTAAGACCTTGAATTAATAAACAACCAACTCATGCTGACTACTAATGTACCTTTATGTAGCCTAACTATTTCCACTCCAGCTGATCTGTCCACTGACACATTTTGGTTTAATATTCTGGTAATATAAAAGATCATGAAATATTTACGGTTAACTTCTTACCTTTCAGACCGAATATCACATTAACCATTTACTTAACCTTTAACCAGAGCCAGTAAATTAGCCATAGCCTGGTATTTCCTCGCTGTAAACACTGGGCACTGCTGGTTATTCCAGGTTGAAGTTGTTCCTGGATTGCTCAAACCAGTTTTGAAGAAAACATATTAATACCACAGTGAAAAAATACTAAAAGTCCTGCATTCAAATTCTCACTTGAGTAAAAGTCTACTAGTATTGTCTATGATTAGAATCTAAATATACTTAAAGCATCCAGAGTGAAAACACACAGTATGCGAATGTCTTCTTTCAAATTATATATAGATATATACTGTATATATCAATTCTGCACACATATGTGAAACATAACCATTACTATCATTACACACAGAGCAGATATGACATGAACTGTTATGGTTGAAATGTTTTTAGAAACAAAAAGGAAGATGACTGGCGCAACCGATGGAAGGTCTATCACTGAATAAACCGAGTGGAAACGCCGAAGCTGCCTGCTGGCGTAACGAGCGCAGGAAGTGACAGTGCAGGTTGACTCGAAATGTGGAAGTGAGTGTGCAATAGTCTACTGAACCGACCCACGCTCACTCACTCACACTCATGACGCCAAATCGAATTGATTCTCATTGATAAACAATGAAAACAAACACTACAGCTAACCGCAGTGTTGCAGTAGACCACATTTATTGATTAATAATGGCATGTGCTTTTGTTTTGGTGTTATTAACCTTCATGGCTTCAGATAATGCGAGCAGTGGGTTGTGGGACGGTGGAAAGCCGACTCCTATTGCTCTTACTGCTTCACTGCATGCTGTACCTCAAACTGCATCAGCTACCTCCATAATTGATGAAGCACTTGGTAGAGAAGTGGAGGCTGCTCTCGAAGATATTTCTAAGTTCATTTTCAATATTATTTTTTTTTGCTGTGGACACTTTCCACTACTTGAGCGTCAATATATAGATGATCAATGCCATGTGTGTGTGCTTCCTGGAAGGTTATTTCAAGATTAACTTCACTCTGGTTACGGATAAACTGAGAGCCTTCAACACAAGCACATGCATGTTAACATGGGCAACAACATTAACGTAACATTTACACAAGAGACCCACTGACATGTATAAACTGTTGAAAAGGTACAAAGCAGCTTTAATGTGAAATCTCCACAGCCTTCAGTTTCTTCCTTGATGTTCAGACCTACAAATCCAGCAGTAATTGACGTTATATCTGGAGGCAATGATAGTGTGTGTGTTTTGCAAATGCATATAGATGATATATGCATGACTATTGAGTCCATACAATACATTCTGTGAGCTGTGGGGGGTTTTGGAGCCGGCTATTACCATTACTCGCCAACCTAGCAGAAGAGAGCAGTAAATGAAAGCGGATGGCGAAGGGAATAGCTGCCTTAAGGCATCAAATTATGCGTTTAAAGGAACCTCAGGCACACACAGTTTGAAAACAACTAATCACAAAGAAGATAATCCATCAATCAAAATGTCACATAATCTCAATGTATTATCCTGTCATATGGAAAAGATAAGGCTGTCAATATTCTACGTTTCATACTGTCAAAAAAGACACTTGCAAAGACCAAAATCAACAACCAATTGATCGTATGAACAAGTTATGCTTGAGCCTAATACTGTATCTTATTCCTCTATAGTACCATGAACCTCAATTGTTGCCCAATGACTATTAAAAGCTCATATATTTGCATATATGACCAGATTAGGTCATGTCTCAAGCAAAATTATATTGTGGGTTATGATTTTCTACCATCTATATTTTACTGATCCAGGAATTATTATTACGAATGATAATTAACGAAAACATGAATTATTGAGAATTGGAGCAAATGTACCATTCCTTCACTTTAAAGCTAATATTTGGTCCCACAAAAGACTCAACATTGGCTTACCAAAATCAAGGAACATCATCCTCCAAATCTGGCCACTATAAAATTAATATATAAATGTATTTATTTAATTCATTGATCACTGAAAAAGCAGGTAGTTGTTTTGGTCTGAGCCCCTTGGTCCATTAAGACTTTCAAGTATAATATCTTACTTCTCACAGGATGCAGTCCCTCTTCTCTGAGTGTTCTGGGCAATTCATAATGGTGATTTGTAAACAGTGCAACAACTCCAGCCTTTTTGTGCAGCGTCTCATAGCAATATGAAGATTAAAACAACGTGGAGAGCATCTGGACGAGACGACAGAAGGCACGGCACGGGAGAGTGTTGATGAGAACGAGGGTGCTGTATTTATTGATGCCATTGTTGACGACCTTCAGTTTAGTTTTCTATAGTCTCTATAGTCGTAATAATGATCCAAAGATGTCCAGATGCATAGTTTTAAGTCAAAACCTTCAAATTGTCACTGACAAAAATCTGAATGTGTCTCTGTAGCCTGCTGCATAATAAACACGCACACCCTGGGACATTGCTCCAAAGAGCCAAATAGCTTACAGGCCTCAGCTCTGCATGCACACCAGTCTGTCTGCCTGGCTGGTGTGGATTCCAGGCACTTTAGGTATTAACACTATCGGTAAATATACAAACAAACCACCTTAACACTTTAATAACACTATAAAGTTGGATTAATATTTAGAAGATGCCTTTTTTCCACTTCAAACACTGGTTTTATTGTTCCTTGTCTGTAAATGTTCTTTGATGGTTTTCACAGTTCTTAGTTGCCCTGCTGTTTTTACTGTTGCTCAATTTAGCTGTTAAGTACTTGGCTATAAAACACTTTGTATAGTATTTTTAGAAACTGCAATAAAACCAAAAAGCATTTTCATTAGATGCAAGCAGCATGCAATGCATCGCTATCAGCCAACACCAACATCTATGAACATCAGTCTTCACACAAAGGCCAAACAACAAACAGGCTGCAACCTACTCAACAAAGTTTGTTTTTACCTTCACATCCCCAATTTATCAGTTTGTTATGCCACACTCGTCTTCACATCAGCATGACATTTGCTGAACTGACCAACACAACAGTCATTCCTTTGGAGAAATTGTTTTTGTTACAACTTTATTGGTTTCCAAACTCACATTCTAGGATCTTTTCAAAACTCAAAAGTGTATCTAGCACCAGCCACACGACTGGTGTTCTGAGTTTGGACATATGGCTGCGGCAGGATGTTTTTTCTTCATCTTTATAAATGTATAAACACAGGACATGAACCCTGGACAACACAAACATCTGTTGGGACTTCTGTTTCGTTATATTACACCACTACACTAAAAGTTCACATCCCTCCTAATGTGGTTACTGCTAATTACTGCAGAGACTGAGCAGAAGGTTTCTCGCATATATGTTAGTGCGTTTATAAAGAGTGCTCACATGCACTTATTTAACAGTTAAAATAGTGTATATATTTTTTATGATCTTGATATTTTATATATTTGTTTAAAGAGACCTAGCCTACTTTATTCCTCACATAAATTACTAATCACTTGATTATAGTCATTGATGCGTGGAGCCCCAATGTGTATGTATAGCTTTATACTGCTACAACCACACACACACACACACACACACACACACACACACACACACACACACACACACACACACACACACACTACTGTAAGTGCAATAAGACCATCGCAAGTAAAAAGTCAATACATTTGTTCAACAAGCATGAACAAATAATCATGTAGAAAAGTGACATGTCAACCAGCTGTGTGCACGCTAGCTTGCAGAACAGCGAATTGTTACAAACAAGCTAAAACATAAGCTGTCTGTGTGTCATGGAAATGTTCCACTTGGTTTGCTACATAACTTAAAATTTGGTGGATTCTTGTCAACGTTTCTGCTGGCTGAGACAAAGCCGCCCGTCCTCTCTCTGCCAGCAGCACCTGCAGGACAGAAGACAGAAGACAGGAGGAGCGGCTGATACCGCCTGATGTCTGTGTTCATTCTTTCTACACGTCACTCAGAGATATTATCTAATTAACGTATCTATTAGATTCATTTCCAGTGAGGTATTATTAAGTTTGGATAAATACTTTGCTGTTGTAAAAATGTTGCTGCTATAGAAGGTTCTTCTCTTTTTTTTTTACGAACATATTAAGGCGCAATTATATAGTAATGAAAAAGAACCGATAAGAGTATCGATAAAGAACCAAACTGATAATCGATGAGTAGCAGGATCGATAACGATACTGATCCCTACTGCTGCCACACTGATGGAGCCTACCAGACATACGTTCACTTGTAAGTCGTAGTCATTAGCTACATTTAAACAGTTCAGTATACAGCATTAGTGATCTGAATTTCAATTGAAGAAGCAAATGTCTTAAGTGCGGAGGGATTGAACTCCAATTGAAGGCTTTAAGGCATTGGCTCAGGCCTCATAAAGAATGGCTGGCTCTTCAAAAACGACCGTTAAATCAGCATGTAATTATCAGGCAAGTGAGATGAATCCCTAATCTGGGAAGCCAGAGGGCTTCTAGTGCCGATGGTCAAAACTGCACAGATGGACTGTATGGCTCATTTGAATATGATCAGAAAGTCTGCTCAAGAGGGTGCCTACACATCCATGGTACTCTACAGGTATTACACACAAGCACAGGAAAAAGTTCCACATCTATCTTTAGTATTTTTTTATATGAGAATGGCAGATCAAAATATGGTTTATGTGAGGTACTGGTAAAACAAAACCCGTCATAAATCAATCTAAAAATATCAAAACATTAAATAATTTCTTTCCAGAGTTGGAACCTCCACTCCTCTGGCTGGGGACTCTCAACACAGTCTGCACACTCTTATCTAAGACACCATAAATATTACACACTCATCAAGGTTACTCTTCACTTAAATTTGCTGTACAGTTAAATTATCATCATGCAAACTAAGCAACACTATACTATGTAGATATAATATACACTAAACCATGTTTCAGTCCACACAAATTGAAATTAAGATGGATGGCTCTCTGCCAGGCCGGTCAAGTGAAGGACGTGTTTGTCAAAGCAGAGATCTACAGTCAGTCCATGTTCACTCAGATGTCAAAAATTCTCTGTTTAAAGCTGAAACTGGCATCCTCTCTCTCCACCTCCCAATCCTCATGCTTAATGCATTATTCATAAAACTTCCATAGACGACGGCATGAGAAAGATGTCTTCAGTTTTTCCTGTTTTGCTGGGATGCCAGCAGCTGCAGAGCTTTTCATCCTTGTATTGCATAATGCCAGTTGTTTGGATTTATATTCAAATGATGTAGAGGCACAAGGTCAGAACAAGTATCACAAAACAGCCTGACCATAATCTGCATACATCAGAGTTATAGGTGTGGCAATCATCAGCTCTTAAAATAGCATTTGTTTTCACATAGGAGCCGGTGCTGTCAGTTTAGCACCACAGCCTTTCACACCTGCGCAATGACACTGCTTTACTTTACTTTCCACTTTGTCAAGAAACTAGTCGAGGTCATCTTGAAAAATGTTTTCATTTTATAGTTTATAGTCTCAAACGTTTCACAAGACCACTAGATGTCTTTCCACCTACAAATCACCAAATAAACATTTGCTGGGCTTACAATGGAAGAAATTATGGACTGCAAGTTTGTTGATTTATAATCAGGAATTCGCAAATGATGCCACCTGGTTTCAATTATGACTAAACTGAAACCCATTTAAAACTAGAGTTTTGAGAAAGAGAAACTTCCACGATTTCACAGGTTAATTTCATCTGTCAGAGAGCGTAATTGCTGGCCTTAATTAACCCACATATCTGTGCTTACAACATCAGTAAAAATGGTTTGTTTGATTCTGCCACTGCAGTAATGGTGTCGATAGAGAGAACAACAAACGCATCAGCTGCCAGGAATAGTCTACAGATCAAAACCACAATATCAAACAAATGAAAACTGTATTATGGAGACTCTAAAGACATCTTTCCTCTTATCTATGGCTTAATTAAATATGCTGTATTATGTATGACATGTGGCCTAAATTTAGTAACATGTAGAAAAGCTTGCATTATATCTCTTTAATCTTTAAGATTACCAAATGAAGTGCCTTTATATATTATGTACAAAGTCAGTATGTCACTGTGGAAATGTCAGTGTTGTCGTATAAAAAGTGTCATATCTTTTTTTCACTTACAAGTAGAGAAACTATAAGGTTGCTTTTCTTAGCTCCAGTGACTTTGACATTTTAGACATGCATTTCCTCACCTAACATCAACACTATGGAAATCATATTCAAATCACACTATTTTCTCCTAATAATATATAGGTGCAGGGAATTTGCACGGCCTTGGAGAGAAACATTTCAAAACACCGACTCAAGATTACGACAACCGATATGAAAACTCCTGAAAGTTGACATGTTTTCCCATTCAGAATGGTTGCTGCTGCTGCTGCTGAAAGGGGCAAACATTGGCAATAAATGACTAGCAAGAGAGGTTATTAGTGTATACTGTACAATAATATCCAATCAGAAAATGATTTGTGAATTAAAATGAATAATATGCCTCTCTCTCCTGAGTTCCCAAATAGGTTTTCAGCATGTCTTTGCCTCAAAGTCGCCCTCACAAGCTTTGTCCTACATCTAGGTTTTCACATCTGCTTCAGCACCTTCGCCATATCTTTTCTGAAGTCCCGCTACCTCTCAAATTCTAAATTCACCCAAACCAACAATGTTTAGAGACTGCGGATCCAGTATATAAAGATTAAAGAAAAAGGGAAGATAAATTAGATGGGGGAGATGTGTCAGTGTCTACTTTCTCTCTCACTCACTCACTAAACCCCTCTCTCAGACTAGGTGGTTGTGGATTAAATGGAGATGTTATCAGGGCTCAGGGCAAGTCAATATTGCACTTGCACCTGTGTGAGGCTGAAAGGGGTCATAAATGGATAGCCAGAGGTCCCAAAAGAAACCCAGCTTGAGCAGCACTTATGAGAATATCCCATTGATGAAGGGCAAACGGTTTGTAGCTAGCATTTCCGACTGTAGAAGAGCCCAACACACATCTGATCATCTCAGAGAGAAATGGCCAGTAGTTGTGAAGAAAGAAGAGGATTGATAAGAAGCCGGCATTCACCAAAGATGAACAACGAGGCAACTTTAGATTTGGACAAGACCATGGCCAATGTGCACAACTTAATTTTCTTAATAAATGTCTTGTGTTCACATTTTCTGCAAGTCCCATCATGAACACAAATAACAATAAAAAAAACAATAGAATGAATACTGTCTGGGGTTGTTCTTTTGCCAAGATGGAATCCATATAACTGCAGGAGCCATTAGTTTCCCATTTACCTGTTTTAATTATTTAAAAGTCCTTGTTAAATATTGCACATACACACTTGCAGAAGCACACACAATGCATGGTCATACAAATGATCCCATTGTCTGTTAATGGGCTATAACAGACAGGCAGGGGGCTCCTGAATTATCCTCCCTTGCCTTTAAAGAAGATTGATTCCAATGCAGGGAAATGTTTTCATTTACAGAGATGTTTGTTGCTTCCAGTGCAAAGCAATTTAGAATGGAAATATGTAGGGATGAGGAAATTATTAGTCTTTTAACACTCAAACGATTTGGTCAACTACCAAACGCACAAAACTAACACAACACAAGACAACCTTTATTGTACCACAACTAGATATCTTGTCTGTTGCATCAAACGGAAATCAATGCCATGACTGAAAAGCTGAATGTTGTTAAAAGCTGTCAATGAGTTTAATGAAGACAAGCTTTTATAATTCTTTTTTTTTTTAGCAGTTCTTGCCCCTCTTTGAGTATTAATTGTATTTCACAATGGACACATCTCTTTGAGTAATTTCACTCGAGGATTTAGTGGATGTTACACCGTAGCTCAAATAAATGTTATTTAATCAATAGGGAAGTATAGTGCCATAATAAAAACCGCGAGGTCCTCACATATATTGGGCCCTAAATCATTTTTATATTTGCTGTGTTTTCTACCAATAGAAATACAGCATTCTCAAGCGTGTCATTCATGTTTTAAAGAATCTGCTCAAGACTCGAGCTGCTTTTCAGGGAACTTGTCTAGTTTAATTTGTTCTATCCACATCAAGCAATAAATTAGTCCAACTTTAAAATGTGCAGCTGTATATAATATGTGGTCAACTTTTGAGTGATTTAACGGTTGTCGTTACCCAACAGAACAGACTAAGTTTGAAGAGAAAAGAATGTGTCTGAGTGAGAGTGAAATATTGTCTTCAGTAAAGCTGCTGCCTTACCTGCAGACAGACAATGATTGAAGGCCAACTTTGACTGTTTAAAAAAATGTGATTTCAACCTGACTATCAATCACTTCGCTCACAGTCTCAGCAGCCGAACTAAGGATTTTGTTGCCGGAGACGAGTGAAATTAGGGTCTTATGGAAGCCCCATACGTATGCTGCTGCCTAAGCTTCCCCAGGATGTGACCTTCCCTGCAGATTTGTTCAATACAACCAGTTTGATGTTGCCCCGTTGTGCCCTTCTCTGCTCCACATGAAAACCTACCGATTCTCTATAGGAAAGAGGATCCTGAGTGACTTGAGTTATTAGGCTTTTTGAAACACAGCTTTATGGGATGCAGCTGCCAAAAGCATTTGCATTATGTCTCATCATGCCACCCTCTCTACTCGTCCTTTCCAAGCCAAGTTTGAAGATGACACATTTTGCCTCCTGTTTTCTCAAAACGTCAAAATGTGTCGGCTCAAATAATAGTTGAGTTCTGAAGATTGTAATCAGATTAGAGTAATTTAAAGAATACACATTAAAGACATCATTTGTACATGACAGTGTAGCTGGTGGGATTTAGTTCATTAAAAAGATGGATAAGATTTTCTAATTACACCCATATTTATGAAGTCAATCAAAGAAAACAGCAACTATACCTCATCATCAATTTGACAGTTATGCTCACCCACATAAATAAAGATTTCTCGGTCTAATTATTTAATATATCTACTCCTATGTTGTATTATGTTTCTCTAATTAATGAAGTATATCAGAGCTAGGGGTCTCCAGGGCCTTATTTTTTATAATGATCACATATTTCTTCAACTATAATTTCACGAACTGGTCAGGTTTGTGCTTGATGTGATACAACATGAGAGCTTTACAGATAATACAACTTGAAATGCTTTTCCCAAATACATTTCTTGACAATAGACCTCAACAAAATAAGAAAAATACATTAATCTCTGAAGAAGATTTGGAGAATCAATGTTGGAATATATTTCATCACTCCGACAGCCACCAATGTCGGGCCTGAAGGTTGGAGAAAAGGATTGGGATGAATGGAGGTTGCCCCCAGGACTGGTTTCAAGGTTATCTGGTTAATTTATTGGCATTGTTCACCACGGGGCTGCACACTGAAATACAGTTTGTAGTCTCACATTGCTACAGGAGTAAAACAAAAAGAGTAGAGGCTGTGTGGCTGCCTAGGGTCTGTTTGTGAGGAAGTCCACTATCAAGGTGCAGAGTGTGGTACTAAAGCCCAGAGTGCAACATTTACCAATCAGTTTCATGTGAGCGATTGTGTGGAAGGCTGACCTAAAAACAGCAAACATCTTTCTGATGTAAGTGTTGCTATATCCTCTGTGGATCTGCTGGCTCTGTATGCAAACAGGTGAGGGTCAAGGCTGGCTAGGATGTTGTTTTTAATATGCCGGAGAAGCAGACACAGCAACGTTTTAAGGTGCGGGCACGATGGTGGGTCTCTTGAAGCAGAAGGGAAAACTCTCCTGGGACAGTTATGTTGGAAATGCCCCTGATGACACCAATTAGCTGCTTGGCACATGCTCTTAGTACCCGACCAGGGATGTTATCTGGCCATGGCAGGAAAAATCTGAGTAGGGAAACTGAAAGAGTAGCGCTCACTCCCTCATTACCACCATTGAGGTGCCCTGGATTTGCAACATTGTTGCTACTATTCAGAATAAATGGCCACTTCTTTACCACTCCATTATTCCATCTGACACAGAAGTTTTCTGTGGTGGGAGTCCTTGATTTTAACCTCAGCAGTCACATGCTAGGGCAAGTGATTGCTTCACTTGTAATAATCTGATGTCAATTTCAGTCATCTGGGAACAGTTACCATAAGTTATTTAAAGTTTACAAAGAACAGTAAAAAAAGAAGAAAGAAAAAGCAGTTACATTTTGTATATATATATATATATATATATATATATATATATATATATATATATATATATATATATATATATATATATATATATATATATATATATATATATTTACACATAGACGTAGCTTGCATTAAAAGGCTACAGGCTGTTGGAGTTCAGAGGAGACAGAGTTTAAACTTCAATAAGGGTTAAAGGGCCAACAGTGGGAAGGAGATATTTTAGCCCATAAGTTTAAACTAAAATGTGGAAAGAGGAGGCACATAAAAATAAAAACACCACCAGCTACGTGCACCTTAGGGATTGTGGAGCTGAGAGAATTGCAAGGATTAGGTTAAATATGTGAAATATGTTAAGAATGACCCACGGCCTAGCTGTTTGAGACAAAGATTCACAGCTGTAGAAGTTGAAGCATCTATTCTAAAGAAGTGGCCTGAGTACAGCTGCTGAGGGAAATTATTACATTTAAGAAGAGATTTTAGCCAACCATAAGCAAAATATTTGAGCTAAAATGCATCTTGGATCAAGGATTTGGATCTATAATCTTGCAATGACAGATGCTACAACCTGGAGAACGTGGCATAGATGATCAATGATGATCAAACCACGATCAATGTCTGTGATGTGCCGGTCATCGAAGATCTGGAGAGTATTGAAATGAAAGATTGCAGTAGAGCACAAGAAAGCTTAACACCGGAAATAAGAGCAAAGAGGAAAAGAGGAAAGAGGACTGATTTTCCTGAACCTGAAAATGTAGTGTCAAAAGCTTGGGAAAGCTGGAATGATAGAGGCTAAAAATGTAATGTATTAATGAAGACCAGAGAGCAAAGAGATAGTAGAAATATGGGAGAAAGAGGAGACTCTTAAAAAGGGTCACATATAAGTCAGCCTTTAACAGCAACCTGAAAAGTTTAGAAGGACAAGCAACATGGCGTGCATGCTTAGATATTCTCAGATATTACAAGTCCACGCTGCTGATGTGTGAACAGCTGGCATAGATCACAACATGCTGACACACACACACACAAACACACACTCAAGGGTGATTTATTGGGGTCTGAAGAACAATTGAAAATGAGCCAGTGAACCATGTACGACAGGTCTATGGGGATGAGTCTGTGGCTGCTCCGGAAGACACTGTGTAGCTTCCATAACTCTGAGTGATGGAGAGTATGGCGAGAGGGACATTGTAGTGTGTGTGTGTGTGTGTGTGTGTGTGTGTGTGTGTGTGTGTGTGTGTGTGTGTGAGAGAGAGTGTCATATGGGTTTTCACACATCAGTGTTTTTACAGGAGAATTATTTGTACCATTCTATTAACTTTGGCGACTCATATTATTAAAAGGTCCGACAGTGCAGCTCTACTCAGCCAATAGGAGTCTTTTATGTTAAAGAAGCTGAAAGCTTCCTGCACTCTATATTACCAAACGGTACTGGTATTAAAAACCCTGGCCCGACTATAAAAAAAGGAATACGAAGTTACATGGCATGTTTTGGTTAAAGTATGCCCTCTTATTGAACTGTAGTAGCCATCCACTGCATTCAATCACCTGTAAAGTAAATTTGTCAGCATGACAATTAATAGTAAATGAGTAAAATTACAACCCTTTGCATGCAACCACATGTGCAGCCCACATTACTGACAACACTGCTGCACAGTATGAGCCAGAGGACTATATGCTTTCAGGGAAATATTATATTACTTACTAAATATTAAATACATTTTCATAATATTTAGGTTAAAGTTCATTATTACATTACATTTCATTTAGCTGAGGCTTTTATCCAAAGCGACTTACATTCTATACAGTAGACCGTAGACACAGCAACAGTGAGCAATTAGAGTGTCTTGCTCAAGGACACATCGACGTGGACTAGCGGAGGCGGGGATCGAACCACCGATATCATGTAATTTATAGATTATGTCTGCATATGACACCTCAAATTAAATTAGTTTGGGACGGACCACCTACACTTTCAATTTTACTGCAGTCCTGGAAGATCAATCGTCCCCATGTAAGAAATGTTTCCGTGATATTAGGTGAAGAGCCCAACACCACAGGAATAGTGGACCATTGGGACCATTTGGCAGGCAGTTCCTGACATCTATAAAAGATGTGGCTTGCGTCCACATCTCTGCACAATGCAGTGCATACTGATGGTTCTGTGTTGGTTGGCAAGCATTCACACCACTGCCACGTTTATGTAGCTACAATTAAAAATAGTGTATGTTTCTTTTCCCGTTTGAAGTATGTATATAAACTTCAAACTGACTAAAACAGCATTCATAAAGGGGGTACAACCCACAGAGGGTGATGCAATGGGTGTGTCATAGAAACATAATAAATATGCTCTGTGCTGCTTGACTGACAATTGATACCACTTCACCTCGATTTCCTCTTTGGTGCAAGTAATGTTCATGGCAATTCAAGAAAAAGGAAAAAAAGGAACCAGGCTGGCAGAGTAAAACCACCACGCTTATGTAGCCCAACCGGACATCAGGAACCATCAAAAATACAGAAAAATGTCCTGTGAACTATTGTCTGTTTTAATGCCTTTAGAGAAAATATATTGAAACACATTTAAGAAGCAGACCAAGTCAAAAACAAACAAAAAATCACCATTGTTTTTGCTCGTTTGGGGAAATGTATTTGAATTCAATAGGCTGTCAGGCTATACTGACTTTGTAAAATATAGACATTGCCATTTTACTTTTGTTGGATGATAAATTGTCTCAGAAATAATTGCAATTAGACCATTTTATGTCCCTGATGGCATCTTATATCATATCATAGATCACAACATTATCATGATGTCTGCTATAGCTACACTTCTTATGAACATATTTGATTCAAAGAGATATCATGACATCTTCACAAGGGTCATGAACTTCAGATTTTGATTGTTCAAAAAGATATTTAGTTGCTTTTATTTACTCCCAATATCATTCCTGTACTTACAGTCATGAATACTTTAATAGTGACATTTTTCAAGTCATCCAACTTGTACTTCCATCTCAGTCAGATCTTCTTTTTCTTCTCTCCATTTGAAGGGTAACATCACTTCAGGGATACACAATGCACTTAAAAAGGTCCCAGCATGTGTTGTACTGTGTTTGTTTATTTACCTGTGTGTGTTTTCATTGTTGGAAACACACAAATCCTGTTTTTTTCCTCTTTTTTCATCAACATAAGACCAAATATCTCCAGCATTTGCTTGATCAATTGGTTGTGAATGTAACCGAGGCTTGATGAAGACGGGTCAGCACACTGTGGGACTAGAAGCACTTTGGACCCCGTTTCTGCACTTGTGCCTGTCGGATCTCTAAGTGCTTTGTATGTTATGGGAGGCCTCGCCCTCCCCCGTGGACATATTTATGTCAAGTGCACAGTGTTCCCCTTATTTCTGTTCAGAGCTTCACCAAAAACCTTTGAAGAGCCATGAACTGGGCCGGCTGTTGTTGTTCCCCTCAACTCCTTTTAGGGAACTGCAGTTAATTTATAACATTGTGACGACCCTCCTCCTCCTATACCCAGGTGTTAATGTTTAGGTTCTGTTACAGGTGCTGATTGGAGTCAGCCTGGATGAGCCACACCTGAGACAGAGTGGTCTGGCCATAAAAACACTCAAAGTCTCGACTATTCTGGCTCCTCGATGGTGGAATTAGCTCCCCATTGACATCAGGACAGCAGGAAGTCTCTACATCTTCCGTCACAAACTAAAAACATGTCTTTTTCGACTAAATCTTGAATAAAGAAAGTAGCATGTCGTAGCACTTTAGTAGCACTGGAACGGCTCTTACTGATAGCACTTTGTAGTTGAACTTTATTGACGAAATTGTACCTTCTTGATTCTTGTTGTTCTGATTAATGTTTGTACTCACGGTGGAATGCACTTACTGTAAGTCGCTTTGGATAAAAGCGTCAGCTAAATGTAATGTAATGTAAAAGACCTTCTGCATTTGGCAGCCTGGCTCTCTCTCGGGGGGGGAGGTCCTTTGTGTCGCTGGCATGACACAGTTGCTTTTATTTATGCTTTTGATCCGTTTCTTTGTACACTCTGCCACACATCCATACATGCACGTCCCTACTGATAACTGATACCGCCTCTTTAATGGTCGCTTGTTGGTCTCCTTGTTTGATGCAGCCTTTGAGTTTGGTTGTGACACCATGTACAGTTATAATCGTTTACTTTCACTCTGTACAGAAGCTACGACATACCATGCTGAGGAGCATAAAATAACCCTTCTGAATTTCATAACCTGTGGACATCAAGACGTTTTAAAAAAGGGGCTCTACAATAAAAAACAATATAAGGGTTTTGATACAGTGAATAGCTTGTGTGCTCCTGAACCTGGCCTTTGGTAAACATTGATACCTTTTATAGAGACAAACGGTCCATGCCTTCCGTCCCAAATGTTTTCTTATGATTGTGTCTACTCTTGACTTACTAAAGAGAATTCCAAACCTTCCACTGTGGGCAGACAAGAAGATAGACACACCACAGAATATGATTCAGAAGCAAGCATCTTGCGTTAGTTAAAGCATATCAAAAACATAACTATAGCTGCTTATGCACTAATCTACAATGCCTATATGCAACCACAAAAGAGACAGTGAGATTCCTAATAGTAATGTTTTTTTTCTCTCTTGCGATGAAACGGTAATTAATGTGAATAAATTTTCCACCAGTGGAAATACGCTGTATGAAGACTTACGTCAGTGTGGGATTACATGAGGAACAGTAATCAGACTGCACAATCCACGTATTAATCATTGCTTTCCAAAAGACAGACGGAGTACAAATTCAAGACAGTAGTAGTGCTTGTGTTGCCTGCAGGTCAGGCTTTCCAAATGGAGCGTGAACCTGTGGAGCGAGTCACCAGGAGTTGGTGTGATCAGTGCACCATGGAGACCATTCAGGGTTCGGGTGGCTATGGAGGATAATCACATTTAGGATTTTGCAGCATTTCATGTGTCATGGTCGTGATATAAGGGCAAAGTGACAAAAAATGATTATTTTTTTTGCCAAGCCATCCTAATCTCAAGAGACCTCAAGGATGAGAGGCCGTCACCTGGACGAATTTACAAAATGAGACCAGAACGCAGTAGAAATGAGATGACGGAATTGCGAATTGAAGAAAAAGAAAAAGTTTGTCTCGTCTTTTCCTCTTTTAACCCTTCACCTCCTGAAGCCTGTCCTGTTATACCAGCTGTGCATTCAAGCAGAAAATGGAGAAGAACTCTCTGAAGAGAGCAACAGTCAGCACCGTTGAGTTCCCCACAATGCCGCAGCAGACAATGACAAGTGTATAATTAGGTGAGAGATTTTTATTCCAGCCATCTGTCCATTCATTTCTGGACACTTATCCAGTTTAAAGTAAGACATAAGGTACAGATGATCAAATTGTCTAAATTGCAATTTATTTGACTGTAAATTTACATCAAATTACTGCATACTAATTGTAATATTTTAACATTTTCACTGTTAAGTTATGAGAAAGGTTTACTGTGATTTCACAATAGCTCTGCCAGTGTATTACTGTGATTTAGAAGTATACTGCAGAAGAGTTCATGCATTTAACTGTAACTGCACAGTTTATGGCCAGGTTGCTGTGATTTAGCAGTATGCTGCTATATAATTAGTACAATTCATGAATTAATCATTTACAAAATGTCAAACAAAAGTGAGGGTCAGACTCAGGCAGAGTCATTGGTTAATACCAGTGGTGGATGAAGTACTACAACCTTTTTACTTGACTAATAGTACTAATAACATGATTAAAAAAAAATTTTGTTTCAAGCAAAAGTCCTGCATTCAATATCTTACTCAAGAATAAGAAGAAGTAAATATTGAGTCCATTATTGAATAATATCATATGCTTGGTAGTCCTAGTGATAACAGTGGAAAGTTAGTCTGGAGCCCTGAAAGCATTTGTGAATCTTTGTGAATCTTTTTGTTCTATAGCTTGAGTCGCAGGCCAGGTAGGAGTCGCTGAAATTCCCAGATGAACGAGTGGGAACAGCCTTTGAGAACAGACAGAGCTTTTCTCAGGAATGGAGGTCTGTAAAGTGTGAGTAATCTAAGTAGACTGTAACTGAAGGAAATGTCTTTCTTCATGTTTTCAGATATATAGCTTTATCCTTTCTTGCAGCACTAGTGTGGGCTGGGAAGAATGCCATTGCCTTTGTTCATCTTAGTACATGTATGTATAAGTACATGAGAAAATTATCCATTAAATCTTGAATCTACAGGCTCCCCAGTAAGCTGATTGATCTGAGCATTTCTGCTTTGGATGGAAAGGTCCCTTCTCTCCCAAACAGCTGTCTTCCATCTTTGAATCCCTGATGCTCCATGGCCCCTCTAGCATGTCATGGCTTTACCTCCCAGTATACCACCACAATAAGTGTCTCCGCCGTCTCCTGTCGATGCACAGAAGAAGTAGCTTGAGTCTGAGTTTTAGATATTAGTTCAGGATCAATGAGTTGTTCACAGAGAGTGAGTTCCACCACCCTAGGGACAATGATGTTAGCCTTACACGAACAGTATCATTTCACCAGCAGTCAGCCAGCCCTGCGCAAACAATGCTGACCTGCACTGAGCTCACACAGTCTTCATTCAGAGATTCCCACAGCGTATTATTGTGGATGTGCTTGCTATATTGTCTGTAGTAAAGCTAATACCTAAATAAAAAACTCTGCTAATATCAGAGGATACGGGCCAGTTTTTAACTGCCGTCCGGCCCTGTCTGTCTTTGGATCTCTCTGCGTGTAAGGACATCACAATATGAGATTTTTGCACCGGTGGGAGCACCGGAGGTCCTTCAGGGGCAACTGTGGCTCAGTGGTCGTCATTCAATCAGAGGACCGGCGGTTCTATCCGCTCGTTCATGCCGATTTGTCCTTGGGAAAGACACTTAACCCAACAATGATGTTCAGGTGGCAGCTTGCATAGTAGCCCCTGTCATCAGTGTATGAATGGGTGAATGATGGCAAGTAGTGTCAAAGTGCTTTGAGTGATTGGAAATCGCAATACAAGTACAGTGCATGTACCATTCACCATTGAATTTTAGAGGTCAAGGTCACTGTGACCACACTTCTGTCCCATTCTGGTTTGTGTAAACTAATTTGTATAAACTTGGACGAAAGAATTAACTGATTTGATTTTGGTGGTCAAAGGTCACTGTGACCTCACATTCGTTACAATCTGGTAAACATATCTGAGGAATGCCTTGAGCAAATTTCTTCAAATTTGGTGCAAATGTCCACATGGAATCAGGGGTGAACTGATACGATTTTTGGTGTTTAAAGGTCAAAGTTCCTCACCCAACAGGTTTTTTTTTTTGTCATAACTACATTTTTCATATGGAAATTTTCTACTAGGGTATCATGAAGTAATGAAAGTTTGGAACGACATTGATGTAAACTGAAACTTGACTTCTTTTCTCAAATTCCTTCACTCAAATTACATGTTGATATTATGACCAAAGAAATGTACAATACCACTTTCCCACTATCCAAAGACTAAAACTGCATCAAAGATGCAAACACTAAACTGAAAACAAATGTCATGGCATTGTGCTCAAGATTATTTGTTGTTTGCAAACTACAGCAAATGTGCTGACAGAGCTAACAGTATTTACCTGAAAGTAATTGGTAAATTAACTGTACTTTCATTGCACCTTTCTAGTCTTCTGATTAGATGTAATTATGCATGTACATTAATGGCAGGGCTACCATGCCAGGTGCCACCTGCCCATCAGGACGATGTAATAATTCATGCAGGAACAGCCTGCGGGAGCAATTTGAGGTGAAGTGTCTCGCCCAAGGACACATCGACATGGACTAGCGAAGACGGGAATCGAACCACCGATTCTCTGATTGAAGGAAGACTAGTGAGTCCCAGTTGCCCCTGAAGGACTTGTGGTGCTCCCAGTGCTGCTCCCACCTAAAGGCAACATCAGCTGTGACTGACGTACTGACGTGTGACTGCTAGTCAGTGGGGGCACGCTCACATGCACTAACATGCACTAACATGCACTTACATGCACTAAAAGCATGCAAGACCGACACGTTATGTCAACAAAGCATGGAGAAGCCTGGATTAAAGCACACAGAGGGAGAGGCTTCATGCTCTGTCCAGGTAGACATTACTCTACTATATCTTTACACTATATTGCACCTTTCAGAAGTCCATCAGTTGTGTGCTTGTGCACAAATGAAATAGATTAGGAAAATGACAAAGAAGATACAGTAAAAGAGGCACCTAAAATGCTATTTATCGTGCTCTTCCAACCCTTTATATCAATATAACAGTATGTGAGCAGCTAAAACTGTGTTTCTACTGGACCTCAGGGGAAACAATGACTTTGTTTTCAATCAGGAGAAAACAACACATCGTCCTGCCTGGACTTCCTGTCCTTATGCCTCTCCATTCCTCTTGGTCATACACAGAAGGACTAGTCTGTTTCTGGAGGGCAAGAAATCCTATTACTTTTGAAACTACCTTGGTGGCACCAAATGATAGTCCAGCTGGGTGCTTGATTGCTCCGACAGCTAACGCTGATATTGAGGCAGCTAGTCATTCGACTGTATGTGCTGTTGAAACTTTCCTTTGGGGCTGAAGAGCGTGTTACTACATTACCTCATGCCGTTTCTGTCATGCATTTGTTTTATTTTCAGAGTAGTAATATTCATTACATTATATTACATTTCATTTAGCTGACGCTTTTATCCAAAGCGACTTACAATAAGTGCATTCTACGGTTACATACAAGAATCAGAACAACAAGAATCAAGAAGGTACAATTTCGTCCAAAAGTTCAACTACAAAGTGCTATCAGTAAGAGCCATTTCAGTGCTACTATAGTGCTACATCCTTTATTCAAGGTATAGTCGGAAAAGATGTGTTTTTAGTTTGCGACAGAAGATGTAGAGACTTTCTGCTGTTCTGATGTCAATGGGGAGCTCATTCCACCATCGAGGAGCCAGGAGTCGAACAGTCGAGTCAGTCGACTGTTCAGTCAAAATTTGCTGTTCACGAAGCGGGATTCGAGGAAATATCAAGTACTAGCAATCTATACACAAAGCAAGCCTCATTTTAAAGTTTATAATACAACTCAGATTAAACATAAATATGCATTGTGACAAAGTGTGACTGCTGTTATTCTCAAAGATGAATTATATCCATATATATATATATATATATATGAATATGAATAATTAAACCGATTTAGACCGATTAATGCTTTCAGTTTAACAGCTAAAATAAAAACAACTCAGAGGCGTGACGCTTAGGGCTGAATAGCTGGTCCACATTAAGCAGGTCAGCCCACCTTTAGTGAGCCTGAGTTGTTGCTAACGTCTCGGCTAACCCCAACTTCACTTTAATCCGAAGGTAAAAAGCAAGACACAGGAACTTGGCTTGAGTCGCCAGCGTAAGTTACGCCAGGCTTGTAATAAACTGGCAGAATTCCTGTCAGCGTAACGTTCCACCAGGCAGATTCACAGCTGACAACCTCACAGCAAAAATAATTGAAGCGTGGGAGACTTCTTAGGAAAGTGTCTGTATGCACACAACCTTGTGGCTGCTATCGCCCGCGGACAGGTGAACTCAGATTTGTGGATACACTGCAGCTGGCGATAAATTATGAATTCAATCCGTTTGTGCATTGGTTATTGTTGCAGCTTGGCACTTCAAGCAGCGCACTCTGCAAGCAAGGCACAAAGTCCTTTCGGATAACGGTTAATCATCGGTTAACAGGGGTCGGCTATTGGTCAGAAATTGTTCTTATGAATCCTTGTTTGTTTTTTTAATAAAAGGGTTATCTGTAACTAACTTTTATAATGGATACAAACTCCTTAAATTATAGACAAAGTAAATCACAAACACGCCACACAATAATAATAGTTTGGCCTGCACAAATCTACCCCTCTGTGTCCTTTGCAGTATTTTTTCTCATTATCAATGTCCCCAAACACTGATATCCATTTCTCTCCTTCCACTTTTCTATCCCCGTCTCCCTCCCTTTCACCTTATTTCATTCTTTGCTGTGCCCTTGGTTTCCTGTCAGAAAAAATATTGTGAAGGTCCAGCTCAGCCACACTCAGCCTGAAGGCCAGGGGACTGTGTGGCCCCCTTGACAAAGTGCCTCTGTCCACTTCCTAATGACTCCACTGCCACAGGGAGACTCAAAGGGAGAAAAGATGAGAAGGGAAGAGGAAGTGGAGAGGAAGCACCCGTAGGTTTGTTACACTGGACTGTGGATTTGGGAAAGTATATGCAGTCGTTTCTTACGAAGTCAATACGGGCCCCCTTGGAGAGTCTCTCATTCTTGAATCTGATCTTCGGTCCTTCAGGCACTTCTATACTGGATTTCTCTCCCAATTTCTTTCTTAGACACCCTCCCATTCGGTCTCTGTCTCTCTCACACACTCACACTCACACACACACACACACACACACGATAAGCATCCGAGGATAGTAAAGTATGTAACTGAATAGAACTATTCAATAGCATTTGCCCATTTATGCTTTTACCTACACAGTTTATTACTCAATGCCCATATAAATATGGGACAAAGATGTCTAACCTACACCTTCTCATTAAATGAGGCAATTCAGAAGCTTCAGGCTGCATCCCATTTGTTCCATCCCATACAATAACATTGATCGAGAATTAAGATTGCCCCTGATGAAGCCTTCCCTCCCTCAATGGCTTATGTACTTCCATGCTCAGTCTCCCCAACATTTTGTCAATACTTCTCCGGTTCCTGCACTTTGTAAGAAGCTCTCTCTCTGCAGACAATCTCCATGAGGATCAATTAGGCGTCAGGACAAAGAATGGCAACTGTCACAGGCAGACAATTCTGACAGGTCTGTTACGCAGGCTGTGTGGCTGGTGGTCTTATCATGATGGAGCCCAGTAACAAGCCATGTCCATTCATTTCCCCTTGGCTGGTTTTAATTATTTAGGAGCCTCGTACTGAATACTGTAAATGCGCACACACACACACACACACACACACACACACAGACCAAATCCACAGCAGCTGGAAAATGATTTTCCCAATTAAACAGTTGTTTGCTGAGTAAACACATCCCAGTGCACCAAAGCCAAAGAGTTCCTCCTCGGCGTTGTTTGATATGCAAACTGGCCACCAAACTCCAATTTGCTACCACTGTAATTGTAAACATTAGCTGAGAGGAGTTTACATATGGTAACACGCCTCCTCCTTCCAGCTGCCATATGTCTCGACAGGCAGATATTAAATCCATCCCTTTACTCGTCTATAACACAGCCTGAAACACACCTTTGTCTCTCGCTTGGTCTAGCTTTGTATCATTTTAACACGACTGGGCGCTTTCTCTCTTTGACTGCCTTAGTAAAAAGCACACTTTCTAATCCCAGTACCCTTTTTATTCAATAAACGGTACCCAGCAAAAACACAGGTTACCACATGATTACACATAGGTTGTACAGGAGCTTATTAAATTCCCTCATCATCAAAGAGATGGTGGCTCTGCAAAAAATCTGCAGGATCAGGCCCCTGATCAAGGTGAGGTGTCCTGCTGATCTGCCTTTGTCTCCTTCCTGTCGACAAACTTTGATTTCTATTTAAATATATTCACTTCTGTGCAGCTGATGAGCTGCACCTCACAGACATGGATCAAAGAGTAACACACAGCTTGAAGCAGAAAGACTTTATTCACAACGGAGGATAAATCATGTTATAGTTAGAGCAACCCTAGTTGGGTGTTTTGAAGGTGACTGTAAAAACAATATATATATTTGATAAAAAGGCACGAGGGCTGCCACTAACAACTCATTTTCTAACAATCTATGGACTATTTGACCGACTAGTCAATTCATTAAAATGATATATTTTCTTCCCAAAAAAATAATCAAATAAACAATTTCAATTAATGAATTCAATATTCACAGTTTTGACAAACTGTGGGCTATGTCATTGTATAATGCAGCACAAAACAAAATGTAAACAAAAGGTTTACATATTAAAGTGCAAAACTGTAGGAAGACTCCCTATAGATATAGTATGTGGTATAGGGGTAGTGAGTAGTATAAAATGCTTTCTCATTGGGAGCATTATTTGAAAGGGTATATTATTGAATATATTGGATATAAAAATACGCTACATCTGACATCTTAAGATATCATAATACAGTATAAATATATGCTCCCCATATTCTCACTGTAGACTACACATACGCATTTTAAATCCAAATCTATAGAAATTGGCAAAACACCACCAGCTGTGTCACTACAGCATGCAGAGCCTCGGCAAAGTATGTGAACTTTTGCCAAACTTTCTGCCAGCTGTCAACTTTGGGGGACAAGGTTATTTTGTTGTCATTGTACAACAGGGATGCACAACAAAATGCCAATTATAGTCCCATTTTGCCACTCAAGAAAAATACAAAAACAGGTGGCAGTTGGAATGTTGGCATATCACAAACACATCCCAATCTTCTCAGGTTTACTGTACCATGAGAGAACTACAAAAGCAGTTCAGCTGATATAAGTTTAATTTCCTTCTCCCCACCTAAAGGAAACCACTGACAACTCTGGCTATCGGTGTTGAGAAACGGTTTTTAATCAACCAAAATGACTTTGCAGAGTGTCACAGGAGAATTACATTGTCAAGTCAAACTTAGCGTATATGAGACACCACTGAGGAAATGCAACAAAATGAAGCAATAGCTGAGGCTGCTGCTTTCAGAGAGCACCACTGTTTGCTCGCTAAGACAAAGAAGGACTGAGCCACTGAAAACAGTTTTATAAAGGTCTACAAAATGACAAATATTACTTGTTGCTGGTAGGGGTGGGAATCTCTGGGCACTTCGAATTCAGAGGGCTACGATGCGATTATTAAATGATTATCAATTCATCTTGATGCATAAAATTCTTTTATACATGATATTTTTTTTTTATCTCAGTGTCACTATCTGCTAAAAAAAATGCATATTTGTAATTATTCAAGATTGAAAAACAGATGAATTTATTTCCATTACCTTTTATTAATTCAATATTAGTGACAAATAGAAGCAATGTGTCAACTCAACTGGAGAGTTACATTTTCCAGCATTGCAAAGAGAACCAACAAGAAAATAAATCCTATTGGGCTTGTAGCAGCATCCTGGTAGTGAAAACATAGAATTTAGCATGTTTTGAGTCATTTGACAGCATAGACAATATAGACTTTTCTTAAAACAAATCATCCTGTTATAGGCAAAGAGCATTCAGCTCTCCTACAAAAATAACGCGTTTTGGAATATGTGTTAAAACTACACATACATCCCGTTGACACATGATTCTGTGGCAAAGGATGTCTCGCATAGCGCGTTGCTGCCGTCATACCGGCTTTCCTCAGTGACTCTCAGTGACTTCCGCTTTGGTTTGGTTGTTGAGTTTTGCCGTGTCGGTAAAAGATGACATGAATGTTGTATCTGGATTCTAAAGTATGCAACAAAACACGAAAACTCTGAGCAAAAGGGGAGCAAATTCATGGGGAAAAAAAGTTGCAATCCACTTTGTTTTTCACTTTGTCCTTCTCGTATTGGGCGGAAGAAGAAGTGTTTTTGCAAAAAACACCATGTATCACCAGATGCAGGGCAACATCTTTCAAAAAAGACCAAATGAAATATTTGCAGACTTCAACTATATCAATCAGACGGGTGCCTCTGTGGATCTGAAGGTTTGTTTGATTGTTTTAGCCATATCATTTTTCAAAAGTACCTGTCCACTACGCTCTGAAACAGCCAAAGCCATTGTTGATAGTTGACGGATACGACGTATCGAGTCTTTTTTCACTCAAAAGAAAGTGATGAGCTTGAGCTTTGTTCAGGGTGCCTTAGGGACCCCTTCAAAGCAGAGAGGGGTCTCAGTCATCTTAATGGGGCTCAGGTTTGGGAAAAGTATGAATAATGGGACATAATATGAGAAACTACAGAGAGGTGAGCGTGAACCATACATCATATGTCATCCAGTTAACCTTAGCTGTCTGATTGTAGTCGTACGAGCATTTCACTCATGGATCAGCACAAATTCTGACTTTGAGGATACAGTCCATTTCACGAAAAACAGGAGATCAGACATAACAGAATATATGCATCGCGTGTGGATGTTACTGTGTGCCATCTTTACATGCATATAAAATGATCTAGAACACAGGAGCTGTTCATTTCCCCCTCTCACTGCCAGTGTCACACTGCAGCAATAGCACGGAGATAATGCTTTGTTCACACGCAGCAGCTGGATCAGGGTCTTCCACCACACACTGTGGGAGTGAGTTATTGTTCCCCTGGGAAATAAAGTCTAATTGATAATTACAAAGAGAGCAGACAGGACAAGGAATCGGCCCACACATTCGCCGCTAAAGAAAGTGTGCACAGCATGCTAAATACTTTACCAACATTCATGCATATTGCAAAAGAAAATGTCGGGTGCCGTGCGCACCCAAATTACACTTCAATCCATGGCAGATGGAAAACAATATTGGCAACATTTGCAAAACTATTATTGTGAGAGCACTTGAAGATATGAATGCTGCACGGTAATAAGGAGTTACTGTGCACTAACAACAACGGGCTTTACACGGAGGTTGATAGAATTTCCAGGTTCACTGATTTGTTCCCCTCATGATGTGGACAGTCAGTTCCTTGTGGTTCTCTGCGGCCACATCTCTTCATTGATTGTTTGCAAGCAACCAGCTGCTTCACTTAAATTGAGGCTGGCAGCCATTCAAGGAACGGAGTATTATCAGGACCTATGCTAAACATTCAACTTCTGAGGTGCAATGTTTCTTAGAAAACAAAGTTGTTTTAAAACCTCTAAGGCAGCTTTAACAAAGGGAGAACTCACTGTCAAACCAGCTGCTCAATAGTTGAAATGACTGAGTAATAATAATAATAATAATAATAATATCTAACAATGTTGTATTATTTAAAACCACCCACACAATAGATGGCTTTAAGTCCCACAGTAAAATAACACTCCCTTTGGACAAAAGTGCCAATTATGGACTTTTTTACAACAAAATCAGTTTTCTGTCTGGGCAAAAAAGGTGAGATACCAGTATGAAGGACTAGAGTCAAGTTTTTTTTTTATTTGCCTGATATTACGAGGGGCACTTCTAATTATAACATTTATGGAAACAAGTCATGTGTTTGTGTATGATGTATAAACACTAAATAAAAAAACAACAACAAAAGATAGTGTAGGAATGGACAAAGACAGAAAAATAACAGAAATAAGGTCCATGATTAACAGAAGCTGAGGAGATTGTAATGTTTTGAACTTCGACATAAAATCGGTAAACTCCTTTGTGAATTTTGACATTTTTACTTCTTTTAAAAAGTGGTTGTAACAAGTGGCGAAATAAGACTACAAAACGTTATCACGCCTCTAGCTTGGTGATGGTGTGGTGTTGATGTTCATGTTAGCGTTTTACTTCTGCAAATTGCATTTACAGTAAAAAAAAAAAAAAAAAAAAAGAATTCATAAAAGTGTTCTTCATTTGTGAAGATTATCTTGCTGAACAAAATATGTAAGCATAGCTTTTTTTCCGTGGAACGAGCTTGATAACAACTTCCGGGTTTGGCCCACCACAACGTGCACCATCCCTGCAGCACTCTACTGCAGGTGCTGTAACTATTCACATTATCCTGGCTACTTTGTACTCAAGCGGTGCACTGGGACTGCAGTATGAACAATTCACCGACAGATGGTCAATACAGTTAGAAGCAGCGAAAGACTGGATCCACATAGGCTCTCCTTGAGGGCCTTTGCTGGGAGTCTGCAGCTATCAGATTAATTGTACCATTTGTTTTTCTGAGGAATATTTGTAGTATTTTTTGCATTTAGTGCACTACTTGCATTACTTTTTTGGGTGACTTTGTTTGTTTTATACACACTCATTCCTGGATAATAATTTTTTTTAGACAAAGTAAGTGGCAGATTGGAAGCAGTGACAGGAGTGGAGATGCTATGAAGATGTGGAAGGGAATGATTGGTTCAATGTATACTTAGTTGGATATTAGAGAAGTGGAAGAGAAATCATGAGTATGGATGGTGGGGAAAGGATAGTTTATTTAAACTCAATTGACATTTGACATTGACACTCAATTGTTTCACATCTAGTTAGAGTGAATGTAAAACGAACTAGTGAGTGGTTTTGGATTCAACTTTATGGAAACTTGGAAGCTGTAGATTGAAGAGCTGTTTAATTGTATTTCGTTACACTGACAGGTGTTTCTATTATTTTGTTTACCCCATTGATATCAAGGAGGGCAGACTAAATAACATAAACAGATCTTTCAATAACACATTACAGTTGAGTGGCTTTTGTGCATTCACTGTATGTTGTAGGTATAAAATAAAGGCCGGTGCGAGTCCCAAACAGCATGACACATTTAAGAAAAAAAGGAAAATATAAACCCATGGCACACATTTTGAATTATTACCAGTCACAGTAAAGGTGTTAAATACATCAGACAATGTCCAGGCAATTGAGTGATATCCCTGCAGTTGTGGTCTTGAAAATCATAAATCCTGAGTCCCCAAAACAAGATTAAGTAAAAACGTGGTGACCTTCAAAAAGTGGTCTTGATACCCTTTTTCAATACTGAAAAACCAATGATATTAACTGGAGGTTGAAAATAAATGTAACTGTGCTTAAATCAAATCTGGTCAAACCTTTTATATTGTGGACCATAAACAGAAAAATAAACAACGTCAAAAGGCTAAACAATAGTAAATACATTAGTTTCTAACCAGTTCAAATGCAAGAAAATCTGTTTCTAGACATGAAAACTGCACTGTCCATAAAAAATAAATCTATCAACTTCTCTCCACAAGTGTACTAAACCATTTAACACTTGACATCACAGGAGTTTAGTGGTGTGCCCACATTTAATAAAAAGTATTTCTGCATCTGCTGCTCTTAAATTTAAATTAATTCTATACTTTTAAACTCGTGCAGTGCAAGACCTAAGTGACCACTAAGCAAATTTACACATAAAATCATAATAATTTAAGTTAAAACAGGAATACATTTGCCAAATATTTGTCTTGGTTCATGGCCGAAGGCCCCACCTAAAAGGTTACGATGCAAATGTAAGTGATGTAAATTTGTAGTTCTGTAAGTATAATATTAAAATGTTACAATACTTTTTTTTGTGCCAAGAGGTTGAGACGGAGACGATTTCATTAAATTGCATCTTGTGTTTGAACTAGAATATGCAATGTACATATACGCTGCAATTTATTAGAAATAAGCTCAAGCTATGTTCTAGTTCAGTTTTCTTGTTTTGTTAAATCACCAATGGGCCAATTAAAAAAAAACAGACAGCAGGCCGCAGTTGGCCCACGGGCCATAGTTTACCCACCCCGGGCTTAAGTATAGAACAGCAGTATGTATGTAGGTTTGTTTATAGATCAAGACAAAGAGAGAGAGAATGTGAAAGAGACACACACAGAGAGACAATAACCGGCAAAGTATTGTACAATAAAAGAAGTCTTCTTTTCGACTCAAACATCTAAAAATAACAAGAATAGAACATCTCAGATGTCTTTGTCCTTTAATTTCTAACATTAACAAAGATGAAAATTGGTGATGAAAACCAATGTAACAAAATAAATACTGTAATTTTGTCCGTGAATAAATCTACACTTAATGTAATAAATTGGGAAATAATCTTGACGTAGCTCATCTTGGTGCTTCCTTTCAAGTAGGGGTGGTCAGTATAGTTTTGGTTGAACCCTGAGGAACTCTCCAACTTTCTGCTTTGAAGGCGACAGCTCTGTGTGTTTCAAACCTTAGCTCGCCGTTGCTCTCTGACTGACTGACTGTGACACTGACAGGAGAATTTCTCATGAAAGAAAATGACTTAATCTCGAAGGGCTTTTGCAGCCCTTGAAGAGTAATTTCCACCGAGTTAGACATGTCAGTGCTGCAGACCACCTAGTGAGTTGAAAAGGAGGGTAAAAGCCCATTGGGTGCCATGCATCAAGGTGAGGACAGGGATCGGGATGTAGTGAGGCAACTGCAACAAACTATCCCACATTCCTCTGGAACCAGGTCTCTAACGTATGTGCCTAAGGCTGCTGTGGGAAACAGACTCAACATCAGGACTACAAAAGGCCCCATGAAGGCGCCGCTGTGGCCAGGAGGAGAGTGGGGAGGAGGCCTGGAGCAGTCTCAAGGTACACAATTAATGAATCCTTGGTGGAAAAGTAAAACATAGGAGCTGCTATGGGAAAACTATGCCCGGCTGTGACAGGTGGGCAAGACAGAGAGTGCCATGAAGAAAAAGAGAGAGAGAGAGTTGCAAGTAATGCAATATAAATCTATTAATGCAGTTCTTTAATACATTAAAACTAAATATATACACATATATATATGAGCGGGTCCTCGCTCCGCATGTCGCATATGAGCGGGTCCTCGCTCCGCATGTCGACAGCCGGCCCACCCGCCACACATAGCGATGAACCGCTCGCCGCTGCTCGCAGCTATAATTGTATGTATATATATATATATATATATATATATATATATCGCCGCCGGCGCCACCGGCTCCTACAGCATATATGTATATATACAAACCAAGACAGCATACACAATCATCATGTTTCTCCACGTCAAGTACAGACCACATCACCACAATTATATGTCAATCCAATACTGTATGGCACATTTACTGTTTTGCCAGTAGGTGGCGCTAGCACTAAGTCAACACACATGCATCACGCCAGTAGGTGGCGCTATGACTAAGTCAACACACATGCATCAAGTCACTCTGTGTGACGTGTACATCAGGTCACGACAATCCCATCTCAAGCCAATGCTGTTTGGCAGATCTACTGTTTTGCCAGTAGCTGGTGCTATCACAAAGCAAACATGTCTTCCTGTATTGTGCTCAGACCATGTCCAGCATCATGCATGAGAAGTTGTGGGCTGTTAGCATGAAGTGCCATGGAGTTACCACACAGAGAACAGCAGAGAGAGATAGACTGTCACACACACACAAGCACACACACACACAAGCAAGCAAAGAGCATGTCACATGAATCCCATCTCAAGCACATGCTGTTTGGCAGATGTCCAGTTTTGCCAGTAGGGGGCGCTATCACAAACCAAACATGTCTTCCTGTATTGTGCTCAGACCATGTCCAGCATCATGCAAGAGAAGTTGTGGGCTGTTAGCATGAAGTGCCATGGAGTTACCACACAGAGAACAGCAAAGAGAGATAGACTGTCACACACACACACACACACACACACACAAGCAAGCAAAGAGCATGTCACGTGAATCCCATCTCAATCAGATGCTGTTTGGCAGATGTCCAGTTTTGCCAGTAGGGGGCGCTATCACAAACTAAACATGTCTGCATGTATTGTGGTCAGACCATGTCCAGCATAATTCAATTCAATTCAGTTTATTTTGTATAGCCCAAAATCACAAATACAAATTTGCCTCTGAGGGCTTTACAATCTGTACACATACGACATCCCTGTCCCGGAACCTCACATCGGATCAGGAAAAACTCCCACTAAAAAACAAGGGGAAGAAACCTGAGGGAGAGCAACAGAGGAGGATCCCTCTCCCCGGATGGACAGAAGCATTAGAAAATGAGGAGAAAATGAGAGGGAGAAGAAGATATAAATCCCTCGGTGTTTCCCTAAGATGCTCCCTGGCAATATAAGTCCATAGGAGCACCCCAGGAGCACCTGAGGAGGGGAAGAGGAGGAGAGAGAGAACAGGAGAGAGGAGCTCATTGTATCCTAAAATGTTCCCCAGCAGTCTAGGCCTATGGCAGCATATCTTTGAGGGGGGCGCTAGAGAGCCATTTCTTTTAAGACATAATCGACGCCTATGTCGGATTGCTATTTTCGCCGAGCCTGACATACACTCGAGGTTTGGGGAGTTTTCGAGTATGACAAGTACGCCAAAAGTGCGGCCAAAGTAGAAAAATAAAAATCAGAAGAAAAAAAAAAGAATCCTAGCAATTACAATAGGGTCCTTGCAGGACTGTCTTTGACAGTCGCTCGGACCCTAAAAAAAGAATCTGAGCAATAACAATAGGGTCCTTGCAGGACTGTCTTCGACAGTCGCTCGGACCCTAAAAAGGGGAAGAAAAAGAATCCATGCAATAACAATAGGGTCCTTGCAGGACTGTCTTCGACAGTCGCTCGGACCCTAAAAAGGGGAAGAAAAAGAATCCATGCAATAACAATAGGGTCCTTGCAGGACTGTCTTCGACAGTCGCTCGGACCCTAAAAAGGGGAAGAAAAAGAATCCATGCAATAACAATAGGGTCCTTGCAGGACTGTCTTCGACAGTCGCTCGGACCCTAAATAGGGACATGTCAGACATGCTAAATAAAACCAATCGAAAATGTGGTCAACCCGCACAATTCCAAATACAGACAGAACATCAATGCTGGCAGCTGCATAATGCAAAACCAGTTAATAGGCAGCGGTTGAAAAGAGCAGCAATAAATGTCATTTTTCTCTGCACTTCACAGTTCACAAACCCTTATTTTACATCAAAAACACATTTTCTCCAGCCATGATTGAAAGATCGGGTGCTATGGAGACCGGGTGGCGGACCAGGCAGGGGGCCTGGAACCAAACTCCTGGAGAAGGGTTGGACTCTTTTTGGAGTTGCCCAGAGTGACAGGCGCCGGGTGGGAGTGAGGATACTCACGAGTCCCCGGCTGAGCGCCGCCGTGTTGGAGTTTTTCCCGGAGAACCAGAGGGTCGCCTCCCTGCGCCTACGAGCTGCAGGGAGTAAAGATCTGACTGTTGTTTGTGCTTATGCACCGAACAGCATTTCAGAGTATCTGGCCTTCTTGGAGTCGGTGGGAGGGGTCCAGCGCCTTCAGCGCATAAGAGTGAAGTCTCATTCCTGAACCCTCTGTTTACATATAATTCTATACATTTAATCAACACAGACTTGACCAAACTGATCAACTAGGTCTAAACCCCAATCTAGAAACCGGCATAGTATTTACCACTCTCCTACTATTCCCTATACTGCAAGTCTGCTGCATTGCCATATTTCATTTCACAGACTCGGCTACCAATGCTAAATTTCTCTGCCTTAAGTTTGTTTTCCCAGTAAGGCTATTGTCAGCCCCAAACTGATGTTGTGTGGGTGGCAACTGCAATGTACGACTCTGATGGCCTGTAGTTCTCGCTCACACTTCAAGGGCCCACATCAACACAAGCATCCCTCGGGAGGCTAGCATGGGCAACAGACACTGAAGTATATGGCCCAGAGCACAACGTGCAGACTGTACGGGGTTCTGTTGATGTTTGAAATTAGGTTTTTCTAAATAAACAAATATGTATTTTAAATTCACTGCATTTACACTTCACAATGTATTTCTGCCCTCGTTTTATTTAGCAGCCTAGCCTCGAAACCTTAGCTTAACCTCAGCCAAACCTTAAAACATTGCGTAAAACAAAGATTTGTTTTTCAGAAATTTGCTTGGTAATTTTTAGGTTATAAAAGCAAAGCTCTCTCATTGCTTTAAAAACCCTCATTTAAAAAGGCCCATAAACGTTTTTGATGTGCACTTTCAGTACAGAGGCTGCAGCTACAAAGACCTCTACATCTGCTAACGCACAATGTCTATTAACAGTACATTAATAGGCCTCTAGTATAGTACGAACCAAGTGTGTTCTGTGTGTCTCATGCATGTCTGTAAAAGCTCTACAAATCATGTGTGGCAGGTGTAGCGGCAGATTCTTAATGGAATAATTTGATAGCACACTAACGTAACATATGAGGTTCCATCACAGCACAGACATGCGACGGGTTAGTCTTCCATGTCAAGGCGATCTCACAGCGAGAGCAATTCTCTTCAGAGGCTGTTATCTAGCTTCGGGGCTCAAGCGTTACAGAGATATTACAGTAAGATGTGGAACCAGGAAGCCACCAGTGGCATCTATAGCAAATAATACAAGTTTGAGACATTGATATAATAAAACACTCCAAAACATTCAGTATGAACAGATAAGAGTGCAGTGTGCATGTGAGCGCACACAAAAAAAATATGCTTACTATGAGTGTAAAAGGAATATAAAAGCGACTGGCAGGTAGAAATAAGAACAGTTTCCCACATTGCAGGTATTTGGTGACACCATCGTACAGCAGGACGACAAGCACAAATATTTTAGGCAATATGCCTAAACACAATATCTCAATAAATAAGCCTTGAAGAAAACACTGTCCTGAAGGTTTTCCTTCTCCGAGAAACAATAATTGATAAGATAAGATTATTCTTTATTCGCCTCACAGCTGGGAATTCTGCAAAATGGACTAACAAGTCTTTAATAAATCACACAAACATTCTGTCGTTTACCATTAAGCATTTCAAATTGTAATTATTGAGCCGAAATAATTTCTGAATCTAAATCATTAAGGTTGTCTTCTAATGAGATCTTGACTCAACTTTTCTCAGAGTCGATGTTAGTTCCCATTATGTTGTGCATTTCCCTCTGCTCTTTTTCTCTCATTCGTGTTATTAAACCGCTGCCACGCGAGTGAACTCGTTTTATTTGATACAGCGACTCCTCCACAGCAGAGCCAGCAGCAACGTACCGATCACTCTCAGCAATCTGTGTTGCTGCTGTCCCAGTATTATCATGAATTTTATGGTATAATACATTCCTAGGCATGCATGTACACTGAAATCATTTTAAAAGTTTATGTATAAAATCTAGCTTCTATATCATCACGGCACTGCACGTCAAATGTACTGTTAGCAGCCTTGAAGGAGCAGAAATGGAGAAAGTCCAGCTGAAAGTGTTGTAGCATATGGTCCGAACAGAACACTATTATTGTAACGACAACAAAAGAAAAGGTTTAGCACAGTAAGATAAAAATGGAATAACAAAGTTCAAGGAACTGGCTCCATAGTGTGCTCAGACAACTCTCCGTATATTGCTTAATTCAAGAAAACGGACCCACAAAAAATATAATTATCTTGCAAGTAGTGGAGTACATTTGAGGTAACTCTGTCCGTGAGCTCATTTACACATAATTGCAATTAAACAAAAACAATGAGAGCAGAATATTGTCTCTATTGTACTAGCATGTCATGTGGCATGACTGGGTGTTTTTAAGTCTTTCTGGGAGAAGACAGCAATGTGTTTTTTAATTAAGGACATATAGTCTTCTATATCGGAGACATTGTACAATCATACAGTTAATACTAACTTATTTCTCTATGCAGCATGAGATTTATTCACTATCTCAATCTCCTTGTGGTACTGCACTATATTTCAAGGATTTTTGGAGCATTAAAAAACAATGAAGCAGCTGCTGGGAGCAAGCCACGAATCATAATAAAAAGCTGAAAAATAATTTGTCCATTTTCAAAGACCTCCTTGACAGACTTTGTTCTTTGTAGTATATAGTGTTGATGCACAATTAGAGCAGTTCCAATGCTTTACATATTTACTTTCATTGATCATTTAATAAATTACAAATAATCAATTGTATTTGTTTTAGGAGCATGACACTAATCAGAGTGACGGTCGTGTTGTTACAAATAGTTTATTCTCTGTACAGTGGATATTTTAGGACATCTCCAACTCAGTATGTAAGGCTCAGCTCCACTATACCAAATTTAGCTTTCAACTTTTGTCAGTTTAATGGTGGATATAGCACAACATTAAGTGTTCGCTGATTGATGGTATTTACTATGTAGAAGATCATTTCAAATCATCTTCATATAGCTACTTGAAGGAAATAGATTTCTTGAACTACCTTATTTCCTTAAAGCTTTGTTTCACCCTTTCATTGTTCCAAGCCATGACGTATTTTAGGATTCCTTTTGTTCTTGTAACGGCTGTTTATCCCCAATTACAGCTCTCGTTGCACCCTTCACCATTCCAAAAATGTGGATATCCTCCTTTGATTCCACTCCTGAAGTTTTTTGTTGGTGCTGTTGATATAAATCAGTTATTTTCTAATTCTCTCGAGACATCTCTACGCATGTTTTTTTCTTTCAGATGCCAAGTCGAACTAGTTGAACTCTTTCATACCATTCCTCCCCCTGGCTACCTGCGACACCTTTTAACATATCAGCTCATTTTTTCCAGGGTTTTCTTTTTGCGTTGAGTATGTTTTTCTGTCTCGATTGTCTCTTCCCTTTCAGCACTTTTTCAACTGTCACATCTGCATTCCCCCTTCTGCATGTGTTTTGATATGTGCAGCAACTTTGGATTTGTCTGCCCTTTTCCTACTGTTTGTGTTTGTGTGTGCGTTTTGATAATTGCAGAGTTTATGGATTTGGAGTGCATTTCCCTGAATATTTATTTGTTCTTGAATCATGGCTGTCCTTGGGGGGCATTATCAGATGCTGACATGCTGCTGGCTGTGAGCTCAATTGAAGACTTTAGTTCATCATGTTTGCACACAGGCTAGGGTAGTTTAGTGGCGCAGAGTGTTTCCCAGTTAATAAATGCTCTCATTAAAGCGCAGCTGATCACACTGTATACAGTATCTTCATTTGATAGCAGTTGAAAAACCAGGCTTTACAATCCACTGGGCTTCAAACTGTAGCATGACTGTATGTTCCTAATATATAAATCCTGTTTCATCATCTTGCCTTCATCTTCATCTAGTAGGGGGGTGCACAGCCAACTGGCTTGATGAGTTCATTCCTGTGAAGGGTGCGACAGCAATCAAGAGCAAGTGGTACATTCTTATTGCTTCACTCTCTGTGCATGTTCTGTATGCCAGGATCATTATTAGATACAAAAGGTATTCACATCTTTACTTAAAAATGGACTGAGGGAAGTATTTAGATCACGAGGACATGTTTATTTTTTCACTTCTGCTGGGTAAATGTATACTACTAGGATGGCAGTCTTGTAGTTTGCTCCATATTTCTCTTACGCGTGGAATGTTTTCCATGCATTCTTAATGTATTTGGAGAGCATCTTCAAGAATTTCTACCATATTTTACAACCATTTATTTTTGTCAATGAATCAAAAATATGTATGTGTAATATATATGTAGAATGTTAGTCACGCTAGCATCATAACTCTAGCGATGGAAAAGACTACTGGTTCGTCGGCTGGTCAGTCGGTCCACCACTTAGTGGATAGATTGTCATAACATTTGGCACAAACATTCATGGTCCCCAGATAATGAAGACTACGGACTTTGGTGATCTGCTGACTTTATTCTAGCACAACCAGAGGGTTGAGGTTCAGTGCAATTTATGTTCACAGTACTCTGAGGATAAATCCCTCATGACTGTCTTGTTTGATGGCAAAAGAGCAATGATCTCTAACATTACAGCAATTTATAAAGTATGCAATATAGAGTAATATTGCATGCTTATTGATGTCTTAACATATACCTCATAGGTATAAACCAATGCTGAAATATTTGACAAACTGTCTCTCAAGCAACTAATTGACTGCAGGGCTAAATTAAAGCAGCCCTCCTCTAAGCACTGTAAAAACAGATGTGTTAATCACTCCAGTTTAAAGGCAGTTGATGAAGATGATGTTCCCCACAAGGCTAATGTATCTCATTTAGCAAAATGGCATTTTTATGGGAGCCTGACAATATTGTGGTGAAAAGAGAGATCTGCCGCTCCAAAACAAACAACCGCTGTGGGTAGAAAATACACCGTCCTGATTATTTTTACCCCCCTTTCCACCAAAACCCAATTTAGGATTCTCAAACTCACCAACAAAAATAACCTTCCTATTTGGCTTGTGGCTTGTCACCACCTAAAAAAGAAGGTATCTTTCTCATACAGAACAGTCGCCACAAATAGTTGAATCAATCATACGAGTTCTGCCAAAAGCTCCCTTTTTTATCAAAAAAGGTAAAATCTGGGTGAATTTCTCAGATGATGAAAACAAGTGTAAGGGTGTGATGCAGGTGTCAGATGATCGGAGGCAATGATGAAAAATAGAAAAGGCCTTTAACTTTACAGGAGATGAGATTTGGGCCACAGTAATGTTGGCTATTTCTTCTCTTTTGCCCTTTGTCTTTCCAAGAGACAAAAGGGGAGCGAAGCCATTCATATCACAGCCTAAGAGGTTGCTCGGAAGATCTTTTCCACACCGATTAGGATTTATTTGAGACAAAAGCTAAAAGATGTTTCATGCCAATTAGTCATTATTTTGGCATTTTATGGACTAAATGAAGAAACATTTAATAACAAGCAACAGATAAATGTTTGCTTTTTTTTCCTTAATTCATTAATTCATCAAAATGTCAATGTTCTGCTGTTTCACTAATAAACTGACCAGTTATTTAAGTTTGCAATGTTTGGCCAGGTTGTAACTCAAAAATGTAAATTTCAGTAGTTTCACTTTTACCATATATATGTAGCGAGGATTTGTCAGAATGCAAGACAATATTTTTGCAGTATTAAACTTCAAGAGACACAGCATTTCCCATTCTGACAATGCAGTTATTGTGCATGAGTTACAAACAAAGCCAAGGAGAGGGGCTGAAATCCCCCGTTCAACCTCAAACTTCATGTGGTAGTTGGAAAAGCTGAGTGTAAGCTAATCAAACCATCTTCATTTGAAGAGCATCCTGACTTGCAAAGCTTTAATCCATGACGGCTTGCTCTGAACATTATCTAATAATTGGCACATTCCCCTGGTGAGAATGGGCCTGCAATCTCTTTCCCCACCATGACAGTGTAATGGATTGCTGTGCACATTCCACGTGGCTTTGAACTTATCTTCTTCCCCCCCCCAACTAAATTCTTAGTTGCCTCCCACCTCCCTCTGTATGGAAATGCGGTACAGCACATTATTTCTCCCTCATTGCTTATTGCTTCGGGGTATGTACAGTCATGTTAAAGATTAATTTTATGGTCTCGTATTTACATGATGTTTACCCTAAAATAACACAGTAAAAAGGGGATCATTATAATATAAATTGGAGCATAAGTCTCACTAAGTACATTTAATTTTAATTCAAAAGAAATCTCTGTTGTGTTTCACTCATTATGCTGCACGTTTGCCTTCATGAACCTCGTGGCAAATGATCAGACACTTTTCTAGGGACCTACAGCACACACTCAGGATAGACACAACCTTAGCTTGCAGGCGGGGTGAGCAAATACAAGCGCTCCTTGATCTCCTAATCTCACATACTGGGCTGCACTACAGCAGACCAGCAGATGGGCAATTCTGCACACTTTTTCAGGTCAGTGGGGAAACAGTAGACACAGCAGGTTACACAGAGCAGTGTTTGGGCCGGTAGGAGGTAAACATCAGCCTTTTCCCCTGCTTAGTAAACTAACAGCTCCAAGCATCAACAGTGCCTCAATAGCCTATGTTTGAGACCTGCTGATTGCAGGCACCACCACAGGCTCTTTTCAGTGGATATTTTTTTCTGCTTAATTATTTTTGGCTTCCAGGCTTCGGTGGTTTTTAAGAATTAAACACTATTAATGAAACCCTGGAGTTAGAAGTCCACCCTAAATTGTAATTACATTTTTCTGAAATAATATAAATGCAAGAAACAATTTCTTCTTAAAATGTCTATACAGGATTTATATACAGGACATACACATTGGAGAAACTAGCAATAGTATGCTATATTTTGAAAATACCAAACTGAAAAACCCAGCCCAGTGTTGCCAACTCTTTTCAAATAAAAGTAGATAAGATCACTAACTCCAAAAGTTTCAAAATTTAGCAAGAATGTCACCAAGTTGCCAACTTTGACAGCCCGTACATCAATAGGCACTCCCCCAAAACTATAGTTTTGAACGTAAACAACGATCAAAGCCATTGTTAGAACTCACAGCTGTAAAGCTTGCAGCTTGTGGAGGACTCAGGTGACGAGCAACAGTCAGACAGGCAGAATTCATGAGAGTTAGGCAGGCGAATCCATTTGAGCTGAATTAAATGATTGAACGGACTTATTACAGTCCTGCGAGAGCCAAAAATACTGAATTTTAACAATGGAGAAGATTATTATGAGTAATGTGAAAGACGTCACTCATGGAGTCTCACCAGACTCATCAGTACAGTTATTATATCTTTTAGCTCATTGTTTTGGTTTTGCAACAGAAACTTTACTGTTTAGGCTCACTCTAATCTCTCATTGGCTTCATTCCCAGATTGTTGGTGGAGGGTTTCAGAAATAAATAAATAACACCAAATACCCCCACTAAAAAAAAGCTGGTGAACATAGTGAAACATTTAGCAGCTAAAGACATTTATCTTAAAAGTTGTTGACAGCTAAAAAGAACAGTGAATATTGAAAGCACAATTGTGAGGTTGAACCAAAACAGCATGACTTCAAATGAATGCGAATTTTGCTCCATGTTATCTGTAAGTGTAAATAAGCATCTGATGGTTCACAAATTCTCTCCATCATCTTAATAAAGGTAATATACTACGAGAGCCGATGAGGCGTTTACAGGTTGCTTATGCTGCCACTAAGTAGCAATAAACAAACAATTCTTAAAGTAGCTTTAAAGGACATCAGCAAAATGTTTGCTGCCAACAAAAACAAACATATCTTACAATTTAAAAAAGGTATTACTGTCAACATAAAAGCTAATAAAAACATGTCTGTCTTGTTATTTGTGAATACTTAATGTGACAGTTGAATAAAATGGAGCCATTGTCGAAAGATATTAATGAAACCTGTGCTTTTCCTACCATCATGCGTCAAAATGTCTGCTCTGAAAGACCCATCATCAACGTCTCCACAATATAAAGTGCCACTTAATCATCATAACCATCCACCAGCAAGAACAGCCCCCTCGTCTCATCAGGCCACTTGGTTTAACTCTCACCGTTAATCTAATTTAGTTGCCAACCAGCCAGATCTGGTACATCTTAATAAGTCAGTTGAGGATATAATCGATCTGAATGTCACCAGTATAGCTTTGTTTCACTGATCCAGGATTGGCCGGCTAATCCCCCTGGCGTGTACCACTCGTGATAAAGAGAAGTCCAAATCAAACTGCGGGAGTCACGGAGCCCAAAAGACGTCGGTTAGCCTGAGATAAGGCGTTTCCTCACCGGGCCCACTTATAGCGTTCCCACCTCCCTGGGCACATACCCTCGTCTTGCCTCTAAATCAAACAGTGAGGCCTTTTTATTAATAGCCTGTCAGCAGAGTTAACATTTATTTCATGTGTATCCATCCGAACAGGTTTTACAAATGGCATAGTGCTTGTGAACCCGCTCTTGAAAAATTAGCCTTGTTTTTTTCCCCCTCTCCTCATGAATTTCAATGACTTTGTGAATGCATGGCTATGTGTCTACCTAGATTCTGTTCCCTGCCTTAGGATTAAAAAAAAAAAGAAAGAAAAAGAAACTGCTATATTTAGAGTGCTCAGAATATAACAGCATGTGTAGTTTGTTAAAAATGAGAGAACGATATCATGGGGCATTGAGGCTGTTGCGATGGTAGTTAACTGCTGGGAAGGAAATGCTCACTGAACCACAGGTAAAATTGCAGATTATCAAAGAACTTCAAACAATAACTATGATATATATGAAGAAAATATGTCACATTGTATCTAAAGTGATATGCTATGTGCAGATGTTATCCACAGCCAGTTGTTTACAGTGGACAGACCACCAGAGACATACAGGTTTGAAACAGAGGGGGGAAGTCACACAGGAGCATTGGTGCTACTATAGAAGATGCTATCAATAGTTATCTAGTGGTGATCTCCCTAAACATAAGTGAAACAGACAGAGCCTCTCTACAGAATTTATGGGGGCCCATTATTTCATTTTGTGAATACCAAGTGTTCTACCAGCAATGGCACTTCCAGAGAGAAACCTGGTGTGCTGACACAAATTGATTACGGGAGCGAGGAGACAATCTATTTCTTCCTCTAAACTGATGGCAAAGAACGACAGGATGAGAAAAGTGAGATGTAGACGCACGCGCACGTGCACACACACAAATATAATGGGATGGGGAAAAGAAGTGGGAGAAGAAGTAGGAGCGAGGACGGTGTGCAAAGTTTTGCAACAACTTTCCATTTTCAAAGACAAACATCCCAATGAAAGCGTTCTGCATTGCAGATCCATTCAGTGATAGTGTCGTCCCTGACAGCATTTCAATCATGAATATATTCCCACACGTGTCTTTTATAGAACTGCTGGCACCCAAAGAAGTTGATGCACTGAGTTTATTAACTTGAGGATAATACTGTTTTTTCTTTACATACTGTATATGTTCTCATTCTTACTATTAATGCTGAAGAGCGAACATTAATCCATATTCAAGACCACATTTATATTATTTTATATTATTGTGACTCATCCTGCACTGGTTAACAAGAGACCACAATTTAGTAAAACCCAGATCCAGAATGCCACGTAGACATACATTAAAGATACACTGAAAATATAATGTATAACTGAAATAATGGAGAAATCAGAAGATATGCTAGTCCATTTTCTTTGCAAACTTAAAATCAAAATTGTAAACCAGTCTAATATTTGAGAGAGAATACTTTCAGGCCTGTGTCGAGCCATTTCATGAAAAATGTACCACTTAAATCGCTCATAGCAGTGTTTCCTCCAATATTTTGTGATATTTTCCGATCCACTAGGGGGGTCCTGGCTCATGCACCCCCAGAAGAAAATCGTGTTCATTTTAAAAGTTAAATGCATCCATCTGGTGCATTTTGTGAGCAAAATGAAGAGGCCAGATCTATTAAGAACATTGTGCCCTTAACTATTTTGCAGTGTTGGAAAGTATCTAAGCACTGTACTTAAGTATAATTTTGATATACTTGTACTCATGAAAGTGTGTGTGTGAGAGCATAGAGGCGGCATTCAAAACCCTCAGACTTGATGCTCTCACTGCTAGTATTAGCTGATCTGTCTCAACAATGGGAGGTACATGCAGGCTGAACTATAATAGGCTTAAGCCAATAGTGGTGACTGACCTCTGAACTTTCAGTAGGGACTGACACCGATTGTTTAAGCAGGGGTCAAAGATCTGCCAGTTCAAAATGGTATCCGGCGAGATACTGACATCATCGTCAAATATACTCATTTCCCTTATGTCACGGGAAATGTAAAAATCTCTTCACTGCATTACTTCGCTGATTTCAGAGCCAACTGTCTTTTGGAACATTAATCTCCGCTCTCCATTCTTTATTCATATGACAGCACAGGTAAAGCTGTAGAGCCAATACGTTTGTCCTTCAGTACATGACATCTTACCCTTACTAATGAGCCATTTAACAGCACTGTGAAGGGAACAGCAGCTAAACGCAAGGTCCCTTGTGGATTTCGTAAGAGCGTGTCAAGACTGGAGGAGACAGTAATACTTCACATTGACGGAAGGAAGAATGAATAATGAGTGGTTTTGCGGCTGTTTCAACATAAGGCTAATCCCTCAATGTTTCCCCGTGTCCCATCTCTTCCTGGAGGGCTAGCGCTACCTGCACATCATGCTGCAAACTCAAATTATAGTTTCATCCACCACAACTCCTAATATGCGTCACATTCTCTTAACTCACTGTTAAATGACTCCTGAATCTTGGCATGAATCATTTGAATCGCTGACAAACCAACAGTTGTCAGACACAACGGTCTCTAAAGATCTTTCTGTGACAACAGACATTAATTGACACTCAATATTTAAATACACCCTAAAGCGCATCTCTGCTACCTACCTAAGCTATTTTTATCAATTCTTCCAAGAAACACCTGGAAGTGTCTGAATCAGGAAGCCCGTTTTGTGGTTTACTGCATTAAAGCTTATGAGTATTCATGAGCAGGCAGTACTCTCCAATGGGACTTAAGTCTGTGATAAACAAAAACTGTCTGTCAGTCATTGTCAATGAGAGCCGGGAGCTCAAGGGACGTCGTTAGGTCCCCATTACAACACAAGACTTGCGATCAAGATGCCAACGACTCATCTCAGAAGAGCCAAAGCATATGGAGAACTACCAGAAAGGCTAGCAATGGAGTAACACAGATGGCTGTCACAGATGTTGAAAGTCAGTTGTCATTTCATCTCTGACAAATTCATGTGGCAACTTCTGTTTCAAGTTTAAGATGGGGGGAAAAAATAATCAAATTCCATCATAAATATTTCCCTCTGTCTCCAAAACTCATCAGTGACACAGAGTGCTCCATTTACTGCAGAAACCGAACGCATGGAAAGTTGGAGGAAAAACATTTAGGGACTAGTCCTATTTGAATAGATTGCTTATGCAGGATTGATCCTTTGTATAGTCAAAGTGGATAGTCAGAAGTCCGTAATAGTCAGTTTGCTACTCAACTACAGTACAACAAAATCAGAGTACAGCAAATATTGATCCTTTTTAGCAGCATATTCACAAACCACCCTTCTATATGCCCTCATTGTATTATTCTTTCTTGTTTGGGCTTTTATCCTGACAATTAATTTAAATAGAAAAAATAATGAATTAAATTAATGAAGGGAACTACATAGGTATAGTTGTATTAAGCTGAACACCTAATACCAGCATGTGTTTAGTTTTTCTGGTTTGAGTCACCATTTCAAAAGCAACATAATGTGCCACATAAACAAGTCAGAATTCACTGCCTGTGTGCATTATATACACACCTACTTAAAACACACACACACGCCTAAAAAACAGAGTTGAATCAATACATCTGAATATCTCAACAAAGACCGCACACTAGGAGTTTCATCAATTTGCAATTACTTCGTTTGAAGTTGTGTCCACTGGCTGTGTGTTTGTAGATGTTTGTAGAGTTCAGCTTGGCTGTGAGGTAAAAAACAACAACTTTAAAACATGCTGTGATATATGTGGTGCTAAAAAGAGTAACATACAAATACAGAACAACTTAAAAAGACAAGAGCAGCAAGAAAAGAAAGTTTTAGGATTCCAATTGTTGTATTTAGAAATTGTATTTATAATTTTGTGAATGTATTTCTTTATTAATTTGAGGTATAGTATGCGCTATCTGTCTTCTGATGTTTATACATAACTCAGTGTCTCACACATTAAAGTGATGTACACATTAATAATTATAATCCAATAGAAGAGGCCTACCGTAAATATAATGGGGGGCTACGTGACTCCCTGCAGGGAGAGAGGGTGCAGCACTGCTGCAGTGGAAATGTGTATTGCGTATGCCTATATTATAATAAAGTTCATGCAATTGATCTATGAAACCTCAAATTTAAAAGTGATAATATTACATTCAGAAATGATTAGGATAACAAATCTCATCTCCAGTAATTAGCAATTAAGCTTGAACCTTCAGTTTAACTACATGAACAATCTACTATCATGACCTATATTCATTGGTCACAATACAATGTCTTTGTTTGCATGGGTTACTTCTCCCGTGACAACAGCCCCATTTAAAGCGGTAAAAGAAAATAAGGACCACTGTCAATGAACTGTAAATAATGCTTAAACATCATGGCATTCCCTAACTACTAGTAATGTATGTAGTACTCCTTGAGAGCCAAACATCGAAAAATGCAGCGAGAAAGATGGCCTAAAACCAAATTAAGGAAGAAGGAGGCCTGGCAGTGTTGAAACTGACAGCCCAGCATGAAAATGAGCACATCTATCTTACTAGGGAACACTGAGTCTGCTTCATCTCATCTAGAAGAAGCAGTCCATCTTAGCCAGACAGATGTTTGGATGCACTACACTTAAAAGGCAGGGGCTCCAAATTGGATCGCAATTGTGCATCTGTACAAATGCTCACCCGCAATGGTCTCTCCTCTGCCCTGATGAGCATGTATGTCAGTGGTGTCCTGAACCTGAGCTGCACGCTATGCTATCTTCAGTTAATTTCACATGAGACCATTTACTTGGACTGTATTTAAAAGAATATTTAACAGTGTGTGTGTGTGTGTGTAACTTTAAAATAACTATGGCTCTTTTTCTTTCTCGAGTGCCTTTGGATGTTCAGTGGAAAGCAGGTTGGCAGAAACATATTGGCTGAAAGTGACGAAACTTATGTTTATAAAGTACCGGCTTTGATACAACAGCAGATTGCATACAATATGCTTCAAATGCACAGCTTTGGTTTGTGATGAGCCAAGAATCTATTATCAAGCTTACCTTTTATCTGTTAAATTACTCACAAGGATTATATACCTCCATACGCGCAGATGAACGTGTGTATGTGTACTAATATACTGTACATATTTACAGTAGGCAAACAGAAGGATCAGTAAATGCATTTTCCACTTCACTTGAATCGTAGCTGTGTTTTCTTCTACTGTGATCTTTCTTTTTTTTAAAGTTCACCCACTCAATAAATCAACACAAATGATGTGGCTTTTACGAAGCTTTTGATTTCTTACAGTGTAAAAAAAACAGATCATCAGCCATCTGAATATCAACTTGTGTGCTTATTAAATTGCACCCATAGTACTACTGACTAATGACAAACACCTCTCAAAAGCACACCTAGTTTTAATTTATTTGCATGCACGCATACATGTTTATGTATCTTGAACAGAAAAGACAGCAACTACCCTCAACTAATTCAGCACTGCATCTTAACTGTTATAAAGACAAAACCTTCACATGAACCCTTAGTCACTTCTGTTAGCATCCCTCTCCATCCTCCATATTCGTCTGTACACATACAGAAGGAGAACAGACGTGAAGAGACAGCAGCAACACAGCACAACCAATAATGGCTCTGGAAAAAGCTTCTGTGCAGCCTCTCTGTGTTGTTTACCGGAGCTTCATCAAGAGACTCAGCAGACGGCAGCTGTAAAGGCGCTGCATTAAATTATTTGAGCTCCGGGTAGCAGTGGCCAGGGCTGGTTTAGCAGGCTATAAGGTCCCAGAGGGCAGTGTGGGGTCCAGACAGCACTACAAACAAATGTAATATGCATATGACATAGTACTAAATAAGGAAGCATACCATCAACTACAAACTGAACTTAAAGGAGACAAAATGGGACAGGATCTGGACAGCTTACCACCACTGACCAATCTCCTGAGGAAAAACCCTGGCTTTACATTTAATAAGACAAAACTTCCTCTTGTAAACAAACTTGACGTGAGCATGTACTTACTCCTCCATAAACGATGAGCTATTTGCCAGAATCTTTCTTTCAAACTGATTTTGAAATCACACTGTGAGTGAAGCTAATGTGAGACTGCTGCAATGACTTCCAGATGTTTGGCACGCAAAGTAAAACTAGTTGCAGTGAAGCACTGTCAACATAATTATGTTGCATTATAAGATGCGACTGCTGTTCTAATCGATACTTGTTATACTGTATTCAGTGCTTCCTCTTCAGAGACATAAACCTGTCCCGCCAGATGGTTTGTTCCACAGAATCAGCTTCAGTGCCGCTCTTTTCTCTTCTTTCAATGAAGAACTACTTTCCAGTTCTGATATAACTGATGCTGCTGCAGCATCTACGTTAACCAGAGGCCAACCTCTTCAGGAGTTGAACAAACAGTCGCCTCTCTGCGCCGCTAGAAAGAAATACTGTGATATACCGTGAAACCGCCAGAATCTTACAAAATACCGTGATATGAATTTTTGGCCATACCGCCCAGCCCAAAGATGACTGCAAAGCTTTCTGATGCATCAACATTGCACTACGACACAAGTTTAATTCTGTCAAAATGATTTTGCTTAACTTTCAGAAATATAGTTGGCCTAAACTGATATTTGGACAACATTTTTGCTGCCTAAATAGCGTCAGGCATACTGGATGTCAGGATCACACAGTTTCCTCAGTCTTCCTGCTATTGAGTCTCAATTTTTCACTTTATAAAAACGTAGTTCTTGGTTCTTTACCATGTTGGCAGTGCATCCCATAATATGTCAGCTATTATGTTGTTTGTTAGCAGACCAAAGTGACAAGGAGACACCTTCACGCAATATAAAGTAAATTTAATTAATGCTATTATAACATTGAGTACAAAAACCCCAGCAAAGGAATTTAATTTTGTCCTTCGCAGACAAATCGTAAGAACAAATTAACTCATTAAAAACACTAAGAAAAACAACATGAATTGAGTAAACTGCATTTCAATGCTAATTGATGTCTTTTATTTTAATGCTGAAATACTACAAAACTCCATTTGCCCGAGGTGAATACTGCAGATAAACGACCATAAAAGAAACATTTGGATTGAGAAGAATCCTATATCAAATTGCTTTCTCAGACCAACTTACACCTTCATTCTCGCCTTTCTATTTCTTCTCTCTGTGCCATACTACTATATGTAAACCGCATTAGATCAGCAGTTTGTGAAAAGCTGCATGATTATTCATTAAAAACCAACAGCCTGTTACGTTATTAGTAGAGCGTGTGGACAAAAGTGCCATGTTACCCACTCTGCATTAGTGCAGATGCAGCTTCAGGCCCATGTCAACACAGGAAACTGAACAGCTCAGCATAATTTACCAAATGGAAAGCTTTAGAGGTAAACAGCATCAGTCCTGCTTCTCTTCTCTCTGATTCTAAAAAAAAAATCTGCGTCATGGTCATCCACAACTGGGCAGAGTCCAAGTCTAAAAAAGGCATTTCACCAAGCCAAGGACACAGAAAAAATATCCCTCCACATATTCCTGCTTTGATGTTTTGATGCTTTGAAATGTTCATGTAAATAGATTTGCATGCACGCACAGATACAATATAAATGCATCATTCACTGAGAACATGCTGTGTAAAATGAGGTACCATGTGAAATACAACATGCACATACACATATTTTGCACATAATTACAATAAAGAGACACTGATGTGCAATTTCAGGACTGATAACTACAACCAATTATGTTTGTTGGTCGACATGATAAACGATAATATTACCCTTTCAAATCCAAACATACAAAGAAAACAACCTTTACCAGTTAATTTCCCAAATGTCAACAGTTCTTGTCATTAAAAAAGAAAAGGTCAATTAATGGATTTGTCTAAAATGTAATTAAACAGCAACTATGACAATAACTGATGACTCATTGTAGTCATTGTTGATGCTTTTCTTTGACATGACAGTAAATACGTATGCAGAAATTAAATATCTACTGCAATCCATTGCTGTATGTATTAATTTGTAAGATTTGTAAGAAACACATGATTTCACTCAAGTTCTGTTTACCCTTTCAATTCGAGTGGCATTGAAGCATTTCTGCTGTCGTTCTTGAATCAGTGGTTGAGAGCACTGACGTATTTAGAGTGTTTTAATATTGCGTTTCATAGTTGAATACATGAGTTTTCAACATTGTGTTTGAAAGTGTATCAACTGTGAGAAGCTTGTTAATATTGTGATGTTTAATCCATGTTCATGTCCATTTCAAAGGTTTTCAAAGGTCGATTTGGCTCTTCATATAATATTTAATAATGTCGTTCATTAGACAACAGTTCTCCATGGAGACAACATGTAGCAACAAAAGCACTGAGTTAACTTAATTGAAAGTGCCAGATATTCACTTGTTTTGAATTTTGCACCTTAGCACAAGGAAATCAGTTTCCTCTGAGCAGATGTTTTTACAGCTGCATCACAAAGTAGCTGGAGCGCCACTTGCTAACACCACCTGTGAGAATCACATTGCTAGTTTGTGTTTGTGAGCAGTGGTTAATGTATGTGGCTCATGCTTTTTCTTTTAAAGTTAGTTTTTAAGCGCCTGGATTTCATCTTCAATCAAACAGCACATGAAATGGTTTCTGGTTTACTACCATCACAGTGTGTCTGGAGAAAAACATCATTCTGATGCTCTTAATTGGTTGCTGATGCGAGAATGCCATTTTTTCTCTTGATTAGAGCTGCCAAGAAGGATTACCAGCATTATCAATTAATATGCCAATTATTTTCATCATTCATTAAACATTTATTATCAGACAAATACTCATTATAACATCCACGGGCCAAAGGTGAGATCTATAAATTGCTTGTTTTTTATCAAATAAAAGAAAGAAAAGCTGAAAATCATCACACACAAAAAACTTGAAACAAAGAATGAAGGCATTGTTGCCAAACATCAATCAACAAATTGTTTTAAATCAACTTTTGTATCCAATCCTGACACTTAAACTCCTGGCAGTAGCCCATACAGAGTATCAATAGGCTTTTTTTCAACCAGTTGTGTTATTGATAACGTCAACGATTTCTCCATTTATTCAAGTAAGCAGCTAAATGGAATTTGGCCATTGTGGATTATATTATTATTTCCACCTGCGCTAATGTAACTGACATGTAACTGAAAAAGTCCATCACTTACTAGTGTTCTTTTCAAGATAACACTGACATTTTTGCGAGGCAGCATTTGAGTACATATTTTTGTATTTATTGGCCAACGTGGGGCCATATCCAACCGGCATAGAGATTAAAGATAAGGTTTAGGGTCGCAGTCCATTTATTACATGCAACAAGATCTGTACACAGTTCAAAGACAGTTTATCATCATTCTAAATAATCAGCCCAGACCACATTACGTGACAATGAGCTCTAATATCTGATCCAACCCCGTTCTGAACTGCACTCCGCACACAAAATGTAATAAAGTGCACAGCAGGAGTTCAAACACATTTGTTATACGAAGCCTTTTTTTCTTTGTGAATGTGTTGTAGTGGTGAGTGAAACTAATCTCCAAATGGAAGGCCTCTGCTTAATCTGTATTGGAAAATACTGAAAAGAAAGAATCTGATGCACAAAGTCCAGTAAATAAGCAATTATATATACAGCTTACATTGAATGGGCACACAACTGTTTACTTTTATAACCTTTTTCCAACGCTAGAAAGATAAATACTGCTACAATTTTGTGTCCACTGTGTCTATGTATGTCCATAGACTGCAGTCTAGAGCTAGACAAAAGAGTGTCAATCATTTTGACCTTGGATATTCTTGTGCATTGGGTATATATATATTAGATTGGGTGGAAGACATAAAAAGGTGTAGAAAATACCCCAGTAGGAATTTGCCCTTTGGTATGAATTTTGACTCTACTGTGCGGACCAGTAGAGCCGAGAGATGCAGCTATTGATCAGCTGTTGATCAAAAAGCGCGGTCGATCAGTTTCATATTACTGTTTTTTTTTTTTGCGCTTGCATTTACACACGTGTACCGCCGCAGACAGTAATTTCTCCGCCACACACACACACGTCGGTGGGTGAAGAGGAAATAAAAGTTCACAATTTGTCAGAACATCGAGTCTAAAATAAGCCGTGGAGGAACAATCTTAAAAACATCTGAAACAACCAACTTAATCAGACACCAATTAAAGTGTAATACATTTCCGTGCATGCTTCTCAAAGTAATTACAGTGACAAGCTCATCTTCGTTCAAATTAAATCTTGTAAAATGTGATTTTTGGTGAGTAACTTGAATAAAGTTACAATTGTTTGAAGTTTTTCACAGAAGAATAAAACAGACATTAGAGAGGGAATTATGACCTGTTTAAATTCCTAACACTAATACTTTAAATTATATCAGTTAGCGCCATGTCTGATAGAACTAAGTTAAGCCGTTCAAAAGACATAGCAGAAATTAAATTCTCCGAATATCCTGGCAGCTCAGCTGTGAATAATATTAATATCTGAACTCAAAAAGGCAGATAATGACCTCAATGTCCTATGGGAGGCACAATTATGTCAAGGACCTAATTATTGTGAAACTATTCAATAAGACAGCAAATTATTTAGATTAAGATTTCAAGCAGAGGAAAGCTAATAATAAAGTCAGTAATGCATTCACCTCTTATTTGTACGCATCAAACATGGCATTGAAGAAGCAGAGCGTGTGCAGATAAGTCTCGACAATGCAAACCGAATGAGAAGGGGACAACAACTGTCAAGATATCACTATTCATCAAAACCTGCTCACTGCCTCAATGGGCTCTTATAGCTTATCAGAGTCCCTTTTGATGGCAAACGCAGCCGAGTCTCAGAGTGAATTGCTGATTCTCTGCAAACTTTTGACAAGGCCTATTACACAGATGGATAGCTGTTTTTACTGAAAAATAACACAGACACACAGCCAAAACGGAGCTGTGTTTCCTGTCAAGTGTTCCTCACCAGCAGGTCAGGTGAAAACACTTCCGGCAACTCGTATCTGATGAGGTGCTTTTTCAACAGTCACTGCTATGCCACAAAGTGCCGTTACCCAATCACAGTACCAATGATCAATAATACGTAACTGGAAGTGGTTGGAAGTTGCAGCGTAATACAGCTTCAAAACTCATTATAGACAGCATGAGTTTCAAGGCTCGGCTTCACATACTTGCAGCATATTCAGTAGAGGTCGACCGATAATGGATTTTTAAAAGGACATTATAATAATACTAATAATTTGGAGCTGGAAAAAAGTGATCACAATCAACGTAAATGAACAGTCTGACTATAACTGTTGAACTGAACATTCAAGTCAAAGCGCTAAACTTAAATAAAACAATCTGGATTAACGGACATTAAACTCAAAGTAATAAACACTTAAATAAATAGCCTATATAGTTCTGATGCATCTGGACCTGAGCATCAAGCTCAAAGAAGTAAAAGGTAGGAATGGTCCTGATTTTAGAGGTTTTTTTAAGTCATTTTATTACAAAACGTCACATACTTGCACCTATTTCCTTGTTTTTAAAATATATTTATTTCACCGTCGTAGGCACAGCCTGGTAGTAACGTTACGACTGTGTGTGTGTTAGTGTATGTGTTTAATGCCGCAACCCCCTAATTTCAGCCGGGAAATGTGTTCAAGCGGCAGAGCATTGTAAAACACACATCATTCAAACTCAACAAAAATGTAATACAACTCACCAAAAACATCTTCTTTCCACCATTTCAACAGTTCAGTTTAATTCATCAATTTAGATTGGAAAATGTGTGTTTTTCTCTCCCCCTCCCTACCTATCTCCCTCTACCTCTATCCCCCTCTCTTCCTCTCTCCTTCTCCCTCACTCTCTTTCTTTTCCTCCCCCCTCCCTCCATCCCTCTCTACCTCCCTCCCCACAGAGCTTATGTTACTTTGGTTGGGCGTCCCATTACATTGTTAAATGCTACTCTGACAAACAATTAATGTTTGTGCATATTCCTGAGGGAAGGAGGATCCTAAAGTGTGCACATTACCATAATTGGGTAGTTACGTGGCTAGATTACTTGGAAGAGAGAACGCCAATTGGTAAGTAAATTAAAGTAACAGAATTATTCCTGTTCTTCCCCGTCTGCCTGTTGTGTATCGGGAAACAACTTTTGTTGGGAGGAATAAACTGAAAACGGGTCAGATGTGACAGGAATACCACTTAATCCGCCATTCACCTGGACCGGAAAGGTTTCGCCTCCCTATTCTAACCCTATCCCCAGAAAAAATAAAGGTTGTACGTTTTTGGGCGTTTTTCTGTCGTGGAGAATTGCTTTGTGGGGAAAAAATATTTCTGGTGTAGTCCGCATTGATAAAAGTAATTCAAAGTCCGTCAAGCATTTGTGACATTTATGGATGATTCACATCAAGATTGAAATTGGAATAGGTTTCCTTCACAATGTCGAAGTTAAGTTTCTTAGGTGCTTATATTCACCAAGTCTTAGAGACAAAGCTTTTCCATAACATATACACATATATATATTCCCAGATTTAAGATTTTTCCTGACAATAGTGTGACACGAGCCCAGCTGACACTGTCAGACTGTCGAGCTCCAAGCTGCTGTGTAAGACAACCAGCTGACACACCACAAAACAAAAACTGAAGACAGAGGCAGAAACATATCCAGATACATCCAAGAGCAGACTCAAGGAGACAATCTATATTTGAGTCAAGGGACTCCTACAGTGTGCACTCTGGAGGCACAAAATGCCGTGCCATCTTTAGGCAGCTGTAAAATCGATGATTGATATCTTAGTATGCACAACTGATGTCTCCTTCTCCCAAGCAATTAATACTGCACTAACATCAACTACTCATCTAGGGAGAGATCTCTGCGTCATCTTTATAAGCAGATAATCTACAATGCTGACTGACTAATCCCATTCATAAATCACTTAACTGTTGGGAAACATTTTGTCCTATTGTGCATGGAAAGATTGATGTTAGCCGAAGCATAATGGTGCATCAGCAGCATTCTTTAAGCTATTCAAAATGAATAGAACCTCGTTACATAGTATAAATGTAGAATGTGAAGCAATAGAGTTGTGCCTTTATATCCTAGGTAATATAATAATCATCAGCTTAGTTAATGGACCTGTGCAAATGTGCAATAAATGCAGTGAAACTGTGGAGTGGAAATATGACGCAAATCATAAGCTGAATTACAAGTCTCCATAGAATGCTGCTTTCTAAATACTATTAGCACTTTTTTTTTTCAATACAGTAATGGTTTTACTGCTCAAAATCTCAGCTGATGACATTGCAGTCGCACACAAAAACTCAATCCTCAAGCCCTCGCGAAATCTGATTAGTGCCAGCTTTGGTGAGAGTGAGAAGGCAAGAGAGGGGGTTTCGAAATCACTCACTTTTTTCTCCTCTGGGCTGTTGCCAGGAAGTAGGATCCACAGTATAATGTCAAAGACGGGGCTAGCGCAGGCAGGTGAGGCCAAGTTATCGCTGAGTGGTAGGGACCCGCCAGGGGAGAAGAGTTGCTTTGATCTGGAAAAAGAACAGAAAACATAACTATAAAAAACTTTTATTTTCTTTATGTACAATCAAATCCATCTCTGCACCGACAAGGACGGGAAACTGAGTATTAAATATTTATGCCGACGTAAACAGCCCTCTACTTTAACAAGTTTCACATAGAATCAAGCACACAAAAATATCTATCTTTTCCTCTACTTGATTCTGTTAAACCACAGGTGCCTTTTCATAACGTCTGTTGACCTCGACCGATTTTACAATTGTGCTTTGGGAAAGTAAGTGTCAAGAGGACATTGCTGTATAGCCAACTTAAGAGCTGGACAAGGAGGAGAAATTGATTTTGTCTGGACACAGTACAAAATAAAATTGTGTATCTGGGCTCACTGAGCACTGATGCTTTGTTGAGAGTTGTTTTAGATTCAGTCCGGCATTGGCCCTGCCTTAATGTGATTAGAGGTTTGAAAGAGAGGAAGGAGGAAAAGCTGGAGAGGCAGTGAGAGCTAGAAAAGTGGACAGATAGATGGCATGCCGGCGAGAGGACAGGTTGACTGGGCGGGTTGAGGCTTAAGAGAATGACGGACTGGATGCCAGAAATTGGAGGATGAGGGAGTGCGACAGATGCGGTAAACAGAACTAAAGATGACTTAATACAGGGCTACCAGGAAGTACTGTAATGAGATGCAATTGATCAGAAGTACATCCAAGACGCAGAATTTTCATTCGGAGAGAAATGTAAGTAGAGTACAACAGTCAAACTGAAATATTGACAAAATAAAAAGAGAAGTCCACGCAATATATACTGGCCAACTGTGTAACATATAAGGTAGAAGGTAAGATTTTACTGCAGAGCTGTACTTTTAGCAAAGTGTACCTAATAAACTGCCATTTACATGTAGCGCTGCAACAGTAAAATCAAATCAACATTCTCTCAATCCACCTTTTTAAAATGTGAACATTTACTTGCTTTCATTAGTCTTCCACAAATGTAAAACTAGTATCTCATTGGGCTTTGGACTGTCGGTGGCATAAAACAAGACATCTGAAGAGTTTGTAAATTGTGATGAGCATTTTTCATCTTATGAGATTATTTATTGACCAAATGATTAATCAAGCAAGAAGTTGACAGAATAATCAACATTTAACTGTTTTAGCCCTGTAAGACGAAAAAGACAACATTGCCGTGCAGATATCCCAAAGATGTGTTTACGGTAATTTACAAAAAGTAATGTTGCAATTACACATCTCCTTTTTCTTTAACAGTACTAATACTTTAACAATGCATCATTATCACATTTTTTAAACTCACAAATATCGATATTGGTATCGGTTCACTCTAGTTGGTGCAACTAGCAGGGGACACATGAATCTGCCTCAACCCCATCAATTAACTGCTCTGCCAGCCCAATGATGCCTACTAAAGGCAAACATGTTTCTTGACTCAAGGAATGTTAATTTTTTACACTTGTGGTGTGTTCCCCATTAATATGACACACATCTGCATAATTTACTGAAGTCTATAGTGCTGACTTTTCTCTCATACTATTGAAGTTAATTAACCAGGCATGTTTGCCGGATTCTGTTGACAAGAGCACGTTGCAATTTCTTGTTCAAATAACCACCCATACAGTATTTGGAGCTTCAACGACACCGCTTTTGGAATTGGTTTGGAAGTTTTGTTTAGCTATGTCGTAGTTCTCACCAACATTTAGGCCAAAACACACCACGTTTGCCCCTGAATGTGTGTTGCTCTGTAAGTGGCCCCACAGGACAGCACACCAGGCCACCGTACAGACGGCTCCCATCAGTCCAGGCAGAGGTCCAGGCCTCGGCCCAATACGGCTCACAAGCTCCCCGCAGCGCACCAACAGCCTCTCAGCCCGCCTCATAATTATTCTGTTGGTCCTGTTAAGAGACTCTCTCCGTGCTCCATTACTCACACACTGCCAAAGATACTGCAAAGAGGCTCCCCAGGCTGCACCACTACGCAGCTGCGACTGTGTAGGTAGAGGCACACGTGTAAACAAACAGAGGAGGCTCACGGTGTGCATTAACTTCAAACACTGCCTCATTATGGCACAAAGGCAGTGAGTAAGATGCTTTGCTCGCAACACCTTAAAGCTTTTAACTGAATGAAGGACAAAATGTTTCATGTGTTGTAAAGCGTTTACGCTAAACAAGATCTAAATAGAAAGGGTGAATCGTTTATATATGCGGCATATAGATCCTTTCAAATAGGCCCATTCCCAATCAGTGATCAGAAGAGTAACTTCCCTTTGGATTTGGATGTGTGGTTCTCTTGTCCAATTTAATCAAATATGCTGTTGCGAAAAGAGCTGAGAACACGGTTCATGATAGCGAAGAATCCGTATAACTTACTATAAGCAGCCTTGGAAACATGTTCACAGACAAGGATAGGTTCTTCAGGTCCCCAAGGTCAAACGTGAGTTGAAAAAAGAACACTGGCATTACCCTCGATGATGACATTACCAGTAATCTAGTTCTCACACATCCAACTTGCAAAGCAGTAAAAAAGTAGTAAATTAAAAAGAAAATGAGTCAAAACCTGCCATGTGTAACCCGTCATCCCATCAGCCATGTCCGACAGAAACATGAAAACCTTCTAAACTCCATTTGAACAAAAGGATGAAGCCACCTGATGGCAACATTTTACAATCTGCTGGATGTCATGGTAACAAACATAATCCTAGGGCCGGGCGATGTGGAGAAAATCTAAAATTCCAAAATATTTATTATTTTGTTGGTGCTTTCACAAAATACGTACACAATGAGATTTTGGATAAGGAATCATAAGTAGTGTGAATATGATGACTAAGGCATCATATACACAAAGGCAAATGTATTCAGAAGCTAGAACAGTCTAGTTCATTAAGAATAGTACATCACTTTACTGTAATGCGGCATTTAAAACCAGGAAAAGATGACAATATCACGATCCACAATCTAAGACAATCTATCACGATATCGATACATATCCCAGCCATGTCATCTTATCCAAATATGAGCTTTAATAAGGTCATTCAGAAATAAATTAAAAAGATTACATACAGGCAGTGCAATGAAAGACAGGCTTATGTAGGAAGGATTACATCTCATGATGTGGAGCACAACAAATGCATGGGAATAAATGTGACTGTGAAGCCAGCCAGCCCTTATGTTGCATTTGATTAAACTAGTGAATCCATAAATGTATGATAATTAGCCAACTGAGATATTTACATAAGTCGACATTCATCACCAAAATCAAAGTTAAAATGGCAGCGACCTTGTACAGATAACACTAGAATAAAACAATGCATACACGCATGCTCAAGCACACCTGTAACATGTGGATTTGAAGGGTGTTTGTGGTCATTGCAGTAACCCAGAAGAACAGCACCTTGGCCTGTGATGCTCATGGCGAAGAAATTGGAAATTAAATTTAGACTGCCACAACACTGCAGAGCCTCAGACATGAGGCATCAAAAGAAGTGACTGCACTGAAAGGGGTGTGGGCAAAAGGGAAAGCATATAGGCAAAGGAGAGCCAGATAGATCATCAAACAACAGCTCCATCTAGTGGTTGCCCAAGTCAAGCTAAATCATTGGAAATGACAGTGATTTGGGTTTCTGTTCAAGGTGATCCATGCTGAAAATTGCTATGCTGGCCTTTGGATGCCAAAAGCAAGAGACGCTTTAGTTTGAGGGCATCTCTCCCAAGACAATGAGCTGCATACATTTATATCGTGAGAACCGGAGCAAAAACTATAAACAGTGAAGCAGAGGGTGAAAATACACCAAATTCTCATTGTAAGCAGATTTACTGGGATGAAAACTAAAGCAGTGCCTATTTTAACATTGGACCAACAATGCCAACATTACATCTGCAAAGTTTACCATATACACAACCGTCTAAATCAACTTGATGACGTGTCTGAAGGCAATTATGGACTTTACGAGCGCTGTATCGTAACGTCCCCTCTCACCGCGGTGGGACTTGGGATAATGTTTAGGTCGCCGACCTTCCCAGAATAACGCAATATGTAGCGTTAACTTTATTGCTTTCTTATAATAGTAAATAAATAAGTAATTTGAAAAATACCACTGACAGCAATTATTTCACGTTCAACGAATTTGGTGGTTTTCCAGCTCGCTGCGTCACCAACCTTTAAACTAGCTAACCGCTAGTTAGATGTTAACAATGTAACGTTAACTAGTTAGAGGTCAGGTAAGGTTAACCCGTAACCTTATACAACCAAACCTAACGAGAATATGACGATGTATTTTGTTTTACATAGGATACTTTTATATTAACATTTGCTAACTTACATTTGACTCAAGTAGTGAGCTAGCTAACTAAGCTAGCTAGCTAATGCGAGGCATCTCAAAAACGTATTTTTATTAAATTATGCTAATGATAACGCTGCACTTCAGTGTGTTAACACGACTTACCAATGTTATGAAGACATTTCCTGAATATTCTGTGCAAGAATAGCACATAAAGAACCCTCTTGCTGCCATTAGTAACTATTGAACTTCGGAGTTTGTTTTTCTTCGCACTAAACGAAGATGGCAACCGGAAGTGACGGATGGACTCTATGATCTAAAATGTGCAGACATAATTACTAAGTCTAACTGAAATACTGTGTATTCATAAAATGTATATATCATTTTATATTTGTATATCATATTTAAATATGAATCATAAAAAAAACTTTGGTTTAAGAAAAAAAGTTTAAAATACATATTACATTATGTTATACTTTAGGGAAACTAGAAATGCTCAAATTCAAGATATATTCAGTTTACTTGTTATCTTGAAAATGGAGTATCTGATGATACTCCATTTTCAACTTAGATCAATGAGCAAGCTTTTGGAAAGTTATTATCAATTTTTAAATTTGAATGTGATTGAAAAGAAAACCAAAATAAAAGAACACTCACCATGCACAGGACATGAAGTTACTTTAACATCACCTTCTCTTTTCCATTTGGATGGTCTTATCATGGAAATCATACTGAAGAAAGACAATACATGCATAAGAGGTTGGATTTTATTTAGTCCATTTTCAAAATTTACATTTTTTTTCTGTCGATTCATTAAAAAAGATAAAGCATCATCAGCGTTGCAGTCCGTATCACAAAAAGACTGCAATAAGGAAAGAGTGAAGTAGAATGAAGATGATTTAGTAGGCACATTTTTCAAATGATACATGTTAATCTAATTGATGGCAAAATATGTACAGCAATGATTTTATCTTGTGGTAGCACATGCTTGGGACATCCGAGTCAGAGTTCACAGGTTAGTAAAGCACAGATTTATGCAGACAAAGACTTTTTCACGGTCTACAAAAGATGTATCAAGTTGACCACATGAGGCTGTCAATTTCCCAAAATTGTATGCCAGTTCAATTTGAAATAAATTAAACCTAAGATGAGAGAGACATGAGGAATATCAATGAACTTGTGAAACTAATTGACCGGCACCTGTCAAACTAAGCATTTTAACAGACTTTAGCAAATTAATCAAGAATACTGAGCTAAAAAGTGGACAAGACATCCACCTGATGAAATAACGAGAAATAAATTAGAAATGGTTAGTTGTATTGTAAGTACCTGATTTTCTCTCTCTAGCCTAAGTTTGATACCTTTGCATAACTTATAGAAAACCTGTCACTTTCTTTTAAAAACTCACAGTAATTCATTCATTTATCACAAGTCCTGATACCACCTAAAACAGGCACAGGATTCTACCCTGCAGAATCCACATACCCTCGAGTCAAACACGCTGGATATTCCATACAAATAAAGGACACTTTTCCTGTTTATATACATAACACTTTTGTACAGTCTTTGCACTTCCATTATAACAGATTGAAGCATCTCCACGTACAAAGTAAATGGAAATCAAACATGTTCAGTGGATTAAACCTTGTGTGAATCCAAAGCTTAAATTGAGCACTTGGTTACATGTAAAATGAACGAGTTCAACTGCCTTTACATTGAAAGAAAGAAAAAAAAAAAAGTAATAAAACTATGAAATTCTGTTGCACTAGATTATCTTTGAGATCAAGTTTGAAGTTTGCCATAGACACAGTTCAGGGTGAGTTTCAGCCATCCACACTAACTTGTAAATTGTAAAACTGACCTGTGACCAGTGCCCTTGGAAACTTCACTCCACTCAAACAGGAGAAACAAAAAAAAAAATCAACTCTGTTAACCAGCTATGCTAAGTAGTAGAGTGTTGCATTGATAAAGTATTGTGATCATGTTATCAAGTGATTCAATGTATACTCCAAAACATCAAACAGCATTATAATTTAAGGAAATGTTAACTGTGGATCCGCCCACCAGCCATTGAAAGGTAAACAACAGAACCACAAAAAAAAGGTCTAGTCCAATATAGGAGGCAGTGAAAGTTCAAAGTTTGTGGGTCTGCTTAAGTTAAACCCAGAAGACAAGTCCAGTCATTCCACCTGCTTTCATACTGCAAACAGCTTATTCCTGGCTCATACCACTTCCTACGACTGTACACACAGTGCTGTCCTAGGCCTAACAGCAGTGTAAACTAAACAGTTGAGTGGCTATGAAGCTCCACTACACATTAAGGATCTTGTTGAGGTGGAAGGTGACAGCTGGACCATCCCAAAGCACACACCAGAGCCTAGACGAGTGTAAAAGACCCAACAGTTTGAGGGTTTGGAGGGTGGGTTGGCGGTTGGGACAACAGGGTCACTTGGATCCCTTGGAAAGGATGTCTGTCTCAGTGGATTGGCGGCCATCGTTCCAGGCCTCTCGTGTGCTCTTAAGGGCCTGTGTCCGTTGCTGGTCCACAACCACGTAGTCAACACGCTCATCCGACACTGCGCTTCCAGTTCCATTGGTTTTAACCTTCATAAAGGAAACACAAAAGAGGTTGGTCTTGAAGTTCCTTTAAAATTACTTGTGAACACATTGCCTCAGGATGTGAGGGCTCATTTATTCCTACCTTCCTAGGTGGGGTAGACACCGTGGAGTCATGATCCAAATCCAGGTACTCCACCTGTTTGTCTCCCTTCGGCTTCACCATAGGGCTGCTCCCACCATCCGCAATCATGGGGGGACCGAGCTTCATGATCTACATAAGCCAGAAAAGGATGCTTTTATTCACTGAATAGGAACATTAAGCCAGTGTCAGTGAAGCAAAGTCATACTTCAATACAATCTAGCATTGTCACAATAACCAATCTTGGTTTGTTAAGACTGCAAGAGATTTATTTATTGGATTTCCCAAAAAGCTGGTACTTTCACAAAGCATGTTCTGCAATTCCTTCAGAACTTCAGATGATGGTTTGTGGATCGGAACATTTAAACGGATGAAAACGTACACAGCAGCACACAATTAACCCTAAATGCGTGTGTACAATTAGTCAACATAATCAGTTTATGTATACTAATTGTCAAAATTGGAGCAGTGAATAACAGCACTACTTAGATGAAATTAATCATCGTTTCATTATGAGAAAAGATTTGTGCGAACATCTTTTCATCTCGCTAGTCTGATCAAACAGTCACCAGAATAGCAAAGTTTGTTCGTGAAGCGTGGATTCATCATTTTGCTAATACAGCCAACAAAAATGAGCACCAGACTGACATGCCCAAACTCCAGTTGATTCAAAGCTGTCCAATGAAATACAAAAGACTTTGCAAGGTATCTCAGATTTTAATTTCAATTCTGAAAAGGTTTTTTGTACTTTTTCAGATTGCAGTTTATGTTATTGTTTAGTTTATTATGCTTTCCCCATTTTAAACTGAATAAAGTAGTGTTTAGTGTTAGTAGAAAAAATCCCAATTATGGTATTGTGACAACACTAAAAAGTAAATGGTGGATCTATAGGTAGTGTTAATTTCTAACTACAAGTTGGGGTGGTGTTATTATAACTAAGATGGTGACAAAACTAGTGCATTGTAATGAAAGTAATGGTATTTCACATCTTAAAATCACTGCACTGCAAACTGACTACCCAAGCAACCATTTCTAGCTGGCGTTGGGGAGGGATAAAAGCACAGCAAAGTATGAACGATGAACTTGCCGACTTTCTGATCAAATGATAACACCTTAAACTGGTAACCCCTGGTATTCTCACAGAGCAGGCCATGCACATCTAACCTGGCAACCCTGCTCACCTCCTCTATGATGTAAAGGTCCTCCACCTCCCTCTTTACAGGGGTGATGGGGACTGTGCAGTAGAAGGACTCCTCTCTACATAGAGTGAGAAGGAAGCAGTGACAAAGGAAAAAAGAAACAGGAGATGGTCAAGAACGAAATGCGGGAAAAAGAAAACGAAGGAAGCCAGAGTCTGGTGAAGCCAAAGAAATGAGGAACTAGGGAGAAAGAAATTAACATAAGTGATGAAAGAACAGGAAGTCAGCAGACAATATCAAAGCAAATGTTGGAAAAAGTTAAATTGTTACAGCAAGAAAAACAGGAAAATGATTCACCTAATACCCAAACTGTAAGAGAAAGAAACCCCAATGATAGAAATGCCATCCCATCAATGTATGGCTGATGTGGCCAATATGATTATGGTTACATAAGCCAATTGTACCCGTTTCTGCAGGCATCATAGAATGCCTAGAATACATCTAATTTTGATGCCATTTAAGCCAATACCTATAAAATAAAAGTGATCTTTTGATTTACAGTAAGGGCTTATTTGACAAAACAAGCAGTTTTTTTTAAAGAACACAATACCTGAAAAGCAAAAGAACAAAATAGAGAATAAAGAAAGCAAAGCTGCAGAACAAGAAGAAATTGAAAAGAAAAGAGTTGAAGTGGCGAGGAGTCCATCTGCACCAACTAGTTATTTGTCCACACTAATGTATGCCTTAGAGGAGCGAGAGCTGGAAATGGGCTTTCTAATAGTTTCTGTGCAGCAATTACAGCTTAACATTCTAGGTTGCATGGTGTTCAACCCAGAAAACCTTGCCTGGCGCATACATACTCTCTACTGTATCTACAGTGCATCTATAGTAAACACTATCTTTGTTAATTTCATATACAACAATGATTTCAAATAGTTTCAATAAGCCACAAACACAATTAACCATAATAATCAAAAAAGACATTGAGTACATTTATACAGAGCTTTGATTATCTGCGATTTGAGATTAGAAAACAATAATCATGCAACGTCTTATATCAGAGGATAGTTGTGTGTTACATACTGGTTCATCTGTGGACTTATTAGAGACCATGGCTACATAATTCTCATCACAGTCTTCGGAGTCAGTGCTGGAGGCGACACTATGCATTGACGCTGGTCTCGTTGGAATTGGAAACCTAGAAAAACTGAGCAGCATTCACAATGTTTACACACTGACTTCCAGACAAGTACAGTCTCTGGTGAACACAAAATATATCACAGACATAACAGCCACAGCTATAACCTACTGCAGCCTGCGGAGTCCCTGCAGCACAAAGCACAGGAATAGACCTAATACCGGACAATAAACTGCATTCAGCATAATGTAGCTCTGAGGCTGATCCCAGACCAGCGTGTATGAGCAGTGCTACGTCGGTCACAAGGTGACTAAAGTAAAGCATGAAGTGTTAGTGCCTACTTATTCAGTTAATTGTATCCACTACAAAAGGGAATGTTCACACCAAATAATATTTGTACTGCAAAAAAAAAATATATATATATATACAAACACAATTTTGTGTTGGTAATGTAAAAACAGTTAGGGCAATGGACACTGTTTCCGTAACATCAGCTGCCGAAGTTTAGTCCCTTGGAGAAGAAGTGCAGTAATTTATTTGTATTGCCCTAGCTTTTTTCTTTTTTAAAGCACAACTAATAAGAAGGGAAAGGACTCAGGAAACAGAGTGGTGTGAACATGCCCTTAGTTGTTAGCAAAAATGCGGAACTACCAAAAAATGCTGCAGATCAATTTAGATACTTACTCCCGAGCGAATGACCGTGTGACAGGCGAGCGGATAGGCGTACAGGGCTCCTCCCATTCTGCCAGTGGTTTGATCTCAAGTGGAGCTGGTCTTCCTGAAGCAAAGTACACATAAGAGTCAGCCACTGCTTAAGAAACATACTTTAGCTACATTTATGTATTGGCGGAGAAAGGTCTTGTTAATACTGTGAAATAAATCAACCTGTGTGTTCAGAATTCATTATTTTAATCGTTTTAAATCGTATCATTATTACAAAAGCAGATCAAGACTGGAACAAATGACTGCATAGTGAATGTAGATGTAAACAAACTTATTTTGAAAAAGAAATGAGAATGTATCAGCACTATTTTTTAGAACAATTACATACAGCTGAAAATTAGCAACTAAAGATTGGGAGGAAAATCAAAATTTATGTCGTTTAAATAGCAACTCTCTCTGGTATAATTTATATAAACTACAGCTTATCTGCTCCAAACTGTGGTGACACATTTGTAGCAAGAAAACAACCAGTGTGTGTGTGTGTGTGTGTGCACATCAAACGTGTGAAATATAGTTTGAACCAATTTCCTTTCTTTAAAAAGGTGAAAGACAAAACAAACTGAAAACAATTGAGCAGTTTTACAATGCAAAACTGTGTGCAACATTGTGTGCAAGGAGTCAGACACTCTGTATGTACACAAGCAGAAGAGATCATCTATCTGAGTCTCTCTTTTATTAGATGATATCATTGTTCAATTTCCTCTCTACTAGTTTCCAGAGACATGTGATTGTTCTTGTGACCATAATTCTGTTGTGGTTGCTACATCTGAATGTGTGTTTGGAAGGACAATATATTAAATAAAAACACAAGAAGAAATGTTTTGTAAGAGAACTGTTAGTAATTCATTTGTTTGACTGTGTAAGTAGTCACATCAGAGGGAGAAGGTAGTTAGTGTAAGGTGGTTGTAACAGTTTATTCTGAGAGGCATGCTGTGACTCCAATCCACCGTGTATGAAGTGCACACTCAGTCCCTTCCTGCTGGGATTTAAAATAAGACTGGATTAGTGCAACAGCTCTGACACCCGTGTTTTATTCTTAAACCTATTTGGGTAGCTCTGGATGGATGTGCTCATCGCAGCCAGCAAACATTAAAAAGGTACGGTTTAATCAAGTCTGGTTGGCACACAGTTTCTTATCGAACCAACAGGCCTGAGAAACAAGAGAAAACCAACCGCATGCAAAGAGTCGAGATGAGGTAGAGTTTGAGAGAGGTCAAGGAATGGAAAGTTTTCAGGTACACAATGGCAGATCAGTGTGGAGTACCTACCCTTGCGTCGTCCCCTCGGGAATTCACCTACGGTTTGAGAGTCGGTTCGCTCTAAACCGACACCTTTTGCTCTTATTATTTTAGGACTCTGACCTGATTGGTGAAAGAAGACTTTGCTTATTATAAAATTTTTGGTGATCACAACAGTTCAGCCCTACTGTAACAACCGTCCTGCCATGCAAAGCAAAAAAGACGAGACTTTGCAGAACAACAAAACTACACCCTTGCGTACATCCTTTTTGTGCAGCACAGTTTTCAAGAGGATGATTGTCATGACAACAGTGGACGCATAGTGCCCAACATGCACCTCACTCCATGCACCACGGCTTCCCACACAAAGACTGACATCACAGCTGTGCATGCACGACGAGCTGTGTATAAGCACTGAGAGTACACTGAGAAATGATGTCATGTTACGAAGACAAACACACTGTAGCTCCTTTTACATCACGCCGCTTATCACAACATTGTTCTGCAGCGCTGACGAGAGCAAAAACCCAAATGTGCCGCAATCTCAAAGTACGATAATTAATGTCAGTTGAACATATCATAGTGTTAATAAAGTACAAGCCGTTTGCTGGCCTTGACCACAGATGTCAAAGCCCTCGCAACATACGGCGGAGACAAACCAAGGCAGAGAGAGAAGAAGAAGATGAACATGGCTGGTAGTGAGTTCAGTTAGTCCACAGTACAGAGTAATCTTGTATGCCTCATGGTAAATTAATTAATAATATCCAAGGTAAACATCAATAGAGCATGTGGTATTGTACTTATTCCAAAAGGTTTTACTTACACTCTCTACTTTTAAACACAGTTTAGAGAATACATATCTAAATAGGGATGTTACTCACTATTATAGTACTTCAAAATGTCATCAAATTATGAACTGTAAAGTGCATTCCGTAGATATTTTTTTTTAACACTGAACAGAAATAGTAGTAGATACACTTCAGTCTCTTAGCTCTGAATAAAACAAAAAAAAACATGGTGAAAACAGTCAATTAAGATGATGTGATGAATAGTAGAAGTACATTTAATTGTCAACAGAGAAAAAAAGGGGAAAATCTGTGTTGCCGGACAATAATACCAATGAGAGGAAGTGATACGTTACAAGAGAAACTACAAATGACAGAGCCAAAACTAAAAAAAAGGGGACTTTTTACTGCCATTCCTCTAAAGGCTACAGGCCTAAATATGAGTGAGACGGACATCCCCCAATTCTGTACCAATAGTTACAAATTTCAAAAAACTGGATGTGATATGTGAGGGGATTGGGCAAACCCAGTTTTGTCGAAGAGCTGCCGAAAATGTATTGGCTACTAGCAGCTATGAGTTTCCCTCCTCTAATTAGAGTTTACATATTCTGGAATAAACTTGCACTGTTTAACTAGTGCCAAAACAATCACAAATGAACAATGTAGTATTCCTGTTTGGAAATCTTCAGTGCTCCTGAAACTTGGATGTACATTGTCAGTTATGATTTGGAGAAAATACAAATATGTGTATAACTTTTAGCCATGGTAGTCCCGCAATGATACATGCCAAATTTGGAGATGTGTGATTCAGAGTTCACAGAAAAGAAAGTTGTGCACGGAGGGATTCCCCACTGGGGAACTGTAAACCTTGAGAACGCGTCCTATTTTCCCTCAGTGACACTGACCGCCATGGCTTTTGGTTTGCCTACGTGATGACTCCCCGTCTCCCTGACATCCCTCATCAGTTCCCTTTCTCTCTTTGCCCATTGCTCAGCCTTTCAATCTGCCCAGATTGCAAGTCCCCTTGCTATTAGGTCTTTCATCAAAGAGCTCCATTCAGATGAAGGGAACAAAGGGGATTGAGGTGACCACTCCGGGCTTCGGTCACTCCATGGCACAGGGACCAGCCCCCTCCAAAAGGGTCTACGGGCCTCTTGAGCTCCGGACAAAAGTGCTTTTGACAAGGAGCTTACTGTGTTGGATGTAAGAGGATGTAGCAGGCACTAAACTAATTTATCAAGAGGTGAAATAAGCTGGTCAAGGACGGGCACAGAGGAAGAAGACGGTATTTAACACACCAGACACACCAAGAGAGACAAAATTAGGAAACACATGTGTCCACAGTGGCCACTGAAGTGTGATGGAGAAAGACACGGCATTGAGAAATGGTTGGAAATGATTAAATGTTGTGCAGATGGCTTCATGACCATGAGCCGGCACTGTGAGAATAGCAGCCGAGTGTGAGACAAAGCATGGCCAGTTGTTGCATTAGTGAATACTGAGCATACTGAAGCAACAATACACTCCGGCACACATCAATCCCCGCAGCAAGAACTTGATAAAAAAAAACTACAGAATCTTTATGGACCACACGCGCATGCACACCCGTTGTCCTCTCACCTTTGCGATCAGGTTTGAGATTTCGGTCCACAGGCGGGGGCTGGCAGTCACTGAGCATTGGCCTGCGAGGCGGGGTCTTGGGACTGGAGCGGAAGCCCATGTGGGCGGGCGGGGGGACCTGTTTTCCCAGCGATGAGAACTCCATGGTGCTTGGTGTCATGGGCACATAGTTGGGTTCATGCATCGGCTCCAACGAAGTGCCCGAGTGATGGTGTGACGGCGAGTTGGCACTCATGGGTACGTAGTTCTGGTCTACCTCTTCAGTGGACTGGCTGCCCACTGGCATCATTCCTTTATTTTTCTGGAGGGTGACAAGGCAAACGGACATGTTCACAAAGAACAAACATAGCTGGTATGTGGCTCTAAACTCAGGCCACAGGGGAACAGTAATGATATTCAACCCTGAGCTGTCATCTGTACATACACTCAAACTATTTCAGAAACTGCTGCAGTACGTCCGCTATCTCTTTTACAGAGAAAGTAGCCAATTAATAATTGTATTGTTTTGTCTGATTATTCTCCATCACACCAGACTGGAGCCATTGTTTTACCTGTGTATTTCACTTACATACTAAATGATGTATGATGAGTTTTGTTTTTTTAGCTGGCTTGCTTATGAAGTAGGGCATTTGGGCAGCAATGAAGAAAAACAGGAAACCGTAATACACGTTGATGGCTTTCTCTACCACATTAGGACTAATCCCTGCCCCACAACGCAGAATAGCATCATGGGAGCAGAGATAGGAATGCATCATTTGCATATTGTATGAACAGTTGAGAAAAGTCAGAACTTTATTGTAAGCAGAAAAGTTGTGTTTTCTCTGCGACATTTGAAAATGTTAAGTCTAATAATAACAAGTACAATCAAGATTGTAAAAACAGCCAAATTCATAACTCGCAACCCCTGCTTGAGTGCACACAGGCGTTCAGCAAACCGTGGAACAACACTTACAAAGTAGCTGTTGAAGCTTTCATTGAAGTCAAATGAACAGCTTTTGTCAGAGGGGAATGATCGAGGAATGTCGTAGCAGTCCTGGGATCCAAAATCTGCAACAAAACAAACAAATAGAATTACCAAATGTATACGTCCGTATAATATACTGCAGGTTTCCCCACATTAAATACTGAATTTCAAACCCATTTTATGCTACAGCATAATCCAAACGACACACATAATAGAGGCCTAATTAAAATACAGTATGTGTTTCCGTGATATTGGACATTTTGAAATACTGGACTATTTGATTCAGCGGGGTAGAGCTCAGTAGCAATACAGTATGTAATGACTCTACTGTTTAGCACAGTATTATTGCTTTTTGCATTCTCATTAGGCACTAATGCAGTCGCTAATGCATTTCACTTACGGCCACAAGAACCACAGCAGTGCTAGTGTCCGCTTAGCGGTGGGGCACTACCACCGGGGATAATTGCAATGAGAAATGTCCTTTCTTTGAAATGTTGAAAAGGAAAACGTAAAGTTTAAAATTGGTCAGATTAACTCCTGTTTACAGTGTAAATAGTTCAACCATTCAATGGTCATTTACGGTGTATTTGCACCCTGGCCTGTTTATTTGTCGTCAGGATGCAGAGCTCCACCCCTGTTGGCTGTTGGTGAAATATTCACAACAGCCTCAACTCCATTCAATGTGAACTCACACATCACATCCTCTGATGAGGCTGGGATGTTCACCGCCTGTGCATTGACAGCTTTTACAAGCGATTTGCGCAGGTTGGGCTAAAAAACGAGTTTCACCAAAAGACTGCAGGGTCTCTTGGGTTTTTGTAAACAAATATCCTGCCACTAATACTTCTGTAATGACATTTGTCACCACAAGAGGGAGGAGTGAGGGGAAGAATATATTATGTTGTGTCCATACTTGTTAAGTTTCTCTCTTCTTGTCACAAAGTTGTGTTTTATCTATTTTAAGCCTTTCTACAAAGGATGCGGTGAATCGTTTTAAAATCGCTGCTATAAATGTAACCTTTTATTATTAGCTTTGCTTTATTTTCTAATTATACTCAACTTTCATTATAAAATGCCTCTCTGGCCTCCACAGATTATCTGATTGGTCAGATTTTAGTAGAATCTGCTCTTGCTTTGATACACAGTGGAAGTGATGACGGGCACAAATACTAATTTTATGTTACGTGGACTTCTAACCCCTAACCCTAACTCTAATTAAATATTTAGAAGACAGCATCAATGCTCCCAAGGTAAGTGACGGTATAGTACAGTATATGTACCACAAAGAAGGTTCTGCTAATAACTAGTACAAGATATCTGTAGTTTCAGTGATGCAAAAGAGGGGATGCGCTTGTCCACAAGCGAGGACATATGAAGAGGATTCTTAACGTATGAACGTATAAAGTCAAGGCCTTAAATCGTTGAGACATCTGCAGAAAACTCTCTACTCTGTGTTAAGGCCTGATAAGCTCTTGATCATTTAAATGTGAACAGAACAAAGTAAGGGCAAAAATAGGGATTGAAGGTATGAAGAAAACATGTCGAGAGCTCCTGTTATGTCATCCATCAAAAGTGTGAAAAAAAGAAAAAAGGCCCCAAATGCCAAAGTAAAAGCTCTGCAAAACCCATATAAGATTGATAAAAAAATATCACTGCACTTAAAAAGGTCAAAATTGTAAAAAGGAAAGTGGCTTTGTCAATGCGTGTGTCCTCGCGAACATTACATTCAATTTAAATATTCTAAGACCATAAAACATATTTTCTACTTTCATAGTGGTTTTCCAATGCGTAGGAAATCTCTACTCCAACAACAGATATAAAAAAAAAACTAACTCTCCCCGACACAAACCTTTGCGGAGGCGTGAACAGTCCACTGTGCCAATAGTGTTGCTGCGTAAAGCCTTATTCCCAGCACTAGTAGGCACACAGTAGTTTCCGTCCGTCTCTGATGATGAGCGAGGCACAGAATAGGTGTCCGTAGGGGAGCGCTCAGCTGGGGGTGGGGGGGGACCTGAGGTGGAACTGAGCGAAGGCTTGGGCGGTCTGGGAGGGGGTACTGCATCCCCCCCACCCTCTGAGCCTCCTACACCCGCCGACACTGACAAAGTGCGGGGCACCTGGTAGGTACAGTTTGCGCCAGGTGTAGGTGGGATATCATAACTGATGGAAAGGATGCGCATCTGTGACTCTATTGAGGGCTTCCGTGACGGTGTGTTGAAGACATGGAGCTCAGAGGCATCCCCGCTGTCCAGATGGGCCACGGGGGAGGAGGCTGACTTTGGGAGCAGCACAGTGTCCTGGGAGTAGCTGCGAGGGAGGTGGTAAAGGCCGGCGTCAGTTGATAGAGAGGCACCGCGTGATGGAGGCGAGTCGTAGATGGAAGAGGCGGAGGCAGGGGCCGGGTGCTGTGGGAAGAAGCCGTTGTGCGATGTTTGTTTAGCCGAGGAGGTGGAAGATGTGGGCGTGCGATGAGAGGGGAGGTTGTCATTCAGGTCCGTCTCTGAAGAGGTAGACTTGGAACACTCGGCATGAGCTCTGAGGAGACAATATACAATCACACCAGATAATTAAACATCCACAATTGATTTTTGGCATGCCAAGAAATCCACTCAGTCCAGGTAAGCCTTCACAGCATTGTCTGCAAGCCAAGGTTAGTAACAGAACATTATATACAGACATCTTGTCACTCGTCTTGGCACCTCTAGCTATATTAGCGTCTCTTTTCCCAGAAGATGTTGGGTGAATGCTGTTTTCAACATGCAGGCAACGAAAAGTGTCGGTAGAGTACAACTCCCTCAGTCCTGATCTACAGACACACATGTAAATCTACAGCTGTGACGTTTTTATGTGTCGCTGTTGATCCGTCTGGGTTTTTTTAAACACGTGTAGCACTCCACACACAAGCAGGCATTCCAGCTGGACGGCTGGCCACTCACAGACTAGCCTGAAGAGGAAGAGTCTTGCTCTCACATTCCTCCAGGAGCAAATACTCCTGGTCCCCCTCCAATGGAGAGTGACGCTGCACTGAGCTACACGCCACACAGCGGCGAGGACGAGAGTGGCGGTACATGACAGGTACAAAAAGAAGAAATGGGTTGGAAAAATATTCAGAGGGAAGCTTAGGGAACTGTGTAGCACCGCAGCAAAGTGAATAGACTCATACACATGATAAGCACACGTGGACACAAACTCACCTGTTGGGTTCAGGCTTCTTGCTCTCACAGTTGACGAGCCACAGGTAATCCTGGGGCTCCTCTGAGCTGGACTGAGACTCCAGGTGTCGCACATTGACCGGCTGGTATGGAGGGGGCACACTGGACAGTACTGCTGCTGGACCGGCGATACTAGTCAGTGCTGGGTGCGGTGGGGTGTCCACCACCTGGCCTCCCATGGCTGACTGGTGAGCAGCTTTTACTGCCTCTGCAGAAAAGAAACCAGAGGGCTGGGGTTAATTCCTCTGACGACTGTTTACGTGTTATCTTCGTTAGAAAATACAAGGTTTGTCACAGATGAATAGAGATGAGGTGGACCACTGCCACTGAAAAACAAAAGAACTTCATACACCTTTTACGAAATCAAGCCTTAAACGTTAACGATGATATATTGTATAAAAAGGGCCACAAATTAATGACTTGCATTATTCCTAGGACTGTAATTGATGCCAAAAGATGAGACGCCATCGAGATCTGTCGGACACGGCTCAGCAGATGTCTATGAATGGCTCTTGAGGCTTTCATGTTGTTCAGTGGCTTTGTGGTTATTAATCAGAGCAGCACATGTTACGCAAGGCATCAGGTGGATGGAGGTTTGAAGGATCCATCAGTTCTTTTACGGCCCTATTTATTTGATGGACATCTCATCCTGAATTTACTACATTCGTATCTGTCCTATTCTAAGCATTATGCTGGATAATAACCACATGGTTGCCTTTTGGTTAACCTCTGGCTCCAACTGAACCCTCAGGCATCCAAGGAAGCCGGGCCCTGCTCCTACGGGGGATCTGTAAAGCCCACTGAGTCCACGCGGGTGATGCTGGTGACGGATGATATTAAGCAGAAAGTAAACAGTAGGCTGTGTTTGCCAATGTCAACTGGCTGAGTAAACTTGGACCCAAGCTGTTTCCTAGCAACCCGATGTAACAGTCTACAGTCACCACACTGACACTACATCAAGTCTGCAATTTCTGAACCGGAGACTCAACAACTCAAGGACAAATCTCAGATATCTCTCTTTAGAATAGATCCACCGAAAAGCAAAGCCGTTAGCCTGCCGCCAACGACGAGCCACGGGAGTCTGAAACCTCACTTCCTTCTTGGGTGGACGATTTCGGGGAGGAATCAAACCTTTCCATGTGAAGCGCACCGTCCAACTTGAGGGGAAGGACATGACATGCGTAGGTATGACATGCGTGACATGTGTGTGTCAGTGACACTGGCAGCTGATATGAAGTTACAGCACACTCCAGTCATTTGCTGTGAATGTACTGCAAAAAATAAATCATCATGAATTTGTATTTTCATCCTTCTCTCCACGTCCAACGCACGTATACGCGTGAAACCCACTTTAAAAGCATAATTCGTTCGTGAGCGGCCTGAATACGGTGTTCGCCTTCAGGATCCCACACACTCCTTCTCAGACAGCATTTCCTCAAGGTCTCCGCTTTGTCACACAAATACCAGAGTCCTTTTCAAACCCTTCTGCTCGAGCTGATTGTTGCACTGCACCGAGAGCCAAGATGGCTGATGCGTATGCTTGGTGAAATAGTATATCTGTATTAATTCCGCGTCTTTCTACTTTTTTCTCCCTTTTCACAGTTCTCCTCCCACTCTCTTCTATAACCGACATGGTTTTCTCTTACACGAGGAAGGTCTCTTCTTCCTCGTCTTTAAAAAAAAGTAAACTTCTCTAATCACGGTGCTTTATTTGCTCCTCTGCTATCTTCTCCCCTTTTCCCCCCCACACTTGTTTGCAGAAGCTGCAAGTGCTGATTCAAACAGGAAAAGGGGGAAATCCCCTCTGCTCGTACTCATCTTTACCTCCTCCACCGTCTCTCCGAATGTTCCCTCCTCTGATATCAGGCCGGCCATGAAGCGCTCTGGTGTGGCCGCACACGACAGAGCGCAGAGGAGTGAAAGCGAGCGCTCAAGAGGGAGCCAAGGACATTCTTTTGTAACGAGGATTGCGAGGAGGGCTATCTGCAAGGATTTCTGTCTTCAGACCCAGTTTGTCCCTGAATGGGCTCACTGTTTGTTTGCACATCAGGGTTTTAACAGCCAGTGTCGATGATTGCGTTGACGAGCGTTATCGGGCTCGCCCTGCAACACTAAGCTATGTAACAGAGGTGGGGGCATGGTGGACGCCGACCTTGAAGGAGCATAATCTGTGACTCAGTCGCCAGGTTTGAAATGTACATTCCTCTCCTAAAAGACTCCCAGCGGTGAGATATGCGAGACAGTGAAATCGTTCTCATCACATTCAAATGCTGACATATTTAATCGAGGACGGGAGGAAACAATAGATGACTGAGATGCAAATAGCGACGCTTGCAATTAGGCTCAAAGACAGAGGACAGAGAGGGAAACAAGAGTACGCAAACGAGAGACAATGTGAACCAGATAAGAGGGAAAGAACGAAAGAGGGGCAGTGAGACCGACAGGAACACAAGGATTTGATTATACAGTATTGGGGACGAGGGTAACGTGAGATTTAACACAACACATGGCTCAACACATGGATCATTAGACCTCTGCTGAGAACTATGCTGAAGAGAGGCCTTCTGGCCCTTCAGCCAGTTCGTCTAACTCCTTCAAAGAGAAGCGGATATTTATATTTAACAGGGGCATCAAATAAGAGAGACCAATCAAATGTACAGCAATTAACTTTTAAGCTAATGTGGTATTGTTTGACTCTGGAAATATACTTGCTGACTGCTGGTGAAGAAGCTGCTATTATAGAAGTTGATCAAAAAAGACTGTTGCATGAGAAGATTAATACTGTATGAAAACACACAAACATACTGTGGAGTGACATGTGGGGTCAATAATGAAACTTTTTGGTGTCAGTGAATTGTGTTTTTTTTGTTTACATATTACACTGGTAACTCTATCCTGCTGGTTACTGTCATAGTGGCAACATCAGGTGGCAACATCAGGTGGCAATGCCGGTGGACGTATTTCTCCGACAGGGTTGGTACACAATTTAACCAATAGATTTCCAGGACTTTTCCATGAGTTTAAAACAAATTTCCATGAACAAACATTTTGTGAAATCTCGGTGTATACATGAAAAAGTGAGAAAATGTAGTATTTAAACTAACAATGAGGATTCCAAAGCATACAGTATACCTAAATGACAGAAATTAATGAAAGACAATAGTTTGATTAAAAGAATAAACATTTATGGATATACTCAGCATATGCCTGCTTATATTTTGAACGTCTTTCTTTTAAAAGAATATTAATTATTTCAAACTAAGCGTAAACTACATGAACATATGAATATAACACATTTGCACGACTTTTCCAAAACCTTTGGGATTTTTAGAATCTTAAAATTACTTTTCCAGGTTTTCCATGACCGTATGAATCCTGGCTCTGAGGATGAATGTTTCCTGTTTGGTATTTTATCATTTTAGCAATAAATTAATCAACAACAAAATGATAATGCTGGTTCATATTTAGCTATTGGGCTATAGTCAATGCAATCACAGACTTCTTCAATGGTAACAGAATAAATGTTTCCAAGGCTGTTCATCACTTAAGCTGTATTGAACCATATTTACCACTATCTTCTTATAACTTTCAATCTGTTTTTTTTAAGACCTTGTTCTTCATAGAAATATTATTTAAACACTTAAAGCAATTCAAACTTCAGATTTGGATATCCCAAGATATCTGACCAAATGGCACAAAATGTAAAATCTGTGGTATTACGGGTGAGTGTGGTTTTAACTTTTAACTTTAACTTTGTGTGACTTTGTGTGGTTTACCGTCTAATGCCAATGCTTACCTTCGTCTGTGGGGTTAAATCCACAAATGTCGCAGATGCAGCGAACCCACTTATTCATCTCGTCTTCGGTGTCCGCCACCAGGTAGAAGACGCGGTCAATGGTCTTGATGTCGAATATGAACCTGTGCTCCAGGTCCTTCTTGTTGAACGTCAGCCCAGCGTCCACCTGCAGAGTTCACAAGCAAGTCTTAGTTTAATATAACAAATCTATTTTTTATATTGCTTTGAAAACATTCGATTAAGTTAGTTGTTCCAAATATTTGTACGGTTGTTATTCACAGCATATTTTAGACTTGCAGTTCTGACAAATTGGGAGCTTTATGAAATACGAGTCACTGGTCATGGCAGAACTGCTGAAAACCAGCGGCCGATTGATGGATTCATCTCTAGTAGTCGGCTGTTGGGCCACCAGCAGGCACTACTGGAGAGCTCTTAATGTGGAATAGTCCAGGATACTGTAATCGTCTAACACGCTAAAGCAAATTCCTTGCATGTGAAAACTTACAAAATTCTGGTGTGATAATAAATACTGGCAAATATAGATATTGATTAAATAGGCCAACATTTACATGTGCCTACCTATGATGTATAGTAAAACCGCCTAAGGCCATGCTCCCATGAACTAAAGTGGACTAAATTTAAATTAAGAATGAGCCATACATTCAGAAATGTGGGACGTGCTCATTGAGATTGCAGGCTGATAGCACAGAAGAACCATACCTGCTCGCACAAGTTGAGATCAATCACGCGGATGGGCTTCTTGGCATGGTCATTCTTGTAGTACTCCAATACGTCCGGGTCGCCCGTCAGACGGCCGCTGCGAAGAACAAACCACCGCTTCTTCCATGCCTGCAGAGAAACGAGGCCAAAGGTTATATGTGTGTTCTCACAATGACTGCTCCATTCTTGCCTGACCGCTGGCCAAATGCTTTATTTTTTCAGTTTAGCCAATGTGTCCTAGCATAGCTTGTGCCTCTGTGTGCATTCTCCACCAGCTGCACTGCCTCCACTGAAGAATACTTGAGGCCAGAGGAAAGAGGCCCGCAAACCAGAAATATGTGTCTGGGATGACCAGAACAAAAGCCACATAGTTTGGCCTAGCACCATGATTGGGGTGAATAACCAAAAGAGAAACAGGCTATTGGGTATTTTCTTTCAAATGGGATTTGTCGTCTGTGAGAAAAAAAGGGACCACAAAGCAGAAAAAAAATAGTTTAAATTCCGGGAAAGCCAGACAGACAAAAAAAGACGCAACCAGCTGAGATCTATGACTTCATTTTGTGTACATACACAGAAGTCCTTATCCTAAAGTGCATTCAAGAGATAGACAATGAGACGCCACCTGTATCCCTTTTTATCTGAAACAATTTAATACATTATAATGTATTAAAGTAATGTACTACTGAAATATAAAAACTTCCCACTGTCACACTGCAATTTACACACAGCAGACAACAAACGAACCATAAAGTTTCAGAACTTGTTTACATATCACGCATAGCAGTCAAATCATGTGTGGTTTAAAAGATATAGGTCAGGGAGAGTGAGAAGCCTCTTCAGACCTTCAAAAGTAAATACGACGCAACACTGTTCTCTTTCTAGATTGTATTTTCCACCTCGTGGTGTCCGTAGTTATAATTAGAAAACATATCCAGCAGTCATTCACTTAAATGCAGACTCAAGAGGGTCATGAACTCTTGATTTTGCCAAGTCATCGGAGATGAATGTTTTGTTTTGTGGCTCAAAATAAGCTCTACACAAAATACTAGCTAAACCTGTTGGAGCAATTGGATTTTATGATAAGATAAGATGATTCCCTCCCCTCAGCTGCTGTAGCTAGAGAACATGCTGTATGTAGGGACACGTTGTAGAAGTTTCACCCACCGATTCATGGAGTACTGAGAAATCAAATAACTGATTGAATACCAGAAACCTTTCCGGCCCCGTTTGAAATGTGAGTAATTGATAAACAAAGTACACAAGCAACCAGCGCAGTGATCAGACAGATCAGGAAGCAGACCAACAGAGTGTGAGGAATGCGAACTAAAGCTTTTTTTGTTATTGTTTTGGGGGTACGGTTCTGACCGTATTAACAGTGCTGTGGACGTGCGTTTCTTTTTCTTTTTTTTTCATCTCTTAGCTGTTTTCCCATCCACAGGGCGTCCTTTGTTAGTGGGCCAAGGCCCTGACTGAGACAGCATGAGCATCAGACCTTTCTTTCCACAAACAGGGTGAAAAAACAACTTGTAGATCTGAAAAGCCCCTAGCTTTTAAACTGCGGGCACTCGGACATACAGGAATCACATGGACAAAAGCATTAAATAACACACACACACACACATACTGTATATATATATATATATATATATAAATAAAAAAAACACTACTCACATCCCACTGACACATACACACACATGTATGTCACATGTTTCAGACACTGTAGTTCAAAAGGACAGCATTATATAATCACAAAAACACCCACAAAGTCCAAATGAGGCTTAAACCTATAAAACCTATATCCTTTGAGGCAGACCTCCTTAAATGTCAAATTTAACCGTAAAAGCTAAAGTGAATGTGCTAAAACAACACTGATATGTCTGTGTTGGGTTGGTCGCACAAAGGCGGTGGGTGTGGAGAGGGAACCTCTCTCTCTGGCACATGACAAAGCAATCTTGGGTCAAGTTACCCTGTGGGGAACAGAAGGACCAAGAGCTTGGGTTACAGCGAGGCCAGGCCCGCCCAGGGTGAGATGTTGACAACTGGGTAAGTTGTGCACGCTGAGGACAAGTGAGGCAAGTGAGACCTGTTTAAACGAACTGCTTCACAGTTATTGAGTGGGAGTTCTTTGTCAAAGTCACGAGAAACCCACCAGTTACTTACAGTTGAGATAAAAAACCAAACACCTGGACCAAAAACTCAGACTGAAGACCAACACAAGATACACACTGTACCTCCCAATACATTCAATATTTAAATTAAGAAATCGGAGAATTTCTGATATGTCTTTGTCTGCTCTTGGACTTTGACATCACACAGGTGGCTGCAGTTTCTGCAAAACAAGAATTATAATGGCTTTAAGAGCAGCACTTGATAATACTGATAAAACTATTAAAAGAAAATGGGGCTACAATAGGAAAAACATCTTATGAAAAACATCAAAACATGTCATCTTGTACGACCAAGGAGAGATTAATATAGCAGGACAAAAGGAAGACAAAAGCTAAATATATAAAATGAACTGCCCTAAATAAGATGTATCGGGCCAAAATTAGTACAGCAAGGAAGTAGTCAAAAGAATAACAGAGAAGAGGATGTGTCAACAGTCGTTCCCTCCTGGGGCAAGACAGTCAAAATGCATTCATCTCAAAATAATTGAGAATAAGTTAGAATGAGAAGAAAAAAAATTGAACTATGGAAACAAAACAAATCTAAGATCAAAAATAAAATGTAAATTCCCGCGTCGCAGGACGCTGAGGGTCAATCACAGTTACAAGCAGCGGCCTTTGATTCGAAGAAGAGCAGCCCTGAAGAGAATCTGCATCCAGCGTTTCTGAACACATTAACATGGCCACAGACAGTAGTAGCTCTCAGATGACCAGCTGTGTGCTAGCTTGAGCATCTCTCCTCCATCTGTGGACTTTCACACAGCTCTGCTCATGCACAATTATGCACCACTTGATTTGTACCACCCATGCAGCACCAGACATGTGCATACAAATAAAAAGGGAATATAATGATGCACAGATGAAAACATATCCCAGATACATCCTTACTTGACATGCATACGGACCGTGATTTCATTTATATGCACACAGGACAACAGGAAAGTGGAAGCAATCTGGTTACGACAGGAAGTCAAAGACATTTACATGCAGTGCAATAACTCGGTTACTGTAAAAATCCACATTTGGGTGCAGCTGGTCAGTAATTTGATTTCTCTCTCTACCCTCCACCATATTTTTGAACCAATGCGGGCAGATTTTAAGTGTGTTAGTGATATGCACTGCAGCCAGAAGTGTTCTTTTTCTTTTTTGCATTAAAAGCATTTGGACTGAGAGCGCAGTGGGAGAACAGGCACTTGTAGTGAGACAACACTTTTTTTCCCCCTAATGTGCGAATGTGTCTGCATAAAAATAAATTAAAAAAATGATACCACTAATTTATCTGAGCATTTATTTAACTTGTAGTTCGATTTGGTTTTACAAATATAAGATGCAAGGATGCACCGCTAAGAGTCCTTTTAGGCTTTCATCCCTATGATTTGTTTTTACTATGAGAATTTGTCATGCATGTACACTCTTGTGCCACACTTGTTGGAAACCGGATTGTGATCAATCAATCAGGTTTCTCCAGAAAAAGATATTTCCCTTGTTTCTCTTGACTAGATTTAGTCAATTTGACACAGAATCCCAGACAACAAATGGGCTGAAAGAAACACATCAACTGCCCCAATTTCCACCAGAAGTGTCTTATTTTGCCATCAACAGAATAATTTGACATATGATTATAATTACATAGAAAGTCAACACATCTCTTGTGTGTGTGTGTCGACACTGGATATCAACATGACAGAACCCAAACCACACCAGAGTACCTTGAACCCAATGCCACAGACAAACACTGGAATAGTGTCACCGGATGACCTACAGATCCTGAGTAGTGGTCCACCATTACATACCTCCTGTCAAAGCTCATGAAGAACATGATGAGGCATCTCGTCCTGCTTTTGTTGTGTATTCCATTGTGGCCAGTGTCGAATTAATGGTTAAATCCCAACTGGTCCGGGCCAGGGTCAAGTACTTAATGACTGAAGGAAAGATATACATCCATTCTAGTCTTCTTTAATCCACCAACTGATTGTGAACCATTCAGCTCACTCAGCAATCACAGAGCCCACTTCAGCTTGTCGAAGTCTGGTGTTCACAGGCCGCGGGCTTGGGAATGGGACGGCATGGGACGATACTGGACTGGGGTGGTGGGGGCTCCCTTAGCATGGCAGCTGTCCCCGCCAAACCCTCTCTATCCACCCCCTCCCCCCTTCCGCCAAGCATCCCAGTGTCTTCTGATAGGGTGAAACACAGGAAGACACCCTCTATTCGCCCACCCAGGACCTACAGCCTATGGGGCCAGACAGAGAGGGCATTGAGGGTCTGACTAAGAAGATGACAGGGGAAGGAAGGGTGGGAGGGTTGAGGGGAGATGCCAACTGAGTGGAGTCACGCTGCCGTCAGAGGCCTTTTGACCCGACAACACTGGAGCATGACAAAGGCAAAGATGGAGAGAAGTCGGTTAAGTGCGTAAGAAGGGAGAAAATACGAGAAATAGACGATCTAATATAGCATTTTGGGGAAATGGGCTTATTTGCTTCCTTAATGAGCAGTTGATATCACTCTCATGTCCATCTCTACAGCCATCAGCCAGCCATGAAAGAGTCCTGCATATAACCCCTCAGAAAACCTCCATTTGTTGCGGTTGTGACAATGCAAGTGTTAAACTATTTATTTTAGACACTGGCTGGCATCAATAGAGACTGTATCTGCAAAGCCATCTGGCTATTCTTAGAAATGTCTTATCTACTACAGCTCCATGGCGAACATTTCAGCCTATTTTCCCTGTTGCCAGATATAAAGAATGAAATGAGCCGTAGCATTCACACATCAGACTTTGGAAATGCCCTACTTGGTAACGTGCCATGCCAGAATCCATACCAGGAGAAGTAGAGCAATGAATGAGGCAATATGGCAGCACTGCATGTTGATTAAAGGTTTGGCAAGACTCCTAAATGCAGTAAGGAAATGAGCTCTCTGACTTAGCCCACAGCTGCTAAAGATAAGTGTGACCAGTCTCCTAATACAAGAGTTTGATCTAGTCTATTAGTCTAAATGTATAAAACTAGTTCCTGGTGAACCATCCTGCCACCACCACTCAAGCGCCACCAACTCCAGTTTTACTGCGCTTAAAAGGCTAATTGTGCTTCATGGTTTAGATAGATTAATGCAGCCCAAAAGGCCTTTAAGTGCACTAATTGCTAATGTGAATGTACTGTCATCACAGGCTGTTAAACTACATACTTAAACTCATCCTCCATATCTCTAATGGTACAGAGACAGGCCTGTGGGTTACTATATCTCTGCAGTGGCAGCAGTTAGGACATTACACACGACTGTGTCTTCAGGTCGTGGACAGACTTCCCGACACTGCTGTTGGACAATATGTCACAACAACAACAGAGTTGTTTGTATTTCAACTGATTCATGTATGCACATTGAATGCAATGGACCAAAGACTATCGTAGGGCATAATAAAAGGACACTAAATTGTTTAACTAAATAATTTACTCGCACTGTGAAACAGCAACGTTTTTATTTGTTATGTTTATTGCATATGCAAGTTTATAAGCTTCTCTCTGTAACCTACGACTTCATAGATTGACATTGTTCTGGTATACTGTATGTGCTGCAGCAGCAGCAGCATGTGCACAAACAACACATCTAAACATACTTCCAATCTACTTCCCAGTCTTTTTGCAATAGGAGAACACAGAAGCAGTCTTAGTCCGAGCATATAACCACAGAAGCTGAAAAAAAAAAATGTACAGCTAATATGCGCACAGCATAAATCACAATACATAGGCACTTAGGGAGCCATGCTTCTTTTAAAAGGGCAATATTTATGTCTCAGTATGCAGTTAAGATACATAGTCCTAGAAAAATAAAACCGCAGGATAAAGTTAAAATGAATGTTATCATGATATAAAGCAAAGACCGTGGCTCACTCTGGGAGGAGAGTCTCTGCATGCTTGTCCTATAGTGCTGTCAGACTCGCAGCCAATAAAAAAAAGGTGCCAAATTTGAAAATCAGAGCATATCTAATGCCTCAACACAGCTCTCAGCATGACGATGGCTAACAGAGGTAACAGCACTAACAGCTCTGTCAGCACCGTTGCCAGAGGGTAGGCGCTACGCTTCCGTGACAATGCCGCCAGTTAGGACGCCGTTATCAGCTGCAACCGCTGTCTGAGCGCAGTGCAGCGTGGCGGCCATGAGCTAACCAGTGGGGCATGCTCACATGCACTAAAAGGTTTACGCGGCCAGCCCGCCGATGTCAACAAAGCAAGGACGAGCTCGGATTACCACACACACACACACACACACACACACACACACACACACACGCACACACACAGAGGCAGAGTGCCTTCGCTCTCTGCTCAGGTAGGCATCACTCCACTATACGTTTACACAAATTTAATTGCAAATACAAGGGAAATTTGTATTATTTGTATCTTTGCTGATTTCACTTGGGAATGGACTAAGTGTCATTACCGTGCACTCCTAAGTGAAATCAGCAGCACAAGCCACTCAAAACTGTACACAAAATAAAAAAATAAATAATGGTGCATTAGTCATCTCTACATACAGTAAATCAGTGTTTTGAGAGAACTATCGGAGCCTTCTCCGGTTCACCCATTATGTGTTAGCGTTAGCTTAGCTCCCAGACTCTGGGCGCATCGTTAGCACTTAGCAGCATGCGAGTGGCCGGGCCATCTGTCCCCTCTGAGTGGGCTGTGGGTAAATGACCTGCACCCCAGCTGCACTGACTCATCCCGACTAGGACAGCTTCTCTGTTTGTTCCTCAGAAAAACACAGTGGAAGGGATGGAGCGAGGGAGAGGCAGGGCACAGAGAGAGCACAGGGTGAAGACGAGGGAAGGATGGTCCATATTTTGGCGATAACTGAACAAATTAGTATGTGGTATTGTTTAATCTGCCAGAAATCACAACCAGACAACATTTTATGGCCAAGCAGAAAACAGACCACCTTTTACGGTCAGTGGATATGAAATGAAAAGGGAAAAATAAAACTCTCTTGCTCTCACAGTCTCTCTCTCAAGCAGGAAATTAAACATACAACAGTGTGTCAATATCTGTGTACTCTTCAGTCTAATTAGAAGGAATGAGGAGCGAGCTGAGAAAATGTAAATGAAGCATCAGGTGCTGTGATCTTACTCAGCGTGGAAAAGTCTGGAAAAAAAGTGTGGGGAAAGAAACATACACGACTTTCATTACTTGATGCTATATCGGTGCAATTTATTTTATTTTATGTGTTGCAATAGCTTCAGTCTTCAATTATTAAATCGCTTCAGCTGTAAACATTTAAACAGGTTGTGTACCTGAATAAATATCTCTTACAGAGTCAATGTGTTTAATGGAAATGTTTTATAATTAAGGGTGAGTCCGTGAAATGTTACACTCCACCAAAACAGAAATACTCATTTTTGTCTGAAGGAAAACCCAGTTTCATTACCTTGGTCATGTTACATCATATAAAAATGTTTAAGGAGACAAAAATCAAGGACAGAGAGCACATGACATTTTCAAATGTCACATGCACACACCTGAATATTCAATCACTGCATCTGCATGATGCGGAAAAGTAACAAAACTACACAGTATTTCCATGACACCGCAATCGGACCCAAACGCAATAAACAAATACGCAATCTTGTAGACCGCAGTGCTTCCCTTAGCCTCCCTATCAGGACCGTACGGCTATGCTGAACAAAGGATGTTCTAAGAGAGGAGTGTCAAGAGCGTCAGAGGTTTTGGCGCTCACAGCGTTAGTGACGAGGTCTGGAGCAGGAGGAGGAGGGGGGGGACAAAAGCTCCTCTATGCTTAGTGCCGCAACTTGTATAAATCAGTCTTTGTTAGCGAGACATGACTGGGATTCTTGCTAAACAGCTATTTTTACATCCGTGAACACCAGAAAGGGCAGTTAACGTACAAGTAAGAGTGCATGGCCTTTGGCTAAGTGAGGCTGATCGGCCAACGTAATCGGCCCTCCGCCTGCTGGAAGGAGAGAGGACTTCCATGAAACATGTACACGCCTGAGCGCTGGGCAGTTAATAGTCAGCCAACTCCACCGCCAGCTTCTGCCCGCAAAGTACACAAAACTCTTGATGGAAACTTGTTAGATTAACCCGTTGCTTTGCTCGACTTGACATGAACAACATCCACAGCAGGCGGGAAAGCTCAGTATTCTATTCACAACAGATAAAGTAAAGCACTGTCTGGCAGATACCACCTGAACTGATCCCTTCATATGCATGTAAGCCGAGAACTCATTCCATGTCGAGGATGCATCTTGGAGCTCTCAATCATTCATCTATATACCAATAAAGATTAGGATCCAGCATGCAAATACAAAGTGACAGATTAGACGGGTTATAGATTATCACGGAAGGTTTTGACATCTATATCCTTAATTATCTCCATTCTGTCTATTTCAGGCAGTAAGCACTGTGTCCTATTTTTGCAAGCATACAGTTAGTTAATTTAAAGTTAAAGTAAACTAAACCCAAGCAGTTACAATTGAACCGGTAACACTGGCTATTTCAAGATACAATGCTGTGCTTCATTTATTTGTTTTTATATATATATATACACACATATGTACATACATACACATACACATATATAAATAAATGGAAGAAAAAAAATGATATATATATATAAATAAATAAATAAAAAAGGTAAAGAAATCGTGGAACTGGATCCAAAATTAAATGGAAATTGATAACACACGCTGTAAGCTTCGGTGAACTAATAAGCATGTTGTTCTGGTCCCACAGCATCGGTACCAACCTTCTTGCCCAATCACTAACCGCCATCACCAAGACTGAGACAGAGCACCACAGTGCTTGACTAAAAAATAAAAGACTATTCAATATTCCCATAAATATTTACAGAGTATCCATGACAGAATCCTTTTGAAGAACTGGAGTGAATAACAGTGACCCTACCTTGCAAACTGTATATCCATGAGAGCCGTTTTCATACGGTGTCTTGTTTCTGTTACTGAAAGTGAGTAAGCGATTGCTGCGTGTTGTTTGTTGTTGTTGTTGTTTTGCGCCTTCTGACTTTATCATGTGCAGCAGTGTGTGTGTAAGGGTCTGTAGCTCGAGACCTCTCCCTCCTCTGACTTCCTGTTCTATGTAATCAGGTTGTCCCAGACCCTCTTAACTGCCACTGCTATGTCAGAAGGGGGTGGGAGACGAAAAGAGCGTGCGTTAAGTCAACGAAAATGAGGTGGGAGTGCACCCCAATAGCGAAATATTTCATTGTTCCAATGACGTTACTTTATGTTACAATTTGGCTCTTTTTTTCGTTATGGCCACCAATACTATACATTACTATTAAATTTCAAAAACACATGATGCTGTGACTTTTAGACAAAAGGGAACGAAGCACCGTGAGAGATCACACAGGTTATTAACAAGTCCAGTTTAACCAAAGTACACCCTATGAAACGTGGAAATGAGGTACAACCCTCTGCTCTTAGAACTGCGATTATTGCGGTTGCACGGTAAACATCCAGAAATTACCTGCCTTCGTTTCCCTAAATGACATTGATTTAGAATGATCATGCACTGTGTTATGCAATAACTGACATCCTGCTTCAAGAGGAAACGCATCACATTAAGGAAGTAAAGGCAGCGTTTCATGGGGGCTTTAAAGCCCGTCTCGTCTCACTACTCGTGTTGCATGTCTTAATGCTTCTAATGCACCCCTGTCCCCAGATTGCAGCAGTAAAACGTCCATTTCTTAATTTGCGTTGCTAATCAAAAAGGTCTATGCAGCTCAGAATTATTGACAAATCACTTTCCTTGTATTTGTCTTTCTAGCGTTGCATCTGAAGGCTCCGTCCTCCATCCTGAATCGGAGCCTTCCTCTGCTTCCTGTAGAGACTTTATGATTCTGTTTCCCATCTGCACTCTCAATAAAAAAAAAAAAGGTCAGAGATGCCATAGCATGGACAGCTTCCTCTACATGCCTGCTTCACAAAAGCTCTCCCTTGGCAGCCGGGACACTTCTGCTAATGCTGCAAAGATAGCTGGTCCGTGACTGGAGGTCTTTTAAGTGAGGAGATAAGAAGGGCTTACAGAGCGCAGGAAGATGTAAGAAAGCTCTTACCCAGGTTTCCATTCAATATTGAGGCTCTGATTTGCAATCCTGTCCTCTCCTGTCTTCTCTCGCAGCATGCACATTATTGTCACATTTCAGTGACAATAATGTGCTTTTTATTATGTTGTTCAAATAAAGTGTGCACTCTTCAGCACAAAAACCAGAGATGTTGCCAGGCAGCCCTAAGGAAGCCAAGTCAAGCATGAAAGCTTGGCAGACTGCACCTTTCTGCATTAACAAAAGCACTTTTAACTACGTTTTAACCCTAACCATAGCAGTCAGAAGCCCTCAACAACAGAGATGTAGATGGGCAATTATTCTAAAATAATAATGATTCTATAATAAAAATAATAAGCCAGGATTTAAACAATTTCAAATTGAATTTCAATGTAATATTTCGCAACAGCGTACTATTGTAAAAGTAGTCCTGTATGGATATAATGAACACAAATGACAAAAAAATATTTTCCAAATAAACCATTTAGTAGGAAATATAAACGTCTCTTTTCTTCTGCACTCATAATAGGATTGAGGCCAAAGACAGCAGAGGAAATAAACAAAGAGAACTAGAGTGAGAACAGGCTAAAGATAGGACCACCCAGGCAAACAGCAACACCAGCTTAGGTGCGACTGTGTGTGTCCTTCTGAACCCGAACATGTCCATCTGACAAACTTGTAACTCCCAACTGTTTCTGAACTTATCAATTATCATCCGCATCCAGCCCATAGCGCTGCTCCCATGTGAGAGTCAACCTCTTCATTTCTCTCCTCTCCAAGAGAAAACAAGAACAAATCTTTGTTAAACTGAAACATCACATCCTTGCTTTGTGTGCAAGCGCCCCATCTTCCCACACAGGTCAGAGACACAACAGTGAGAATCTCAAGTCTCAATTCTTCCAGAAGAACCAAAGCTCAAGATCCAGAATTACTAAGAAACTAGACCTCCATTATTAATGGTCTGCAAATAACTAACCTTGCATAACACTAGGCCATATATACTGTACGGGCTCCCAATTATCCATGTTCTAGTTTTACATTAATCGTCACAGGAGAGATTATCAAAAAAGTAGACAACAAACACAAATGTGCCGAAGGATTTTAAAGAATCAATAATTTAAAACGACGTTGTTACTTCCTCATTCTTTGGCTGCACATTGTGCCAGTACACAGCTGGGAAACGTACATTTAAACTAGAACGGTTTATGATCCATTTAGTTGAACGATCTCCTTGAATCATAGCCAGATCAGGGTGGACAACATGGACACAATTAATATATAAATAACTATCAGCATCATGTGATAAATCATGCTCATTCACAGGGTCAAATGGCTGTTTAGTGTTTTAACAAGATTATAATCCTATGATTAAAAAAACCTGTTTGTTTTCTTTCTGTGCTTGGAATCTTGTACTGCAAGAGATGGTGGAAATACTCAACTTGTTATTGTGCATGTGACTATTTCTTTAAATGTAATTATATGAAACAACTATGAATAATAATATTCAATTATTCCAGAGCCAGATTGCAAGTTGATGGGCTTCTTTATTAAAAACACTTGTGCAGCAAAGTGTGACAGCACGAGTCTCTGTACAGGATACAAAGCCAAACAAGTTAACTTCAAACCAAAAAAGAGCGCTTGTTTTATGCAACTGGGCATATACTACGGAGGTCACACTTTTGCTAAAATAAACAGGACTGGCAAACTGGCATGTGCCCTGTAATGTAAAGACAGTGTGCACGTGTTTGTATGTGTGATAAATATCTGATAATACCAGAAAGTGAAATAAACTTTTCCTGAGCAGCTGTGTCTACAAAAACAGCTCCTCCTGAGAGTGTAGGTTACACCAGCATGCTCATCAACAGTGTATTGATCCATAAGCAGCACCCATGATCAAAACAAGTCGGTTCTCTCCCTTCTCCGTCAACACAATCCCTCGCTCTCTCTCTCTCCCGCAATTTACCATCCCACAGTCGCTCTCTTTCATCTGCAGCTGTGAAATTCTCACCCAGTCAGGCGCCATCTGACCCCAGCCCTAACAATCTACGCTAACTGTCCAAAGAACACAGACCTTGCTAGTCGTACTGCTATCTCTGCAAACAGCGCACACAAAGACCAACATTTTCATGAAAGACCGTCCGAAAAGGCGAACAGGTGTTCTTAATTCATGGGCTTTTCACTTGTGACCTAATAACAAGACGATGTCATGGTTTTTCAAACTATTTTACAAGACAAAAACTATTGTTTCTATAAATATTCTAACACCGTCTTTTGGACGACTATACAGACGCACATTCTAGACTCATTTAACACGGTTTAAAGCGTGATTAAACTTTGGCTTCTTCCACAAAACTTTGACAAAAACTATCTGCAGAGGACATAGAGATGCTTACCAAAGTTGTCAACCCAGGTATTATATTCTCTGAGGCTTTGTTGGAAAGGTATCTCATCAACCAATTCTATGGTCTTTTTCTACCTTTTCCATACATCCCAGGACCACGGTGCCGCTGTTACTCCTGTGTCTTGGCTAGGCGAATGTGTAATCGCTGTTGTTGCTGTAAACCTTCTCCTAGGGCGGGACAGGAACTCAGTCAAGTAATAATTCCATATAACTCATTAGAGTATCCACAGACAGAGAGAGGGATGGACCAAGAGAGAGGAGAGGGAGAAGGTGGGGAAGATGTAGCACGAGGAAACGAGGGGCTGATCGGTAGTTCTGCTCTGTGGCTGAGGGTAGGTGGGTCTTGTTTCCCTTCAGAAAGCCAGGATGATTCAATCACTTTTCTACCAACCACATTTGACATCTTCCACCTCCAATAGCAATAAGCCCCCTGAAAAACACTGCTGCCCCCTGGCCTCTCTACGCAGCTTTCAGACAGGTTAGGTTCAGACTTAAAACCTGCACACGGGGTAAAGCATTAACTCACCGGGAGCAGGTTTAAACATTAACACAAGCTCACATCGTGTATGACTGAGGGAGCATAGACGCGTCAGTAGTTACATATAATGAAGGAAACTGTTCAGCAGTCACAGTGTTGTTGGCCCTTTTCTTCAAAACCAAACCAAGTACCTCTCACTGTGTTTTCCAGGAAACATGGGGCTTTGTGCAACGCAGAAATGGAGAGAAAAAACACACACAAGGCAAAATAACATCCCTTGGTGGAAGTTTCCACTTTGTTAGCGCTTTTTATCTTCCTGGTCATCTGTTCCTGACACACACTCTGGGCAAAACAATTTCCGCCTTTGCGTCCTTTTGTCACTGTGGTCGTGTTTGGGGGTCGGCCGAGAGCTAACTTTAGAACCTCTTCTATATTAACATTCACCTAATGCTGCAGCAGCTAATGTCTCATGTGTTGTACAAAAATTGGATTTAAATACTGTTACTAGCTTTTAGTGGACAATGCAGAGAGCAAATCATATCTGTACTGTGAAATCTCAATAACCACATTTGATATTTTGCTCACATTAAACAGCACGTCTTGTGTTGGAGGAAGTAGTCAGGAAATATGATATTATATGATACTCTTTATTGTAAAATGACACTCAGGAACTAACTGCATACAATATACATGCTGCAGCATTACTCTACCTCCACTAAAACTAAAGGTTTATATGTTTATACATGGACAAAGGCTGATAATTTCCAGAAACACACGTGATAAAGCACACTTCCCTTTAGGGAGAAGCCCACATTTTAATTTGACATATTTAAGTTATGAAATACATGGTTGTGCTTTGTTGTACTTTGATTTGAGGCATCTCAAAAAACTAAAGCCATTTGGGGGGATTACTCCTCTACTACACAGTTTCTGGCTGTGCATATGCATGTGCATGTGCACATGCACGTACACTGCCAATTGTGTTAATTGGAAAGACTGACCAAGCCAGAGGTATCAATGCAAGAGTCTACAGTGAGGGGTCCTGCCGCAACAATATTTGTTTAAAACTTTGCACAGTCAAACTTTGAAAGAAACCTTGTGCTACCAGCATGTCATAAAACATACGTTGGAATCAGTGTCTAATTTTGTAATGTTTCACATTTTTTTATTTTAATGTTAAAGTGGCACTAATTATGTGGTACTCAAAGGGCTGTTTGAGAGCGGTTGACCAGCTGGTAAAGGGCTTTGCATGTCTTAAAAGAAATAATGAATATCTCCACACTGTCAGGTGCAGGAATGTTACAATAATCAATCAAATATGTTGGCACAACAACATAGCTCTGAGCCTGCCACTAACCATAAAAACCAAGTTTCACCTGATTGCAGAACAAAGGCTTGCAGAGAAGACAAAGTAATTACACTTGCAGAATGAACTTTGCACGTTCTTTCATGTTGCTGTGGCCTCAAGATTTCATAATTAAATGCATTATTGCAAACATTTTCACTCAAGAGCTGTCACTGCACTACCTGGCAATTTCTTTGCATGAGCAAAAGAGAAAAAGAACATCATATTCATTATTATTGACACTAAGGGTCATTCATACACTGCATTGTAACCATTTGGTTTAATTACAATTGCACTTATCTATAAGTCACGTTTTTAATGTAGGATTAATCTGTTCAGCTGCAACATTGGATCAATGCCTTTGACAGCCCAATGCTCCAAACACAACATTAAGTTGGTATTGAGGTTATGAGTCATCAAATTTCCGTCCACTTCCAGTGTCTTCCATATTTTTTGTGAGCTATCGCCCCAAACAAACATCTCCACACCGAAGAGGACTTGTTTAACGGTTAAGTCCGTCCCCAACCTTCTGCTGAGCAAAACAAGCGAACGCCGTTTGGAAAAACCCTGGCGGCAACCACATTCAAATGAAAATTCAAAATGACAAGCTTGCCAATTATCGAAAATTCATGTCCCTTTACCTGGTTCTGAAGAGTCCCAGCTTTGCACGGATAAAAACGGGAAACATTGCGATAGAAGCAAGGTAAGCAAGCTGCTGACCAGCCAGTGTTGTCCAGTGAGTCTGGCCACTTTCCTGCTTACCCTGCTGACTTCCCTTCCCTCCTCTTTACTCCGTCAAGTCTGCAACACCCTGCCCCAATAACCCCTGACCCACAGGAAGTAGACACAATGGACTGAAAATAACACACCACCTCCCCTGGCAACAACTGCCCACCGCTACCCCCATTACACACCACTTCTACACTACAGCGGCGCTGCAATACACCGGCCCATAAAGGTGGGCAGAACCAAAAATACCAGTCACTACTCAACAAGCTGTGCCCACAAGCTAAAAAGTGCACCGTCCCACTTTGAATTCCCGTAGTGGCTTTTGATTCACTCCTGCACATGCACAGGTCAGGTCCATCCACAATTTTTGTAAATCTGGTCCTTCTGAGATATTTTAAACATCAAATGTTTCAATAAGAGCCTGCAGTGGCTCAACCTTGCAGCTCTCAGTGAAGCAGAAGATTTCACACTACAGCAGGTTGTAGGTTGAGCGCAGACTCATGATGGTCCCACTGCTTCCTGCAGGGGAACCACTGCATGGTGAGATGGATGACTTCTCCACAGTCAGTCATGAAAAGCATGTGTGGGCGAGAGTGCAGACTTACGTGTGTTTACATCTTTAATGAGGCCATGTTCAAATACATTTTCTTTGTATGCAGTACACACCAATTCAGCAACAGAAATTGTGGTTTATGTATTCTAAGGCTTTTTGATTGATTACAATTTAATAGGATTTACAAAAAGCTTGGTAGTAGGTACCTTGTTAATATTGTGTTAGTCCACTCTGGGTGTGTGTCTAACCCAATCGTTATCCATGCAGTGAGCAGCAGCAGTCTAATCCAATCAGTCCAATGAAAATTATTCCAAATTGCATTTAGCGGCCAGTGAGAGGTTGCCTTAGACATGATCTAATTACCCCCTCTCTGGCTGGAGTCCATCCACTAGGAAATGGATTGAGATGCCACACAAGCGATAAGGAAATGGACTCTGATACGCACTTTTGTTGCCAGTGATGTTGCATTAAAAAAAGTGGCACCTGGTTACTCAGCAAAACAGGAGATGAAACAGTACAATTTAGGTTATTCCAGTCAATGATTATTTGAAATGATGTGAGAAAACGGAAAAATCTATAATATTTTACCATTTTGATTTATTCATGGTCAGAAACACAAGATGCTAATTCTTAGCATTAACTGAGTTTGGTGTCCGGTTCTGCGAGCTGAGCTGTTGAGCATGTCGAGGCTTGTTAAGTCAAAGAAGACACACCTCCTTTTTCAGCCAGTCCCCAGAAACCGGTACACACCTCCACTCTCTGTGGTCACCTTCAGATGATACTGCTTCACTTTCAGCTGAAAGTGAATGTGCGTGGTGTGAACACATACCTCAGGGGTTGTGTGCTGCATGCGTGTTCATGCGATTCCCGTACAGTGATTCACATAGAGTGAGGAATGTGAGGAATTCCTCGTGCACATTCATTTTAAGACAGCACGGGTAACAATGCAAAACAGTTTTCATCAAGTCATTACGCAAACGAACCAAAAACGATGTCAGCATTTCCAAAAACATTTTTTCCCTCTCTCTTCAGCTGTGGGTTGGCTTCTGTGGGTGTGTGCCTGCATGCCTGGAGATTTGTTCTAACAGTTTACGCTCACCTGCACTCACCATTTCTCGCACATCATCTATCATTTGTATCAAAAGGTTTCATTTCCTAACCTTCTCAGTGTCTGAACCATTGTGTTATCAATAACCACATTTGAAGTTGAAGGTTTTATGGATAATGCATGCTCTGTTGCCAACAGAAAGGCCAAAAGGCATGTTTTAGGACCACTGTTGACACAATATCCATAATCTGTGAACTTTTTTTAAGGATCCATCTACTTTAAAATGAAATAACCTCGAAGACCAACCACAAACCCCAAACCAAAGAGTCTTCACCACAAAACTCAAAACGTAGTGTGGATGCAACCAAAGGAAACACACAGTGGTGCTGAAAAGCACATTTACAAACTACAGAAGACAGAGGGATACATGAACCTAAAGCTACAATATTCAATGTCAAAAGGTTCAATGATGCAAGGAAAGACTACATAATCGATAATCTGCTGAACAAATTATTAAAGTGGAACTCAGTCCATTTTCAAACCTCATACATGTTATTCCTATGGTCTAAGACAGTTGAAATATTTTAGTAAACATGAAAGATTTTCTACCAAAGACTACCAAGACAGAAATATCAAAGTATTGCCACTTTAAGTGTGCATATGACCTCATTCACACAAAAGTAATATTTGTTTTCAAATGGTCAAGTATATTCTCAACAAGTTCTGTACTTTCTAATTCTAATGCTTTTCATCCGATTATTAGGGGAATAAAGGAGTGTATAAACTCTGCTAAGGATAGGGATTGCTAATAAACAGCAATACAATGCAAATCAGCTTCAAATAAGGCGTCTTCATGACAAACATAAAAATGTAGTCCATGCACAAGGAAGATTACCAAGGGACAAATTGTGGCAAGGCAACATTTGCTCCATCACTTAAGTATCTTTCTCACTTTCTTGTAATTTATAGTTATTGCTCCTCCAGCATGGTGAAAATGCACTCACATTGGCTTGTGGTGGCAAGGGTAAAATCCAGTTCACCAATCAATACCTATTACCCTACAGAGTAGGAAACAGCATTAAGCTAAGGACATGGCCAAGTGGAGGTTGTGCATCCGTTACACACATTGTGCTTAAACCCCCAGGTCCAGTTGTTGTTCACTTTGTAAAAAAAACAACTTAAACAAAAAGCATTTCTCTTTCCTTTTCCAAGTCTTTAAAAAACGATTTCTTACCTATTTCACAGAAGGATCAGATGACATTCTTGTCACACCGATGCATGAAGAAAAACACAAAATAACAAATCTTTTTGATTTCTTAGTCAAATGACGCCAGCTGCTCATGAATGAACAAGTATCTGACTGTGTGTATATTTAACTCCTCTAATAAAGAAATACCCTGATAGAAACTCAGTGTTATTCCCTGACTAATACTCTGACACCAACATCACTTTGGCTCTTTTATATGATCTGAATCTTTGCTGAAAATGTCCCAGACTCAAGGCACTCAATTCCCCTGTTTATACAGTGCCCCATTCAATCTGCATACTCAGAAGACAGTTTGTGAGTGCAGATGGCAGCCCACTCTCAGCCATGAGAATCAAAGCTGTACCAGAGATAAAGACCGCCTCATATGACTTCAGGATACGTTTCTCCCCAAAACACAAGTTTATCATATTCCCACAGAATCTCCTTGTTCTTTGGTTTTTCAATTTGACTATTGTTAGGTCAAAACATTGCAGGCTTTGCTCCTGCACAACCTTGACACTTATATCCATTGCATTCTTTCTTGCGATTACCTGCTCTCTGCCGTTTTCCCCTAACCCTATCGGCCTTTGCTTCTTCTGCCCTCGCCAATCTGAGCTCTTGCTCTTGAGTCACATGCTCTTGTCAAAGCAGCATCATTAGAATTCAACACATTCCTTTGGCATGGCAGACTTGGTTCACATGATCACGCTGTTCCTTGACCGCTGACGAGAGGGGCTCAAACAATTCTCCTTTCAGCCCCTATTTGCCTGTCCAACGGCGCTGTCCAGACAAATGTGTACACAATTGTTCAGATATAAACAGTCACAGTAGAGCATGGACTGTTGCAAAAAAAAATTAAGGTTTAGGACGTGGCAGAAATAAAACACGAGTTCTGATTCAAGATAGGTCTGGGACTTCAAATATTTAATACACAAGTAAGAGCAAGATTGTTTCAAATGTCGACACCACTCCTGAGCAGCTAGTGCAACTTGTACTATTTAGTAAGCTGCAAAGTTGTCCCTTAAATCTTCCAAATTACAAAAGTGTCTGTTACGCTAAACACCTGTGACTAATCCTGCTGATCATAAAAGGATTATGCTGGAAGTTCCCTTTGCAACTTCAGGCAGTGTTGTGCAAGACTTCGCCAGGACATTACAACACAAAATAATGTAATTTGCCGACTGTAACATTTTCTACAATTATGAAATTTATATTTCCTCTTTTATTTACCAATATGACAGGTTACCTGTATTCCTAACATTAAAAAACCTGGTAAATCCGGGTAAACCTGATAAATCATAACATTTCCAAACTGTCAAGTCATACAAATTACCAACCTTGAGTTCTGTTTGGATTTCAAACAGTTAAGATCCGATTATCTCAAATGCCATGGGCACGAGCCGAGACAACGATGGTCGAGGTATTCCACAGGTTTCGTTTTTTAGAGACACTCCAGCAAGAAGTGTAAAAAGAAGAGCAGAGAGCCAGGGGAAGTTTAGACAACAGCCAAGAAAGGAGGTGGACAAGGGGAGGAGGTCCTCCACACTCTCAGCTTCCAATCAGGCTAGAAACGAATCCTCTCTGAGAGCGGGGGTCTGCTGCATCTGTGTATCTCTGTGTGAGTGTGTGTGAGTGTGTGTGTGTGTGTGTGTGTGTGTGTGTGTGTGTGTGTGTGTGTGTGTGTGTGTGTGTGTGTGTGTGTGTGTGTGTGTGTGTGTGCAGACACATGTGAGCAAGTTTAACCACGTCCTCTAGCTTGAGGCCATGCCGATGATATCGGACTGCACCATAGTAACTGTAATGTAATCAGGGATGGTGGCCGGACCAGGACCAATGGTGAGTAGCAAAGAGACATCCGTCTTTCTCTGACTATTTATTTATTCTGAGGATGCTGAAGCTGATTTGTAAAACTAAATAAGATGATTGAATTACAAAGAAAAAGACAAATTAATTACAATTAGAAAAGTCTAGCATTTCTTTTTTTATTTGTATTTTATTGAAGGCCTGTCTGGGTCACAGTAACTTGGGAAATTACACAGGTCAGTAGCAATATTTCACATCTAGTCTCCAGGCTGACACCCCAACACCCCCCGTCTAACTCAGCCGGTCCTCATGCCGGGACAAACGTGCACACAAATTGGTGCACACACAGCACAGAGCAAGGGAAGAGGGGCAAAAACTACCATGACAGCAGTGGGCTATATTAAGGGGCTGCAGACACAGCGACTGGGGTCAGATCACACAGCACCACATGACTAGAGTGCCAGCTGCATATGTGTGTGGGAAATGACAGGTGAACCTTTGGAGTTAAATGTGAACAGATAGTGTCACACATATTTCTACCTTCAAACGCTTCCCTCAAACCTGATCACTAATCGTCAGACATTCTCGAGCACTAAACTTATCCAAGAAAAACAACTACAGTTCCCTGGGAAAGACTCTTATAAAAATGATAATAAATTATAATTAACATTCTGGGAATCTTGTATCTGCTACTTCAATTTAGGCGCATAACTCGTAGTATTGACATGTTGGAAAAATAAATTAAGCTAAAAGTAGATTACCCCACAAAGAGAATGTTTTTTTTAAAGACCTAGATCACAAGACATTTGTCAGAAATGTCTTCTCGTTGTCAGATTAAGTTCAGATCATCAACGTCACATTCGTTCATTATTTTACACTCCACGATTTGTAGCCATGAGGCAAGGTTACACTAATAACATCAAGTCAAATGTAACTTGTGATGTCAAGTGTCACTGCTGTTCAATTCAATAAAGCTTTACAGATCTCATTTTATAGCTGAAGCCAGTACTCAATTAATCAAGGAGGCAATCAACAGGAACAATTTTGATAATTGCTTTAAGTCAATTTCAAGAAAAAATGTCCAAAATTCTGTTGGCTAAAGTTTCTGTTTTGCTTCCAGATGTAATTTTTATATTTCCTGTTTAAAAAAAAAAAGAATAATGAAAAACATCTTTTTACAAATAATGGATTAATAGAGAATAAAATCAGCAATGAATATAATCATTGTGTGCATGTCTCCCTTGTCAGAAGGCCAGCTTACTTAATAGCCCGGTTTCATGAGGCAACCCACAACAGTAGCAAATAATTGCCTTTTTTCTCCCCATCTCCAAGCCAAACTTCTTCTCCAATTTTTCGTATCAGATAAGACGATGAAATGCAGCATGCTGACCTTGCAATGCGTCTGATGTCTCTTTAAAACTAGTTGAGGAGGAGGCTGCATAAACGTGCAAACAGGTCAACCTCCAAACAAGGCAATTACAGCTAATTTCACCAAGCAGGAGTGTTAAGTCATTTGTGACCATGTATGCACCCTTGGGACCCAGCTGAGGAGGTGATAGTGGCATCTGTGTGCAATGAGTGTAGAGGGCCTCCTGTTGGTGAGAAGCAGGCTTTCAGAGTGAGACCACTGGTAACTCAGTGCTCACTTCTTGCTGAAGAATCAAGCATCACATGTACCTCTCAGCTCCTGCTCAACAGGTGCAGACGTCTATTGTGATGGCAGCTACAGTGACAATAAAGCTTAGTGTTAAAATGTTACATTTAAAGAGTGTATGCGTCACAAATAGGCTTTCAAAGTATACAAATGTTCAGTGAGTCACTGATCACAAGTGAGTCATCTTTTTGTGTCTGAGGGTATGTAAAACCTAGAGAAACAACTTTGTATGCAACCTGGATGGCAGCGACATTGGGTTCAATATCACTCTCCGATAAATTATCTTTTATCAACAGAACAATCAGCTGTTGCAGCAAAATGGGTAGAGAAAGATAAAGATGAGGTGAAGAAGAAATAAAGATTTTGAGAGAGAAAAGTAGGGACTACAAGCAGAGAAAATAACAATATAGAAAGAAGAAAGGATAAATAGAGATCAGGAGGGAGCACAGTACCCCTCCTACTCTCTCTTCACCCGCCATCTGGTAGCCATCAGCGCCTCACACAGGAAGGGGCGGCCATGCCTTGTTGGGGCGCCAGGGAGCGGCTCCTCTTCCCTCCCGTTGTTACAGAATCAACAATCAGCCAGTGCAGTGCAGTGCAGTGCAGTGCAGTCAAACCCATCCTCACCAAAGTTGAACGACCAGCAGCCCAGGAACAGGCGCTCACGGCCCAGCAAGACCAGCGAAGAGGAGCACAGAGCAACCTCACATTCCTGCTGTCTGCGACTGCCAAGAAGCACTGGGAACGGAAAGAAAGAGGGAGAACAGAGAGCTGCTCTCACTGGAGGCTGCCTAATGGTGTTGCTTTGAGAAGCACTCCAGTCGTTCTCATCCCATTTGCTTTCTCTTCTCCCTCCACAACAATGACGACAAGGTTATTGCTCGCCGTTGTGCTATATCACAGCCTGCATGTCGCTTACATTCACATCTATAGTCAAACAACAGCAGCCCTGAAGAGGTGTCGCCTGCTTTCCAAGAATACAGGGAATGCACATCATCATCATGCATTTGGCCAACTTCTATCTGCCTGTTTTTTTATTTCTTCTCAAAACAACATACACACACACACACACACACAGAGAAATCTGATGGGAACAGATACAGGCTTTCTGTCTGGTTAGTGTAGACCATCTTTGGCCATCTGTGTTCTCCTACCAGCCCTGTTTTATGTCCAGAACAGACTACAACTCTACTCTGGAAATAGAAAAAGCATGAGCCTTATGACACATACTATTTTTACTGCCTGGTGTCATTAGCTGTAACAGTTGAAACATGAGACAATGTAAAGTATGTGGGACATTTGATTTAAGAAAATACCCTCTTTAAATGTAATCTATGTCACATCATCGTCCATAAAAAAAACGCCCTGATCAATCACAAATTGAAAAAACACATGATGTGTGCAATTATCCTTGCAAAATAGTTGAGGTTTCCATCATCTGCATTTAATAATAGCTGCACTTCAAACTTGTCGACTTGGCACAGTGACAAACGGCCCAAAAGGATCATTTTACAACTCAGCAGAATCATATTCCAACAGAAACAACTCGGTTCCCAAGATTCAAACAGGAAAACCAAGTCTGCATGAGAACCAGTTCTCTACAGTCTCACCGCAAGCTGCTGGTGCACTTGGCACACGGGATAGTAAACAGCTGCACCAGGCGAAAAAAAGACACATCTGTTTACAAAATGCTAGAATTATGCATAATCTGCACATAGTCACACTCAAGAGGAAAACAGTCTTTTTTCTTCTTTTTTTTTTAACTGACTTTGTTAGAATTGCAATCACCTTGTTTAACTTTTATATAACAATGGCAAATGGACTGTATTTGTATAGCGCTTTTCTACCACTACATGTCATCATTCACATGCTGTATACTGATGGCAGGGGTTACCGTGCAAGGACCATCTAATTATTCACAGCAATTTGGGGTGAAGCATCTTGCACAAGGACACGTCCTCAAACCGCCGATCTTCTGATTGAAGGATGACCCGGCTTTACCACTGAGCCACAGTCACCCCCCCATGGTTAATTTCGTATTTGCTCTTGAGTCACATGCTCGAGTCCCAGGGAAGGCCAGTGTTTGACGTAGGAACACCCCAGGTCACTTCTTTGTCACGGGGAACGAGTGGCACAAATGTAAATATAAAGAATTATAAAATACACCACTCTTAAAAAGGTATTTCAAATTAAGCTTGTTGATGCACATTTAATTGAAATGTTACAGATTACGTCTCTCACCTTGTATAACCGTATTGCCTAGCTCCCCTTATCAATTCACCTGGTCTGAAATATGTGAGGTAAGCACTTTCTCACTACACATGCTTATTTTATAAATACCAGTTTTTATGGTGATTGGCGTATGCATAGTTTTTATGCATATGCATCGTGTATACATAGATGTGTGGGACTCCAAAACAATGCTGTAAGGACCACAGACAGACAATGAGTGATTAAAAATAGATACATATGGTCGACCTGTCTTCACTGGATGGCCCTTTGAGTAATTGATACGTGTAATTCATGTTTTCAAGACTCTCACAACTGCTGTCACATAAAGATGGAGAACACGCAAATAATACTGAAAACTTCGTAAAATAAAGATCGGTCTGAAGTTCCCGACACATTTCAAATATAATCTCACTAATGTAAAGCTGCAAAACATAGTGACATATTTACATATTGTCACAAAAATAATCTTTCAGAGGGCTTTGCTCTAACTGGCTGTTTTGTTTTTGCGGCTGTATTTTTCCTTTGTGATGCAACATCATTTCAGGCTTACCAACCTCTAAAAACACCCAGAAGAAAACTGAGACAGTCATTTTCACTTCTGTTGTGTTTTGAAACAAAACACCTAAACATCAGTTTGGTTCACAGAGGCTTTCAACTGAAAAGAAACCTACCCAGTGAGTTCAGTCAAAGCTCAGCCGCTAAATTGACAATCAAGCATTTTTCACCATGTTTGCGAGTCCTCAGAACCGAACTTTGAAACCATTCTGGTTTGCAATGTGTCCGCGTTGCAACTGATACGCCTATGTATAACACAATGACCATGGTCTGTGTCTGGGACAAAAGTGGGCCGGCAAGGATAACTACTGTAGTAGCACAGATATGAATATGTAATGCTTATTTGTTTGTAATGGACAATAAATAATTAATGGCACGTGCAATCCATTTTCGAGCTGTGGCCGATCACACAACAGTGGTGTGCCCACTCCAAATGGAGAGCCGAGTCGTTGTGGCAGCCAGGACACAGTCCAGTAATTTTTCAATGCTAGCCTAAGAGGCTAATGCTGCACAAGTGCCCCTCTGTTGCATCCTGTTCGACTTGCTTGTTTGTTTGTTTCTTCAAGCATGTGGGGAGGGGGCTTAACAGAAAGTGGGTGTGAGAGTGTTTGTTCTCTGTTCCACTTTCCAAGCAGATTTATTGAATCCCCTATTTAGTATATATCCCCTTGTTTCGTTTCCCTGTCACATTTGTTGCATAAAATATTATTTTCACTTTGCAAATGACAATCGCTTCAGGTCAGAAAGACAGATGCACTGGCTTATGGTCGCAGTATTGTATGCTGTAAATGTATTTTCCCCTCAGCTGAGAGGACTCCAGGCGAGCACAGGGTATGTCCTCAATCTCCCTTTACAGCCATTAGATGAGGACCTTCAGGGTTCAATATTTTCCTTCTTCCGGTCTATGCAGCAGCCTTGCACTCCAGCGCTGAGGCCCTATTAAGGGCTGGACGAAGAGTACAACATCATCCTTATCTGGTTCTAGTGGGTTCATGCCAATGGACTACAGGGATCCATCCATATATATATATGAGTAATGGGAAGAACGAACCAAGGAACTGCCCAGCTAAATTAGGGAAATATAATTAAAAATTGATAGTGTTGTAATTTTACATATTCATGGCTGTTATAATCAATTAAAGAATATGAGTATACACACACGGTTACCAGTCTTTTCTCAAGACATTTTCAATGATGATCTAGCTGGTATGACAGACAGGTATCGTACCATACACTAATATGTTCCTCTCTCTCTCTCTCTCTGGAAGTCTGATTTAAAAGACATGCAGTCTATTTTGCTTTCCTCACGTTTCCCAGGACATGTGGGAAGCCTGATATATTTTTAAAGCTGGGTCTTCCTTACAACTATGCACTGAACTGTGTGTTCAAAACATAAGCAATAGTTCTCACTGTGTTAGATAGATAGATAGATAGATAGATAGATAGATAGATAGATAGATAGATAGATAGATAGATAGATAGATAGATAGATAGATAGATAGATAGATAGATAGATAGATAGATAGATAGATAGATAGATAGATAGATGCAACTCCTTAAGAAATTCACAGATTGAAAGGTAATAGAAATGAACGATGAAAAGGAGAAGCAGATAGAAAATGCTGTGTCAATGAAATGGAAAACCGCAGCGGATACAGTTATGACAAAGTCTGGCTGGGAAAAGTCTGACAAAAGCAATTTTTGGTTAGATACCATCATTCTGTCCCTGAATGAGACATTAATAGACGGGAAGTGTTTACTCTTTCACAGATAATCTATGAAACACTGATCCTCTTCATTGATTGATTGATTGGTCATCATCAGGTTAAAGTGACCAAAATTGGGGGGTTTTGAATATTGCCTCCTAACACTTACTTGATTGGTAGCAAATGGAGAAGCAACATTTTCTAGCTTGTGACAAGCTCCTGATGGTTGGAGCTGTTCAGACACGGGCAGGTCTGCTGAACTGCTGTCACCTTTGAGCTCCACCAATCAGCAGCAGAGCCTCGGGGGCAAACTTTGCTCCGAGTGGTAAATCAGGTAAGCCCTGGCTTCTAGTCTACTGCTGCTCAGTTTGGAGATGTGACTTATAAGAGAGAGCTGAAGGTGGTGGCATGTTCACATACGATTGCAATGTGTACTATGATATTCTTACATCTCTAGAGGGTTTTCATTTCACTACATGAGCATGATTATCTGTTTAAATACGATAAAACAACTGATGGACAACCTAGATGGAGACCTGGGCTTGAAAATGCAAGCAGGCAGTTCAACTACTGTAGTCTGATTACGAGTAAAGTGCACAAACCCTAGATTATTCTGCTTAGCAATCAAAATCCTCATCAATTAATTTAAGTGCATAAAACTTTGACTGTGTACTTAGTTGAGGCATTTGGTTGGCAATGTAATGGCTTTCTTATACATTATGCAGTAAATGATCATCATTTTAAACCCGTCTGATGTGTGTAAGAACTGTAATGTCACCACTTTTAGAGCAGACTCTGAATAAGAGGTGGGAGACCAATCAAGCTCTGAAATGGAGATCAAGAAGCTTGTGTATCATATGGTTTTAACTGAAAGCAGAGGTGGAGAAAAGGGTATCAGCAATGTGGCATGTTGCTCGTCTTCCACGCAGCAACATGTGATGGTGAAAAGATTTTACATTTAACTTGCGTCTGACATCACCACCTTCTCCTCCCAGAGAGAGACACACACCAGAAGAGTTGTATTAGATTTCTCTTTCGGTTCATTGGGTTCTGTTCTGATTAGAGATGCTCCGGTAGTAATATCGGTCTCAAATACCTGGATCAGGTATCTGTGACAAAAGGCTGATCTGGTATCAGATACCATTATTTAAAAGAAAATAACCATTCAGTATATTTATATCTATGCGTGTGTTAGTTATATTTTGCTTAACGCAATTAGGAAAGCAATGTTTAAGTCAAGCCTGATGCTGCCTTACACATACAAGAATGATCCCAGTCACTTCCACACAGTGAGGTATACAGCTTATTAATTAAACACCGGCATTGGCCGATACCCAAAGGCCTGGTATTGGTATCGGGACTGAAAAAGTCTGATCAGCGCATCCCTTGTTCTGGTCGAAAATGTACGCGATTCCAGGTGAAAACAATTAACTGACTAATACAATATATTTCAAGTACCAAAACAATTCCTAGATTCAGCCTTATAGATATCCCACTAATCATTTCCAGTCTGAAACCACAATGCTTCATTACCAGCTACATGACTTCTGTTTTAGAAAAGAATCAACTTCATGTGGTGGCAAAGAATAGTCAGTACTTCCATGGATTACAGAGCTTCATGTGACAAACCAGTATGACCTTTCACAGGATGGGAAAACAACACCCACGTGTTTTTGTTTATCACTATTTATAGCTTTCATTCAATTCCAAGCCATTCGTGGGATATCCAAAAAAGATTTCCACTTCAGCTTTACATTATTACTTTCCCTGACACAAAACATAACATATATCCCAAAAAAATATGATTCCCTAAAATCTTTATTTTAAACAATTGTAGCCAATAAATGGGAAGAACATATCTGCAATGAGCTAACATGGGTCGATATATCAGCATGGACTGTACATAGAAACTGCTGTTGGTGAGGAACGCTGGATTTTTACAATTCAATTGATGAACTTTCTTGAAAATCTAGAAAAAGAAACGTTACATTTGATGCTGAGGAGAGATAAGCTTGAAACAGATTTTGGAGTGTCTGATCCCGATAGCTCAGTTTATCACCATAAGCGACGTCTAGAAATGCGGTTTGTAATGTGATGGTTGCTGGGCCTGAACTGCTTTTTAATGCTCTCGGGCAGACTGATGAATTGGGCTTGTGCACCCAACTCTTTCTTAATATGTGTGTCACTACCTGTTAAGGTAAATCCTAATAGCAATCTAGTCACAAAAGGGAATGTGCAGGTGTGGGTAAAAACCCCAAAAAGTAGATTAAAAGTGATTCTCTTATGTTTCTTGTATTTGTCATTATAGATAAGACATGGTTTTCATACATTATCTCAAGTGATGCAGAAGAGAATGTCATCATCACCACATACTCAACATTAGTGTCACCTCAGACACAATGGTTGATTCTTTCTTCGAGTGATAAATAAGCCGTCAGGGATAACCACCCATAAAGGCATAAACTAAAACTAGAAAGATGCTCACAATCAGCAAGTGAACAAGGATTTTGACTTCCTCTACATCTAATCAGACTTTAATCTGTTATAAATGCGAGAAAACCCTGTGAAAACCCTGTCTTAAAGGCTAGATTCCATTTGGACCTGTGGTTTCTGTAAAAACATCCCTCCGCTCAAGTTGCGGGTCTTGTAATTCAAATATCAATAACAGAGATATCCACTGAGCTACAAGGAAAGCACGTCGATCAGGCGGCTAACACATGGAACTGAATTTGGCTTTAACATTTGTCCCGAGTAATTATATATTACTTACTATTACGACTCAATCCATGTCACTGCAGGCTGTAACAGTGAATGCGTGTGAAAAGGTATGGGTGGTCAGTCAGTAAACATAATAGTTACAGTAGCTCTGACAAAAAACTTAATTATGCACATCTGACAACTTTTCATAAACACGGTTTTAAATTTGGAAGAATGAGCTCATTCAAAGTATTCCACAGTTGATTAGTACATCATTGAATCCTTGCTGTGACCATATACCACAGATTTCCAGCCCGCGGGCATTAGGATGCCGGGTGGCCCATCAACCATTTTCTAAATCGCAATGACAATTTGTTGATTAGCAATGCAATATTTTTGTACTAATTATGTAAAAAAAAAAAAAAAAAAGAATGTCAAAATAAACAAATATAAGTTGTTTATAAAAAGAAAAAGTGCCAGGGGAGGATCTGATCCGGGCTATATCTTGAGTCATTGCATGACAGTAAGACGTTTCAGCTGTGTTTAATGCTATATAAACGCTTTAAAATGTAACCAAAGCATGTACAACTACAATGCAGTTGCATCTGTTAAATGCAGTAAAATATCAAATGTATCCGCCAGGTAGGCCTCGTGTTGATCCTTAAGTCAGTGCAATTGAAAAATAAATCATTTTAAAGAAGGATTAGTTCTGGAGTTCAAATAAATATTGTTTGTTTACTAACCTGGCCTTCAGTCATTTCGCGTAAGTGGCCCCCAGGCAAAGCAAGTTTAACAAAGGGAGCACCGACTGTGACGTCACAAGCACTGCTTCCCAAAGTAATGAATGTATTGAGTTATTGGTCACATAAAGTGAGATTCTCAGGAGGTAATGTTGTGAGACTGGAGCACTGTGCAGGAGCGTTAACTAGTTAATAAAGAGGGGGGAGCCTCGGCTTTGACCCTAAACAACAGCAACAGTTCCCCGTTGAAGTGCAGTTGAGCAAAACAATAACGACACTAAGTTGTAATTAATGGTAAAGCCGCTCTGACGGTCAGGGAATTCACAGCAAAAACGGTGTTTCGGAGAAATCACAAAACGGTTTCAGGTTCACAAAATGTCAAAACGCATAATGTGTTGAAATGCACCCGAGACGAGGCCTACACACACACACTCACACACACGTCTGTCACTGCGCCCGAAACCGTGCACACGAAAGGTGTCCCGGGAAGAGCGGGCAGCTTTGTGCATTGCCTTATTTTTAATACAATGTAACAAATAGGTAATAAAGTGCACTTACGTAACGTCTCAACTTTTTTTCAGGAGGAGACTTTCTCAGCCACCCTGAACACACCACATCTCCCCCACTCATATCTGCTGCCTTCTCGCTCTCGCTGAAGTTGGAGCGAAGACTGCCGTCTGGCTTCGTTTGTTTCTGGGAGTGTCTTCTTGTACCTGTGGAGAAGAAGAAGAAAGAAAGAAAAATGTTGGCACAAAGCTCAAACGGTGAAGTTGATGTATAAAAAGTTCGAGTGAAGTATTTTGGTGTTTTTTTTTTGGGAGCGATAAATACCGTCACTCCTTCGAAAGTCGACTCGCCGACAAGGCAGTTCTTTGAAATGCACAGACCAGATTTTCCACGAGTTGGGAGTCAAAAACACGGGTATATCCAGGGCTCGGATTTAATATAAACCTCCGCGGCACCGCCTTTTGAACAAATATCACCGGTGACTTGTGTATTTTGTTCAAACTGGAACGCTGTGAGAGCAGGAAAAAAAAAGGCACAGGCAACTGGAAGTCGCTAAGTTGCTGTTGTTATATGTAACGTCTCATGCTAATTCCCGTCAAAGTGGAGCGATTCCCAGTTGGCGAGACCAGACGTAAATTTCCCACAGTGTGCCGGTGCATAGTTGTCTTTTCCGCGCAAATTAAAAACAATCTTCACCGTAAACACTGTGGTTCCGCCGAGCTTCCTCACCAGTTTACTCCCATGGTTCCTTAATTGTGATTGACAGTGTGGCTCCGTCTTTCCCTGAACTCACCCTCCTCTAAAACATGGCGGTGTCAAGCTCGCGGGCCGAACGGCGGCAGAGCGGATGTTCAAGGATTCTTTCAGAATAAAAGTGTGTCTCGTCCCGAAAGTTAGTTTAAACGGCTCTATCGTGCAGATGTTAACGGATAAAACTGACGTTGTACGTGTAAATTTGCTATTTCGTCTTTGTTTGTTTATATTCAGCAGTCACATTTGTATATGCTTGTCTGGTTAGAAAGCAAAACCACGCAAAACCACTTTCCTCCAACGTTATCCCTCAACTTTGGGAGACTTATTCTGAACGTTACTACCGGATGTCACGTTTTTGTAGCTCTGCTCGCTTAATTACTTTAGAGGACAAAATAGGGAGGCGGCGGCGTGCAGTGAAAACTATAAAGCTTCAACCATGGGACATGTAGTTCAAATATCGTTTGTGCTCCTTCCCAAAATACAAAAAAATACTGTAGGGCGGTTTGGTAGATATTACATGGTGTAATAGAGCCACATGCACCACTGGGTAATTACAGAAAGTGGACTCAGACAATTGCAGGGAAGACAAAGAAAGGACCCACCTCTGTCTGAAACGAAACGTCCCAAGGAATTCGCGTCTAAACTACATTATCCATAATGCACGTTTATTCTGTAAAGAAAATTCGTTATAACATCATGGAATGTTAGTACAACATAAGGAATGAAGACAGTGCACTTATTTACGTACCTTTTCTGAGGTGTCATATTATGGTATTTGTCTTCTGTGATATTCGTTCTTATTGTTGTATATTGGGTACAACAGTTTAAATCAGTATCAAATATTTAGTCTTTTTTTTATTTGTTTGCAATGCCTGGAAACTACAACTTACATCAGAGATATCTTTAGTCAGCATGTGATTCTTTTTTTGAACTGAATTCTGAGATAGATAGATCAGTAATTTACTGATGAAAATAATTTTCCAGTGACTGTCCAATACCACAATGGTATATGAAGGTAATTTTTACCCACATATATTGATTTGGTTTACCATATCTGATCAATATACCAGACTCAGCATTCACAACTAGTCTAATTCACTAGCAAAGACGTGATCCCTGTAGACTCAGAATGGTGTCTTGGGAATCGTATTGGAATGCCATTGTAATGGTAAACACTTCCCCCAAAGGACGTGTCTTGTTAGTCTATGATTAATGACTTTGCCATTGTACATTACCTCTTTCAACAGCCACCGCGTTATTGATGAAGAAATAGGGAGCAATTAAAGGATGTAGACACAATACACCAATTTCAGTTAATGAATAATTCTTCATAATAGCCTCCCATATTTAGCAGTATCCTCTTGTTACAACAACAAGTAGCTTGTGTGCAACGTTCTTGTTGCATCACGCTTCATTAATTCAGCGTTTGTGATGGGGAAGCTGTCTTTAATATTTCCTCTTGTAGCAGTGCTTTAAAGGTGCGTACATCTTAAGTCTGTGTGTGCAATGCATAAGTAAATTGTAATAACACCAGATGAACAGACCGAGCTCACTGTCAGTACATGCCTTTATGGAGCTTAACAAATATTAAATGTTTTTAAAAATTATTATTAAAAAATGTCTTAATATTATAAAATCCTAATATGACATGACATTTAACAGAAGATATATCACACAATAAATGGTTTTCAACAAATGTGAGGTGACAAGTGTATTGCTTTGGTTGACTAATAGTTGAGAAACATTAATTTTATTTCCCCAAATGGCATTTGAAAGATTGTGTGGTACACATTTTCCCCCCATATCAATTGCTAATTAGTAATAAATGGGACCTTTGCAAATATTTTTCTGTTGATATATTACAATTGGTCCTTTTTCTGTGGGAATAGTAAGTGATTGCATGTGATTTCCCAGTTCCTTTTTCAGACACTGCTTTGTCTTGACTCACTTCCATTTTTGCCAAAGATATTTTGCAGTCAAAGCAAAAAGATGATACATGTGCTTGTTTTGATTAATTATGCAACGATGTCCTTTTTTTTTTAAATCAACAAAATTGTTTACACAATAAAAAGCTGCATGCTTTGGAGTGGGATCATTGAGGTTAGTAGTATCAATAACATACTGAGTTTACCATTTATCCATTTTTACTTTGAAGCATCTATTTTATTTTAAAAGAAAAAGTTATATTATTTGCAAACCCATATTGTTACTTAGATCTAAAAGAAAACTGGCTAGTGTTCAAAAGGCCTGTATATACTGCAAGGAAGTATTATATATTTTGTACAATGGGTGATTATCCCATAAAAAAACAAAAGGCAAGCTCCAATACTAGAGATGGCTCCTCATGGTTTATATATTCTATGCAGTGGAAATGCCATGCAGACATTAACTTATGCTTGAGCATACCACTTTTTTTTTTAACCCCTGCTGCTTCATCTTGCCATCGCTCAATTGAGTATTCAATAAACACATCTCATCTTCATAATTTTGTTTTTTACATTTGTAGTGTCATGTTAGCCATTACATTTAAGTTAAATCCCCCAACATCTGCCCACCTCTTTGCAACCATACCTCTTTAAATAACTTAAGAACATACAACATATACAGGGTTGTTTTTACTGTAGGGACAGGTGAAGCCATTATGAATATTAACACAGTACAGCTGAGGCATGTATCCTGACAAATTCCTCTTCAAAAATCTGCATTAAATATATCAAAAAGGCACATAAAATCAGCATGAACACAAAAGTCTCCCTGAATGATCAACTCAGAGGAATACATTAAAATATGCTGTCAAACAGTGAACTGTTTTCAAATTTGTTTAAACACAACCTGTTAGTCAGCATCCGATATTCATGTTGAAAATGCCTTAATCATGCAGATAACCCAAATGCAGTATTCAATTTCCACACATAGTTTTGTATTCCATGATTATATTTTAAGTAATATGTACATTTATTGCATGGGATATGAAACCTGTAAAACACAGCAAAGCACACATCAAAAAAGCTTCGGTCCAAATATCATGAAAATCAGAGAACAGCTCGTGAAGAAAAGCTGCATGCAAATCAGAAAAATACATAGATTGTGAGCTGAATGTTCAGAACTATGACAAATCAAAAAAGTCTGTTTATCTTACAGTTGAATGTTTTATTCTGTACTGTGCACTGAACATGCATGTATTTGTGTGTGTGTGTGTGTGGCAATAATATAAACACTGCAGCAAGCCAAATAACATGAGCATGTTCTTGACTCAACTAGTATCACATATCTATTCATGTATGCAATGGATTATTATTATTGTTGTCATTACTTTATTTGCACCTATACGTTTTTTAATCTATCTCAAGTTGTGAAATTTTGAAGTTCAATGAAAAATTACATTGTTGAGATCACAAAAAAATGATCTCAATAAATAAAATACAATCAAATAATAAGTGAAACAGTGGTATTCAAAATATTTTAGAAAGAACAAAAATCAACTGTAGTATCAGAATCAGCAGACAGTGTGTGTGTGTGTGTGTGTGTGTGTGTGTGTGTGTGTGTGTGTGTGTTGTTAGATCATTTCAGTGCTCTTTTCATGAGGTTATATGCACATCTATGGTATGATCAGTTCGACAGTTAGGGCCACTTCGTCAGGTTTCCTGCAGCATAGTCTTCCTTTAGAAGACCAGTCTACTGATGGTATTGAAGCCCCCTCCCCCTCCGCCTCCACCAGATGGGCCGCAGCTCCCCGGTGGGTTATTGTCATCTGAACCGTTGGGCCTGAAAGAGCAGGAGGATGACGGCGCCTGGAGAGCCTGGGTCCGAGCATTGAGCTCCTGTTCCTATTGACAGCATGGAGGAAAGAGAAAGGTATCGAAGTTATATATGAGGTATGCCAAAGAGTGAATGTGGCATCAATGGAGTTCAATGTGACAGTTATTCAGAGTTGTCACTTAACATTATCACAGCACCCTCTAGAGGTGATTTACTTTACTCGCTTACACAAGTGCACTAGAAAGTCAACTCTACACAACACAGTTCAATGACTCGTGAAATTACACCTCATGTCTCGTAACAGGACAGTTCAGATTTGGCTTCAAGTTCAGTCAAAAAAATCCAATACGCTCTTAGTCTTCTGTAGAAGTATGGTCTGTTTTCACTCGGCTTCTTTCCACCTGAGAGAATCTTTCACAGCCCTCGACTTTCATAATAACTTCACGCTTAGAGGGGTTAGTGGTAATGATGTTATGTGTCGAATGCATGTAAAGCATGAAAAATAAGCACAGTGGTTTCACCCAAAATATCCAGTGAACCTCTTAGCAGCAGATTAAATACTTGCTTTAATGCTAATCACTTCACACTTGGCTAGCATTTATTAGTATAATTTATACGGAGTGATTTTAAACAGCCTGTATATGGGAGAAGTAGGTTGATTTTTTTTTGGGTTCACCCCCACATACCTGTAAATACAGCTTGTTGTCCTTGATTATAGCATCCAGTAGTTCTTTCTGCAGGGGAGGCTCAACATTCAATCTCATTCCGTTGGCCAATAGTCCCCCGTTTATGTTCTGCCCTGGTAGCTCCTGCTTCCTGTACATGAGCACATACGCTGTGTCCTTGGGGAAGCGGTTTGTAATGTTCTGCACCGATTGGAAGGACGTGAATGTCACTCTGCTGTCGTTGAACAGCAGCCAATCCCTTGCCTCCTGGCCATTATTAGGCAGCGTGTTTCCTTGTTCAGGTGGAATTGAGAGAGCGGAGCAAGTGGAGAGGCTACACTCAGGGTCGCCATTCCCCAAGTCCTCGTTGAGGGCATAGTGGTTGGCTGGATGCTGTGCTCCATCGGCTCCATTAATGTTATGACCGTAAGAATAGTAGTGGCCACTCTCCGACGATATCCCAGAATGCATCACCACCGAGCTGAGGACATAGGGCACCGACTGGACTGACATCTCGCCTCCTCTATTGATCTGCTCTGTTCCAACTATTCGCTCGTTCTCCTCTTCCTCCTCGTCCTTTTGAGATGGTTTGAGCTTCTTTGCCAGATTCTCACTGCTCTCAGGAGAATCCACTTGCAGAGGAGAAGAGGTGCAAGAGGAACACTGTGTCGACATTAAAGGGGCGTGTACAGGAAGTCTCATGAGTGGCGGGATGGTGACGTTGTCCAATATCTTCCTCCGGACGTGGCATTTGGCATCATATGAGAATCGCAGCAGGGTGAGGATCAAGTATTCAGGTGCCGACACCACTTTCATGGTCCTCTCTGCCCGCTGGAGGGAGCTACACTTCTCACAGAAATAGGCGTTCTCTTCGTCCAGGATCTCTGGAGCCAGGAAATAGTTCACCAAGTCAGGCACAGACAGAGGAGGCTCATTAGTCACTGGCACAAAATGGGCATTGCTAGCTGGTGCTTTGGCCGAGCCTGTCTCAGGAATTTCACTGCCGCCATTGACGGATCCCTGACAGAGAACCTTGGGTTCCTCAGAAGTCCCCTCAGACTGAGGGCTGCCCTGAGAGGCAGAAGGACAGAAGGCCAAAGAGAGGTCTGTAAAAGGCTCCTCTTTCTCGGAGATGCAGTTGCACTGCATACAGCGAATACCTGTGATCAGCTTGCCACCAAAAGTCCTTTCTATCAAAGTCCTCCCGTCATCCTCAGGTTTGATTTCTGCTGGATCCAAAGACGACTCCTCCCCGTTCTCTGGGGAAGTCGCACCTGTTGGGTCTTTGCTGCTTGTGTCAACAGGGGGGGCAACCTTTGGCTTAACCGACTCCAGGACTTGAAGTGTTTTCTCCTCTTCGTGTAACCTTGAGTTCAGGAGACAAGGGGCACTCAACATTAGAGGAGAAAAAAACAACTGCAATATTAAGTGCCACTCTAAATGCTTTATGTGTTCTTAATAGCCAAAGCTTTTTTTATCAACATCTTTTCCATTTTTGAATTTAGTGACACAAAAATGATGCATTTACTTTTTCTTTTATGGTTTTCTTTTGCATCATGTAATTTGTTTGGCAGAGGGGAACAATAAAGAAAAAGTCATTTAACTTGACACAATCCAATTATGATTCACCTAATCTGCTTGGAGCGTGACCGTACCTGTCTAGAAGAAATCGGAGGTACTCTGAACAGTCCTGCTGAGAGCCGACATTGAACCAGGAAGGCCGAGATGCATCCAAGAAGTTTTTGGGTGCATATGCTGCCCTCTGCAGGAAACATACATAAATCACAGAGTTGCTGTGTCATCAACTGTTGTTGTCATTCGTAATAATACATATATATATATATATATATATATATATATATATATATATATATATATATATATATATATTATATATATATTCTATTTCACAGGTCAACACTAACCTGAGTGTGTGCAAGGAAAGCAAAGAGCAGCTGGAGCTTTTTCATTAGTGGGTTGGAACCATTTATATGTAATGATAAAACATGCCGCCTGAAACTGTGAAAAAAAAAAAAAAAAAAAAGGTTAACTACACTCAAGACTGTCCATAATTAATGCATTATGTTTCAGTATACAAATATAAAAATGTAACAAGTGCGTGTGTGTTTTTGCATCCACAACTCACTCTGTGGCCATGAAGAGAGTCTGGATGATGCTGTTCAGGAAGCAGGTGTTCCCCAGGTTGACCAGGCCAGTCTTGCCAGTCTCAGACTTTCCAACTTGCCTCAGAGGACCCGAGGCGAATGAGTTGGTTTGGGACGTCCAGGCACTTTGATTCAACACCAGCTTGATCTTCTCTTCTCCGGGTTTGGGGAGATCCTGAGAAGGGACATTTAAATTAAATAAAGTCTAAAAGCATTTGAATATGTATGCAATGTAAATGCAATCACATTCTAAGATAACTGGTTGGCAACATTTTTCTAATATAGACATCATAACATATATAGCATACTATTATACCTTGATGGCCTCTAGTATGTGGTCATAGAGGTCCGGGAAGCCGGAGTACTGGTACATCATGCAGTGTATGAGCTCAGTGAACTGCAGCAAGAAAGCTTTGCTGGTTGGAAGACCGTCTGTCCTCAAAGACCGGACCAGATGCACCACATGTGGAACAACCTGAGACGATGAGGGGAAAAGATAGGAGAGCAGTGGTCAGGACACATGGTGCTGGAATGCCAATATTAATCATAGAAATATTAAGCACGGTCAGCCAGAGGGTAGTTGCACATCTCATTTGCTGACTCTTTTTGAGAATATTCACATTTTCAGATACTAATGAAATTGTTCAACGCCACGGCCATTGCTCAACATTTAAGTGCTTCACACATCATTAGCGGAAGAGTGCTGCCGAGCCCGGAGTTCGGGGAAAAGAAATCTGTGCAGCTTTGAAGTCATTTAAGCCAGAAGAGAAGAAAATGAGAAAACCAATAAAATGGCCGTATGAGAGGGGAAATGGGCTGTGAGGAGGCAGGAGATCCCATACCAGATGGAAGGCTTCAGGAGAGTGCTGGAAACTCAGCAGCATGTGGGAGAGCACCGCTAGCGCTCCCTGCCGCACGATGGGGTACCACAGACGACTGAATACCTATGGGTAAAGAAAAAACATCTTTATGTCATTATTTCATTTATACAGCCCTGGGTAATATATCTTAATGACATAAATGCTGCAATCCAGCTTAATTATTACTGCAGTTCAACATCTGTGTTGCTTAAAAAAAATACAATATATGACTCGCTTCGTCCATAAATCAAAATGAGAAGTTCCAACTACAAACCAGTTCAATTTTAAGCAGAGTGACATCTATGAGGATGGTGAACTTCTGAACTGCAGCCAGTCCCTTCAGTAGAGCAATGACCCAGGTATCAACATGTTGGGCCAGTGGCCAAGAAAGCCAGTCAATCATCCTGGAAAGAGAGAAGCATTTAGAGTTAAAAAAGAATGTGCAAACATGGTGGCTATGTAAGAGCAACATTGATCTTGAATGATTAAATGAGACGCTAACCTGCAGAGTGCTTTAGTCATGCTTGCATCTTTAACATTGTGGTCCGTGGTGAGACTCTTGATGAGAACTGTGATCATCTGGACGGGGATGTGCTGCACCAGGCTGGCCAGAGCAATGGAAGGGTCAAAGGAGGGGTCTGCAAAAGATTAATGACAGTACAAATGGTACCGACACAACATCATCTTTTCTTTTGGTATCAGTGGAGAGTAGTAGCGGTACTGATGTAAAGAGTGTGCGTTTCCAGTCAAATGTTTACTAATGTGAATATTTTACCTTTGGATATAATGAGTGCAACACCACCACAAACTAAGGATTTATATTTAATATCTTCCCGTTTGGTCCATCTCCTGTGACTTGAAATTAATTTATTTATCACATTGAGTAGTGTGTATCTGCTGATATTAAGAAAAATACCTATTTATTTATACATAATACAGCTGTACAGAGAATACTTAAACTAAAGTAGGCCTGAACAAAATATCTACAATGCACAGCACACCTAAATTTAACCGAAAATGAGGCGTTGCTCTTTTAAGCCGAAGCGGCTCCGCTTGTATCGCTCACTGACGCATGCTGTCGGTGTGTCTATATAATTAAAACTGTTGCCTGCTGTTTGTTATTTTGTGTTGCTCACTTGCAACACTTCACAGTCGGCTCAGGAGGACATGCCTAAAAATGTACCATCAACAAACGAACAGGGCGTTAAGTATTCCGAACTCAGCTACACCTTTACAGCTAATGCGTCAACATTTGCCCTGGACCAAAATACAATCATGTGAATTTGAAAGGGTTTTTTGTACCAAGAATTGCTCCACACAATGTTGTGTGAAAATTGAGGCCACTACATCGAAAATGAAAATAATCTGTGTGCCAATAATACTGAATGGATGAAGATCAGCCAACCTATACAAATGATAGAACTAAGCCACATGATCAAAGTCAGCTTTTGGCAGGACCCTGAAATAAACAAAATTAAACAAGGTAACTGTTCCTGGGTGTTCAATCATGTGGAAACAACCTTGGTATTACTGCCAAGATTTATGGAGGCAGAGTTATAAGTCATAGGTCCACGCTGCCAAATGCTAATACTATTTTTTCATTACTGGTAGACAGACATTTATAAATCTACGTATTAAATCTAAATTTGTTAATAAGGTAAGCTTCTTAAGAACATCTGTACCTAATTCCAGGTGTCTCTAAACGTACCCTCCAGAAAAGTCATGGTTGTTTTTGCTCAATGTATGATAGCGGCTTTAGAAGGAAGATATAAAGACAGATGGAGCCTTACCTGTGGAAGAGATAATAGCAAACACTTCCTGCAGGGAGGGAAGCAGCGTGGCTGGATCAGCCTTCCAGATGTTTTGCAGCAGTGTGCTAACCTTTGTCACCTGACCTACATACTCCCTCAGCTCCCGTTCTTGGCTGGCAAAGCAGTGGAAGTAACTGATGGTCCTCACCAGCTGCTGGCAGAACAAAATGCCTGACTTCTCCCTCGGGATGCACTGCACAAAGTCTGACAGCAAAGTGCTCAGGTGGGCACAAAGAGCCGGCTCAGGACGTTCACATACCATCCTTAAAACCTCCACCTGAACCACGCTGAAGATCTCAAGCACGGAGGGGCAGCTGATGAGCAGCCGCAGGCAGCAGTGAATGTAGTCTATTACGGCAGGGTCTTTGCGGTCAAGCTGGCCATAGCCCTGCTGGAGAAGACCGAGGACAAAGTCTTTGCTGAAGAAATGCTCAAACTCTGGGCGGTGGTAACGTGCGTAGGCTTCCAAAACCTGGAACCCGATCTGCCTCTGAAAGGCATCTTCACCAAGCAAGATGAGGCGGGTGGTGAGAGTAAACAACGCCTGACACTGCTCCTCTGTCACTCCTTTCTCTGCTGCTTCCACTACCTTCTTCACAATAGCCCTCTTCACTGGAACAGAGTGATCGGAGCTCACAAGGCCCTCCAAAATCTTGTCCATGATGACGGTCTGCAGAAACCAAATGAGGAAATGATTAGCTGACACTTAAAGAAAGTCACAGAACTTCTGCACTGAACTGACAAACTGTAAAATAAATGATCGGGCCTCATGCAATATCAGTTTGCACTGTTGTTCTAATGACTTTACATAAAGAGAGTCCTGTCCAATCCTTGATAGGCCTTTTTTCACAGAAGATATTTTGACATGTCACAGTAGAAAAAGGTCAGAAAAAATAACAATGCTTCAGTTTCAGAGTCCTGGTATTATAGATGTAGGCTCACTGTCACGGCTTACAGGGGTATTAGATTGGCATTATGATGTCTATCTAAAAGCCTTTCAACCGGTTTAGAGTCCACACATTGTCCGCATTCATTGAGCGCACAGACTGCGAGCATTCAAAGGTAGACAATGTCTGCTCAGCGTTTATGTGTTGCAACTGACATGTAGAGCCTGTAGCCTTTACTGGGACGTGATTATAGTCGCAGAAAAGGTGTGTTCTATCATGTGACAAGATTTATAGTATCAGTCAACATAATTGCAGGTTTTTTTGTACTGCTTTCAGAAGAAAAGGACATTTTTAAAAAGTACAATACTAGAAAGAAAATTAATTTCAATCACAAAATTTAAGGAAATAATTAGAAACTAAAAGACCATTTTAAAGTTTTCAAATTAATTTTACACACAAAAACATAGTTTTACAGAACTCCAAGTAGTAGTGTTTTAAATATATATATAGCCGATATACAATCTAGTAATACATTATATGCTCGGCCTAATAAGTTAATACAGGTCTAGATCTATACAGTATTGCTATTGACTTTTAAAATGTACCATCAACATAGTCCATTTATTGTCTCCATGTTATTGTATCATCATTTTATTTTGACAGATAGGTAGCATACAATATGATGTTTTTTTTTTACTTTTTCCTTTATCTATTTAATAAGTCAAAAATCCACTCGCCATCTGCCGTAACACAGAAACCATTAACGTTATAATACACGAAGCGAACATGAAATCACTTCATACCTGATGTTTTTCCTTCTTTCTCGCCGTTTCGGTAGAACAGCAACCAACCGTTATTTATTTGTGCTCCTTGTGTGGCTACAGGCGGCTAGCTTGCTAACGCTAGCTGTAACGTTAACTGTTATTTATTTGTGCCCGGCCCTCAAAATATGGCTCTAACAGTTACACGTACACAGCCGGAGCCCGTTCTGCCACTTCATAGCAGCAGTTGTTACTAAAAATCATTCGACGACCACATAAAAACGAACAAAGCAGCCAAATAGGCCTACACGTTAGCTAGGTAGCGATCGGTTCCTCTGACTTAGCATAAATACGGTCGCGTATTCGCGCGATACAGAAGCCTTACGATCTGTGCTTACCCAAATAAAGCATGTCAACAATGTCCAAACCGAAAGTCTTCAGTGGTCGGTAGGTGTTACCCGTCTTTTGACAGATAAAACCATGTTATTTTGGATCATTTGAACGTTCCGAACCAGCTGATTACCGTTCCAACGACGTCATTCCTATGGACAGGGAAGTCGGTAGGACCCTGATGTGAAGCAATTTTCGTCTTAACACTGCCTGTCACACAGGTGGTGAATTCTGAGTGATACAATATTTAGTTGTTCTCCGTAAACAATGGTTTTGAACATGTTAAATCCCATGTACTATTTTTGTCAAATTCGCTTTTGGATATGTGGGCCCTTCTGATCCGTTTCTGTCTAGTTGACATGCTGCCTTCAAATACCCCTCGTAAACCTGAGGTGCCGGGCCAAGTTGGATTTGTGTCGCAAATGTCTAGAAATGAACGCTGCATTTATTTTGTTGTGTGAGAGTGATACTGTCTTTCACCCCTGAAATACTACTGACTTTTTCTTACTTGAAAAACCTGACATTCCACATCAGAAACACTTTATTGACATAAACGTAAAGTTAGCTTGGTGATTGGTGCATTACAATGTAAAATGCTAACTTTTACAATAATATAGGATTAAAGTAACAGTAAATACAGTATGCCAATATTTGAAATGTATTGCAGCATACATTTATACATATATACATTTAAAAAAAATTTATTCAGAGTAGTAGTCCAAAAAGAAGAGTTGAATAATATAAAGGGACATGAAATTAGCTCAGTTTTTATGAAAGCCATGCATGATATCCCTCCTCTTTAGAGATACATATATCAAACTGACAATCACACATTTAGACTTATCTTCATGATCAGTTTACAGAGTGACAATATCCAAAAGTAGAATGGTTATTATATAATATTAAATTGTCGTAAGATATGAGTACATCAAGGGAGTCACTCGAGTGACTCCCTTGATGTAGTCATATCTTACGTCCCGGAGTCGACTGCTATCTGGGTCCCTTCAGGTATGAGTCAATATAGTGTTGCAAATGAATTTGTATGGACAGGAAACATACCTGTAAAATGTATGCAAAAAGTGTTTATGAATGTATTCAAAACGAATATGGGTGTATTAATTCAGCTGATGTAGCCTAGTGTTACTGTACATTATATCTAAATTAACCTTCTTGCATCCGATTAAATTAAGTAATTTTATGATTTAGGGACGGATTTTGTTTTGTATTTTTACATTTAGATTGACAATGTGGTCTGGTTTAATCAAACCAAAGTGTTTTATGCGGTCCAGTCGGTTCGAGCAAGTTTTAATTGAAGCTGTAAAGAACTCAACTGAGACAAAACAAATTTGAACAGCCCCTAAATGCAGCATGACGAAATCTCGCGATAGTGCGGACACGGCGGGTTCTCGCTGTATGAACGCGGGTGCCTGACTAAAACCTTGCTAGCGGGAACGTGCTGCCTGCGACCAACCGGTGTGTCTTTCATATAAACAACAGGATTATTCTCATTTACTGCCAAAAACAAAGTTCTGGAAATCGTCAACGTATCTCATACGCGATCATTTAAGGCACAAAATACGAATATTTCGGAATCGAGGTGAAAATCCGATCAAAACATGTCCGAAATCCTGAACTGCTTGGAGCAGCGGGAAGAGCAGACCGAAGTTAAAGAAGCCGAAGGAGTGGAGGTAAGACGGTTTAAAACGGGCAATGTCAACGCTATTGTCTCCTCTCAGCACTGCGTATGTCTTTCACACACCCGCACGTCTTAAGCTTTGAAACCACCCGTGTTTTGCTCGCTTGTTCGTCCAATTCGTCTATTTTAACTTTCACTTTGTTAATGGTACCGCGGTCGGTTTGAGCTAGTTAGCTTATTAGCTAGCCGTTAGCTCGCGACAACAACAGCTCGGTCCCGTTTACTCGGGACGGAAGCTAACGTTACGGCAACAAGGCCAGCCTGTCCCGTACACGCTCACACTGCTAGCTCATCCCCGCTAGCAGCCCGTCGATCACGACATTAAAAGCACCAGCGTGTGCTTTTCTATTTTCTTCCTGAGTTGCTAGTGACTGTGATCTGTCGCGTGAGAGGGACGAGCTGTCTTTGTTTTCGGGAGGACGGTGCAGCCACGGTTTTGTAACCGAGGGATGCTGCGCTGCGTGCCCGCACCGTGCCTCCCGCTGCACTTTGTGTTGATTAAAAGTCCTTCAAAATGAAGTGTTTTGTTTTTGTTTTTCAAGTGTGCGTTACATCATTGAAGAAAAAAAAAAGAGATAAAAAGAAACACACTTTGTTAATCTCACGCAGGGGAACTGCGTGTCGGACTCATCGGAGTATAGGAACAGAGGCATGGTATACAGTAACTGGCAAGAGTACTACAATACATTATGAGCCATCATAAAAAAACTAAAATACACTATGAACATCGTCAACAAAGGGCGATACACACTATTAATAGCAAATACAATGTGTTATGAGACACATGTATTAACAAATAAGGAACAAATAATATACTAATATATATTGCACTTGAATTAAATTGGGTGCAGTGTTTTGTCTTGGCAAATAGCAGTGGTGGCAGTGTGAAAAGCACTACAAAACAAACTCTTAGTGAACTAAAATGTGTCTAATACAAAGACTGCATTTCAGCACCAAGGACAACAGACATGAGGTCGTGCTCCTTCCAACACAGGTGAAGGAGTAGCCTAGTGTTTACGGTTTCATGTCTGGGCGGTTGGTAGTCCATGATAGCAAGGAGTTTTACCATCAGATGGCTCGCTCCTGCTTGCTGTGTGGGCTCCAGAGGCTGTCTGTTGTTGTTGTTGAACAAATCTGAGAATTCCCAGTAAACAAGACTGTTGGTGTTTACTTTTGTTTTGCTTAGGAGAAGTCTGATTCTTCAGATGCTGGAAAAGAGTCATCTTCGGAAGCGGGGGCCGATGGACAAGATGCTTCATCATCCACGACAGCTCCGGGATATGAGGAGAAAGTGGTAAGGAGCCGTTAACTATAGCTTGCACCTCGTGGCTCACCACTCCATTTTTGCATACGTTAACAATACTTTTTTTCCTGTGTATCTAGCTAACGGACCGGACCAACAGATTTGAGTACCTGTTGAAGCAAACAGAGTTGTTTGCTCATTTCATCCAACCAGCCGCACAGAAGACCCCCACCTCCCCTCTGAAGATGAAGCCTGGACGTCCTCGCATCAAGAACGATGAGAAACAAAATCTGCTATCTGCCGGAGAGTGAGTACCCGTCTGCTCATATTTATTTAATTTTAGGAATGTTACTCCAATTGGGATCATTAATCATTGTTTCTTTTCTGTGCTTTAACAGCAACCGACATCGTCGCACAGAGCAAGAGGAGGATGAAGAGCTTCTGAGCGAGAGCACCAAGACTACTAATGTCTGCACTCGCTTTGATGATTCTCCCTCCTGTAAGTAATTGCTTGTTTTTTTTTTTGGCTTGAGAGAAAGGTATATTGCAAATGTTTAAGAGCAGAAGTAACGATTATGCGTCTCTCATTTAGACGTCAAATCTGGAAAAATGAGAGACTATCAGGTCCGTGGACTGAACTGGCTCATCTCTTTGTATGAGAATGGCATCAACGGCATCCTTGCTGATGAGATGGTCAGTACTTTCTCACAGTCAAAACACGTTACCTCTACGTTTAAAAGGGTGACAAATATGTATATATTTTTAACTTACACACTGTGCTGCTTCTTAGGGTTTGGGGAAGACTCTGCAGACTATTTCCCTGCTGGGTTATATGAAGCACTACAGAAACATCCCTGGTCCCCACATGGTGCTGGTGCCCAAGTCCACCCTCTACAACTGGATGAATGAGTTTAAGAGATGGGTGCCTTCACTCCGCGCCGTCTGCCTGATCGGCGACAGAGAAGAGAGGGTAGGCTGAGTCTGAATATTATTATTGTCTGAAAAGTGGAAATACTTGCCATGATTTGATATTTTACTCTGCAATGCTTCCTATTTGTTTGATTTTAATGGGCTCGTTTTGCAATGGGAATTAGGGTGGGCCCACCATATAAGATCTTAGCATAGTAGGCCTAGTTTTCATTCTGCAAGTGTAATTTTCAACTTTATTTGTAGACGAGGTAAATCATTTAATTGGTTTGTGTGTTTGGTAAGAAATTGGAGCGTGGAGTTATCAACAGCATGCACAAGATTTATTTTCTTGGGTAGGCAATCTCTCACTGAGGGCTACAGCCAACTTAAGCTTCACTCAATAACTCAAGTGTACAATTCTAAAAGGCTGCATGATTTTGCATCCATTTCAGAATGCCCTGGTCAGAGATGTGCTGCTGCCTGGAGAATGGGATGTGTGTGTCACATCCTACGAGATACTCATCATTGAGAAGGCCGTGTTCAAGAAGTTCAACTGGCGGTACCTGGTCATTGACGAAGCTCACAGAATCAAGAATGAGAAATCAAAGGTCAGGCAGCCACTCATACAAACTGTACATTTCAGAGCCACTTAGCGTTTTACAAGATTTCCTAACAAAGCAATTTTTTATGCCATAGCTATCAGAGATTGTGCGAGAATTTAAGACCACCAATCGTTTGTTGCTGACTGGAACGCCCCTGCAAAACAACCTTCACGAGCTGTGGGCTCTGCTGAACTTCCTGCTGCCTGATGTCTTTAACTCATCTGAGGTAAGAATCACCTAAAAATGAACATGATCAACGGGACTTTCACTAGAAGAAAAATGCTCCTTCAAGCTGGAATCCCTAGTTGCACTGATGTTGTTTTGGGCCGTTTTTGAGAAGAAAACAGGTACTAATTAAATTGTTTTCCCCCAAAGGACTTTGATTCCTGGTTTGACACAAACAACTGTTTGGGTGACACAGAGTTGGTCGAACGTCTTCACACTGTAAGTATTGACTTTTCTTCATGTCAACTTCCAACCATTTTAGGATTTTTTTTATTTGGGTAAAAGCAATCCTTTTGACCTGCCATTTTTTTGTATAGGTCCTGCGTCCTTTCTTGCTCCGTCGTATAAAAGCCGACGTAGAGAAGACTCTGCTCCCGAAAAAAGAGATCAAGATGTATGTGGGCCTGAGTAAGATGCAGCGAGAGTGGTAAGCATCCTAGTCAAGCTTTCATTTGTCCTTCGCATATTTGTTCTTCTCAGCTTGAATTAAACTGGATACTTATTATGAAATTGTCGTAGACTATTATGTAATATTTACTCATGTCACAAACCATCAGGTACACAAAGATCCTGATGAAGGACATAGACATTCTGAACTCGGCGGGTAAGATGGACAAGATGCGTCTCCTGAACGTTCTCATGCAGCTGAGGAAATGCTGCAACCATCCGTACCTTTTCGACGGAGCCGAGCCGGGTCCTCCATACACAACTGACCTTCACCTGGCGGTGAACAGTGGCAAGATGGTGGTGCTGGAAAAGCTGCTCCCCAAGATGAAGGAGCAGGGTATGTACATGGCCATGCTGTCATTTCAGGAGAATTTATTGTTGTCATCTCTAGATAAAGTTTTTCTATTACAGAATCTTGAATATTAAGACAACAACATCTGCGTTAACCCTTCATAAGTGGTGAAAGTAGTTCTCAGTTTGAAAGTATTAATACCATAAAATACTCCATTCCATAGGTCAAGTCAAATACTACTGTTTTTTTTTTTTTTACTATTCTCTAACCTTTGCCTTTTTTTGTGTGAAATATAATAATTATGTAATTACTTTTCACCAATATCATACACTCAACACAGTCAAACACAAGGGTCTTTTACATCACTTAGATCAGACCGAATAGAGGAATCACATCTTGAGTACATACAGCACATTCCCATAGTATATTAATTTAACAGAAAGGACATTACGTTGACTGATTGTGCCGTCGTTCCTTTTATTCCAGGTTCTCGTGTGCTCATCTTCAGTCAGATGACCCGAGTGCTGGACATCTTGGAGGACTACTGCATGTGGAGGAACTATGGCTACTGCCGCCTGGATGGCCAGACACCGCACGAGGAGAGACAGGTGTAGTGCTTGGATCTTGTATAGGAACATGTCATATGAGAGATTTACGTCAATAAGATGTGTTTAATAAAAATGTTCATGTATCTTTGTGTGTTTTCAGATCTCTATCAACGCATACAATGAGCCCAACAGTTCCAAGTTCATCTTCATGTTGAGCACCAGAGCTGGAGGACTGGGTATCAACCTGGCTACAGCAGATGTGGTCATCCTGTACGACTCCGACTGGAACCCCCAAGTTGACCTTCAGGCCATGGTTAGTACTAAACAGCACATTCCTTGTTCAGTAGCAAGGAGTTACAGGATCAGATTTTATTGTCCCTGTAAATAAGAGGCGATGCTGTATAACTTTAATTTCAGATGTAGAGGACATAACAAGTTTTATGTTTTAAATTTCAGGACCGAGCGCACAGGATTGGTCAGCAGAAACAGGTACGCGTCTTTCGCTTCATCACTGAAAACACGGTGGAGGAGCGGATTGTGGAGAGGGCCGAGATGAAACTGCGCCTGGACTCTATTGTCATCCAGCAAGGTAACTCCTTCTTCCCCGTCTTATTAGTATTAGGGTCTCTGAGAAATTGGTACAATACAGAACACACCAAAAGGAGATAAGAGATTTGAGTGAGCCACTAAGTTGTCTTCTGTTTGTTTCACAGGAAGACTAGTTGACCCAAGCGCAAACAAACTGGGTAAGGATGAGATGCTGTCCATCATCCGACACGGAGCCACGCATGTGTTTGCTTCCAAAGAGAGCGAGATCACAGATGATGACATTGACGCAATCCTGGAGAGAGGTGAAAGGAAGGTGAGTCTGGATGCTGTACAGGGAAAACATTTTTTGGGGTTTTCTAGTTTTTAAACTTGCTATAAAATCAACACTCTAATATTGTCATTTGCTAGACTATGGAGATGAAGGAGAAGATGTCTTCTCTGGGTGAGAGCACTCTGAGAAACTTCACCATGGACACCGAGAACAGCAGTGTGTACAAATTTGAAGGAGAAGATTACAGAGAGAAGAAAAAGGTAAAGACTCTACCGGCACCAGTCTTCTGTCTTTAATTCCAAGAACATGATCCTTTGAGTATTTACCTTGCTTCTTCATTCAGGTCATTACCAACTGGATCGAGCCACCCAAGAGAGAAAGGAAAGCCAATTACGCTGTGGACGCCTACTTCAGAGAGGCTCTGCGAGTCAGTGAGCCCAAAGCACCCAAGGTATGGAAGGAAACACACTTGGGATATAAGACATTAATACAACAGGATGTGTAATTAAACTATTGGTATGGATGGCATGCTATCCTGGTTGAGGCATAACATTTGTTTGACTACAATTCGCAGGCTCCTCGTCCTCCAAAGCAGCCAAATGTACAGGACTTCCAGTTCTTCCCTCCACGTCTTTTTGAGCTTCTAGAAAAGGAAATTCTGTTTTACAGGAAAACCATCGGCTACAAGGTACAGGCTTTTTTTTTTTTAATGAGAATTAGAATATTAGTCGACATCATCACATTGAGGAGGAAAGTCTTTAGAAATGTCTCATAATTCAGTCTGTGGATGTGTCTCTTTAGGTTCCACGTAATCCAGAAATGCCAAATTCGGCCCAGCTCCAGAAAGAAGAGCAGACTAAGATCGATGAGGCCGAGGCCCTCACAGAGGAGGAACTGGAGGAGAAGGAGAACCTGCTGCAACAGGTGCTGAATTCTCCCCAAATGCAATACATTTATGGATAATATGCTGCAAGTCCTAATTAAATGTTTTATGTCTGGTTCTAAAATATATTGTGCATATTTTGATCAACTGTACCTTCATTGCAGGGATTTACCATTTGGAACAAACGCGACTTCAACCAGTTCATCAAAGCCAACGAGAAATGGGGAAGAGACGATATTGAGAATATTGCCAGAGAAGTTGAGGGGAAATCGCCAGAGGAAGTCATGGAATATTCTGGTAATGACAGCTTTTTTTTTTTTTAAATCCTTTATGTATCTCACAGGAAAACCTTAGATTTCTTTGCATACCTAGTGAATTTGTGCCTGTTTGTTCCTTCAGCTGTATTCTGGGAGCGCTGCAACGAGCTGCAGGACATCGAGAAGATCATGGCCCAGATAGAGAGAGGAGAAGCCAGGATCCAGAGAAGGATTAGCATCAAGAAAGCACTGGACTCAAAGGTAGCTGATTGTCAACCATGTGGCTAATCATTTGTTGTTCAAGCTACCTAATTAGCTTCATCTCGTGTTAAAACACTTTTACTCTAACTCTTGCTTGGATTCATTAAATGTCTCTTTATCCCATTATCGGCTCTTTCAGCTTTCATTAATTAACGATCCCCTTACTGTTTCTCATCTCCTTGCCCAGATTGGTCGCTATAAAGCTCCCTTCCATCAGCTCCGTATCTCCTATGGCACGAACAAAGGCAAGAACTACACGGAGGAGGAGGACCGCTTCCTGATCTGCATGCTACACAAGCTGGGCTTCGACAAGGAGAGCGTGTACGACGAGCTGCGCCAGTGCATCCGCAACTCACCTCAGTTCCGCTTCGACTGGTTCCTCAAATCAAGGACTGCCATGGTAATTATTGGCTTCTTTTTTTTTTTTTTACTATTTCTCTTTTGTTCATATGCACTTCTTAAAAATGTTGCTTAAAAACGATGTTCGGTGCTGTGTTTAGGAGCTACAGAGGCGATGCAACACCCTGATTACACTGATAGAGAGAGAGAACATGGAGCTGGAAGAGAGGGAGAAGGCTGAGAAGAAGAAACGCAGCGGCCCAAAGAATACCTCGGTAGGTTTGAAATCCACCTCGTATTAAAGGAAGCAAGCTACTTGATAATTGATCGTGGCTTCCCTGCCCTCTTAGTCTGGACGGCATTGACTTTTATGTCACAGCTCGTAAACTCTCCTAATAATTTTCTCCTCCTATCCAGGCCCAGAAACGGAAGTCAGAGGCAACCCCAGACGGTCGCGGACGCAGGAAAAAGCTCAAGTTGTGAAGCTGAACTTAAATCTACTGTGTACAGTGTCAGAATTAGAGGGCGACAGCCAGCTCCGGTATCATTAGTCCTAGTGTTTGTGTTCGTCTGGCAGGCTGTGATAATGTACTGTGTGAAACTGACCTCGTTGTATTAGGTTTTAGCAAGTGCTCCTTCACAAGCCTGCCTTGTCACTTGCCTAAACACTGCAGCTGTGCTGGTTTAGATTTTTGGTTTGCTAGTTCGTTTTTTACTAGTACTTAATTGAAATAAATGTATTTATGCCCGTTGGTTGTACCACATTCCATTGCTTGAGGCGGTTATGTACCCTTTTTATTTTTAAGAAAACATTTGTTTCTTTTATCTTCCTATGTGAAGTAGAAAATGTCTTTTTGAACATAACGAATAAACTTCCTGTTTTTTACACGTGTATTCTGGTAAATAAGACACTGGTTCAAAAAAGGACATTTATATTTGGCAGTTGAAGTGTACATACATCCAAACTCTTGAAATTGACAAAATCAATAAGCCATAGAAGTTTGCTAACTGAAAAGAATAATTCTAACTTTTGAACTGCACTTATTTTTTAAGGACTTGATCGACAAACCAGAGAGAGACGTATAGATCATAATTTTTCAAGTTTCACCAGGGTGTAGTAATACCTTTTTTCATAGTCCTACATTGATATGTACACAGATAGTTTTGCATCTGAATTCAGCCACATTGACCTGAAAAAATGTAAAAACAAAAAAACATTTACAATCCCTTTCAATGACACCATATTGGTATTGTTACTCAGCAGTGGGCAGGTATACTGCAGGCCTTTTAAAGCACAACAGGTATACCAATACTAAAAATCATTTATCACATCATTCATTAAAGTCAGCTTCAACTAACATTCAGTCCATTTTGCTCTACTCTCCACAAAACAAACACGGTAAATAATACAAAATAAAAACTTGATGATCTAAATATTTTTAAAGAAGGAACATAGAAAAAAACTTTCTTTCATGAAATATAAACAAGTTTGCCTTTTACTTGTGAAATAATTGCATTTACTAAATTGGGATTTTCATGCATCTGCAAACACTGGATAAACGGGATATTTTACAACTTGGCAACTAATGAAGCGAGTGAATCAATTTTTTTTGGGAGTGGGGGGGCTTCTTCGTACATCCATGATTCAAAATAGGCCGCAAACCCCTGCTGTGCATTACAGCAAGAACTAACCATCATCAGAGATCAATAAGTCCTTGAAAACTCATTCTGCATCGTAAACCCCAATCACTGACTTCATGCGCTGTCCACAGGTTGTACTGGGCTGTAAAGGCACAATGGTGGAGGAGACTATCATAGTCTTTTTAATAAGGGGCAGGTGTTGGAACAGGTCCACATCTAGACCTCAGAGTTGTCTGAGCTGCTCCACATGCCCGCTGGGCCCTGGCTGTAGGCAGAAGAAGAGGAGGTGGCGTAAGGAGGGAACTGGGCCTTCTTCTCACTCTTTTTGCGCCGCAGCAACTGAACGACAACGGTGGCTATGAGGCAGATGAGAAGGATTAGACCCGCGAGGCCGACTAACATCGGCAGGGTGGACGTGTCAGCCAGTTCTCTGCCAGAACTTTCCAGCAGGGGGCGCTCCAGCAGGGGGTCGTGGTTAGGGGACCAGGGCTGGCGCTGGCTGACCACCATGCGGTCTGCTCGGTCCAGAGCGATGTGCTGGATGTTGGTGCCTCGGTTGTTTTCAACGCCGATGTCTTGGGCCACGCCGGTGTCAGAGAAAGCAGGGGCGGCGCGGCGGTGGCGCCCGCCGGCCAGGTCGGAGGTCTCGGGGTGCTCAGCAGAGGACACGCTGTGATGCAGGTACTCCACACTGCGCTTGCCAATGTTGCGGTTGGCATTTTCTCGGGAGCGGACTGTGTAAATCGTGTGGATGAACCATTCTCGGCCAGCAGCCACCTACAGGAGAAGCACATGTTTCGATCCTTATCTACTGTATGTACGTGTTGACAAAATGCATGAATGTAATGTGTTTTGAAATTAGACAGACCTGGAAAAGTGGAGATGAGGAGAGTGAGAAGCCATCTGATCCGGGTTGTCTGACCAAAGGCAGACCTCCAGGTGTGTCTTGAGCCAGTGTGGCCATAAAAGCAACATCACCAAATGCTGAAGCTTGAGTCTCTGGCTGGGCCTTGTCCTGCAGAACAACACACACGAAAATAAGACATGACCTCGACTTCTTTTGGATCCACAATCGCCTAAAGTATCGTCTTTGGGGTTTCATTGCATCTTACCAGGATCTTGAATCTGTAAAGCAGAGAGGGAGCGTCTGCCAGGCAGCCAAACTCCTTGTTGGTGGGGTTGTACTTGGGAACGTAGCCGTCTGCTCCAGTGCAGAGGAAGACTTTTTCAATGCTGCAGGAGAAGGAGTCGCCCAGGTTCTGGACCGGGTCCACCATCACACGACCGTAGATAGTGGAGCCTGAAGCAAAGAACAGATGAAATGGAGGGTGGGACGATAACACAGGGTTCTCAGAGAGTTAATGGCCTCAGCTGTAATGTTGATTGAAATCCACCAGGCTGCAGTGTTGTACCGTCTGAAAAAGCAGCGTCGGTCCCTTCTCCGAAGCCCAAGGAGCCGTCAGACAACCACATCTCCCTCCTGGACAGCAGGAACATCTGAGTGTTGAGGCTGAACTCAGCTGCAACTGGGTCACTCACCTGGAGTTACACAAAAACAGATTCTAGGTGTGATTGAAGCCATCTAAACAAGACATTTTGTTGTAAGTCGTGGAAACTATCAAGACATTAAAAATCTAAATTATTATGAAGATGTTTTTTTTGTAGTGTTATCTTTGAAAAAACATTGGTGTTCTTGCTTTGGAACCGAAATCTAGAGCTAAATAATGCTATTTTTGTCGGAATATCAAGACTAACCTGCTGGAAGCGAATGTCCATGTCGAACGTAAGTGGCTCCCTTGGGTGGCAGACAGGAGGGATGCTGAACTCCCCATTGGGTGATGCAATGCAGGCGGTCAACTTCACCGTGTAAGTCCCGGAGTAGTCTCGCACCTAGAGGTGACGCAGAAACACAGAAACAATCTTAAGACTGAAGTTTATGCCACCACAGCTGGCAAGTTTTGATTTTCATATCGACTCACAGCAAAGTCAGAGACGAAACTCCACTGCTGCATGGGCTGGTTGTACGTGGGCTCCGTCCTGACCAGGGCCAGAGTGAATGTCAGCCCCGGGTGGTCCGCACACATCACCATGGATGACACGCTGGTTCCTGAAAACAAACACGTAGACGGTCATAAATCTTTGCGTCCAAAACACAACTAGCAACAGTGTCTACTTTTATTTATTTATTTAAAGAGTGACCTTCTACATTGTTTGTGCCGCTTGCTTCCTAACTGTAAATGCTGAAGCGTCATTTTGACATTTGCTGAAATGACCTCTGACAATTTCGTACACAGGAAGGACCTCCAATGTGGAACTCCAGGAATAGATGAAGAGAGGATGTCAGCCACAGGGTAATCCAATAGGAGGTTGCTGTATAGAATGACCGCACTGGATGGTTTTCAGTATGTGTGTGTGTGTGGCTACCACCCTCGTACCTGGATGAGACATAACAAACTGTCCCCTGAAGCGAGCCTCTGTCTTGAAGTTAACCACCAGACGTCCCTCCTCATTTATACGCATACTGGTTGGGTACATGGCTCCTATGGGAACAGAGACCAGAGTTTGACAGTGCTTCACGCGTGGACCGGCAGCACCAGCAGGGAGCAGCATCGGCCTGAGAACATACCTTGTAGCTCAGCCTCCGGCGGGCTGCCGATGCCGTCCTGCCACAGAATAGCTGTATCGTACACGAAGGTGAGCTTGAGCTCTGACTGCAGGTCGAAGTGCTGCCAGCCTCCCACAGCCACCGGAGAGTGGAAGACGTAGGACACAAACAGAGGGACACGCAGGGTGACGTAGGACTGGACCAGGTTCAGCACCTAAGTGGGAGATATCAAGGATGGTATTAATAATCCAACAGAGGAGTTAAAATAAATGGGAACGATGCAACACATCTAACAAGCTACAATAATCTCTTTCTAACCGTCAAGAAAATGTTTAATTGGTCAATGCTGCACATGTGCTTGTCAAACTTCTCAAATAATTAGCATGGATTTACTGTGATCCTGCGGGTGAATGAATTGATCAATAAAATGTTAGTTTCCTTCCTTTATGCATGTCCCACCTGTCCATCGGTGCCTATGGAGCCTCCGCAGTCGTTTAGCAGCTCTGACATGTCGTAGTAGCTGGTGAACTCCCAGAGGCAGGCCTCCAGGTTGAGGTTCCTGTAGAAGCGCAGCGAGTTGGCTGAGCGCATGAGCGGGCTGTACTGGTATGGCGAGGTCTCTCCGATGATTTCAGGGTTCTTTGTCGCATCGGTGATGAAGCCGTGGCCTGTTTGGATCTCATTGAAGTCCAGCAAGTTGGAGCACCGGTGGTTGCCCACCCGGGTGCCGTCTGGACTCAGGGTGAGCTCAAAGTTGGACAGAGGTCTTGTGGAGATCACTGGTAACATGCCTGTTGATTGAAAAGCTTGTTAATATTCTGGTTCTTTTATCAAGAAAGACGATAGATCAATGGTTGAAACCACTGCTCACCATCCATGTGAGGCATGTTGATAGTGAGTTTAATGAGGTTGGGGAAGTCCGGGTCATCGGGACCGGTGTAGCGGATCTTAGCAGAGAAAGGTTCAGCTCCCACAGTGCCCTGGACACGAGGCTGACACATACCTGCAAGGATTTATAAGTCAGTGAAAACAATGGAATCTTTACTCAGTATATAATTGCATCTGTCCAAACACTGCTTCACTCACCCTCCTCCTTGCTGATCACAGCAATGGGGCTGGACAGCTCCAGACCGGCATCCCCATTGGCATTAAAGGCTCTTGCTGCACATTGAACCCTTGAGCCGGTCTGGAAGTAGATTGAATCCAAAGTGACGGACTTGGTGTTGGTGAAGAAGGTGTTAGTGTCCACCTCCCTCATGGGGCTGGTCACTCCATCCGACCCGGTGGGGGCGCTGACCAGCCAGCGATACTGAGTGAGAGTGTCGTTGATGTTCTCCGCAGAGCAGATCGAGCCGGTTTTGTCAAAGTCATGGTACTTCGGGTTGCAAGCCTGCAAGGGATGACAAGACATATGGCAACTGAAACCTGAAAGGAACCTGGAGGTATGTGTGGCTGTCGAAAGCAGCATTTGCACTCACCGTCACACACACAACAGGGTATCCGTTGGACGGGTGGGGCTTGTCTTTGGTTTTGACTGTATCATCATACATGAGCAGGGAAACCACTTGGGGCACGGCAGGGAAGGTAACATCCGCCACACTGTCCATCTCCTCAATGTACACAATGGCCTTGTTCATCTAGCCAGAAGAGGAAAAGCATCGTTAGCTGGTTGTCAACTTTAGAATCGGACTTTAAATTGACCAACCTCAACCTTCATTCATGACTTCTGCCAAAAGCATAGCATCCTTTCGCCATTCCTCCAACACATTTCATCCTATCTTGCTAAAATCTAGGTGCGTAACATATCTGAATTCGTGACGCGAGCAGAGCATGCCTGATGTAGAGTATATGGGTAGAATGTCGCGGATCTGTTTATAGGTTTGCCTACTGTTTGGCTCTGCTAGGACATTCCCCTCAGCATCTCATTCCAGAGGGAAAGGCTTTTTATACGACTCTGTGGTTCAGGCGCGCTGACAGCAATGCCAGCTGCTGCCTGGCTATTTTAACACTGACATGACGGGGGCGCATGCTCACGTGTGTAGATATGCAGCACTGTACGTGTGCACATGTACGACTTGTAGGACTACTGGTTTATATTTGTTTGTGTGTATGTGCTGTGTAACCTTTGTGTCACCTGTATTTCAGCCACCATGTTGTCATCTGGCTTCATGTGTACAGTGAAGGCCTCTCTCATCTCTCTCTGACCGTCAAACAGGATCTCAATCTCCACAAAGTGTTCCTTTTCACCCTCCTTGAACTCAACATCTTAGAGAGAGGCATATCAAAAGACATACATTCAGATTAAGAGAGGCACTGTGCGAACTACTGCGTCACCTTGCAGCCAATAAACCATGTCCTCACCCTCTGACAGTGGGTTGTAGTCTTCTCCAGAGGTGGCAGAGCCGTCCTTGGTGTGCACTCTCACCACTGACACCTTTGAGGTGTCTCCAACACGCAGGATGGGAATTTTCACGATGGCCACGTTACCTTTGACCTGAGGTTCACGCACACTGTACTTGATCTCAGAGAAACGGATGATGGGCTCTGGAACGGGAAGAAAATCAGAATAACCAAAATTATTAGTCAAAAACCACACAGTCACATTTATTTTCTCAAACAAACCAGTAGCAGTTTACCAAAACAGGACACAAATAAAGCATTTTAAAAGGTATCTTTTAGCCACAGAAAAGACAATAGCGTCCAATCAGGTGAAGTAAAATACTTAATTTAGTTGGTTTCTATGATGTATACATGTTAATACATTTTGCATTATTTGCAGCAACATACATCCTTCATATTTGTAGCATGCCTGGTACAAAACACTCCACAGTTATGAGTGAAGTGCTTTGCTCAAGGGCATCTTAGCAATAGTTATTTAAGGACATGGGATCACTGTATCTTCTACACCCACTTTTTAAAAAATCCCATTGTTTTCATCTACTATATGCTACCTACAGAATATTTTGTCTATTTGTGTTTCAATATTTCTTTATTTGAAAGTACGCACTATCTTTCCCATCCGTGACCGTGACCAGCGCCTCCTTCTGTTCCCCAATAGACGCTCCATACGGCGACTTGCTCTTGGGAGTTCCCAGGACGAAGCGGAACTCCTCGTCCTCCTCATGGACGGAGTCGTCCATCAGGCTGACCACACACGGCTTCTCTGTTTCACCTGGAGAGAAACGGTCAATGAACTCAGGTATGTGCCGCAGGATGTAAGAGGCACAGAGGGATTAGGAGGGAGAGGGGAGGTCTCACCTGGTAGGAAAGTGATGATGGAGGCGTCAGTATTGGGTCTCTCACTGTAGTCCATCATGACCTGGGCGGAGCCTTGGCGAGTATAACAGCGCACCGTGGACCTGACACTGATGTCTCCACTGCGGTACACTATGGCCGTTACCTCCCCATCGGACTCATCCACCTTGTAGCTTCCATCCTTAAACTGAACCTTCGGCACTGTGGAGACAGTGATCGACTTGTTACAACAGAGTCTCGCTGCGTTTGAGTGAAGCTAAATGTGCATAAAATGTTGAAAGAAAAAATATAAATATCTTAAATTTAAACTGTTATGGATACATTTACAAAAGCAACTTAATACTCATCCAGGACATTTAAAATACACCTACAAATTATTTGTACATTGGTATAATCACTTAATAATCACTTATAATCACTATTAAATGCTTTTATATTACATAAATGCATATTGGCATATACAAATATCCTTATTTCCTCTAACAACTACATTATAGTGTGTTTAAATCCATTAATGAATTGTTTATGTACTTATGTTTGTTGGATATACATGCAAAAAAAGGGGGATAAAAGGAAAGTGTTTTTCTATAGAATTTGACTTAGATATGATAATATTATAAACACAATATTGTAATTAATTATAATTCAGACTCACATAATTTTGTAAAGAATATACTGTAAAGCTACCGTCGGCTTGAACATAACACATTATACGGTTTTGCATGTGTGCTTGAGCCTCACCATCGGTGACCGTATCATTGATGGTTATGGTGGTCTTGCTCGGTTCTCCCAGCACAGCGTTCATGGGCATCCGTAAGACGAGGTCAAAGTTCTCAGGCCCCTCCAGCTCCGGCTGACCCAGATCATCCAGGATGGTCACTCTGAATGTCTGCATCGTCACTCCGGGAGCAAAGTCTAGGTTGCGACTGATGCCGACGTAGTCCAGTCCAGCTGGCCGGAAAGAGGGGGAACCATGAACTGACACTGTGATGCAACATCACGACCAAACGCTGTGTCGGACCGCTGAGTTTACCTTCTGCAGAGACAGGCTCACTCTTCCTGGAGCGGACGGTGACAGTAGCCGTCTTGGACAGGTCGGTCCCTGTCCTCCAGACCTTCACCTCGACGTAGCCTGAGCTCTCATCCACGGCATACTCGGGTTCCCCAAAGTACAGCGAGGGCTCTTCACAGGGAATCATAGGAAAGTGCAATGGTTAATGATGAGGACATGGGGCCGTTTCTATATTCCCAATGGTTAAGCAATATGCCAACGTAAAACAGAACATGACATACATTTATCATCATGACATCTTGTCTTAATATTGAATTTTCTTCAGGTCTGCTGTATGTTGGTACAAGATCTTCTTGTGAGAGAGACGCAGCGACATAAGCTTTTAATCAAGCCGGCCGGGTTCAGGGACAAATTGCAATGAATAGCTGAGCAAACTCCCTAATTTCTGACTCAGCACAGGAAGAGAGCTGTCATCCCTCTTATCATGTTCTCCTTCAACCTTCCTCCGCCACTTATCTAAATCCAGACAGCTCCGTCTGAACTCAACGCCAAAGAGCCGAGGGTACACCTGAAGAATAAGGCGTGTGCTTGTGTGTGCACGGCTGAAGGGATGTTCCCAGTTTCTGATGATAGAGCAGCTGATAAGCGGTATGGTGAGGGTTTGGCAGAGACCGAGAGGCAACAAGAATTCAGAACGCATTGTCAATTCATCTCTCTGCACTTCTGTATAAAGGGTGTTTTCATCACACTGTGTCCGGCCTGTGCACTTAGAGATCAACTGATAGAGGCTCAAACTCAAGCCGTAGGATTCTTTTCACCATTGATTTCAGTAAGAAAATAAAGGAAAGACAAGATTTCAGTGAAAAAGCAATTATTAAAAGTAGCTGTTGGCCTCATTATTCTTTTTGTAAATGATCTACAAATAAAAAAAAACTTTATAGGTCAGCCATAATACATCAACAAGAACATTCTACTTGTGAACCAGGTTGTGAAAAATCTCTTTATGTTTTGATAATAATAATTGAATGTTGGTAGTCTATTAATCAATGCTCAGGGTTTCTAAGCAATCAAATCAACAGGTTAGAAACTCATTAATAAAGGGTGTTTGCAATAATTCATCCTGATGAATTAAATAGCAAAAATTAAGAGTGGGGTGAGGAGTTTTTTTTTCACAACTCGGCAAACTCAAAGCATTATTAGCCCTTAATTAAGAGATTAGGTACAACTTATAAACCCTTTATAAAGGTGGTACCAGTCATGAAGATAAGTCCTGCATCTCATGTATGAAGTAAACAGAAGTGAAGAAATAAAACATTATTTCTCTTACAAATGAAAAGTTCAATCATACATACATCACATGCAGCAATTAATGAATTTGGGATATGGTCATGTGACCAATCAAATACAGATACATTTCCTTTGGTCTTGATGACCACAGGCTAAAACCCATCAGTTTTCACAAGGTAGTTGCTCTCAGTTATTGATGCGTGAACGTAATTAGCCAATCTTATTGAGAATTTGACAGAGGCTACAACAGACAACTGATGCTGAAGGAAGGATTTCTGGCAGACTTTAAATGCCTCTCAGTCTCCGAGACAGCTATTTAGTACCAGGGAGGATGAGAAGGGGGGTTGTATGGAGGGAATGAGTGCCAACATGGCAACCTTAAATATCAGTGGGAGGAAGAGCCAGACAAATACAGTAACAATGAAGACTCGATGTTGGCGAGAATCCAAACCACAAGTTTACTCAGACAGGCAGATGCTTTTACACACACACACACACACACACACACACACACACACACAAACACTCGTACTCTCAACCAGATTTATGATGGGGTGTTACTTCAGGACCCACCAAGAAGTTGAACCACAATAGAGGTTTACGCTGCGGAGTCTTCTCTTGTCTGGGAATGCACACTGATTATTTCTACATAAAGTTCAATTGCTCTTCTGTTCCAAATTGGTTAGGAGGGATACTTTCTCCGTGAGCACATCTGTCACTACAACAAGCGAGTCCAAGAATGGGCTTTGGTGAAAGGTTGGAGATAAGGAGGAGAAATGTGAGGAAGACAAATTGACTCTGGTTAGTACTGGTCGCAAAAGAAAGACAAGACCAGGGCTCAAGGGTTTGAAGAATTTGGGGACAGCAATTTGTCAAATGTGTTAAGCCATTTCCTTTGACGGATCAAATGAAACCAAAAACGTATTTGTGATTTATAGCTTTACAAACAGCATTCCTCTTGCTGGATTCCATCAGACAGGGAGTAAAAACATGCCAGTCATTTGGACTCCCTGCACAATAGTCCCTCTCTCTCCACCACCTGCCTTTGGGTCCTTGCGGACAAAGGGATGCCCTCTGTTTCTCCTGAGCTCCCCTGAATGTCAATGAAGACTGGGGGTCGCTCGAGGGGCACAGTGAGGTCTAAAGCCCTTTTATCTGTCAGACAGGCTACAGTGTATATAGCATAACATACACTGAGGCCGCCATTCTCCCTCTCAACACCTGTCTATTGTTATCTTGTTCCTAACACACAGAGACAGACACGGGCAGACAGAATATGGTGGATAAATGAGGCAGAGTGTGTAAACAGAGCAGTTAGACCGAGACACAGGAAGGGTAATGGACCTGAATATACTTTAAAGCCATTAAGGCGAGTACAGTATCCAGGGCTTGGTTATTGTGACGCCTGTGCACTTTTAGTGGGATTAATAGTTTCCAGATACCGAAATGGAGAAATAGAGCATCAAAGGGGCAATGAGGAACAGGATCACCCACAGCTGCCACCATGATGCCATTGTACTGTAAACGCGGCACATGATGCCATTCTACCTCGAGACCTTTAGCAAAGCAATGCGTCTCGGGCGCCATGCTTTTTGTCAGGCAGCTTTTGTGATATTTCTCCGTGAAGGAATTTGTCAATTTATGTGCATCCCTTTCAAGTATCTTTTTTTTCTTCTCTTTTCCAGAAAACAAATATCTTCCTGCTATGTTTGGGTTGTAAGTTATAAATCAGAATCATACCAGATCAGTACAGCAAGACTAATATTCAAAGTCTCACTTAACTGTGAAACGTGTCAACGTTACAACAGAACAAGCCCATCCAACTCCGACTCTACTCACCATCATCGCTGTCGGCCAAGATGGTGATCTTGGCGGTCGGGAACTTGGCGCCCAACTGGCCGCCCATGGGCATGCTGAGGCTGACGTTGAAGCTCTCTTCCTCCTCATACAGGGAGTCATCGATGATGATGATGCGACAGAGTTTCTCTCGCTCATCCTTGTCAAACCGCAGGACACTGTTGTGGTCCTCTGGTCGGGTGATGTAGTCAGAGTAGGACAGCACAGTGCTGGGTATGGTGCCGGTGGCCGTGGCTGAGGAATTATGGGGAAATTAACCATACATATAGGATCTTACTGTAATAGAATAGTTAAAAATGAAAAAGTTGAAATAAGAATAAACGCAATGGAGTACAACAGCACACCTGTTTTAGTATGTTACAATAATCAGACAATGGAAAATGGACATTTAATATATTATATTTCAATTACCATTCACTGAAAGTCTCATTATTTACATGTAGTCTTTTTACGAAAGACACTAATTACAAATAAACGTGAAAAAAACGAAACACAAGCAGCAGGTTGATCTCACCTTGCTGAGTGAAACAGACAACCATGAGCTCCTGGCTGGCATCTCCTGATCGCCGCACCGGCACTAACAGCTCTCCAACATCCTCCTCGATCTTGAACTCTGCTTGAGGAATGTAGACAGTCGATTCTAATTTGGAAGAAAGACACAGACGTGTGAGAACTGATTTCATTCAATGATCTATTTAAGTCATTTAATTTTTAATGCAGCATTTATGGCGGTAAGACTTTGTTCAAACAAATTGATCACTAGATTCCTACCATCTCCAGGATCCACAATCTCGACCGTTGCGGTGTCTGGAAACTCCAGCACAGCCATGACTGGCTCTGACAGATGTATCTGGAAAGTCTCTGAGGTCTCAAACTCCTGATCTGTGAAGATCTTCACCTTCCAGGTTGCCGTAGTCTGACCGGGGTTGAACTGGACCTGCTTCTGTGATTTGCCACGGAAGTCTTTGTCCTTCTCAGCTGTCCCATCCTTTGTGTCGATACCTGAGGGAGAGGGACGTACATGTTTTGAGCTTTAAATTAAATTAGATTAATTTGTTGATTGTATTCTGTCTGATGTCAAAACCACAGAAGCCAATGTACATGTATCATCTTTACAACAAATGTATTGCGTTTATAAAATCTGCGTCTGTTATGTTATTTATGATTGTGTTTGTTCCTTTAAAATCCTCTTTACTCAAAGACAGATGCGTATACATGAACATATGTTCTCATAAATCTGTTGCATGCAAGTGTGATGCAGGCAAACAGAGCAGCATGTTGACATTTCCTTGTGACCGTTACGAGGAAAGGTTACACTGAATGTGCTTTCAATCAGGCCTCTTTAACACAAGAGAGGAAATGGAGCACCAGGCAAACAAGAGCACAATATATTTACACCTTTAGGGACAAAACGTTGTTGTTAGTGTTGAAGTGTCGCAATAAACTGAACACATTCTGCAGTTTAACACGAATCAGCAGATATTTTAAGTGCTCATGGTCCTTTAAATGGCACATTATGTAATACAGTCTTACAGGGACAATACTTCTCTAAAACAAAATCATTATTTGTTAAATTGGTTAAATTGGAAACACTACACTGATTCTTAACAGGAAACAAAAGTAAAAAGTATGAAACAGCAGACATAAAGATTGTCAACACTTACTGACGAAGGAGGTTTCCCCCAGGTATCCTCTGCGTTTGAGTGTCACCTCCAGGAATTTGGCGTCCTCATCCACTAAATAGTATTCTCTTTCCAGAGAGATCCAGGCCCAGTTAAGCCTGAAAGGCTGAGGCTTTAGTTTGTTTCCACCTAAAGACAGAAAAAAAAGCTTATTGCACTAATACTTTATTTGAAAGACCTTCTCCACAGCACAGTACAATGAAGAAACAATCTATTTTGTTCACATTTGAAACCGCTGAGGCATATAAACTGCAATCTGCTCTGGGCTCAGGGATAAAAGGAATCAAGGGGGCAATTTAATTTTGGGAAGGGAAACATGATAACTTAATCCCAGGGCTTCCCTAAACCTCACTTCACTTGGCCTCAAGAAGAGTTGCCTTACTTCTAATTTCCTCTGATTCTCATCCACCTCTACCTAATTCTTGATCCTAAACGGGGCACGTACAAACAAATATATACATACAAACATATATATACATACAAACAAATATATGGTCTGCATATAGAAAGATTCTGTCACAGTTTAATTTCTTTAATGAGCTGGTGAAGCTGCGTCACCCCATCATGTCCACCCTCCGCTGCTCTCCTTAAGTGGGAGCATCAAGGCTTATTTTTGCTCTAATGGTGACCACAAAGACATACTTCTGGTTTTGCCAAATAAACTCAATTTGGACCAACACTTTTTGATCTTGATTTCGTGTCTCTTTATCATGTGAAATAAGTTTTGCTCATAAAAGACAAATCTGGAAACACTCTAAGCACATAGTCACCTGCCGCTGATCCATCCACAACTTTAGGCCCAATCCTGTCCTAATCCATACTATCTCATGACTCACGTAATCCCTCAAACTGTCAACTCAGTTTTGTCTGCTATATAATCTGAAAGTTTTTTTTAGCAGCAACGAAAGGCCCAAATGGCTTATCCTTCAGTGAGAAGAGCCTGGTGACCTGTGACTTTTGATGTGGAATGGGTCAAGCTCGGTGGGTTCTTTGGATCAGGGAGGTTAGGGCGGGCTGTCTCTCTTTAGTCTTGCACGGCTGGTCACACTGGCCCTGCTGACCTAACCCTGCTTAAGACGCTTATAAGAGTTAGGGAACTTCGTGGGGTCATTCAGCGGTTTGGTGGAACAGCATTACATTTAAAAAAAGAAATGTGATATATCCAATGTCTCAGAAATGATCAAACAATCGGTGAGCAAAACATCGTTCCAGCTTGACTAAAAAAGTAAACAGAGAACAATGGTAAGGAGCTCCTGCCTGTCCACACAATAAACCAGCACTGAGCTCAGATTTGCCTCAGTGACAAAGAAAGAGGCTGCCGTTGTTATGCTATGTGGCTGGGGACAATGAAAAAACAGCAGGTTGAGAGTGGGGTATTCACGATGGTAAGGGGGGCGACTTCCTTCCACCCGCATGTCAACCCAGATGCCTAACCAGGCCGAGTCACAACTGGGGCAAACCACACTCAATCACAGAAGCATTTTCAGATGCTCCTGATCGCAACAAGTGGAATAATGGGACAATGACAGTACTCCATCACATCTCTATTGACATGAATATAGGAAAGACGGCTGTAAGATTAATTAAATAACTTTAGGGTTGGGTAGTGCCCGACCAGGTGTTCATTATGAGGAACTAATTAACAACGTCCGCCTCAGACACTTCTGGGTAGCCATTGTCACTTGTCAAAGAAGAAAATTAAGATTTCACAAGCCACAACTTGGTTTCCCTTGTTACTTTAAACACCAGTTGTTTTTCTAATACCTGGAACAATCACTACATACAGTTTGCGACAGAAACAGTCTAGACAGTCTACCGTGAATTTGCCACCACCCACCGACGATGCCACCACGCTCACTCGAGGAGGTGCGATGGCTACCGCAGCGCGAGCCAGGGATGCTGGTGGGGAAACAGGTTTGACGGTGAGGGAAAACAGGTTTGACGCAGGGCAGGGAGGACAGCAGGGAGTTTGGCTGCTGCTGCTGAGAGGACCCTGTTTTACAGTGAGAACACTCGTGAAGGGGATTTCGGAATATTTCACGTGAATTGTGTATGTCTCTTCAACTGCTGCTAAATTTAGAATCGGAACAATCCACAAATTAGCCGCACCGATATTTAAGCTGCATGGGTCAAAGTTGAGAAAAATATAAATAAAAAGTAGTGGCTTATAGCCAGAATTTTACAGTGCTACGGTGCTCACAGGACCTTCTGGTTCAGCTATGAGCCAGAAAGCTAACGTTAAGCTCGCAAGGTTTCACAGTTAACAACATTGCGCTTGGTTAAGTAAATGTAAAGTAAAGTATGTTTATCAACATGATAGCTGAGGTTAGCTATCCTTCAAAAAACTCCCGAAATCAGTATCGAGATTTTACCAAAATCTTAATTAGCATAAAGCTAACGTTATGCTAGCAAGGTCAATAACTATTCACCATTGACAAACGGTTAATATAATGTCTTTCACAAGAGGACTAGCTAGCTGTACAGCCATGCCATTGTCCCAAGATTGCGGCGAAGTTGGCGTTCAGCTGCATGACAGAGATGTGTTGGGGGGCTAATGAGAGCCGTTCCAGGTGAGTTGATTGAAATGGCTGGTGCTCAGTTGTCTAGCCAGTCTCTCCATAAAAGGTACGTGGTTTGTGAAACACAGCTTACTGTCGCAGTGGTCTTTGTGTTGGGGAACTCACGGTGACAACGGGCACGCTACACAGATATTCAGGTACTTTTTTTGTAGCCAGCACATTCATTTAGAACGGTGAGCAGGAAGTTCAACTGATATCACGTAATAGGTGTTCATAGTCAAGAATTAACGAACACCCTGCAGCCAATCAGAATCGAGTGTTCACTGGCCTACTTATTCTGCCACAGGCAGTCACACCAATGCACAAGCTCCAATGGGGAAGCCCACTCCTGGGTAAAGGCAGGCAACACGGCGCAGCAGAGCCCGGTTGGCACAGCTACCATCCACCAGGCTCCATGCTCAAGTTTCCAACAGTCACGGCTAAAAATACAGGAAACATGCATCGTGTCTGTTTTTATGCTTGCCCCAGATTCTTAAGTTGTTTATACAGTGCATGCGTAAAATAATAAATAAAAGAAAACATACATTATGACTTTGTAGTCTTCAATGCAGAAACAACTATTCACATTAATTGTATTCTATGGTATATATGACCAATACAATTTATGTTCAATCTGCACTGCTTCACATGTTCTGAACCTGTTAAACCAAGAAGAAATCAAATCCTCATCTCGATTAGAAAACTCCTTGTGTTTTGGAACTGATCTACAGTTTCAAAAAGAAAAAGAATAAAGTCTTTGACAAACTTCAATTATCAGATTGTTTCTGTGCCGGAGAAAGTTTGTCCTGGCAGCCGGCCCTATGTGGAGCTGATATGAGGAGCAGCTTAGTCAGTGGCTATCAACGAGGATTATCAAATGAACACGGCAGAGACAAAAAGCTGCCTCTGTTTTGGCGTCAAGCAATCAGGCAGCTTAGTTTCTGCATCGCTACAAAGAGTAAAACAATGGAGTTTTTATGAATGAGAAAAGAACACCGTATTTACAACTGTATTTCATGGACTAAATTGTGCTGAATAACAGAAAAATAACACAACACACAAAAACAGTTTTAAGAGATTCAGAATACTGTTGTCCAGAATAAAATTAACACTGACCAGATTGTTGACTGTAAAAAGTGCATTGATGACCTGATATGTGTATGCGAACTGGAGGCACAGGTGTAACATGACATATGTGATATGCTGCAAAGGGTCATCGTATGACACGTTGTTCTTGACATTTAATTGACTGTAAAGTATTTATAATAAGGAAAGAATACATGTTATTTGCACAGGACCTCTTACTGAGCTTTCAGCCATATCTACAATCGCAAATAATGTTTCTTGTTTTCATTAATACGCAGATAATCTTCCGAACTGAATAAATGCCCACACTACATTTTAGCCAATAATAATGAGGAGACATCTGTCATTTCCCTTGAACCCAGTGTTTATTACACTGTGTGGGCAACAGGTGTTGTTTATTTGCTGTACAAGCAGTACACATAATCAGTATTGTCCAGAATAACCACTGCATCCTAAATTATTCCTCAGCCTTCCCAATGAAGGTAACGTATTATTAACTGTTACCTCAAACAAAGGCACATGGGAACATAAACTCAGATGGCTTCAAAACTCTTTTCTGTTTTCTGGCTGAAGCAAAGATCTCACTCTGTCTCTCTGTCTTTGTCCGTCTATCTGTCGCACTCTTCCTTCCCGCCAGACTCCCAGATTATGCGGGGCAGAGTGACAGCTGTACTCCACGGACCTCCTCCCCCCCTCCACCTTCCCCTTCCTCCCTGTGTCGGCTTTGTTCGCTGAGGGGACGGCCAACGGAGAGGGACAGCAGGCCACAGTCTGGGTGGCCCAGATCTACCACCGTGGCATGCCTCCCTGCCTGCCTCCACATTGTTCACACCAGTGTTAGAGAGGGGAAGCTCCTTTTCTCTGACTTCTTTTGTACATGCTGTCAGACACTGAGGCGGGAGCTGGCATGAGTCTCAAGAAAATCAAGAAATGACCAAGAAGCCAGACTTCCCAGCAGGGTTATCCTATATGGTAACAGCGAGAGCACCCAGAAAGAGGTGAACAAGGTTTCAATGTGCTCAAAATAGATCAGGTAAAAGCCTGCGAAAGAAATAATTGCCAACATAAAAGTCCATCAGGTTTTGGACATGGCAAATGGCATGACAGATAATTTATGTCATGTTTTATGACACATACTATATTTGACTGGCTATCAAATCCAATACATACAGTAGCTGCCTGGCTCAGCTCACATTTCCATTAGCTTTTCAAACTGACAATCAACATAATTTCTGCTGGGATGTAAAGTTTTATAGGCCGCACGTGTTTCCAAATGTCCCTGTTGGCAACTATTTCATAAATGAGGTTCAGTGTGATTGATGCTAATCACTGACATGGGCAGGGAAAGAATATTAAAGAAGTATGATAATGTTTTCCTGTTTTAGGATCTGAGTGAGAGCAACTGGACCCTCGCCAAACCTTCATTAAAAGCTGCTTGACTTATTCGGTCCAGTGAGTCCCTTAGTGGCCTGCTACAATGTGGCACATGTAGGCATTTTGGTGCAGTATTTAACTAAAAGTCTAAAATTCAGCGTCAGAAAACACAAAACTGAACAATTGTGGAATATTTTGGATGTAGCATGGCAGAATGACTCAGCCAAAGAGTGTCCTTCATAAAATAGTATCCAATATCCTGCCTCAAAAAAAACATCAAGTCATACACTGGACATTATAGCCTGTGATTTCCCTTGCACCTGTGTCCTTTACCAGCACATTCTTCATCAGCTCATATTTACACAGCGGTGTTGCCTGCACCATACATAGATGCAGCGGGAGAGTCGGTCAGGCTGGAGATATCTCCAGACAGGAAGGTCAATGTGAGGCTTTAACGTTCACCAGCATGATGCAAGGAGGAGCAACCGTCTAAGAATATCCTCATCAGGTGACAAGCATCGCCATTATTACATTTCCTCATTAATCATCCTGTTGATATAAATACTGGGGATGTTCCATTCAGCTATGCTGGGTATTTAAATGCCACTGTCTTTTTAAGTACACAGTCTATTAGATCATGGAGATGGATTCAGATGAATGTTTCTATATTTTGATTCTTTAACATTTCAAGAAGTGTAGTAGAAGACATTTTTCAAATAGTGAAAGCTATAGCTTCCTCTCTGCTCTCCAAGGAACACGTGTTAGGAATGCTGCATGATTATATGTATTAATAACTCTTATCTTTCCTTCAGCAGCAGCATGTGCTGTAAATCGACACATCACAGTGGCTCGATTGCTGCTTCACTTCATGGCAGTGAATTTATCTTCACAGGATGTTACAAATCATAATCTGACAGAGCCTCAGAGCCACACCTTTGACCCTTTGTGCTTGCTATATACTTGACATGGTGACACAGATGCTCGCAACACTTTGGAGAAATCTAATCACAGAACAGATGTGGTACTAGAAATATACAGCTTTTGTCAAATTATAATGTGCAAGGAACAAGGATGCAAGGAAAGCAGCTTTGGGCTAAACGTCAGCATGCTGACATGCTCCTATTGACAATACTAGCATGCTGATGTTCCCAAGTGTTAAGTTGATTATGTTCCCCATCTTGGTTAAGCATATTAGCACACTTACATCCAAGTACCTACAACTGATGTGGATGGGAATGTCTTTAGTTCTGGTCGTATTGGGTCATAAACCCAAGTTATTCAATTCCAATTCAGTTTATTTTGTATAGCCCAGAATCACAAATTTGCTTCAGGGCTTTACAATCTGTACACATACGACATCCCTGTCCCGGGACCTCACATCGGATCAGGGAAAACTCCCCCAAAAAACTGAAAAAAAACTTTCAGAGGGTTTTATTGAAGTCCATATTTACACCTGCTGCCACCATATGAAAAGTTAAGAAACTACCAAAGATAATATAATTCATTATATCATAACAATCCATCTAATAGTCGTTGAAGGCATTTCAGTCAAAACCGCAAATGTCCACCTCACGGTGGAGCAAGATGAATGGTCACGGTATCACCAAAATCAGCGAGATACGTCATCTGGTCATTATGGATGTCCGTACAAAATCGAATCCAAAAGTGGTCATCTGTCAGAACGACATAGCCATCTCTAGAGCCTTAGCATGGCTAAAAAGAAAAGGACAAGGAAAGCCGTGCAAGTCAACGACATCTTGGCTATGGACAGCGACAGCATTGCCATTTGAGAGCAGATAAGAATAACCGCAGTAGCCATAGATCATAACTCCCCACCCTTGCAGCGCTAAGCATCATAAATCAAGGCTGAAGAAAAGGGACAAAGATGGGAAAGAAAAGCAGTGAACAAGGCGATACCACGGCTCATTGAAAGGGATATGGGGGAAAACCTGAGAGGAAAGAAAGGGGGAAAGAAATAGAGAAGAGGTCAAAAAGATGAACACGATATAGAAAAAGAATAGTAATGCCATGAAGGGGGTCTTAGAGGAGGGGGGCCCAGACTGTGGCACCATGAGCCAGTAAATCTTCTGGTGCCTGTTGACATGGGTGACATGTTAGATCCCAAAACACAGTTAGGAAGTAAGGGTGTAACACGCTGAGTCAGCATGCCGCCCTGCTGTATGACAGAGTACAACCACTGTACGGTAAGAAAGTCACCAGATAAACATATGCACATTTTGTAGCTCGTTTTCGTTGATTTTTCCTTTCTGCATTGTGCACCCTCTGGGGAAGTGCCCCTCCGGATCAGGAACCTCTGCAGTGGAAGTCTTCAGGTTATCGGGCTATCTGAGATTGGGTTGGATTTCTGCGGAGCTGAGAGTGGGCTGACGGAGGGCTTTGAAAGGGGATCCCTCTGGAGCCTTCCCTCTCACGTACACACCTGTCTGCTCGGGATACCACTTCACTTCCAGCCCTTGCTCTGTCTGTGGCCCCGGAGTCTGGAGTCTCCAAGGAAGTGCATTCCTCTCCCGGTCCTGAATGATCACATAACACTCAACCCACTCGGGTCTATGATTTCTCTCCGGGGCTGGAAGACTATATCGTTGTTATAGGAAAAAGCTCATAGGCCGAGTCAACTTATGAGTTTGACCAGTACTGCTATGAAATCTGAGGTAATCTTGCACCTATAAGATTGGCAAGCAGAAGCAGTATTTCTGAAGACCGATACACTACAAAAGATCTAAAGATCTCACATAAGTATTATCCAATACCATAGACTAAGAAACTAACAGAAACCTACAGGCGTCTCCACACGTCTGACAGTCATTAAGAGTTTCTTCTCTTAGTCAGTGGCTCACTGGGCCCACGTGTGATGGACAAGCGTAAATGTGAGCTGAGTATCCACTTGTAAAAACAAGTATTTATTGCCTCAGTGTTTCACACTTTGAATGGCTTAAGGGGGTTTCTGACCTGCTCACTTGTAGGTTATTGCTTTGCTAATAGAAATTCCCGGCAGATAAAAAGAATGACCCAAGTTGAACTACAGTTTATGTTTGAGGTCACTGCCACAGGACATGACAGTTAAATTTTTTTAATTGTTCTAAGAGAATCTATCTGCAAAGTTATGCAGCTTTTCTTTTGGTCATTGTTGAAAATCACATCTCCAGTCAAATAAAGACAACTTAACAAAATCTGCTTTACAGGATGAAGCATTACATATATAAGCCTCTTAAGAAATTATGAAATGCTGATACAATTATTATAAGTGCTCAAAATCAACATTTTTGCAACCAGGATAATGCTTAAATTGTTTCAAGTTATGATACAATAAATATATATTTTATGATTATAAAATAAGCATCTATGAATGGATAGTTTATTCATCCTATATAGTCTCATACAGTATATCACAGTGCACAATGGGAGGATATGTTTGACACAATTCACTAATTTAGTCGTACACAACACACAAACATGTGAGCACACATCACATTCCACATTTTAGCTTCCTCCAGTTCACACATTGTTTCTCTGCTTTTGTCACGTGAGTGATTTATGCCCCTCCGACACACTTCTTCAAAGAGGTGACAGAACAAAAAGCCTACTTTATTTGTCCTGACTTGATTAGAGCTACACTGACTTTCTCCTCAAGAGTTTGGAATTTAACTGCTGACCAGCAGGTCTCTTGATGCGACACTGACCTCTCACTAAGGCACACTTCTGTTGTGCGTGGTCACATACACATACACACACATACACACAGTATTGCTACTTCAGACACAGCACTTTTAAGCTTCTAAGATTAAGATCTTGATGTATCTGCATATACATACACACAGTTTCAGAAATAGACACGTGACATGCAACATTTGAGCCTTATAAGGTATGCCAAACTGCTACACTACTCCATGAGGATGTGTTAATGATCTGGACTGTGTTTACTTGTGTGTGTATTCTTGACTTGTGAAGAAGCATCATTGCAGTGCATGTAGTGACAGGTAACTTTTAAAGGCTGCTAAGACCCTTAAGCAGCTGCCCATATCAGTGTATCTCGGGGGAATTTCCTAATGTGAGGTCACACTCAACCTGTTAAATACAAGAATTTACTGAGCTGGATAGTTTTGAAAATGCTAAATGTCAAGGAAACAAAATTATCAAGCAATTCAGGGTAAACCGTGGCTGTGTATAGGGGAGGTTTACATCACTTAAGATAATTTTGGACAATCTCTGTTTGGATCAAGTACTAGTTTACTCTTCTGTCTCTTTTTGTCAAACTAATCGCTGAGTGTGTTTCCAAAGATCCAAGATCCTGAACATTGGAGAAATCGCCAAAGAATTAGTAGTATTTTGGATGAATTCCAAACTTTTGAATTGTAATGAATATATTGTATGTCGTGTAATCATTTTTTATGGTGTTTGAGCAATTCTGTTCAACTTTGAAAGATAAGTAATTCAATTCCATTCAAATGTTAAGATTAGGAAAGGGTGTGCTGACAGAGACTAGTTTCAGGGGATAATCTTGGGTGCAAATCTCTAATGACCGGGAGGTTTGCTTCCCACACAAACAGCTCACCTACTTAGATTTATGAGCAGATAGGCTGACCTTCAGCGTGCTCTCCACCTGCATGCCCCTACATGTCCAGGATAACGCCACCTCCCCCAGGAGTCCCCCTCAACACTTCACATTAGTGATTCACCGGTTAGCTTGAATCGCTTTTATCTGTTATTTGATCTTTTTCGGAGTGTGCCGTTATATTTGTATGTGCGTATATGTTGAGTGTGCAGCTGAGTGCTTGATAACCAGTTTATCTATTATGGGGAATTATATTTGTGTAAGCTATTAATTACATGAATGTTGTGGCGTAAGGTGTCTGTGGCCTTTACATGTAAACCGTGGTCATGCAGAAACAGGGTTTTGTTTAATGTCACATCCTGCACCGCTGCACCTGGTTCAGCTGAGTTGGCTGGAAGCTTAAACATTGTATGAAAGCAAACAGAAAAAGGACTGTTGAGCTAATTGAAGACTTTGCGTTTCCTTCCTGTGGTTAAACCTCCACTTAAAGACAGAAAAGCTAACCAGCTTTGCTTCAGGCAGATTAATAGCTCACGAATGTGAGTATAAAGAAAAGTTAATAACAATACTGGTGAAGAGAATAGAACAAAGAATAATAATGGCTGTGTTATCTATTTAAATCAATGCCAGAGCTACTGATCCTCAATAAATGATCACCTACTTCACTTAAAGTCTGGGGGAAAATGTTAATTACTGGGAACCAGTTGAGGCTAATAAGAGGCTTCACTTTGCTGACAAAAAGACAGCAATTTGACAAAAAGAAACATCCTCCCAGTCCGGCTTTCTCAATGGCCCTCAATCCAGAATAATTATAGACTAAACTTTCCCTGCTGCATTGATTACATTTCCAAATCATGTGTTGTATTTTATAGCTGATACTTAACGCAAAAGCCACCTGTTGCATTAGCTAAATGTGTAATGCTGTTGAGCTACGTAAACTTAGAGGTGACAGGCCACAGAGCTTATGCATTACATCGTCATGTATGTTCCATGCATATCTGGTTCATTCACAAAGTCTGTGGGTTTAACAGGATGAGAACATGTTCACAGATATGTTAAATGAGAAGACAACTAGACTGTCATGTTATACCTATAGACAGACATTAATAATATTTTAAATAAGGCTCATATAACTGGGGGCTAGAAGGAAATATAATATTTGGGTAATACAATAGTTAATGACAACCAAAGTATATGAGTGTATCGCCCGAGTAAGATGAGCAATGGAATTTGAAATGTAAAGTTCCATATTATATGTTGTTGGCTTGTAAAGCAAAAAATAGAGACAAGAAAACATAATCTCTTCATTTGAATTCTATTAAATGCATTGAATGGATTACACAGAAATTCCCAGGACTCCCACAATCATCAACACACACAAAACATTGTTGCTTTTGAAATGTTTTTGACACCCTACGTTTTCGAGGCCAAACCGAAACAGACAAATTCCATGAAGAATATCTAAACTGAAAAGCTCATCATACATACCTTTACACATTTCACAGTGTCCCTTCAAGAACAGGATGAAAGGGGGAGATTTGAAAACTAAGAGTGCCCTGGGGAAAAGGACCCCATTGTTCCCCAACAATAAAGTTTAGAGCATGAGGTAGTCCCACCTCTTTCACTTTTACCAACCCACAGTGTTTGGCTGAAGTCTCCTTTGACCCCTGTCCTTTAAACCTGCAACCCATTTCCAGTGATTCTTACAGAGATGGCGGCACTATCCTGGGTGTCAGTCACGGTCAACCTCCTTAAGTCTTTGTGATGCAAACAGTTGGGAGATTGACGGAGAGCCGGAAGTATCAATTTTAAGAAGCCATTAAAAGACAGATACAGTCTGAGGACAGGCAACGGGTTCCTCAGTAATGGGCCCCAATTTGGTGTCCGTGCATACAAGTATGAAATATGAAAGAATTCCTACCGTTGTCTTCAACAGTGAAGTAGAAGATATCGCTTGTGGCGTTGCTCCCATCCAACAGCACGTAACAGATCTTCATGTCATCAATATCAGCTGTTGGTATGACAAATATAGTGTTAGCTGAAAATGTCGACGACTAAGCCACTTTTACATGGTTTAAGTTACAACTCAGGCTACAATTAAAGACGTATGGGCCACAGGAGACATTATGATTATTAGTATTACTATAATTTATTTTAGTCTTATTAGTATTATTATTAGAAGTATTACAATCATACAATCAATTGTTAATTACAATATCTCTACTAATTTATTGCTAATCTTTAATTTACATTTATTTGGAAGACCTAATAGTGTTCTTTAATAATTCATTATTTTGTATTATGACAAAAAAAGATTACTGCATATGTAAGTTCCATGATAATGAAATTAGAACAATATTAAATTATTATTTTGGCATTGGTAACATTGACATTATAACCTAATAAGGCTGATTTGGCTAATGTGTTAGCAAACAGTTGTCCACCTACTCATGAGTATCATGAGTAAAGCTCATACTGTAACATAATCTAGCATTTAGCAGCTAAAGAGTCAGATATTTCGGGAGTTGGTGGAGACCAAAACAGAGCTATAAATAAAGGGAATATTGGACTGAAACACGACTCCAAGTGAATGCTAATGTTGCTTTGGAGAGTGAACCAAAACAGCGGGCCATGAAACCAAAACATTGAGTGAAAAATGCTTTGTAGAAGTTAGGGTTACTGCCTAGTCAGGTCATAATTGACCTCTTTAATATTACATATGGTCATTTAACCCATTGTATATTAAATTCTAAAACTTTTAGAGGAAATAGTGTTACATTGTCTTACCTTGTGAGAAAGTCTTGATGCTGTCGTTTCCCAGGGCACTGTTCATGATGAAGCCATGCAGAGGAGCCTTAGACACAATGTATGTCAGGACCTTCTGGGAACTGTCCCGGTCTTCTGATCGAAGGGCCTTGCTGGTGATCACGAAGCCCAGGTGGCTTGTTGGGAGGACCTTCAGTGAGGCAGCAGCTTTGTTAACAACAATCTGGGGCACACCGTTGTCCACAGTGTTGATGTGAATGCTCATCATCTGAGGCTTACGTGTCTCATATACCGTGTTGGGAAAGACGTAAAAATCATTATGAGTGCCATCTGTGACAGTGAAGGAGAAGCTGTCTTCGTTGGTCTCAGTGCCATCGTGCTTATAGCTGATAAGGTTCTCGTTTAGGTCCTGCTTGGAAAAGGCAGTGATTGGTTTGGTATTGTTGAAAAGCAGCTGCCCGTGCACCGGCACCTGGGTGACTATGAATCGCAATAGGTTGTCTGGGGTGTCCCGATCCTCAGCTGTCAACTCAAATGGTGTGATGAGCTTGTTTTCTCCCTCCTCCACAAACAGCTTGCTTATCGTCAAGACAGGTTTCTTATTATCTACATCAGTGATGGACACTCTGAAGGTACGGAAGACAGGATTGTAACCATCTGTCACCTCAAACTCAAAGCTGTCCATTTTCATCTCATCATCAGAGGTGTGGATGTAGTAGATCTTGTTGCCAGCAAGCTGCAGTTGGGTGAAGGTGGAAATGGGAACACCTGGGTAGTCAGTGCTCTCTAAGTGGCCTCTACTAGGTGCTCTTGTAATACTAAAGCTGAGGAATTCGTCAGGACTGTTAATGTCAGTAGTGCTGAGGAGGTCAGTGGTAAGAGTTACTCTCCCTCCTTCTTTCAGAGTCACACCTTTGTTTATAACATCTGGAAAGACCATGTCAATGCTTCCAATGTTGATGTAAAAGTAACGATCAATAAGGGGATTGATGCCATCTGTGACGTCAAACTTCAACAGGTCACGGATTCCCTCCTGGCCTGTGTGTACATACTGGATGAGTTGTTTGTCAATTTCGTCCTGTGTGAAGTTCATCCCGAAGGTGATATTACCTAAAACATTACCAAACTTGCTGATACGCTGAAGGTAGCCTTGGCCTGGGCCGTACCGCACAACATATGTTAGCTCTTTGTCTTCAGAGTCAAGGTCTGTGGCTTTCAAAGCCCGGTTGCTGATGACTTTTGTCTCTCCAATCTCAACATCAAGGCCATCATTTATAGTCATCCTTGGTGTCTCATCATCAACAGGAATAACCATGATAAGAACTTTTTTCTCCACTGTATGTTTCCCATCTGAGAGTCTGATCACAAAGCTGTCCTCTTTGGTCTCTGAGTCATCGTGTTCATAGACAATGTTGGATGCCTCTTTGATCTGTTCCAAGTTGAAATTTTCCACGGGGATGGTGCCAGTGCTGAGCTGCTGAACTATCGTACCGTGTTTGGGGTTTTTGATGATCTCAAAGTGCAGCTCATCCCCAGGGATGTCAGCATCAGCGGCGTTCAGAATCGGAGTGTCAATGATCAAACTCATGCCCTCCATTACCAAAAATTCACGGATGAAAATCTCTGGCTTCTCGTCATTGGCTGGAAGGATGACTATAGGGAAGAAATGGCGTTCAGAGAAGTTAATACCATCTGAGCAACGGAAAGTGAAACGATCTTCAACGGGTTCAACTCCTTTATGGATGCTTTGGACATAGAAGATATGGCCGAGGGCAATGTCTTTAATGCTAAAGGCAGTGATGGCTGTCCCAGCTCTGGATTTTTCCGAGCCTGAAGCTGGGGAGATGTTCTCCACATAACCAGATGTTGGTTGGACTATGATGGTGCAAAGGATATCATCATTGTCAGTGTCGATATCCTCAGTTTGGATGTGGTCCAGGGTAATGACATTCTTCTCTCCTTCCAGTCCAACAAACTGCTCTCCAACACTGACAATAGGTGGAATACTGTCAACAGGAAGGATGGTGACGTGAACTGTCACTCCTTGGACCTTGTTGCCTCCAACAACCCACTGCTCAGACAAATCAGACAGAGTAAGGTTGAAGGAGTCATGTTCTTTGACTGGTCCGATTTCACCAGATGTGTGTGCATACACCACTGCCCCATTGATGATGTCTTCCTGGGTGAATCTCTCAGCGGGAGCACCATTAACTAGGATTTCACCCAGCCTGGGAGGCTTCTCAACAATGAAAGTGAGGATGAGGTCATCTGTGTCGTCATCACGGCCCTGAATGACATTACTTGTAATCTCTGTGGCACCGTTCTCTAGTACATCGATAGCTGCCCCGAGCACACCGGCCGGGAGCATAATCCTGGGGGTTTCGTCATCAACTGGCTCAACGGTGACCTTAATGTTGATGGGTACCTCATGAAAACCGTCACTGACATCAATCTTTATGACGTCACTAAGGGATTCCTCTCCACCGTGGATGTAAGTTAGGCGACCATTTGCAATGTCTTCAAGTACAAATGTTTCTCCGTTTGCCATGTCGATCCCCAGATACTGCAGCTGCCCGTACAGAGGAATCTGGGTCACGGTAAAGATGATGTTTTCATCATCTGTATCTGTGTCTGTGGCATGCAGCTCTTTTCTAGTGATGATATATGTACTTCTTTCCATAACAGTGAACCCTGTGTTGGTTATAAGTGGGGGTTTGTTGTCCACTGGCTGTAGGAAAATGGTGAATAGTCCATCAAATGTGTTACCAGCAGTGTCTTCTACAATGAAGGTGAACTGAGCCACTTTTGGAGTGATGCCCAGCTCCTGGTCTGGAGGCTTGTATGCTACTTTGTGGTGATTAACCTGGGCCTGTGTGAACTCTGTAATTACTGTGTCTGGGTTGTCAGTCAGCACAATTTCACCTAAGGGGGCTGGATTGTTCTCATCTGTGTCAGTTGGGGGCTTAATGATGGTGTACTTCAGGTCCCTGTCATCTGAATCTAAATCAGTGTAACACAAGAAGTTCTTCTTGAAGTGTGTTAGCTCATATTCCTGAACTGTCATGTGAAGGGTGGTGCCCGGAAAAAGCTCTGGGGCAAGGTCATCAACAGGATGGATTTTGATGGTGAACATGTGTTCGCCAGATTGATTAGGAGGGTCATTGTCATCTTGGACCCGGAACACAAACTGATCAATCACAGTGGTAACGCTATGGGGTCCGACGTGACGGTAGAATAGTTTTCCATCCAGAATATCCTGCTGAAACCATTCAGTTACCACCTGCTCAAACATCTCATCTGTCTCGCTGAACTTCCAGAGAGACGGGTCAGAGGGAGGCTCCACTTGCCTCAGCAGGAGCTCCCCTACAGTTGAGTAGGGCTCCTCCAAGATAAACTTAATGGTGGAGTCTTCTGAATCAATATCTGTGGCGCTCAGGATGAAGGGAGAAATCTGCATGACTTCATTCTTAAATAGCACCAGACCGGTGTTGGCGTTGATAACAGGCGGCTCATCATCAGTCGGAGCAATAGTGATAGGGAACAAAAACTCCACATTATTACTGCCATCAGTCATTCTAAAAATAATGTTGTCACTATAGGTATCACTGCCGTCATGCTGGTACACCACAATGCCGGCGTCGAGATCGGCAGGTGTAAAGAATTTCCTGCGAGCTCCGAGCACGGTTAGGTCTCCATGCTTTAAGCCATCAACAACAGTTATTCTCACATCTTCCAGGTTGTCCTCGTCACTAATCTCTAAATTCTGGGAGCTGGAGAGAGCTCTTGACTGCCCTTCAAACAATAGCTGCCCTGTATTTTTGGTAGCCACAGGAGCCAAGGTATTCATAGGCTTCACCACAATCATAAAAGCAAATGTATCAGACACAGCACCATCAGTGTCTACAATTTCAAACTCTAGCTGGAAAATCCTCTCTACTTCTGAGTCCTCTGAAGGTGGCTTATATGCTATTTTAAGATCTTTGATGTCTCTCTGATAGAAAGAGGTGATAGGCAGGTTCTGATCATCTGTGCTGATGATATAGCCCTGCTGAGGGCTCAGCGGTGTAGTAATGTTGAAGATTAAATCATCCAGGTCAGATTCAACATCTTCAGCAGCCAGCATGTCATTTGTAATAGCTGTCATTACAAACTGATCAACTTCCATCATCATCATGGCTACAAAGCTGGGTTTAGGAGCGTTATTCTCTGCACCCTCTCTGATTCTAACCATTATTTGGAAATGCTCTTGCATTATGGTGTTGCCTTCGTTATCCTGCAGCTCTACCATCATTGGAATATAGTCTCTGTTTGGTGAGTTGGTTTTAGCTGTGTGCTTGTAGCGAATGCCTTGTTTCACAAACTCATCACAGTCAACCATTTGGCCATTTGAGGGGTTATTTAAAAGAGTGCCATACCTGGGAAGACCTCCAGCGCCGACCAGAGTGGCAATCTTGCACTGGGTGACACCGTCCTCAAAGGAAAACTCCAGACCCTTTTTGTCAATAGGGTTGCTGTCACCACTGAGCTTTTCAACATTAAGAGGCACGTTCCTGGTGAGGATCTCAAGCTGCTGGAAAACCACTTCCACTTCCAGCATGAAAGGAATGATAACTGTGTCTGTGTGGGAGTCATAACGGAGCTGCAGCTTCACACGATCCTTGCTGGGGCTCCGAGATCCAAAATGAGTATATTTCACTTCATCTGGTCCGAATGAACAGGGGAACCTTTTCGGGGTCAACATCCCAGGTTTCTGGGCCAGTGGGTCATTGTCCAAAACTGTGATGTGGCACCGGTCACCAGGCTGCACTTCTGTTACCAGGTCATTCACAGGGTCAAGAAACACAGACCTCCCTAAAGGCACCCTGATCCCATTGTTAGCGATAATGATGTTGTCTTCATTAGGTCCAGATCTGTGGTGATAAAAGTGAGCTGGGTCAAACGGCTCTGCGTGTACTGAGGCGAAACAGAAGCTGAGAGAAAATGTCACAAGCAGGCATCTTAAAACTGCCCACTTTTGACAAAGTGGGGTACTTTGCAGACAACCAGCCATATCCACTGCTAGTTGCCTTGCAATGTATCTTACAAGTCAGCAGTAGCAGGCTGTCCCAAGTGGGGAAAAAGCATAAAAAAAGAAAACTCTCCGCGTTGGTTTGGGCCTTTGTAGTGTGTCCTCTATGTCTCTCTCTGTTTCTGTGTGGCCACACAGAGGCACAAGTGTGGTGAATGCTGCAAGGCTGGGCAGGTAATAATGAAACAGTAGACAGTGACAGGCGCAGGCCCCTCCTTCTGTCAGCGCAGGGAGGGAGCCTCCTGCCCCCATGGCTAATTTAAGAAAGACCATTGGACAAGACTGTGAAAGTGCTCCCTCCAACCAACACCCACCCTTCTCCCCTTCTCTCACCGAAAAAAGGTGGGGGATAAAATCCAGTGCAAAAACTAACCTAATTCAGTAGAGTTTGTGTGATCAAATGCATTTTCACTTTCTGCATATTTTAACAAATTTGACAATTTATATTCATGTATTATATATTTAGGCAATAGCTATGCTTTTGTGGTATTTTACTATTCTCCTCCTACTTCATTTCTAAATAAATCTAAAAAATATGTCAAGTGATAGTTGATCAAGTTCCTTCATTATTTTTCAAGGTTACTTTCAGAAATTATTGTTTACATTGAAATTGAATTCCAGAAAACTTATGTTTAATTTTTTTGGAATGCATCTGGTCTGTGCCCTCTAATGGGGAAATGCTATGCACTTAATAAATTAAGCAATACACTGCCATTGATTCTGGTCTAGTATTTCTAGTGATTTTAACTTCACTTTGTAGTTTGCCATTCTCTGATGTATCAACGTTGACCGGTGTGATTTCACACATTTCAAAGGGGCGATGAAGGGAGTGGGAAATATCTGAATGAAGTGACCAATCACTAATTACAGTAACATCAAAGTCTCTATGGCATGTTGAAATCTGTCATCCCAGCACAATAAAGCTGATTCTGATTTCTGTGTACAGGGTAATCATTCTGCAGCGCACAACTAAACCTCTCTCAACTTGTAATTTAACTGTTGGGAATTATTTTTTCCTGTTTGTTTTTTTTCCCATATTGAATATAATATAACTAATGCAATATATTAGGTACTTGCGTAATTACCAAGGCTTCAATAAACAAAAAATTAAACATTTATTATAACCATCAGCATACTGTGCCAATGCACATGACCTGTGTGAAATGATCCTCCAAAGGTTTTTGTGTTCTTCTCACGAGTGACTCTGAGGTCGAGTCGGTGGGACGGCTTGGCACCGGAGTGGCCATTAGTTCACAGAGGGACAATAACCAGACATCAGCTGGCAGGACAGGTGTATGGACCGTTTTTGGTCCCACACACACAAACACAACTCAAAATACTGCTCACTTGAGGTATTTGAGTTCTCTATTGACAAGCCCACATTGGTCCCTGGCAGGAAGGCCATCACTTAATATAAGAGCTAAACCCTGCATTGTCCGATCTCAGATATCCCAGAAATAACATTAAATAGGACTTTACTGCAGCAATTCTGACACAACACAGTATGGAGAAATCAAGCAGTCATACTGGATGCAGTGAGAATGTGAGAATGTGTACTCAGTAGGGTGCACAAGGTCATGTTAAGATAAAAATACCTAGTAGCCTTTTATGGATCATCTTTCGAGTTGGGCCTGAAACTTGATAAAGTGATCCGTATGCATTGCTCGAACATTTCTTTCAACCACATTTTATTTTACTTTTTAAACTTGTATCGTCACGTATGCCAGTGATGATTTATTACTGCATAGCAGGAAACATCTTATATCCATTTAAGTTTTTTAATGACTGAATATGTTTAGCACAGATGACAAGTGCTTCTGATCAATTAATTTCTAAACACAAGGATGTAAGATTGTAAACCTGTTGTGGGAAAATATTTTTGAAGATCACCTTTAATCACACAATTAATAAAAGAAGTCCAATTTGAGTTATTATTCTGTGAAAGTTCCTGTGTTTATTGGACATGATAATGCTTTGAGGACAACCCTGTGAACACTCAGCAACCTTCCCTGAAGCGTGGGCCAAATAGCAGAGATGCCATATGCATCCAGGCATTCTGTATCACACTTTTCGTTGCATCCCCTAAATAAATCTTGCCCTCCTCACTTGACCTACCAAGAATAAAAACATGGACACACACACTGCAGTGTGTAACTATAGAAACAAACACACCAAGCTTTTTATACTCTGTTACTCCGGGGTTTCACATTCTTTCAATATTGTGAAAGTGTTTTGCAAAATAGCTTGTGGACAAAAATATCAGATATGGATCGAATGTATGATAAATGAATCTTTAGTTCTTAGTTCAAGTTTATTGTCATGTGCATATTAGTACAAGTACCACAGCAATGAAATACAATGTGCCATAGCACTCTCTCAACACCAATCATAATTTAATTAAAAACATTTAAACCATCCGGACACAGTAAACATAGTAACTATGCCTCAACTCTCCTTCCTTTTCCATTATCATTCATTAACCTTATAACCTGTGGGTAAAAACTGTCCCTAAAGCGTGATGTGCGTGTGGGAATGCTCTACCTCCCCAGCTGTAGGTGATCGTTGATACGGAAAATAAAACAGCTACTAAATGCATCTGTTCTCAAGCTGCTGCATGGCTTTCATTAAGCCATTAGTTTGACTTTGTTCAGTTTAGATATCAAAGAGACGACATGCCTTTAATTAGAGTCTAAGGTAAACAAAGAGTGAAGTTGGGTCGAGGCCAAGCCCGCTGACATGGCTCAACTCTTCATCCAGAAGGCAGCAGATGATGACAGCAGGCAGTAACGACCTCATGATAGATGGAAAACAAAGCCCAAGTGGATCCCACCCCTGTAACAGCCAGATTAAGCCACATTCAGTTGCAGATCTCCATAATTACAGCCCAGTCACACAAAGGTTTGTCAAACAGTCATAAAATGCAATTTTTGTGTCAAGGGAGATGAATTGTCTGTTTTTTTGTGTGTCGCTCAGCACCAAAAATAATGCCAATGGAAAGTCAATTGGGAGTGTTATTCGTGGTGGAGACACAACCTAAACGCATTCACATGACAAAGCAACAGTTGGAACAAGTGACATACTTAATAATATCCAAAAAAACTACTATAGGTGGGTGGGTGGGAGAAGAAGTAGATGCACTAACATCATTTATCTCTCTGTTTTTATTTTATTGTATGAATTTGTGCAAATAAAAAAAATAAAAAAATGGGTCCAAAAGCAGGACGATCAACCAGGAGATCTGAGTTCAACTCTGTGTTTTGGATTTATGGTTGAGCCGAGGGGAACAAAAAAACCCCAAAAAAATAGCAAATAAACACACAATTTGTGTTCCTGAACACGAAACCAATAGATTTCACAAATTGCCATGAGACTGTGTTGTAACTTAATAATATTAAGCTCTGTAGAAATATCTTTAAATAAACAACTTAAATACATATATGTGTTGTCTTTTTCGTTTTGAAATTTCACATAATGTGTCATGCTTTTAACATTAATAATGTCTTTTGAGCTCTGGGGATGAATCAGTCCTCCAGCTGTCACCCATTGGATGGACGGCCATTAAATCTAATACTGACATCCATGTGCCTCTTTGGGATGATATCAGATGATTTGGGCAATATTTTCACACTAGCAATGTATTAAATGACGATAATAAGACAATGTAGCAATTATCATATTTATCACCATGTGTCACAGGTTGTAAATATGACCTCATTTGGAAATGTTATATAATATAGAGTTGTCTAACACCAAAAGCTCAAGAATCACATTAATTCAACAAAAAATGATTTAAATGACAACTTAGTTGATGCAATTGGTCAGGAAATATGACTTAGTAAACGTGAATCTTTACAACATTGCTCAATTCAGCACACTGACAGCTTCAATGGATCTTCTCTGAGTTAAAAAGGAAAACAGTTGTAATCATCATTCTTCACATTCTGGCCTTGTCCATAGCTCTTATAACTCAACAGCATCTCAGGCATGTGTGTGTGTGTGTGTGTGTGCATGTGTGTGTGTGTGTGTGTGTTTTCCCCTGGAGACAATACAAAGGGGCACATAAAGGTCTGCAGCATCAGAGCTACTCTACCGGACACACACACATAACTGCTACCCAACATACAGTTAAATATGAGAAAATATTAGTTAACTATTTTGATATATTATCCAGAAAACACCAAACCTTGTCTTCCCACATCAAGCATTTATCATGTTTTATGATTATGCAGCTGACTATCATGTTGACTGAAGAGATACTGTCACATTTTGATCCTGATGAAGTTCATTATTGTGCTACTTGTTTCATGACAGAAGATTAATGTGACATTCCTCAAAAAAGTAGTCCCTGCCTTGAAAGCAACACATAGAGAACAATATGCTTTTTATTTTATACAGACACTCTTTTTGAAATGTTGTACTAACTAATGTTTGCTCGGTTGGAGCTCAACACAAGCTTCCCACTACTTTCTATCACATACTGTAGATATAATGAAACACATAGTAAATATAAATATTGGTGTGCTGCTGTTTGTGTATGTGCATTGAGTCTTCTCTTTGATTATTTCCTTTTTCTCCTCTCTTGAGAAAACTGATCACCTGATTATCTTTGTTTTCTTTTTAAAGGATCACCTGCAGAATGTGTGAAGTAGCTCAGATAAGTAGCTCCGGCCGATTCTTTGAAAACAAGAAATGACATCAGCAAGGTGCCCCATCCCCGATAAACTTCATGACTTAGAATAGCCGAAGGAGATTGCCCCCACATTCTCTTCATTACTCGCTAGCATCCTAATCATCCGGTCTGTTGTAAATATACACATCGTATAAATAGAGGATACTGAGACCCGAGACATTTGGATCCAGTTCCGGGGAGGAACAGGTTTGTGTTCTGCTGCACTGGATGATTTGGTGCAGGGTGTCCATGACTGCGGTCAGGTTTGAGGGGGTACGCGTACAAAATTTAGACCCGCTTCTGCCGTCACTGCTGCACCGCAGGCTCAGTGCAACATTTCATCCGCTTAATGGTGGATTAAAGCATCCTGCGAGCAGATTGATATAGGCCGGTGCTTCCACTCGTCTTTAAAGGAGAGCGGAAGCCCATGGAAACAGGCTGGATATAGCAGCTGGATCAGACCCAAACACTGGGCAACACATCACTGTAGATGGAAATTATAAAAATATTATATGGCTCGTGAAATTAAACAGGAATCCATATTTGTATAGGCAAGTCCTCCAGTGATGAGCTGAAACCCCACACAGCAATTAAATGTGCTTTATTGTGTGTTAAATAGCAGATCATTTATTTTAACCAAAGTAAATTATACTTTTTCTGTTTACGGTTTAATGAGCACCAATAATGACCTTACTATACGTTGACTACTAGACACCAGTTCCGGACTGACCCAGGACTGCATACAGCACAGTGCCGGGGGATTCCAGTCTTTTAACACCGTCCCTTTGAACTAAATGTGTTTGCACCTGGAGCTCATGTTTGCACTTAAAGTAAAACAAGGTCGGGGCGATCTGAAAGAACAGTTGGTGAAAGCCAGCAGGGGAGAAGCAGATACAGTATGGTGAACTGAACGTATGCTAATTGACCTGGTCAGTATTTTCTGAGGCAAAAGACGCACAAAACAAGTGATGTCAATATTTCAGTTTATACGGTTTATTTATCTACATCAGAAACTTGTGAATAACATTTGGGGATACAGTTCTGCATTGTTGAAGGTTACATGGTGTTATATAATGTTAATCAAGGTTTCTAAATTAAAAAAAGAATAATTTTAAATATCTGGTAAAAAAAAAGCCTGGTTGATATCTTGTCCCAGTTTTTAGTTTCATTCTGTTCAGTTTGTTTTACAGCTAACAATCAGAGATTTTGGTGTCACTTTTATCATTAATGAGGTTGGTTAAGATTAGCCAAGATTGATCAAAACCTTGGTACAAATTGTAAATACATAATTGCAAATATTTGCAAAACATATATAGGACACACTAAGAACACCTTTCTTTAATACATTTATGCCATTCGTGGCAATTGTTTTTGCATAACGGAAACATTAAATGGGAACAGCATGGAAAAGCAAAATGCAGGATCTACAAAAAAAGCATTGCATCCTAAAGAGCACTGATTTAAACCTGTATTGTCTTGTTTATTTATATATATATAACTTATTATAATTTACAAATATGTACCAAGAATACTGTTATGTGGGTTAATTTATGTAAAGTATTTACCATCAATTATAACTCATCCTGCGAAGACATATTTCATGTTATTACAGCTGTGTTTTACTCTATTAATATAGAACAGAACAAGTTATAATTGTCGCCTAATACAAAATAGACAATTTCATCTGCTTACAACTACATCACAGTGTGTTTGTTATAAACCATTTATCATGTTTCTATACTGTATATAAATACTCAATGGGGGGTATAACAAAGTGTGATACTGTACTATCGTACCAAAAGTAATAACATTTAATATATAAAACCAGTAAATTGTGACAGTTTAATCAGTAAAATGCTTAAGACGCTTAGTTCAGCTGACGTTTAACTTCAGAAAAGCTGCTGTGTTACAATAAATGTGTTTCCAACAAGGAGGAAACAGGCCACTAGATTTCTCACACCGTACGAACAGACGTGTCCTTCTCCCCTGCGGTCACTCCTTCAATCTGAAAGACAGTAAAAAAAAAAAAAAAACGATGAAAACAATGTATCCTGTCCCACAGTCACACGTCCTGCAATCACCTGCTTTTTCCACTTGTAACTTCTGCTTTGACCAAGTTTATGTGGCCTTTGCCATGACCTCTGACCTCTATGGAGAGACATCCGTTTGAGGGAGAAGATAGCTGACATCCTACTCCACATCGATTGATGTGATTTATGCTTCACCTATGAGCGACTGCAAAAAAAGACGTGTAGTCTCTGAGCGTTATGTAACAGTGCGACAGGGAGGGTTAATATTGCGGTTCTGATTTGTTTAAATCAAATACATAATTAGCCATTTCTATTACGTTTTACACTTTACAGCCTTCAATTAAAACACATTTGATACTTTCAACAGGCTTAACTGGTCTATTGCACTTTGACAGTCATTCAAACACAATCGTTTATTTCAAAGTGGTTATTTGTCTCATATTTGTCACAAGTTAATCTGAACTGCATCCAATATAAAGGGGGTTGTTTTAGATCAGTGATGTGACTACTGGGGCTCAGGTTGCAGGTAAGAATTCACATTGATCTTATTCTAGTTATGCCGAGTTGATAGATTGGGATCTGTGGAGACCAGTTAGCCGCTATAGTGAAACCTGGCTGCTGAAAGATTGGGAATTCCAAGGGGGATTTAGTTGTGTGGAAGCAAATGCTCAACTGAATCCCATGCAAAGATGATCATCTTTTTCAGTCACCCACAAACAGAAAAAAAACCAAATGCCATTCAGGTAAAACAATAACAGTTTGTGAAAACGATTTTTGAGGTTAAGTAAGTTATTACAAGACGGTTCTAACAACCCTTTTTGAAGAGAAAGAAATTGCTGAAATTGCATCATGTTTCACTGAATTTGAATTCTATGTATTTCCTGAAGTGATGAATGTCTTTATTGGGGAACAAAGGACTTCCACAAAAACAGAAGTTTAAACAACTGGAGCGATAAAATGCATCAGACCTGATGGATTGATTACTTGGAGATTAGGTTTCCTGAACCCAATGAGTGATGTTGTTCACAGCAAAACAAGATGCAAAACGGCTGTAAATTATCTGAACATTAGTTCAAAGAATTCATGCAAGAAACAAAATCCTAAATGTGTTCAAGTAGTACAGAAATATAAATCATACTCTTATTAATTTAGTGAACGTGATGGGACTCACAATAGTGTAAAATATTTCTAGATGTCATTGTGTTTGATTTTGCCTTGATTTAAGAATTACTTAAATTAAGAGTCACCGTAAAAGGGTCAGGATCAAGTTTGAATTAGAGTTATGAAAATGGTGTAAAAATGAAGGTTTGGTTTAAAGTCAGAGTTAAGGGCCGATCACAACAAACTTTTGCAAAATCAATGAATTCTAATGCAGTTTGTTGTGGTCAGTAGATTTACTTTTTTGAGACTAAAAAAGAAAATAGTTTTCTTGCATAATGCTATTTGTTAAGGATACATAATAGAAAATAAAAGAAAATACAAAAAAAAAAAGAAAATACACAAAGTGCAGATAGGAGGTTCCCCCACTTTTCCTGGATCATTTTGCAGATCGATATTATAATGTAGCTATAATCATCCGGCTCAACGTGCAGATTTTATAACAATTCCCCACTTGAATGTTTCAACATAAACTGAGTAACATCAAATGAAAGGTCACTAGAGTTTTAACATTTTTGTGTACTTTTATTAAGCATCATCTGAGACTCCACCTGAGTTCACTTTAAACAGTGTGTGAAGGATGAGGTACAGAGATGTAATAAAGCCCCGGTGTGACTCTGACAGTTTGACTCTGCCCGAGGAATGTGGAGGCGATGCCGGAGGCGATACCAGCAGGTGAATGAATGTCCGTCTGTCAGCAGGCCTCCTGATCACAGCAGTCCTGCCAACTGCACAAAGCCCGGCCAGGAATGTGTAAAGCAGCCTGGAGAGGACCACAGCAGAGGAAACTGTCCCTGCAACCACAGACCTCATGGGGTTTGGAGTCGTAGGTCATTGAAAGAGTCAGCTGTGTTGGGATCCGGGCGCGTTGACATGAAAGCCGACGCATCTTCATGCTGTGTTCATTTTTTTAGAGCCAACTTCAACTACCTAGCTACCTTTACAATGAATGGATGGTACATTTAGTCCAGATATTCAAGGTACCTCGAGGGGGGATTTCAGTGACTACGGTTACCTGATTTTTTTTGTCCTAGAGCATGATTGTTTACTTTCACAGTATGTTTGCTGATTTCTAAAATTTCAATCATGACAAATATGTTAGCTTACTCAGAATTGATAATACACATCCAAATTTACAAACTAGATAGATTTTAATTTTTTTGGGTGATAATTGAACAGGAGATAACTGATTTATTCTCTGCAACATAATGTTAACATTGATCCAATACAGTTCCCGGGAGTCATCAATACACACAAGTCTTTAAAAAGGCATGTGCACCGGGAATCATGACACATTTCCAAACTACAGTAAGCTGTCATTACTCCGTCCTTAAGACAGATGTTTCCCCTTTATAGAAGATGAGTCGCAAAAAAAAGAACAAAGCCTTGGTAACTAGGCAGAGTAAAGGCAACGCGGTCAATACATCCCAGAATGTCAAGGGTGTGATTGTTCACAGCGAACCCACTGTGACTCGACATTGTGTGACTGGAGTGCTGATTCTATTTCTGTATTGTCTAGAAATTGTTTTCACTCTGTATCCCCACACCCTCCCTTCATTTCCTTCTTTTAGAGACTGCAGTGGTGTAAAGAAGTGAAACATGCACTACTAAATTGAGCCCTTTAAATATTTTGCGGGCCACCTGCCAAAGTATGGACTGGAGTACAAAGGAAGAATCTAGAGAATGTGACACTAGTTGTAAAATGTCTATAGTGTAAATAAGGAAGGTCAAGGCCTGGCATAATTTGACGTCTCTTAAAATAAGAGGATGCAGGTCAGGGAAAGTAGAAGTACTTTAATTGGCCGCTGCTTTTACGTTGCTTCCTGCGTCAGGAAAGAAATAAATTTGAATTCAGAATTACAAAACTGCTTGCTTATGCTTAAATATAAAATATATACGTTTTGGGTGAATGGTGGAGAAGGAATTATCTACTCTACGGTGACATTGAGGCCAACCAGTAAGCAATTTTTCATGCCTCCGTCCACAGTTCTCACAAATATTGTTTTTCATTTTTTCCAGGTTCTGTCATGTGCAGCAGCATTTGTTGAAATGCATCATGGTTTGCGCCACACATCACAGCAGCCGCTGTGCATCCATTTCTGCAGAGACTTGCTCAATGACAGGCAAAGAATGTGAGCCAGTTGACTCTGACGTAAAGGCCACATTATTCTCCTGCAGTCACTGTGTACCCTTTAATTAGGATGCTCTGACCTACGACCTTTGGAAAGGACTTTAACCCAGAAACCTCTGCAGGTCGAGGAAGCGAAGCAGGAAGGGGACACGCACCCAAGTTGGTTTTGATAAAAAGACAGGAAGCTAACCGGAGAGGCTGAAATATAGTAAGCATTCAGTCACACACTGGTGTCCATGTCTAATGACATGGCGCTGAAAGGTTTTTCTATTGTTTTCAGTTTGAAGACCTCATTTGTCATTGTCTGAGCCTTGTTTTCCTCTTAACAAAAGCACGCCATGACCTCATAACGGGCTCAGTATCACAACAAACTCAACTAAATTGTTTGGGAAATAACTTCTCCTCTTCCAAGTTAAAGTTCAGCGAATTGAAGTGCAGTAACCCTAACCCTAACCCGAAGGCTCCAAAGAGCAGCTGTATGTGATCACCACAAGGCTCAGCGGGGCTTTTGCCACATTGTCCACACAATATTTAGTTTTCCTTTGACTTTTTTTCTTGTAACTGGGACTTTTACATACAGTATACTTCGCCGTATATCATTTAACAAAGCGTTGATAAACCGAATGCATCTTTTTATGAAAGGCTGCTGTTGTGTATGCCAGGATGAGGTTGTATCACCGTGTTTCCCAAAACACTGACGAGAAACAACCAAACGTCTATGAGGTGATGCTTTTATTCATGAAACTTGTGATTATCAAATTATTGAGCATTTCTTTTAGATATAACTTATCAGGTCTTATTTACTTCTACTAATAATTATGCTGAAGAAAACTATGCACACGATGGTGTTGCCAATCATTTTCTCCTAATGCTGAATAACACCAAGTTATTGTTGAGTCATTTTAATCCGGCCCCAACATTATGCTATCAACACTAACACAACATGAAGTGCTATGAAAGAGCCTCTCTTTGCTTTGAACTGCAAGTGCATAGTTGTATATTACATTGTAGGAAAGAAGAATTATATAATTGCACAATAAACACATTTTTATTTAATCCACTGCACCAACAACTTTTCTCCATTCATACTGTAGCCAACTGTAAATCCTTTAAGTTCATGAACATGAACATTGCCAACATCTTCACATGAATAAAGTGACACACACAATCGTCGGCCTCAAAACTGCATGTACAGTACAACCCGGACGCAGCCCTCTAATGACGCCAGTCTAATAGTTATCTTCACAACTTCAAGCAACTACAATGTCTGTTTTCAATGTCTTGCCCAAAACTAGACGTTTTGTGGTAAGAAGTCATGGGAGGAAGGGGAAGAACCAGCCTCCACCAGCTGTTTTCTTCAGTCTGCGTTTTCCGACAGTCCCTCCTTCCTGAAAAGTTGCCCAGGTGTAATGGTCGACCTGCCAGTTTTAACCACATCAAACCACAGACGCAGGAAGCCTCCCTTCACTGTTATTACTGAGATACAGATCCTGCATTCACCTCATGCACCATTGTCATCACGCACACGATAAATCTGTGTTTACACCTGTTACATCGGCCAAGGAAATTGTGACTTTGCGAGAATCTACAAAGCAGAAAAAGTAGACAAATTGCTCAAAAGTAAGTCAATTCATATACAAACTCTTGTTTATTTTGAGCAATGAAAGGACATAAAGTATACAGACTCATTTATGATCATAAGGCCACATACAAAGGCTTTTGAGTAACAAACAAAAAGGTATTGTTCAGCTTTAGATCCTTGACCCTCCTCGGCTCGGTGACCTGTCTCTGAACCAAAACCAGCAGCCCCTTCACAAAAAGAGCCTCAGCAAATAAAACACGGCGCTTCAAACTAACGACTAACTGTGGTTGTCTCACATAGTTCAATCTTCCTTTGCATCCTCCTTGCTGTGAAATATTCATCCCAGGCGTTACAGACAGTTTACTCCAACATTAACCATCAAACTTGAAAGCTGAGTTCTGACTGGAAAATAACACAGTGAAGTCCCAGTTCTAATTATGCTGGTTTAGTTTACGGCCTGTCAGCTCATATCCATTATCCACAACTGCTGAATGGTGAGCAGCTCTTTAACTTCAGTTTCCAGCTTGCTCGTCACTTCTCAGACCAGGTGGGAATGAGTGTTCCCGTTTTCCTTTTCTCTTCTGTTTCAAATCGCGTTATTCACACGTGTTTGCAGTGTCATTTTGGAAGAAAGACTTATACTGAGAGCCGCAACATTTCTCAGTCTCTCACAGTCTACTAGGGATATGATTGGCATTTTTGTTTTACAATGAGTTTAATTATCACCTCCAGACTAAAGACAAATCAATCTCAATTTAAAAGTAATCTAAAACCATAGGTTTTCAGCTTTTTGGTTCCAAGATACTGAGAACTGATCCATCGACAGCATGTTTGAGCATTGTATGTGGTGACGAGAGGGCTTGCCACCCAGCCGGAAACTCAAGTGGAAGAATTTTGTCACAGAGGAACTTCTGCTTTTCTCATGACTTTAGTAAAAGTGACACCTTCAGACAGAAATACATCAAGATATCATTCATCTAAAAAAGTGTTTTCTGAATAAGAGAGAGTAGCTGTTCACAAATATTGATTGAACTTTCCTTGGCACAATTTACTGGAATTCTTCATTTTGTCGGTGTTCTCCTTTATGTGTGCCGCCAGCAAATTGTAGATAACCCAAAAAGGTCTGCTTAAAACTGACCAAAACAACAAAGGGATGAGATGGTTACAGCCTATTCCCATGTTGAATTATTACTAACAAATAGTCAATTAAGCGATTGTTTAGGGTTTTATGTTAATCATTTTATAGAAGCTTTTTCACGGTACATTTTGACATTAACACAAACGTAAAAGTGCAAATATAAATAATGAAATGAATGATGGCTGAATTGAATTCACAGACCTGTTGACACGTCATAGCAGGAAAAGCACAGGTGAGAATCATAACCTTAATGATGACGTCGGTCCATCAAGGGTCCCAGTAAGCTATGCCAATACCAGGTCCTCCCCCATCGTTAATGTTATCACATGCACCTGTGCTTTTCCTACTAGGACATGTCTTCTGTGCCAGCTGGCTCACTGTCACAGCTTATTCAGACACTTCAATACGACAGATCTGTCATTAATGTGATCAGAAACAAGTCAAAATGTCTGGTGACAAAGGGTGTCATGTCTGTAGCGTGAAGATCACGTCACAGATATAACGATAATATTATTTCAAATCTCATTAGACGTCATGGTCATCCTTTAATTCATCTTGAAGACCCACATATATTAAAACTGAGTGCCTCTGCTGAGAGGGAGACGTTTGGGATTTGTGGAGCGGGTGTCTTTGTGGGAATGGAGATGATCCGTGACTGCTAACACGGAGCATCTGAGAGCGGTTATCCCCTCAGATGTGAGCTTATCATCAGCTGTTAAGAGCGGTGTGAATTCCTCGGGCCTCAGGCTTCGGCCCTGAGTGTTTCTGAGCAGATAGGAAGGGAGAGGGAGCGCAGGTGCAGATGCGGGCCTCACATCCTGCAGCACATGATGATTAGACTGAGAGGGCCCATGTTCGCACTGGTGTGAGAGGAATCTCATCCATCAGTGGTGAGCATGGAGGAACCAGAAGGAAAAGTGTGGTTTACATAGAAATTTAGTGGAAAAGAGTGAGTTGCTCATGACCTAAGAGTGGTCACATCATAATGTAGATGGAGACTGTAATTCACAGTTATATATTGGGGACAAGGGAAAAAAAGATATTGATGTGATATTATTGCTGAGAAAGCGACAGCTACTTAACACAAAAAATCCATTAAAAAAGTATTAGCAAAAGTAAAGTAGTAACACTTTGAATGATGTACTGCATGTTGTGAAACTGACTTTTTAAACAGCCAGAGAGTATAGGTTTATGGGTGTAGCTTCCGGTGAATATTTATAAACTACTGGATGTCAAACTGTCAATATGATTTAGAATTTTGGGGACAAGAACACTTCATAATTTTAGGTTTAATGGGTATGACGTCTCTATTTTTAATATTTGAATTCAGGAAGAGAAGCTGTAACACAACACTCCCAGTGGTCATTCATGATGTCTGCCGACCTGCAGGGCCGGGCGCAGCAGAGCGTCTGTCCACGGTGGTCTTACCAAGTTCCTGAAGAACGGCACCGGAGCAGATCGGCAAAATGCCTCACACCGGACAATTGAGAGGAACGTCCCAGAGGTTGACGATCCCCTTCATGTCTGTTTAAAAGAAGCAAGAGGTTAACAGAGACTAGTTTAGAGATGCAAATCATGATGGCAAACTGAAGAACAAACTGCTGTAATGTGACCTGATTACTTTCTTATACTGTAAGTTAAACAGAAGAGTCAATGAATCATTAGTACCATAAGGAATCATTTTAGACTCAGCATGGAGAGGATTCAGCGACCAATTACTAATAATCAATAATAATGTCAGCAACAAACTTGGAAAAATCTTTTAATGGTACACAGTGAATTTTTACTCAACTAGGGATACACGATAAACCCAGAAAATTAACATAGTGAATGCATGTGTTGCAGGAAGTTGGACCTGAGAAATGAGTCATTATTCTGCCATTTTACAGTAGAATCAACCAACTGCGGTCACTACTGTCTTTTTTCAACCCTAAGAGGTTGAACACATACGGTATAATCAGTAGATGAGTGTTTGCTGTTAATCTTAGTGTGAAATAATGAACATCTCAGCTACTACGAGGAACAACAATGACAAACTTTAAACACCAACCTCTTGTCTGACTGAAGTCAGCATTGTTGCTGTTGTTCTCATTCGCCTCCTTCAGCGACTCCACAGAGTTCTGGTTGGAGACGACGCCTTCGTCATCAGTTTTCTCCTCCACACTCAGCGTCACAGGTGCGGGGGGACTCTGCTCAACGACGTCCTCTTTGGGCTTGTCCTCCGAGCCGTCTGGGGTTGGAGCCGGAGCAGCAGACTCAGCGCTGGGATCAACAACCGGTTTATCTGCCTCAGCTGTGAAGGACAACAAAAGCAAACGTCGAGTTTTCATTAATACTGTTTTTCTTACGATGAATCCAGTTAAAGTGTGACACATATAACAATATGTGGAGGAATAAAAACAACACACAGCTTAGGTCATAATGGAATAATCTGGAAAAACAACCTGCCTTTTGAATAGGAAGTAAGACTGTTGCAATGAATTCATTGTGTAACGTTGTTGAGACATCATTTTAACTTATGACATTGCAGATTTGCAATTTACATTCTGTACTTAGCACTCGCATAATAACCGTATTTCCACCCATTTAGCCTCAAGCGGTTTCACCCTCTCTAACAGTCAGAGGGGGGGGTTCTCTCTGGCGAAGGCATTTCAGGGGCCCACCATGTTGTTAATGAGGCGGCTGATTACTGACCAGTTCCTAATGAGCCACAGCCATGCAGCTGTTGGAGGCTGTGGGAAAGTAGGGCTGCCCCATCATTATCTGACCCAGGGTTAGGTGGAGGGAAAGCGGAGATGAAGGGGAGATGAAGGTGACCGCTGTTCTAGACATAATTCGGAGTGAGATGGCTCCTCGGACGACTTTCCAACCGTCAGAGAATCATCAAGTCTGTCCGGTTTATGGCTGAAGACTAGACGCTTTATCACAGGCAGACTCTGGACCTGACTTTGCATTATGCTTTAGTGTTAGACCAGACATGTGATCTGTAGTTGCTACTTTGTGCAATTTTAAAAGTCATGGGTTTAAATGCACTATTGAAATAAATAGCTCATCCGTCTTTTCACAAAACAACGCGTACCAGCACCTCTGAAGACCATTAATCAACACTTTTGGAACAGCTGGGTGCAGTAACCATACATCATTTTTCGATAAAGTTAAACCATTGAACTCCCGCTGATATTTCTCAAGAACTATCAGATGGCTTGCCTTGTATAAAAAGAAGAAGTATTTGCACTGTACTCACAGGAAGTGACAAATCTGACTGATGCTGAAACACGTTTTACCTCCACTCAATTTTGACAAAGTTGACTAACTATTGAACACTTTCGTATCCTTCGGTATAAAATAACATGGACCCGCCATGTTGTACTGAACTTGAGAATCTTGTATCAGAGATCGTGTTATTCACAGTTAACCAAGTGTCTGGCTGATTTCTCCAGCGTTATCAAGAACAAGTGAGTTTGACAAGCAGTCCTCATCAGATTCTTCTTCTTGCATCCAAACAGCAGTGAGCATGATTAGAAATATGGCAGCTGCACTGGTTGCTCAGAGTTTCACTTATTTTCCAATGGGAGGAAGAGAACCCTTTGAAAGGTAGCTGGTTGTCAAAGCGGCCGTCAGCACTGTCCACTTCAACAGAGTGGCCCAAGGCAGGGAGGCAAGCCCAGACACGAGATGTACATTTTTACCTTTTCTTATTCAGCCTGGGAAGACCTCTGAGTAAAACAGGAACACTCCATTCATTCAGAACAATAAGACAAGAATAAGAACTTATGCTTTCATACATATCACTCGTCAAATGTATAGTTAAAGATGTATCATCAATGCATACATTATAGTGTAAGTTAGATTGAATTCACAAATATTTATTGAACACCTGGATTTAAAACCGTTCTGACTTGCTGCATATGAAGACAAAGACTTTCGTATGTTGTTTATACTGAGAGATAATCATGTTATATGGCAAAATAACCACATGCTCCAGAACCACTGAAGGAGATATAAATTGTCTGCTGCAGTTAAGCAAAGTGAACAAGCTTGTAATTTGTAAACTTGGCTTCCATTTCCACCATGTGGTAGACATGAGTACTGCAGGACAATTTTCATGCTGTCTCTTCTCAAAGTAAGGAACTGTAGAGTGTCTGTTATGAAGACACTTGAAGTCAAAGTCCTTAATTGATCTGCAAACAAGTGGTTTTTCAAGTCAAGCTTGACTTAAGCTGCTGTGCAGATTTCAGATTCCTACAAAATCCCTACAATCAATTCATAAACATGTTGTGGTTTGACAAAGTTGGATGACTTATGGTAAAAATGTGACGTTATTTTAGTTCACATTTGCATAGGACTGACAGCACAACATATTTTCTATGAAAATGAAATATGCTGTGTGTCTGCCGGACATTAACACCATCTCACAGGATCTCAGTGTATTAAGAGTGTAGAGCGAGCAAAGAAAAAATTACTTCCTTTTATTCAGTTTAACTGATCTTGTGAAAGAGGAAGAATGATGTCACACCATGAGCCCACAAAACACGTACAAATACTTGTGTTTAAGTACTTGATTTGCAAAAAAATGAAATCTTATCCTGGTTCTCTGAACTCCATCGATACAACAACACAACACATAATGTTGACCAATTCAGAGGTTTGTTCTTACCTGTCTGCACCTCCTGTACTTCAGGTTTGGCCTCCGGTTCATGCAGATCTTTTTCTGTACTTTCAAAGGTTTGCAGACCTGAAAAGCATACATGGATCAGGGTTTAAAATAGCACAATTTGTTTAAGTTTGAAGTTTCTCTGTAACATTGCTGTTGATATAATTAATACACAATAATGATGGTGTGTTGGACTGACCGTTCTGAGAGACAGCATCAATCCGCAACTCAGGATCCATAGTGCTGAGAGGGATGTTGGCTTCATCCTGTCTGGAGGTGTGGTCGACAGAGTAACTCTGTAAAAAGAGGGGATTCAGAAACACACACATTAGTGACAAAAATGGAGGAAATTGTTTGACATTTTGGGAAATAATTGAATTGATAAAACGTTCATGTCCGTGGGCTAAAAAGTTAGCTGTTTCTTTTTAGTCTTCATTCTAATCTAAATTTACATTAGCTTGAATTTTTCAAAAGGTAAAAAAATCTGTAACATTACCAATCAACAGATTATGTCTAGTTTGTTGAAAATCCTTTTTTAAATTTGTGTGAATTAAACAAACTAGAATGTGTTATTAGCAGGCTTTAGGTTAGCTATTTCCCTGTTTCAAGTCTTTATGCTAAGCTATGCTAACCAGCGGTTGGTGGTGGCTTTTTCAAAACCAAATGTGAGTGTGGTGTCGACTGCGTTCTCATGCTCTCAGAACATAGATCAATTAACACATGTCCAAAAATATCAAATGATTTCTTATTTGGTACGTGTTAGTGTAAGCCAACGGCTAACGTTACTCACTCTTCCTCTTTTCCGTACGAGGAAGCAGGCAACTCCAAATCCGAAGGCTACGAGGATGATCACAACTAGGATGATAATGCCTGAAGGAGGTAATAACGTTTGTAGTTATCTTTACAAAGACAAACACATTTGTTCAAATCGTGGCTTTGCAATGTGGCCCTTACGACATGACGTACATCTACTGTGTATGGCTAAACTTAAAATACAATGTGGTTTGATATCACTTGACATCTTGTTCTGGAGCACATGTAAGTGTAACTCACCGGTGCGGTCATCTGATATCGACTTATCTGGCTTAGCAGTGATGTCTGTAAAACAAAGAAAAAACAATACTCATAAGGTTTATTATTTAAAAAAGAAAAACAAATAAAAAAAACATGAAGTTAGTCTGTCAGTATAAACATGGTAATGATTAGTAAATGATCACCTTCTGTACATAATACAGTCAGAAGGGAAAGCTGCTTCCAAACTTAATTGTCGGTTTAAAGCTGCAATAACAGATTTGTTTGGCCACTTGGGGGCAGCAAAACAAGCTGACATCACCTGACAAAGCTTATATATCTAATGTTACACTAGACACAGAGCAACATTTACATTTATTTGGAGAGGTGTTCCTGTCCACCTGATGAAAGTAAGTCCAATATTTCCTGTCCTTTGTGTCTTTCAAATCCAGAGCGAATATCTGGCTCTTTGTCAGATGCTCCACTGTGTTCAATGTTTGGTATCAGTCCCTGCCTTTGTCTGTCAGCCGTAGCAGAATACAGTCAAATTAAAGTCAAATTGTAAAATTGAAAACTATATAACAGATGCTAAAACACAGCTTAGGACTGCAGAGCCACCATTCACAGAAAGAAGTCCTTTTATCTATTGTTTATCTATTGTTACATAAAAGTACTGATTAATGCAGCTCTAAAGTATCGTCAGCATCAAGTTCTTATTACAACGCACTAAATGATCATGTGGTTCATGCGCAAGATAAATATTATTTGAGCTGTTTCATTTACACCTATGCCAGGCTATGCAGCTGTATATTATACCTGGAATATAAGTTTAAGTTGTACTGTTATTGTACAAGGAATATATCCCCACTGTTTCACAATGTTTGGTAATGTAAAACGGTCAAATCTCCGTAAATCGAATTACAGAGCACCCAATTGTTGAACATAGTTAATCAGTCGTCTCAACTCACTTTTGTCCTTGTTTGTTTTGGCGGTTGTTGTTCTCTTCGATAGCCCATTGGATTTAGTAGTGGGGACTGGCGATGGGGTTTCGTTGGCACTTTTAGAGCTTGCCCCACCTGAACCAGGAACGATCATAAAACAAAAGAAGACATGATGATGAATCAGTTGGCTATGACAATTATTATGAGCATTATTTTTGAGTAATCAAACACTCATGGGTTACTGTACATGCACCATGCAACATGAATAAGCTCTCACTATGCTGCATGGTTGTGCTGGGTAAGCTGGTGCTGCTGCCCTGGGTGGTGTTCATGGTACCAGTGACATTGTTGGTGCTGGTGGTTCTGGTGACACTGGTGATGGAGTTGAGGGTATAGTTGACAGTACTGGGAGCTGTTGTTGTTTCATTTGCTTTGACAGAAGCAACAACCAAACCTGTAGGAACAGATGGACGAGCACAAACATATCCAACAGGTGAACACAAACATGACGGAAGCTTGAGCATAAAACACAAGTTCAGATGCAAGTAACTTAAAAAATAAAATGTGGTCTGTTTGTTTTTAGTTATTTTATTTTATTGCGTCATTCATATGTAAAATAAATGATCACATTGATCACACAAAAATAAACTTTACTGCAGAGTATATTTAAAGATATTTGTTGATCTGTAAATCAACCCTGCACCTCGTATTCAGACCACAACACTTATAGCTCTGTTAACTGTAAGCCTGAAAGGGAACCAGCTATGTAAGTATGTATATTGAGGTGTGGCCCTGCTGGTCTTTGCAAGTTTCATTACATTTATACTATAGTAGCACTGAAATGGCTCTTACTGATAGCACTTTGTAGTTGAACTTTTGACGAAATTGTACCTTCTTGATTCTTGTTGTTCTGATTCTTGTTTGTAACCGTAGAATGCACTTATTGTAAGTCGCTTTGGATAAAAGCGTCAGCTAAATGAAATGTAATGTAATTTATACCATCTACAATTAGTTACTTAAACAAATACAGAACATTATACCAGGTTCTCAGAAAGACTTTCATATGGACAACAAAACGTAACCCTTTGATAGCAATACAATCGTTGATTTAATACAGCTTATTCATGCAATTAAAAAAATATAAAGCGCCTTACCCAGAAAAAAGAAGAAAAGACCGATGGAGGGCATTGTAAGTTTCTTTGATGGTAGCAGCAGGTTGGGGTAATCTAGATACACAGAATACATATATATACATGTGTATATGTATACACATGTACATATATATGTATTATAAAAGCTCTGAGTGCAAAGGTGATGCTTTCATATGCTTCTTTTCTTCTTCACTGCCTCAGAGCGTGGCATGGTTAGAAGAAACCCCAAAAGAGGATCAACGCCTCCGACCACAGCAGGATGCTAAGAACAGCGTTGCTCAATAGGTGAGAGGAAACTAACTGTTGGTACATTGCTTCAGAGTCAACAACATGATGACTCAACTAATTTGGCTCTCTGTAAATCAAAAGTAAATTCATTAGATGAACAGTATGGCCTGATTGTGCCAGCTGTAACACCTGTGTGGGCAAATATTTCATCCAATATTGACCTCTTCGTGTTTGACGGATTCATTTATTTCCACGAAGCAATACATTGTTAACAGTCACAGTTGACAAATGTTTGTCCTTTTCTTGAGAAACGTACACCGGTAGTGTTGCAAAACAGGTTACTTGGTGCAATTGTCCCACTGTTGTCAGTAAATGTTCTGCTCACTAGATGTCGCTGTGACAAAAGGGAAAAACACCAGATGGGGTTAAGACAGTTGCCCTCTTTTCTTTTGCTGAAGGTAAATTTAACTTGAACTAAGTCGATTTCCCTCTCTCATGTACGAGAATAAATGAGCTACAAATGGTCCACAAAATGTATAGGAATCTTATATTTCATCTGTATTACAGTTAAAAAAGAAAATCAATAACAATATGTTGAGGCAAATGTTGTGGAGGCAAGAGGAAGATATGACGATATTGAGAAAACAAATAGTGGAAAACAAAGTGATGCAACAATCAGTCGATCGCTGACTGATAACTTAATTTATTTTTCAAGCATTAATGCATTAATGGCAAATTTTCACTGGTTGCAGCGTCTCAAACATGAGGTGTGATGCTTTTCTTTGTCGGATATAAATGTCTTTGGGCTTTGGTCTGATGGTCGAAATACACAAACCATCTGAATACACTTCTTTCATTTCAAGTATTTGTCACAGTTTTCGGGCTTTTTACAGTTTCCTGTAATGCTGCTGTTTTTTAATGTTCATAAACGTGTGTGTGTGTGTGTGTGTCGTTGAACAAGTGTGTCCGCGTTACTTGTCCTGTGTGGGTGGAGTTGTTGTCGGGGTGTATGTGTGCTCAGCCTTGTAGGTTCATTTATTACTGTTTATTTCCCCATGCCAGTGGTAATCAGCAGCAGGATTAGAGTTAACTGCCACCCAGTCACTGGCAGGCTCCATGTGGGCCACCGCAGGCCCCTCCTGCCGACTGGCCTGACCGGGTCCGTCCGGGACCAGCTCGCAGTGACGAGAAGCTGGGAGTCCGCTAATCCTGAAGAAAGACCGTACGTCTGGCTTCCTCTCCGGGCCACCTATCACCACATCACACAGAGCCCAGGCACCGGCACCAGGCCCGGCCCGGTGGATGAGCTAATCACTGAGAGGAGAGCAGAGTGTGTTTCTATGTGTGTGAGAGACACACAGAGAGGGGAGAGAGCTGGACCACCCACCCGGAGGATTCAGAGGCACAGGATTCACAGCCCATTCTGTTGACCTGCCACACCGCCCCAGCTCTGGGCAAGGCCCTCCCCAATTGTTCCGCCTGCTAACATGAGGAGGGGGGTTACACAAGGGGGATGGGGGGTGGACGAGCAGTAAACAGTGGGCTGAGCTTCTCTCCTTCAGCGCACAAAGGGGCTGAATTGTATCGGGACTGGAGCACTTTTTAGAGTGGCCCTGCCATGGGGCCTGAATGAAACATCTGTGGAGGCTGAGCCCGAGGGAGAAAATGCTATTTTGCTGTTCAACCACACTGACAACCTGTTTTCTCTTTCTTTACCCCCCCACACCCCCGTCCCACCCATCCACCATCACCACCTCCCCTCACTGTTATTTCTCACTTGGCCTTGTAAAACTATTCAAACTGTATACTCACATTTGCCAAGCAAGTAACAGAGAAGCAACAGTAAATGAGGGAGGGAGAGAGAGAGAGAGAGAGAGAGAGAGAGAGAGAGATGACTTGAAGGTTTGAATGAGGAAACACTTAACTGGAAACTGGATTTTTTGTTAAAAAAAATCCACTTCCTTATGAACCTGCACAGGATTTTCTTTTCAGTTCAGTTGAATTCAACAAATACAAAAAAAGAAAAACCTCATCATACTATATATTGAAACGTTGTTCACATGGACTGCTGCCCAGATTTCCATTTCCATTTGAAAACCAACTTTAATATAACTCTGATTTAACTTAGAATGAGAATGTTGAGTTAGCAAGAGTTAAGCTAACATTTAGCATGAAGGCCCAAAAAAACGCATCCAGAAATAAAAAAAAACAATTGAAATGTTGTGATGTTGCCACATTTCCAGACACAAGCAATTCACTTGATGATTACAAAGTAATGATTTACCAAAAGCATTTCAGTCAAAGAACTGACCATTTACAGCAAATGGTTACAGAGTTAAATGTGTCGGAAACAGCTCAGCTCCTTCAAGAGCTCTCAAAAATCCCAAACAACCACAAGGATTAATCTGGACAACTAAACCTCTTTATCAAACATGCATGAATGTTTAATCTTAATTACAAAACTCCACATAAGGAGTAGAGAGCTGTTGCATTAAATGCTGTTGGCACGAGCACATCAGCAGAGTTTGTGGTATAACGTCCGCACTGTACACCTGCTGTGAATGAACTAATGCTGAAGCTTACAGAAGCCAAAAGAAGTGTGACTTCAATGCTCTCTGCCTTAACTTCACTAAAAACCCCAAACTATGAAAATATATTGTTATACACTGGATATCCTTTAATAATCATTAAAGTGTGCGAGGTGCAGACAGCTAACGTCCTTTAATCAGATGAATACACTGACTGGCGCATGGAGGCTATCATGGGTGTCGAGTCCCTCCATCCGTCAACATCACCTCCCCTCTTCCAGAAGGAACCCCCACACTCTCGACCCTCTTCCCCCCAAAGTCCTGCTCCACCACACGCAGCTCAAAGAGCGACATTTCAGTTTAATTGAAGGGGAAACAAAGATCCCTGCTTACTTCCTGGTCACCCATTTTCTTTAATCAATTTCCTCCCTTTGGTCCTATATCATCTGTAATTACTTTCCCTTTCCCGCCCCTTGCGGGCTCCTCCTGGAGCAAAGGTCCAAATACACACATATAAGAACACACACACACACACACACTTATTGCTAACCCCCTACCGTAAGCAGGCAATACCTTTGGCATCAATACTCGTTGCCCCCCTTTGGCTCCTCCAGCCTGAACAATAGAGAAGGCCCACTGGCTCCAGAACCCCACCAAGCAACCCCTGACCCTGCCCACCTACTCTACTAAACCCCTACACACACACACACACACACACACACGCGCACACACACGCGCACACACACGCGCACACACACGCACACACACACACACACACACACAGGTTCATGTGGTATGTACTCTCATATTCAAGTCATAGACATTGTCACACACAGCTCACACGAGTCTGCAGTGAATGGGGGGGGGGGGGCAATGGGGGGCGGGGGGGGGGGGGGGCACTTTAAATACCAGCTCAGCTTGTAATCACTGGAGTTTGAACTCTTGAAGACTTCTTACGCTAAGAGGTCAAGAAGCCAGAACACTCATTCGCTCCTTTCTTTCTTCCCTGCTGCCCTCTGTCACTCACTCCTCTCAGCGGGTCTCTGATCCATAAGCTGGTCGGGTCGAGTACAGTGAAACCAACGCCGATGTCCTGAGGAAATCTTGCAGCAAAAACAATGAGTGCGTTGTCTTCCAAGCACCAAATTCGCCGTGGCACAAACTTTGACTTCCTCCTGCGCTCAAGTAACGCGAGGCGAATCTTCTGCCAAACAGGAACATTTTCTGGAAGAACTGAGGTTTATTTGCAAACAGATCCAAAGGGAACTCATTACATTGGTCCAACCTGCCAAATGGAATATGAAGACAGTGCCTGTAAATATAATGATTATATTGTTGGAGCCGCTGCTTACCTCAGGACATTTTGTGTACATCTGGTAGAGGCTGGATGAAAATGCCCTCCAAATTATACACCTTTATTGGACTTCACATTTCCAAAATATGACCACCCAGAGAACGCAGCCCATACCACCCACACACTATTGAGTGGATTTATCACTCAGCTGATGCCAGTGTGCTTGATGAATGAAAGCGGCTTACAGTATTGGCATCATTACCTTGCATGATGGGGAAGCGAAACATCAGAAACTCTGATATAAATAGGTATACGTCATGTGAGTGGAAAGGTGTTGCATGCAAATGCAAAGAAAAGTGATGGTGGAATATTGTAATTTCTTTTTAAAAATAAAGCTGAGGAGGAAATGTTTGTGTGTGGTGAAGACAGGTCTAAAATTGGCCTCCAGTTAGTCAGCAGTGCAGCGGTGTCAGCCAGAGGACAGTGCTGCAACTAACAATTTTTTATTTATTTTTTATTTCTTAATCATTTTTCAATCATTTATTTAATTAATCTGGTAATTATTTAGTATTATAATTGTCAGAAAATACAGAAAATATAATGCAGGAATTAAAGGTCACCAGTTTTTATAATTGATTAATCATTTTGAGCCACGTAACATTTATGTGTCCAGCGTCACAATAGTCGGGATTCGTTGTTATTCTTCTGATTTATATGACTGTAAATTGCAAATCTTTGAGTTTTAGTTGGTGTTTAGTCCAAAAAACATCCTTGTGTTAAATAAATGCAAAGGGCTGCATTGTGTGGTGTTTTGTTTCACATGTTGTCTGACATTTTATAGAACTGATTAATAAGTTGTAAAAATAGGCAGATTAATCAACAATGAAAATAATCCTTACTTGCAGCCCCAAAGGCCGTGATGAGATACTTGAGTTCAGGGCATGTAGATACAAGACAGAAACTCTCTTTCTGTCAGTGCACATTCACCAACCAGCTGTATCTGAATTCAGGCCCACTGGCAGGACTCCAGCGCTTTCAGCATCCCATCACCTGGTCAGCAGATAAAACCAACTGGTTTTTATCTTCACACACACACACACACACACACACACACACACACACACACACACACACACACACACACACACACACACGCCTTCTTGTGTGGGATTACAGAGAGAAGACAGCAGGAAGGAAAGGACAAGACTTTGGCCCCAGAATTTCTGGAGTATTTTCAAAAGTCTAATGTGCAAATGATAACGGCGGTTCATCCAAACAGTGTGTGTGGTCAGGTGTTGACGCACACGCAGGCATGTTCTCACACACACAGCATTGCCCACACACACACTGTATGCACACACACACACACACACAACGACTCAGTGATTGGAGCCTTTGGTCTTCATCAGGTCAATCAGTGGAACCATGAGACCTGGAGGCTTTGAGGCTGGATGTCCTTCTGCTTCCAGACTTCAATGTGGCCTGTTCCAGTAACTCCTGAGCAAATACAGACCATCAGTGTGTGCGTGTGTGTGTGTGTGTGTGTGTGTGTGTGTGTGTGTGTGTGTGTGTGTGTGTGTGTGTGTGTGTGTGAGAGAGAGTTAAAGAGTGGGGAAGAGGAGGAATTGTAATAGTAGGAGCTGGGAACAAACTCTGTGTGGGGTACAAAATGAAAATTAGGGGCTATGACCTCATTGTCATTTACTGAAACACACATTACACGTTATCCATCCAGGTCATTAGCACGGCCGTCAGCTCCGAGGCACCCATAATGCTCAGGGGTCTGCACGGACATCCCGTTCAGGTGTTGTGGTGCGTGTGATCAGCAGTTGGGAGTATGCTCTGAATGGAGTTTGTTCATTAAAGAGTAAAAGACGTTTGTTGTTGCTATCGCATTGGGGGCCCACCTGCGGCCGCCTGTGATTATGTGCGTGTATCATGCGTATCAGCTTGCTTCATACTCACAGGCAGAGCCCACCACAGAAGGTGTACAGATGTGCCGCTGGCTACAAGCAGAGGTAGGTCTTGCATTTAGAAGTGAGAGCTCTCATATGGCGTATGGCAGTAATAGTGAAATCTGACATCACTTCCACTGTGAAATATACAGCAAGAGAAGGAAGACAGATTGCAAAGCAATTTGGTGGGGAAGGAATATTCATGATCGTTCTTTAAAATGAAGTTATGTGTGGACACTGATAAGGAAAGCGTGTAATCACGGCGTTCCATTTCACTGGTGGTTTGTGTGACAGCGGGTGATTGATTTTGTTTGTGTTGGGGATTTCTGAAAAATATATGTTTAGCCTGAATTGAGAACCACATCAGTAGGAAGACCACCAGCTCCTTCCTCAGCTTGAAGGTTAACACATTTCTGTCCTCCACACGCATGAATCAAGAGCTTCATGAATGCACATTATAGGATTGGTTCGCCTAAACAACTTAACAATACAACACAATGGAGGCGAGTGGAATTGTGTTAGAATAATTACATTTAAATTAGATAAATAGTCTACAGCCGTGCCAGCAACTGTGTGAGGTTTAGGCATACCGGTGCTTTGAGATAAATACTGTTGGCGTGCTAAAATGCTAATATTTATATACCTTGTTAACGAACGGGTCCATGTGATATTTGTCTGGTGTATAAAGGTCTGTATTGTCACTGCCCTGCGTCTTTATAAACTATGATAATCTGGTTCTCATACAACTGAAGTTACATCCAGTAACTACTATCAGCCTACCAAGAACGTTACCAGCAGATTGTTTTGTATTTGCATCGTGACGTTTGTTACATCTTCAGTAATATCTGCTGCCACACAGCTCTGCTCGCTCACTGAAGCAGCTCCAGTCTGTGGTCGTCTTTGCCCGTCTGTGGTACCTGATGGACTATTAGTCGTGACCTGTAACCAATCAGATAGTGATGTGGTGGGACATGGAGTGAGACTACAGACTGGTTTCTACAGTTAAAGACCGAGACAGGTGGCTGCATCAGAGACAAAGTACCATTCATTGATCTGCTATCAGATCAAAAATATAATGATTCTGATAACCATAAAAATGGTGAATATCGAGACCGATTATTGGTCAATCCCAAGTGTGGTTATCTGTACCAGATTTCCCGTCAATTTGTTTTTTCAGTGGACCAAAGCAGAATATGACTGTCAGAGCCATGGAGGCTCTGACTATGGAGGCGACTGTGGCTCAGTGGTTAGCTAACCCAACTTTCAATCAGAGGATCGATGGTTCGATCCCCAGCTCTGCTAGTCCATGTCAATGTGTCCTTGAGCAAGGCACTTAACCCTAATTGCTCACCGTTGCTGTGTCTACTGTATAGCATGTAAGTTGCTTTGGATAAAAGCATCCGCTAAATGAAATGTATAAGTAGAGGCTGCGTCTCTGTTAGTCTGGACCATTCACAAAAAACACCTTGGAACTATTTAAATTCGTAGAAAGTTCTCAAAGTACTCAAAAGTGAAAACAGTTGTTTTTTCATGTTGTGAACACCATAAACGAATTAGGGGTAGTGGTATAAATCTCAAAACCTAAAAGGTAAAAATCTGGCCAAATAAAACTCAAACTTTATTTATGGCAAGAAGAAGGTAAGTGAGAAAGCATGTTTTTTTTATTGGCGTTCCTTGTATTCCACCAGTGAACGCAGCTAAGTGAATTAATACCAAATGGCTTTCAGACATATCCTTGCCAAGTGCCAAAGTCAGGATTGCCCCTTTTTTTGTCCATAAACCACAAATGTAGCAGATTAAAGCTATACCACCACCCAGCCTGCCAATACCAACTAGCTTCATCTGCCATTTAAAGACTTCTAATCCATCATTAGCAGAAAGTTAGGTCTGCGCTGTCCACAAGCTTTTCTCTGCACTGTGAGAGAAATCGGCTCTGACTTGCTGTCGCCAGGTTCGATAGTTGCATTGAAACACGTGTGTGCACACACAATGGAAATTGTCTCATTTCCTGACAACAACATGCCCCTCTCTCCAACTCGTAAAACTTGTTTATCTCATTTTAAGTTCCTTCAATAAAAATAATTTTTTATAGCAACTCTCCCCGCTTGTTTATTCCCAACAACTTCCCTTTGATCCGGCCCCACAAGTGTCACGCTGAGGGCACGGTGTCAGTCTTACTGTAAATCAGGAACCCGGTTTTTCCGAGTACCGTGACACACGGCACAACCGGTAATGACCACGGGGAGGGTCGTGGTGAGATTGGGGGTGAAGTGGGAGCAGAGCAGGGGTGTCCAGCAATGCGTCACCAATCCCCTGAGTGCTTTCATCTCCTATGATAAGTGCCATACCTAATCAGGTTAAAGCAGCGCATGCCACGGAAGAGAGGAAATTCCACCCAAAACGGTAACGTATCTGTTCCGCTCTCATGCGTCGCATTCCTCCAGCTAATTAGGAGTAAATATCTGACCCCGGAGAGAAAACGTCCACATTAGTCCAACCAGTCAGTCGGTGTGGTCCATCTGCACTCTCTGTTTTGCTCTCCTCGCCCTCCCCCCCCCCCCTCTTTCCTCTCCCCTCTCACCCTAATTTGGCCCACAGATGACAAAAAACATAGGGGAGTTCTCAGTAGGTTTCTTTCTTTCTTCTGCGGCTCCCCTCCTTTTTCTTCTTCAGCGTTAGGCCCCATCATTACTGACAGGCTATCAGTTGTTCTCATACCAGATTATCTACTGCCAATGACCTCCAGGTCGTGGCAGCGTGCTCTCTGCCACTTTCTCTCTTTGCTTTGCCTTTGTCTGGCCCCAGATACACTTCAATGAGTTTTCAGGCCTTGCTGACTCCAAATCAAAGATACTATTGGTTGTGGCGCCAATTTGAGTTTTGATAGTTCAGGTTTAAGGAGACGCCTAAACAGCATTGTGCGTTATTCCTAAAAGCACTCTGATTAAATCAAATGTAAAGGAGATAGTCATCACTGATGAAATCAAAACTTTCAAGTTATCATGACAATTCCTATTGCAGAAAGGCCAAACTATCATCTGCCAATGAAAATGATACAAAGATCTGCTTCCAGAACGAGTTGAGAGCAGGATCTAAGTAATCTTATCATAAAGATTTGAGAAACAGAACTATCCATCACAAAGGGATAGTATTTGTCTTTGCTATAGCTCGCAAGTACACACAACGATGAATTAAAATAAAGTAAAAATAAAACCTTTATTGTGTGGTCCCATCCCAAAATCACATTTCCATACAAACAAGCTGCCTCATTACACATTGATGGAAACATAATTTATGTGGTTAACTTAGTACATTTAAATGAAACCAAAAAAGAAATACAATACAATTACTCGGTAAGTTTTAGTAAAACATTGGTTTGGCTGAAACCTTTGTTATGTTATTTAAGTTATGGATTGAAATAAATAAGACTTTTGGTTGCACACGAGACAGTAACAGGGATCTCCTCCTGTTTGTTTTTTGCACAACTGGTCAGCATGGAGGCTCAAAGCATTGATGATGTTGTTTAGCTTTTCATGAGATGATGGGATCATGCCGTTTTATTTCTATATGAGCTAAATTACCTCTCCTTCCTGTTTCTGTCTGAGGTGTTACGGGTGACCTCAGTTCAATTGATTATCAGACTGGATTGACATTTAATTTCACATCATTATTTTACATATTTGAATCAATTACCAAATTAGACATGGCCATCATAGAGGGATGTAAAAAATCTTTAAAAAATTGGGGTAGGTTCTTCTATTATTACATTACATTACATTTAATTTAGCTGACGCTTTTATCCAAAGCGACTTACATGCTATACAGTAGACCGTAGACACAGCAACTGCAGGCAGAGCTTCTCATTGAGTTTCCTCTGCTGACTTTGGTGTGTGGCGTGTAACAAAGTGTGCCAAACACCACCGTTATTTGTTGACTTAGCCTTTCATGCTTTGAATATAACAAGGAAACAAGCAAGGATGAAATCTAATGAAGCCTGAGGTCCATTTCGATCTGACAAACATTGTTCCGAACAGAACTTGTGTGCTTTGTTGATTTCATCAATCTGCAAGGGAAAAGTGGTGCAATACATGTTCAACCCTGGCGTCCGTGTTCAAAGAAACAGTCACATATCCAAAAATTATTTTCATGTCATTGTCAGCTTCATGTCATAATCAATTTCTGCAAGATTTTCCACAATCCGACAAATCAAAACAGTCCTCGGTAATCTGGCTGCTTCCATTCACAGTCCATGTATTTCTAACTACGCAAACAGACTCACTTTATGTCTCATCAGCTGACGTACGCAGCATGCCACACACATAGCAGCAGGAAGCGGCCCGCTGTAATACACTTGGAGCTGTTTACATTGCATTACAGGGAGAGGAAGGTGCTCGAGAGGCACATCATCATCCTGACCCATGATCCTGACCTGTGTGCAAGTGGATGTCAAGCCGCAGTCCACATGTTCCAGACTGGACTGCGGTCAAGAGCAACATTAGCAGGGGTTTGGCAGGAAACTTCAAGATTGTGATAGAACTACAGTGGGCAGGAAAGTACAGAGTGTGTGTGTGTGTGTGTGTGTGTGCTCTCTCACCACCTCCTTTATGCAACGCTGCACTCGCGTGTTATGAAGCATAACGTTTAGCTCTGAAACAGCAAACATGATGTAAAAATCATATGGAGCACAAGACTTGTGTAGGAGTGACAAATGTTTGCGAGGCCGATGACAGATCTCTGAGCATACAGAAGCTGTCATGAAGCCGGATCGTGGAGACGGTGCACGGCACCAAAAAAGGCTGCATCAACTTCAGTGTGTTCAACAAGGCGTTCGTCAACAAGGAGGGGAGGACTGAGTGGCGATGATGATATTGCTGGGTTATGCCGTGGCAGCGGCATTATGAACACTAGAGTGTAGTAACCCACATGAAGCGCTCTCACACACCACTTCAGTTTATAAAGCATCTGAAGACCACATTCGTGTGCAGCAGCTAGCATTTACACCCGGGTGGCTCACAATATTTTTTTTTTTTTTACTCATATTTACTCTGTGGAAGGTAATTAGCGTGCTGATCAGAAACCATATTTATTCCCTTGTGGTCAACCACAGCACTTTTTCCACTTTGAAGTGTTTGCTGAGCAAAAACAACAATATCTAAATGTTTCCAGATAATAAGACAAGAACTATTTTCAGCTTGATGTGACTTTTGTTGAGTGCTGGTTCTTTTGAATGGGTGGAAATTATGGCTGACTGAAATAAAGTAATTCATATGTGCACATGTTCTATATATATATACACATTATACACCTCTGTGGTGTTCCACTCTGTTCATTTTCTATACTCCTCTGTGGTTATAACCAATTATGGCCATAGCTGCTCGTTATGTGAAACATTACTCAGTGTAGAAACACACTGAATGTTATGATTTAGATGGGAAAACGTTTTGTGCGTCTCCACCTAATAAATAATTACATATCATATTTCAAAAAGTGCTCTTTCTTAAGTTTTGGAGCTCCTTTGTGCAGCCCTCCTTCAGTGAATGTCTCTCAAATCTGCAATAACGGATTTTGTGGCATGTTCGGTATCATCACCGTTAAAGTTTATATACTGAACATTTTAGCACACAGTTGTTTATTTGCACATCTAGTAGTTACAGAGCAACATCATCATTTATTTGCAGTCACGCTTATGGCCACCTGGTAAAAGTAAGTCCAATAGTGACTCTCTTTTAACTGATTTTGGTCTTAGCAACTTCTGAGGGAAGTATCTGGCTCTAATGTTCATTAGCCAGGAATCCCACATGAAAAAATGTCAAATAGTCTGGAAAACCATGTGTTGGGTCTTGTTATTATATTTTCAAAATCCTCCCTTTTTCTTTTAGCTAGGAGTGACGTAGGTTATCTACTATAGCTCCCCAAAATGAATAACATTGTATCTGAAAGGGCTAAGTTATGTTCTGGATAATATTAACGTTCAAATCAATGGATGTTCATGGACGAGAATATTCTGAAGAGGCTTTTATGTGTGTTACAACTTCGGTGACTAATTTGATAAAGCAGGGTATGTTTCAGAGTGTGGCTGCCTCGGGAATAACAGGTTGCTACCACTGTGTTGTGTTTTCAGTTCATAAGAATTTAAATAACACGATGGGCAAAATGCTGAGCTCAAGGCTTCAAAACCATAGTCCCAAAACCAATGGGTGACGTTATGGTGACTACATCCACTTTTTATATACAGACTATTGCTTTGAAAAAACAATAGCTAAATAATTAGCTGAAACTCGCTATAACTCTCCATTAAGTTGCTGATTGTTGCTTAGGAAATTGTAGGCATTGGAGGACATGGGAAGAGCTTGAAAAACCTTTGCATGAGTTGTCAATTTCATGAAAAGACTGTAGTTTGCTATGCTAACATCCTATGCGTGTTTATATTCAGCAAAAAACTAATTTGTAGAACCTTGTTTCAGACAAATCCCTTTACTTTCTGAAAGAGTTTGTTTGTTTTATGCTATCTTTTTTTCAAATTTGTCTTTATGTTTCCACTAAATTTAACTTTCAGTCACATCATATGATCTTCATCAGCATATTGACAGGTGCGCCCTGTAATCATGTTATCTTTTTTTTCTGAGCACATAAAGTAGTTGTTGTCTATTCCGGCAAACTAATTAAGTCCATTCTTGAGCTTGAAAGCAGAAGTTGACAAAACAATTTCACCTCAAGGTCCATTTAGTAGCTGTTCTGGAGATTTCGATCATATCACATGATCTTGATCAGCAGATGAATTTGGGTTTGAGTTTGGGTTTCTAAGAATGAACGTTGAATCTTGTGGTCACCATTTTCTTTCCCCGTAATTTTCGATGTTATCGCCAGTATATTGAATTGTTATTGCCTTAATCTAAAAGTGTGTCTTTTATCAACTAAGCACAAAAGGAAGATATGACTTATGGTAAAAATCTGAATTTACGAATAATCCACAAGTGCTGCTCAACACACACACACACGAACATACACACGGGTCAGCGGTCTGTGGTTTGAGCCTTGTTGTAGTCAGACAGCATGATGAAGTGTGTAGAGACCAGAAGAGAAAGAAAAGTGCTTCCTGGGCAGTGATGTGTGACAGGAGATATCAGAGAACTGGTGCAGGGTCAACCGTCGCTGACAGCCACCACACCTCTTGACATCCACCCGAGACCCCGGGAGTTGTGCTCCGCAGATATGGGTCAGTGGAGGCCGGGGATGTGCGGGTTCATCACCTCAGTGTGTGTGCGTGTGTGATGGCCGCTTAGTTTTTGTGTCTGTGCGAACTCCTTTTGTGTCCCTCCGCTTGTAGCCACACTATCTGATTCCCCTCGGAGGCAGCACCGGCTACATAGGTGGTCCTGAGCCGCGAGGAGAAGGGGCAGTGAGCAGGTAACCTAAACCTCCAGACCCCCTGCCTGCAGCTGCCTGATCTCCTCCCTCAGGAACCGGGGCTTCTTTTTCTCTGCGCTTTGTTCTCCACCCTGCAGAACATTAGCACCACAATGACCTCAACAGAGAAACCCGAGTCCATAAAAACCTAATGGAGTAGGATGAAGGAGGCAGGCTGAGTGGACGGGTAGCTGACCAAAAAAAAAAAAATGGATGGCAAATTTTGTCAGGTTTATATTCCGCTAAATTCCTGAACTAGAATTACTGCCTCAAGGTTGTTTGTCTCCGGTTGCAGTTTACATCCACGTCAGATTGTGAAGCCCTCAGAGGCAAATTTGTATTTGTGATTTTGGGCTATACAAAATACATTGAATTGAATTGAAATGAATTGTCAAAAATATCATAATTTTATCGTCTTAGACATTTGTATTAAAATTGACATGATTAGCACTTGAATTCTTGATTTATAACCAAAAATGTGTTTTGTAGGTTATAATGCACTTTGAACACAAAAATCAGTTTATCCTTGAGTCCCGGTTTGAGGAAGATTTGAGGAAATTTGCACAAGGCGTACCTGAGACCTGGTCAGATGGGAGGGCACAATGACCTTCACCTTTAACCTTTGACCACCAAAGTCTAATCAGTTCATCCTTGAGTTCAGGTGGACGTTTGTGCCAAATTGGCCAAAAATCCACGAATGTGTTCCTGAGTTATTGCGTTCACAGGACAGAGGGACAACAACTCTTAACCATAATGCCTCCGGTTCGGCTACGGCTGGCGCTGAGGCATAAAAAAGGGTCTTTAGTGCTCTGATTTGGACCTTGCCGGAGGGGGTTTGTTTTTAAGTAGCCACTGCAGTTTTCGATTTGGGCTCGATCATTTTTCAAAAATATCCCCCTATCAGTGGTGAGGCAGGGGGAGAGAGGAGGGGATCGCCATGGCATGAAATAATGGCCTGTCATTTTTCATCAACATTCCCGACAATGCATGACCCAGACTGGAGCCAGAACACACACTTAGGGAGCCGACACAGCACAGAAATACATCACTTGGGTCAGAGGGTCGGCCAGCGTCATGTTTACTGGGACCATGAGACCCAGCGTATGTGTGTGTATGGGTGTGTATGTGTGCGTAGAGTCAACATCTTGGCTGGGAGTTAAACCTTCATCTGAAAGAAAGCAGGGAGAAGACGTAGGGCTTCCCCTATTCATCCCCATGTCTGCATGTCCTTCTTGTACTTTTATTCGTACCATCAGGATACATTTCTTGAGAGAAAGTCAAGCACACAAGCCATTGAGCTGAGGGCCCTCTGGGAGAGGATGGCTGCGCCACACAGACCCCCACACCCCGAACCCCACTCTTAGCCCCCTTCTCAAATTAGATCTCAGGTCTAATCAGAGACAGCTTGGCGTTGTGGGTGGAAACTAGCCACAAACCTCATCTTCAAACGACTGTTGGTTGCTGTGAGAGGCCCCCCTGTTCTGTTGACTGGGCAGGATGGAGCACTGTAAGCGGCTCTCTCAATTCTCTTGACCACACAATGGAAAATGGGAGAGAGACCACACAACAATGAGTGATTTCCAACACAGCGGTTGACCTACACTGAGTTTCAGAGAGCAAATCTACTGGAATAATACTCCTTTGAAAAAACAATATTTAATGTCTTTCTTTCTCTTGGATAACAGGTCAGGATGTAAAACACCAAGGTAGGAGAAGAGTTGATTACGGTTGGCCCGAAAGTGCTTTTTTATTTGCCAATTAGAACTAACTAGCTAAGGCTCATGGGAATCTCATTAGTTTTGCAGGAATTTGGTCGTAACCAAAGTATTAGATAAATCCAAGATTCGACCTAATAGTGGTTAATCATGACAATGTTAGGTTGATCAGCAACGTTTCATCCTAAAAGTACCAAAGTTCATGGAAATCCACCCAATAGTTGCCTCAAGGTGATACCAGACCAGTATGGGAATCACAAAATTCATTATGATGCATAACCTAAGAACATTTATAGCAAATTGAATAGTCCAATCTACCCAAGAACATTTATAGCAAATTGAATAGTCCAATCTACCCAAGAACATTTATAGCAAATTGAATAGTCCAATCTACCCAGTAGATGTTGAGTAATTTCAGTCTGGACCAAAGTGGCGGAGCGATCGACCGACTGGCCACACAGCTCGCCTGGCTAAGACTCACTCGGTTGTGACATTATTTTAGCTGCAAGTCAAATAGAGCCATTAGGAAACAAACGTAGCATACTGCATCGTCACATGCTCATTAAAATCTACAAATATAGTAGCAGCTATGTGACCTTGGGAGACTCAGCAGTTGTCGAGGTCAGCACTAAATTAGACAGCAATCAGCCATGGATGAGCCCTCCTAACCCACTGAAAGAGAAAAGGAGAAAAAGAAAGCAGTATTGAATCTCTGGCAACCTCTCCTTTGGCAAGCCCTCCTGATTATCACTTTGTGTGGAAGCATTCATTTTGCTCTCAATTGTAAGAAAAAAAAGTCCATTCCCCTTATTACGCTGGTAATGATAGATTGCTCTGGCTGAGAGCACATGCCCGGCCAGCCGGCCCGCTGCGTTGCTACCTACACCACTGATACCCGAGCAAGTGGGTCCTTATTTAAATCTTGTCAAGGGTAAAATTGGGGCCGTAACTAGTCATTACAAAGTGGCACATGAAGTCTAATTTGGGTCAGGCTGTGGTGGCCTAAAAGCTGTGTGAGTACAGTTTTACTACTGCCTATGTGTCTTTGTGAAAATCTAACAAATGTGCTTCTATCCAGCAGCGACAAATGGACATGTGTAATGATAAGCACTCTCTCCCTAATGAAGTTTTTCCTGTTATCCAACCAATAAACATTAAGAACATTAACAGAGAGTCAGATGACTCTTGGATGTGGATATTTTCATAACAAGTGAAACACATGTGATGGACATGACATTGTCCACATGTCCTCCATGAAGGAAGGAGATCATTTTCAGATAAAGTAGTGATGCAAATGTCACCATCTAAATTCTTTCTTTCATTAATAAAGACTCAATCTGTAGCCAATCTCTCTTTCTCCATCGTGAAGTTATTAATGTTGAGTGCTCATTACAGCTGTTCAAACACGGCAATCTGCTCTGGCAGAATAACTTTAAAGGGAGCATAATAACGTTTGTCATAACTCATAGGACGCCGAGGACCCGCCGAGAGAGGCCTTCAAAACCCAAACACATGTGTACGAATTTCTGTGTGTATGACACAAATCAAAACAGGCAGCTGTTCACACCAGGTCAGCAAAGAGAGGAGCAGACCTAGAGAAGGAGGCCCACCTCAAAAGTGCTTGATTCATCTGTTGAGGAGGTCCAGAGATCAGAGGGACACAGAGTGGGTATACACGGAGGGAAAAGTCTCTTATGGGCCGATGTCAGGGGCCAAAAATAGCAGAGAACGCCTCTCTCTCGGCCCCTCTCCCCCCGTGACTCATCTGGAGTGTGTTAATTAGCGAGAGACGGTTCGCCACCATCGTGGCTGGAACCACACGGTGCATGGTGGTGACAAGGCCCAAAACAAACGCTCCTTAAAGAGGGACAGGGTGGCAGGCGAGGGGGGTTAGGAAGGGGAGAGCCAGAGAGCCGTAGAGTGAGGATATGTCACACTTGGAACCGATTGGTATTACCAAATCCTTCCAAGGACCAGGGGGAGGCGAGAAGGAGGGGGGAGGAAACCAGCACGACAAGAGGTGAGGCAGAGACAAAGTGGAGACGAATAAGAGCTGTCTCATTGCGACAATTATAATCTCTTCTGGACTTTCCATTTATAACTGAAGAAGAGTTGAAAAGTGGAACTTACTTTTCTCCCAAACCTGTGCAGCCTTTCTCTCGATGGCACGCACCAACGCAGCGAAACCCAGGAGCTACAACAGGAGAAATCCCCAGTTGACCATAATGGGTTCAACGGGCCCTTGGCCTTTAAATTAGACTGCCTGCACATCAATTAATTCACCTCCATTTACTCCGCAAACAGAATGGCCCATTCACATATCATCGCAGACCCTGCTGAGCAAATAAATGCCTTCATCATGTCCGTATGCTTTGGATCAATGTTTTCTTTGCATTTTGAGTCATATTGATTTATGTCTGGACCTCGTAACCTCTGTGTGTGTGTGTGTGTGTGAGATAGAAAAATAGAGCGATACAGCAAGAAGAGAGAGAGAAAGACAAGCAGACAGGGAGTAGGTACTCTGTGTACATTTATGCGTTTACTTTAGACCCATGAGATGCCACTGGAAATAAGTCATTAAACCTTACATAGCTTGTCATTATAAAAAAAAACCACGTACTATGTTTTGTGGGAGGGATTGTTGGGGATCAAAGACAGAGCAGCAGATATGAGTTTCTGTTCCTGGCTAGTCGAGGAGGGGGGTTGTCATACCAGACATGGTGAGCACATACATTTCCTTGGGCCCCGGGCGTGTGCTGAGGTTCTGTTGGGTGGACTCATTACTCACTGGGAGCCCTGAGCCCGGAGTTGACGGAGAAGCCTGTGTCACACCCACAACGTACTGACCGTTGTGTAATCCCTCCTGGGGTTGTGGAATGAGCTTGTAATGATGACTGCTTTTGATACGGCTTCACCCTGTGACACACGCGGAGATGCTCGGGAGGAACCCATGCACACACGGACCAAGACCTGCTGCGATGTAAGTGATACTACCCAGCGAGAGCTTCTGTCCGAAGCAGGAAGCCATGAGTAGAGGGTCAGTCCCTGAAGCATTGCAAACTGAAATGGTGCAGCAAAATCAATCAATTCCAATGGAACGCAGAGATCAGTGGATTCGCAGACGGGGACAAAGTAAATCCGCATTTATCGTTTCCGACGACTGAACTTGAGCCATTGCTCAATAGAGTTTGAGGGAACAAAGAGCTGGAGAGTTGTAGATGGAGAACCCCACCATAGCTCATTACTGAGGAAGGTCATGTGTGTGTGTATCAGTGACTGAGTGAGTGTGCCCCTATGTGTCTGTCCACGACTAATATTGCATTCTGCAGCAGCAAATAATATGTTGGCAGCTCAGTTATGGTTGCTTGCTTGAGGACCTGTTGTGGTTGTGATGCCTCACGCCTTCTCAAAACATCTTTTATTGCCTGTTTGATACCGCCGTTGACTGCCTATTAACTCCTCACTCACTACTCCGGTCCAATGCTGATAAGGGCGCTGATAGTGAGTCTAGCTTACTCTGTGGCCAGAGACACACAGGGGGGGAAACAGTTTGCACATTTATATTGTTTTGGATAACAGTGTGATTGGATAACAGCTAACAGAACTACCAGTGCACACAGTGCTGTACATCGCCACCACTTGGTGAGTATACCTTTATGTTTTATTATACGATAACTTTGATCCCATTGCTTGTGTAAAGTTACATCACTGCAACCCTCCTCTGATAGAGAGTGCACACTGCTCCACAAAAATGAACAATCTTTTGAATTAAGTGTGTGAACTTACTGTCGTGTTTCAACCAAGCTGTCAGTTAACTGGCTCGAGTATGCCACTCACTGGTGTGGTCCTCACTGGTGTGGCGAGTGAGCCAGCATGCAATGGAATGCCGCCATCATTTATTTTAATATTTAAACCTGTGCTTCTCCTAATGTGATTTTTTATTGTCAAAATGTATCCAGTAAAAGAAAAAGCACCTGTAGCACTATCAGCTTCCTTAAACTGTTTCTCCCAGATTCCAACATTAAAACATAATTTTATGCAGAAACATTTTCTTTTTGAAAAAAAGCAGGATGAACCAAGCCAACTTGTTCTGAGGAGCGGTATAGAGCTCTCTGACCTGCTGCATAATTAGCCTCACCCTTGTGATTTTGTCTCTCTATCAAGAATGTCCACGAATCCCTGTGGATGACATCATCTTGTTCTGGGGAGTTGTAGCCAAACAGACAGAGAGAGAAGCAGCACCGAGCGTAGCATCCCGATCCAAGCCCTCAGCAGGCACTCTCTTGAGCCAGCAGACCTGGACACTAGTCGAGAGAAATGCCCCCCTCCCACCCACCCCCCCTTATTATTTCTGCCTCTCTCCCTGTTCTTGAAAGCTTGGTTACATCATCCTCAGTGTGCACATTTCAATAATGCCTCTGAAATCTCCCACTGGCTGCGGGGGGGGGGGGGGGGGGGAAAGAAAAATAGCAGAATGTGTGATAAAGAATAATGACATGCATGCAGCAATCGCTGAGCATTCGTTGAAAGACGTGAGTTTAAACCATTTGGAACATGCCAATCGGATGTAGCTCTCTGTCTGTCCTCCTCTTCCCTCGTAATCCCTCCAAGTAGATGTGTAGTGGTAAGCGTTTGTATTGACTCAGGCTGGTCAGCCGAGCTCTCTTTTCAACCTCCCTCCACCTCCCCCCCACCCACCATTCAGCCAGTGGGGGGGCTCCGAGCTCCATGCAGACCCGGCCATAGCAGACATTTTTGTGGTGAAATCATTAAACCCACGTGCAGCTCTCTCTCTGTGGTCACTGGGGGTCGTGCTCCTCTGCCTTTAGCTGAATAAATCATAAAGTTTGCCGGGGGACCACACAAGAAGCCAGCACAGTGCAGCCAGCCCATAGAGTCTATGCAGCCAGCACAAAACACATGCACACGCACAGCCCCAGACCTTGTTATTTTTCACAAAAACACCAGCAGCGAGACGGAGACAGAGGAAGCGAGACAGAGAGAGGCAAGGAGGCAAAACTGTTAAGCCACGAAAAAACAATAGAGAAGACATTGCATGAGAAATAATGTCAAAGAGATGATACAAATGTGTAAAGTTAACATGTCTGCGCTTTGAAAAACAAAACAAAAAGAAAGACTTGCAGGTACAGCAAGGTGGAAATAAACAGACAGAAAGGGAAATATTGAAACAGACTACAGTGATAGGGGGGAAACTGAAGCTGATGCACAAGAATCTGAAAAAGATGTCAACAACATTTGCTAGTAACATCAGGTCGGATGGAACTGAAAAAAGAACAACATTTTCCTGAGCGGGCTCAGGAGCATCATAAAGGAGAGAGATCCTCTCTCCCTCTCTGTCTCTGTTTGGATGACCTCGCCAGACTGATCCTTCAGACAAGACCTGACTACTAGAGGAGGAAGCACTGTCCTGTCTGAGGATCACATACTGTCTGGGGAACACTTAAACAGGTCCGGCTGAGAATGTGTGTGTTTGTGTGTGCGGGTGTGTGTGTGTGTGTGTGTGTGTGTGTGTGTGTGTGAGGGTCTGTGAGTTTGCGAGTTGCACCAATTAATACTATAAATGACCAAACTGTCACTGAGATTTTAGGGGAAAAACTTCTGTGGGCACAACGCTGGATGTCTTTGCTTCAGTATTCAGAACTTTTCTTTTAAACCTTCTGTAATCAATGTTTTTATATAAAAAAGTCTACTGTTGCATCTATATGACCTACATAAACAAATGAGACCTGAGCTGTTTCCTGAATCCCAAATTTCAATGATAGATGATAGATGATAGATGATAGGTGCTCTGCCTCAAGTATCATTCATCATTAATTAAGTATCGATACTAAATGTGAAAAAAAAACGTTTTTGTATTGTTCATTTATTTTATTTGACATGACAGAAAAAAATATCTTTAACTGTTACTTTATAAAATGTGGTTTAAATCAATGGATATTTTATTGGTTTCTTAATTTGCAGTAAAATTGAAATAAAAGCAAAAAAAAGAAACATGAAATGGAAATACATGAGTAAAGTACCTCATAATTGTACCTAAGTACAGTATTTGAGTCATTGTACTTAGATCCCACCACTGATTTACTCCTAATGTACAGACATTTATGTGAACCATGCATTTATTCCAACCCCATCAACACACTCGCTTCCACATTAAAGTCATTCATCAAGTTTTCCAAAAATCCTTTTTTAAATGTTTGCAACAGACTTTCCCCAACTTCGACAAATGTAAACCACCAAACGACTCTTATTCTGTTTTCTAACACTCTGCTGTCCTGCTTTGTTGTTCCCTCTTTCTTCACCTCCATCCAGCCTCTGTCACCTGACTAAGAGGTGGGGGTCGTCACGCGTGTCATAGTGAGAAATGTTAGTGGCAGAGCAGCCTGGAGAAAGAGGAGAGGACGAGGGTGGAGGTTGAAACTCTACCCTCACCGTTAACGGAGGCCATACCACCTCTCGACCCCAGGCCACACATTTCTGAGTGAACTTTGGCCCTGTGACCACACCAGTGGTGCTGAGTACCTCCTCGAGTCATATATACACATACATACACACAGTATATCCTCAGACACCCTCTGGCTTGCAGGCAGGCAGCCATTACCTGGAGATTGTATCAGTGTCAGTGTGTGGGGGATTCTTGCTCCCTTGGGGTAAAGCACAGAGGGCAGGCGCCTGATCTCTCTGTGAAATGTTAATGTGGAACAAAACAGGCTGAACTTTGAGTGTAGCAATGTGTGGAGCCGAGCTCATAGGTTAAAGCAAACCACCCGGCCAAATTCGAATTTGTAAGAAATTTGGCAAATATGTAAAATTAGGTTTAAAAATCGTGAAAAAATAAACAGTTTTCTACCACTGGTGTAGTCACAGCTGTGCGCTGAAGACGCTGTGTTTTAGAAGTATCGTACTGTCTGTCGCTGATGTGTCATAGTTTCATCCAGTTGCTTTGCAAAGATCTGATGCAGATCTGATTGTAAATCCTGACATCTAGGGAATATGCATTTGCGGAAAGTCCAGGACGTTATAGCTAGCTAACGGCAGGCTGTGGTAAGTATGTATGTTGAATTGGAACTCTCTATTGAGCTGCAAAACTACTGACGCTATGTACTCTAGTTATTGTCTAGTGTTAAGGGAGGGGTTATTCTAAGGATGGCTCCAATGCATCATCAAGCCATGATTTCAAGCCTGCAAAAAAAGACGGAAAACTGTTTAACAGTCCAATTCCCAATTAGTACGAAATAGTTCAGTATTTGTACAAGTTTAATATTGTGACACATCTTACAAACAAATCTCAGATTGGACTTCACACACACTTTAAGAAACTCTTTCCCCTTCAGCATTAATTGTCATGTGACCAATCCCAAAACAAATCAGACTTCTTTGATTGCTTCGCAAAGCTTTCTAAGACCTCGATGGTTCCACAGTCAGACCACTATACTTGCATGCTTTACAGTATATATTCAGTGCACTGCCTTCATCAGACTGAGACAAAAATCTCCCATTCAAGCTACAGTTGGGATTTTCATTAGCACTGGTATTTCAATTTCGAAGACCGTAAATTGGCAGAGGAATGCAGCTCGTTCCTTATCAACGTCTGGAAGTCAGGGATCTGGAAATGCCTTGCTTTGTTGAGCGTTTAGTTTATCTGTCCCGTAATTGCACATTGTAAAACTGTCTTTCTGGGCTTCTTGCAATCCCCAGTGGCCAATGTAACCATCTGGCCCTCGCAAAGATCTGAGCAGGAAGTTATGTGAGACGTAAGCGGATAGGAACTCTGATAATGGATGTTTAGCCTCACATAAAGTCGGCTGATTCTTCAGCAATCCCGTCATTGTCTGAAGTACCTGTCACCGCGTGTTTGACTACCTTGCCAAAGTCGTCAATCTGCAGTAAGACGCTCAACAGGACGTTAACAAGCTTTTCACGTGGTTTTTTGCACAACACACTCATGCATTGGTGTGCAGGTGGAAAGCACGCAGACCACTGTGTTACTCGACCTGGCATAAATGGTTCATTGAATCAGAAATTCTGGCATCTCTTTACCTAACTGCAGGTGGAGGGAGCACACAGCCAAGTCTTTGTGCAAACTAGCATTGCAATATCACCACGGGGAGCACCTGCTGTGTTCCTGCACAAATATGTCTCTATTAGGAGTCTACGTGTCAACATGACATAGTGATAAAAATATTTTTCCCATTATTTTACCTTTATATTCTACCTAATATCCTGTCATTTTAGGGCCTGTAAGGTTATCTATCTTCATCATGTTTGAACAATAAATCACTCTGTTAGAGGTGGCTGGCCGCCTCTGACCAGCCAAGTCACACAGTCCGATTGTGTGTGATGAGAGAGAGCGTGTACGGCCAGCATCCCCACTCACCCAGAGGGTTTCAGAAATCTGGAGACGGACACCGTGATATTAAGACAAGGAGGTCCGAGAGGAGTCAACCCTCTCAGGGCACCCTCTGTGCACAGATCCCTCTTTATGCTCCTGTTTATTATGGTCCCAAGTAATCCATGCCTTGTGCACTACACCAGAGCTGCCATATGTCAACATCTTGCTGGTGGTTTGCAGGGCTCCAAACAACAGATAGGGTGCACTGAACCTACCATGTAAACTTTATAAAACACATTCAGCCGAACTGTAATTATTTACAAAACCAGAGCATGGGAATATTTTTACTAGAGGAAGGGGGGAAGTTTGTTGCCCATGGGCTTTGTGATAAAAAAAAAAACGTATTAAGAATTATATTTTACAAGCACCTTGTTATGACACCTTCAAAGCGACAGCGAGTTTGAAATCAAAGCTCTTACTTAAAGGACTAAATAATGCTGTATTGTATTTGAGTGTTTAATTTGCGCAGCTTTCCCAGCATGGCTAACACACTGGATTGTGTGTGTGTGTCAACATTTCACCTTCAGTGCCTTCACGGTCTAATGGAGGGTTCTGCAAAATTTAGTCCACCTTTCCGTGGAGCAGGCGTGGCAAAAAATGGCGGGGAGAGGGGTAGTTGGTGAGGAGCGAGGGGGGGGTTATTTTTGTGAGCACCCCTACAATGCTCCACCTGTGCCTCAGCCATACCCCAGAGGACCACCCACTTAGGGAGAGAGAGGGCAGTCGAGAATCCCTATAACCTCTTTGGGTGGGCAATAAGGCCGTGCGCTGAAGTAGAGTGTTTGAGACAAGTGAAAGACTCAGGAGGAAGGACTCTCAGCGAATACTATCACACCACCAGCGAAGAATAGCAAGTGCTGGTGTGAATTAAAGAGGTGCTACATCAGGGCAGCCTGTGTGTGAGTGAGTGTGTGTGTGTGTGTGTGTGTGCAATGAAACCTGTGTTCATTGCATCATAGAACCCAGTATACTCAGAAATCATCCCACTAGACATCATGCTATAAATATGAAAGACACTGCAGAGACTCCTCTCATCCCTCTCATCGCCACTTTCATGGTAAATTTCATGCAGATAACCATAAACATTAATAACTGTCAGTTATGACGCCAGCATGAAACAGCTAACAGCAGATGAATAGCAGGCCTCCGCAGAAGACACACTGAGGTCTCAGAGGTCAAAGACACACTTCACCATTACTGACATAATGCTGAGTCGGTTTGCTGCAGAGGGAGTCCTTATGGTAATATGAAACACCAGCTGTGATGTGATTTTTATTCTGATAAAATCTGCAGTTACCTGCAAACACTCAAATCACGGTACTGCAAAAATACACATTGTATAGAAACTCATTTCCCAGCAACTAATTTTATAGAAAATAATTTTATCGCGATCCTCTGTTCAGGTTTCCTTTTTAAAATAAACCTGCATTTTATACAATTTTGTCCCTGTCAGGGAATATTGTCCACCCACGGACCCTGCTTTATCCATTAGTGGCCCTTTCCCAAGTAGTCCAGATATGGCAATGAACATTAAAGAGGGTCTGGCCTGATATAAGAGGCATAAACCTCCCTATCTGTAAGCGTAAAGCTGGAGCTCAGCGTTGATCACGGCCTTGTTTGAAGGCGGGAATTTAAGGCGTCGTTAGACTTGTACTGCAGTGCAACTGAATTACAGTTCTCCAACATCTTTGAAACAAGCACAATGTTCTATCTGACAGTATGGTCCACCTCACACAGCTTGTGGCAGGTGTTGAAGTAAGAGAATAGACAGATTACTCTCTACGACAGCCAGATTTCTGAGTGTGCCTGTTGACCATAAACACTTTGCTATCTGACGTGGTCAGACGAAATCATAAAAAGTAATTGTTTCGAGCATACATTGGCCTTTTAGATTAATCATGTGACAACTTTTAGGGAAGGATAATAAAAAAGAGAGTCAATTTTAACTGAATAAAGCGAACATTAAAAGGGTCACCACCCAAATAAACACATGCTGCATCAATCAATGCACGGGAACCAAAGATCTGGCATGAATCATATACATCATAGTGTCTTTTCATCGTAGATAATTCTGTATGAAAGTAAGTGTAAATTACACGTAAGGGCAAGGTGTAAGGATGAGCGTCTGGTTGTGTTTGCTTGTATCTATCTTTGCTTATATGAATGTGAGTGATTGATGGCTGAGGAAAGAGGTGAAGGCCTCCTCCCCGGTGGTCTGGCTGGGCTCTTGCCACTGTGCAATGATCGCTGCTGCTGCTATCCCTGACCCACATCACCACATCATTGACACTAAACCGACCGCCAATCTTCCGTTGGCCTGTTGCCCTTGGCACCGTCTACGCTGGAGCTGTTTGGATTATCACCCGGCTTCATAATGAACGCTGAACAATAATGAAGAGGAACACTGTATCCACAAACACAAGATAAAGTTTGTTTGTCTATCAATATTGTCGAGCTGACTAATATTTTCCTCTTAAAAAAAAGAAAAAAAGAAAACGCGGTGCACACTGCTGCACAGGCCAACCCTGCGGTGCACGTGTTAAGTGGCAAACACAGGGAGGATAAAACAGCTCAGGAACACTATCCCATGTTCAAATAAACAGAGGTGTGTGGGGTCTGAAGGACAAACACACATTCATTAGGTGTCTCGGTGCCTCCAGACCCGTAGTGTTTGCGCAGTGATGCACACACACACACGCACACACACACGCACACGCACACACGCCCTTACTCTCTCTTTTTTATCTCTAATTTTCTCAGACACACACACACTCACACACAGTCCAACCCCCAATTAGACAATCAAACAGCTCCACTGACCCTTAGCTTCTCTGGGATTTGGAGTTTACACCCCGACATGGGCCGCCCATTCCTGTTTACCCAAGAAACCTGACTGATGGATTGTATTGTTTGGCCTTTCGCAGTTATAATTGGCTCTGTTGTATAGGTTAAAGCTTGGGATGTATTCCGCAGGCCCCAAACATGCCACGCTTGGCCTCAGGGTCAATGACACTCATATCAGACCAGGGCCCCCTAAATGGTAAAAGGGTCAGCAGTGAATATCACTGGCTCGCTAACGACATCGGTCGGTGGCGATGACTTCACCATCTTACCCCCTTGCTGCTGAACCATGAGACACAAGCTCGGCCAAGCATGCCTTCTAGTCCCCCAGCACCCAGTAAATATTTAGCCAGGACTCCACACTGTGACACACAGCCAGTCCAAACAACCTGCTAAACAATTATCATTGGCATAATCTGTATACTGCACTGCCTCCTTTATGTATCCATGTGTCAATATAGTATTTGGCTTTAAACCGGCATGTGATATTTTGTTAACCTGAAATGTCAAATTGTACTGAATGTGTACCGACTATCATTCTGACACCACAGAGAAAGAAAATATACATTTCAAGCTGGTAAACCAATGCTGTAAATAATACCCAGGGACTGGGTTCAGGATGTTTCTGCTCTCACCACCAGCTTTGTACCTCAAGCACAAACATTTTACAATTCTGCATGAAAAAAAACAAGTTGGGAAAAGACGGTCAGTCCTAAAAGTTGATAACCTGGCTGGCAACTTAAAAAAAGCGACTGCAAAGACAGTAAACCCAAGATGTGGAAATAGCGGTACAACAGTTCAACACATTGGGCATAGACGTCGGCTGAAAGACATCACAACAGCGATCGCACTTGTATAATTGTATACAGCTATCATATACTCATTATATAACAGATAATATACAGTGTTATATAACAGATGATTCAGCCAACGGCTAGCTGTTTACATTACGGTGGGAAACTAGCTTCACAAAGAAAGGTGTAGACCGTATGCTATGATGGAAAGTAAAGGAGTTATGTGAATCTACAAGTGTCATTAATGACTATGCCACTGGTTGCTAAGCATTCAACAAAGACAGGTGCAAACACATGACACCTCTGTGTTTGGCCACTGGTGAAGTTGTCACACTTGGTTAAGCAAACATTTGCTAAAATATGGCTTCCGCTCCTCTGCTGCTTGCTAATGAGGCTGCAGGCACAGGGATTAAAGATGCCCAGCATTTTACAGTTGCTCTTGAAGACCACGCCATTTCCAATAAATGTGATGATTCTTTTATTTTTATGTGTTGTAGTTTATGTTACACTCTCAAGTTTCATTCCACACCGGAGGTCTACAGCGGCGATGAAGAAGCGGCACGGCACTTACAGTGACTGAGCTGTAATCCAACAATGATAGAGGTTTGTGTAATGTGGCCGTGGCTGCCCATACTGACAAATGCTATTTTGATTTCCAGATAATGCTGCACCGTTTGTGGTGGCCATCCACAGTTAGCAAGACAGACAACATCTAAGAGCACCAGGTTTGAAGTGAGACAAAGTAATTGACAGTAGTGATCATTGAAAGGAAAAAAATGGAACTCAAACTAACCATTTGCAAAAGAAAGGAAAACGTTGTTGTTTGGTGCATGAGCAAAATGGATAGTAAAGTATAGACCGTCGTACACACTGAAGGCAGGACTGCCACCAGCCTTTATTGAACTCTATGAGACAAGTAGAAAATACATCCTTAGAATAAATGTCTTCCTACATACTCCTATAGGGTAGCCCTGACCTCAGGTTAAACTATATGTCACCTGTACTGTCATGGCGTAATAGACACAAGTAAAAAAAATCCACAATTAAGACAAATAAGATTACAAACAGAGCAAAATGCAAGAGAAAGGTTTGTGATGCAAACTAACCAATTATGCATGAATGGGGCAGATGGATGAGGAACATCCTTAAATTACAATGAGCAAAGTTGCTTTCTCCCAAACACACTGCTGACTCAAAAGTGACCTCCAAAGCAAACCCACAAAGTATTCACTTAGTGATCAGAACATACAGAACATTATATCCATCGTGCTGCTCAGTTAGAGCAGAAATCCACATCTCCTCCCTTGATTAACTGCCACGTTTGATTCATCGTATATAACAAAATAAATGCCAATACTTGAACAGCACAGTGTAAAACATGAAGCAAGTTCAAGAGTGTTTGAACATCACTGATGGGATTCAACCGCAACAGCTCTGTCCAGTTGACCACACAAATATTTGGAGTATGCAGTGATACTTGGCAGCCTCCTTCTCCTTGAAACAGCATGCAAGCCACAGGTTGTGAAAGACTAGTAGGGAAGAAAAAAAATCCACTTCCCCAAGGAAGGACAAGTGTAGAAATGCATCTGAACATTACACTGCAGTGCACAAATGATTTATTAATCCAGCCTTTCATTTTCTTGCTGGTTTATCGCACCAGGATTGTCGAGTTTGGTTGTCTCTGCCTTTGACTCTCTCTCTCGGCTCTTTTGGTGGGCTGAGTGCACCGCAAGAGCGTACAGGCTCAGTTCATTCAGCGTCTTAATAAAAAACATGCCATATGGCTTCTATGTCTTGGCCTGTAAAATCATAACAGCCTTACTAATCAAAGACATTGTGTCAAAGGAATACTGATTCCAGTTGTGGCCTAATGTTGGCAAGACACCCTGTTTCTTTCTTCATATTCCTCTGCCAAAGGCTGAATAAAAAAGTCAGGGTTTTACAGGAAATTAGCACAAACTGTACATCTAAGAGAATCGACGTCAAACACCTGCTCATGCAGACCACCATTCGAATAAAAATATTGCTGTTCGCAATAATGCACAGTATATAGCAGATGGAATTGAAAACAGACCCCTAAATTAAAGGGTTGTTTCACAAGAAAAGTACAAATAAACATATTTCTCTCACTTGACCCTTATTGTATGTAATCTTGCAGATAGTTTTGTTTTTTATCCAAAGCTTTGACACATTAGAGTCTAAGATGTACTTCCACCACTTCAATATAATGGAGGTGAATGAAACTGATTTGCATTAACAAAATGTAAACGAGACTATGAGCAATTCATTCAATAATTGTTGCGATAGTTTAGTCTGGACCGTGCAACCTAACATCAGGATAATATCACCATCCTGAGAGCCTTACTGCTAGCACGGTTAAAATGACATTAAAAAAAAGCTAAATAGGAATGTGTCTCTCCAGAACCAAGGAGCAAGTCACTCCTTACTATCCACAGACCTCACTGAGGACAGTTATCAATGGAACAACGTTGTACTGAAGACACAGTGTCTCTGAAAAGAGTGTGTTCTGTTGAACATTCAGAGCAACAGGGCACTGATGTCTTCAGCTTCGGTTTCAGGCCCAGAACGCCTTGCTTGTAGACTTGTTAAATACAAGACGCCGTCTCACAGACAAAACACTGCTTCTCTGACAAGGAAAGGATGGATAAGCAGCAGAGGGAAACGTTTTATCAGAGTCTTTGTACATCTCAAGTCACAAGTCGTAAGTATACTTTAAGTCCTTGGTGGTCCAATACTGCTATCGGCATCTGGAATGCAGCACAGTGGTGACTGCACCCTAAAAGTTCTGCTCCGTATCTTTGCAATTAGCTAAAGATAAACTTGGTGTTATACACTGACCTGATTTATCCTTTGTTTCTTAAATTATTTACAAAATGATCTTTCCCACAAGAAAGTACAAACATGTAGCCTCTGTTTATGGTCACTGACTTTGGTTAATTTGTTGTCTGCTTTAAACGGCTATGACGGGAGTATGAAGATAATGATGCAGTGTTTACGTTTTCGAGTGTTTTGTGGTCATAGGCCTGCAACTGTTTGCCTGTTTTGTACTCTTGTGCAGATGGGCTTCCACACAAGGGTGGATGGAGGATATCTGCAGGTTTCAGACCATGTGAGAGACAGCTCGTCTGTCCGAGTGTCAACGTGATGGAGGGTTTGAGGGATGTGAGGGGGCCATACAGTGGCAGACAGGGCAGTGACCCCATCCGTCTGAGATAAACCCTGCTGAGTGAGGTCTGAGGTCGGGGAAGAAACTTCTTAATTACACACAGTCCGTTTACATGCACTTTGGAAACGGGTTATCGTCAGATTTTTGCATTGGACTTAAACTATCTAAATTTGTGTCAATGAGAAATCTGGGTCTCTTGTCCATGTACACATTTACTTGTGTTTGTAATGGGGTTTCTATACATGACTATGTGGATGACAAAGATTTGAATGCAGCAATGAAAAGAAAGATTGTTACCAGTAGCCGTGCATCCTTGTTTCCAAAATGTTTAATTCCAAAATTCAACTATAAGTAAAAGTGACACTAATACACATGCGTCTGAATAAGTCAGTCTCCACAGCTGACTGTACAATTCCGATTAATTTGCGCAGCAAGAAAAAATGTCTGCTGCTCGCTTAAGTAAAAGCCTGTTCTCCTGCGCCATCAATCCAAATGCTCCTCCAACAAATGAAAGAAAAAAACTTGTTGAGCTGCAGTCATATATAACTGACTGATGACACTTAGTATGGACGCCAACATATGGTAGACATTACGGAAGAAACCTGGTTTCTGCATGTAGCGAATACAGATTTTACATTAACCAGAATATTGCAGTGCGTCTAAAACCCATTCTGTGATTTCCTAATTGAACTTTAATTCAACCTGTTTTCTCGTGTGCATGGAAGACGTACTGACTGACTCAAACCTGTCTCCACTGGGGCCAACATGGAGACCACCTTCTGACACGACGCTCACTCGCCGCTAATGAGAACCTTAAGGCCATAAGGAGGTAAAACACATCTGACTAGCATGCAGTCGTGCATGACCAATACTGAGACTTTGTAGCCATTAAAGTGTTAGGTGATACATAAAGAGTAATAGCGGGGGCAAGGTGGAAATGCAGCTGGACATAAATAATGAAACATGTCAACGTCACACTGAGTTTAATGCATGTGAAGCTAACAAAAGCAGTAGCGAAGCTGGCACATTACAGTTCTCAAGCTGTTGAATCAAAGCTACCACTAAATACCTTCCATGACTGGTATGAACACACAAAGGAGACCGCAGTTTGAATTACATTTAGGGAGGCAATATGAAAATGTATACTGTAATAACTGGGTAGTGTTTTCGAGCAGATGTACCTTGGGCTAACTGAAAGGGATTACAACAAAAACATCCTGACAGGAGAGAATGGCACATTATAAAAATGACTCATGCTTTGTAACCAGATCCTAGACAAAGGGGAAGTTTTCACTTTGGCTTTTTGATATAAAAGAAAAAGGAGCAAACGAGGAAATATTACTCTGAAATGGGACCTCCAAACAATTCCCTGGGATAAGAAAACACAGCGGGTTCCCAAACAGTGACCTTTGTACCTTTGTAATACAAAAAACTGATTCCACACTACGCCCAACTGCCTTCTTTTGGAGCGCCAGTTCCCTTCGCCTCTTTTCCTTCTGTTGTAAAAAGATCCCAACGTAAAGAGGCTGTGTAAACCGGGATTTCACAATTGACCACAAGGCCTGGGAAAACCATATAATGCCCACTCTTGAGAGAACTCGTACAGCACTGCACTATCGTACCAATCATCCCTCCAAAGTCAAGCCTGAGGACCACCTTGAGAGCTACTTTTCCAAATAATGGAAGTAAAATACTTTCCATTTGCTCAATATAAATAAGGGTGGAATTGATTAATCTGGCTTGTGTGTCTGGAGGCATTTTTGTTTGAATGATACAAGTTCAACTTACAGTACATGGCAGTTAAGCAACACTGCAGGCAAGACTCCTCAGATGAAATGTACAAGTTTAGAGTGAGAATTGACGCCTTCCATATCCACCAAGTATTTGGGGCATAAACTTGCAGGCATGGTTCTTTAATAAAGGCAGATCTTGCTTACAAAAGGGAATGACATGAATTTTGTTCGTCAAAATAATCTCAAAGAGAAAAAAAAAGTCTGTCTATATTTGAAAGGATAACAGAAAAGAAAAAGCAAGTGAGTGATGTACGCTAAATATTTTCACTTGAGCTGATCTGCCCGCAGGCAAGTTGATAGCCAGCTAACCACATTGGTGGGCCCTTATTTATCAAATGTTTTAGACAGTACTTAAAAAAAAAACACACACATACAGTCTTGCAGGTGCGCACACACACACACACACACACACACACACTCCTCAACATGACTTATTCGACTGCCATGAGCCGAGAGGAGCGCTCACTAGCTCGGGCCTACCTGATGGAGAGCCTGAGAGGCCAAGCAGGAACAGATGGGCTGAGGACGGCAGGGAACTGGGAATGAGGGCGTAAAGGGAGGGAAAGACGGGAGAGCGCATTGACAGTCAGGGACCACCATCATTGCTGCCCACACCAGACTACACTTACCACCACTCGCCCGCCCGCCCCCCTCCCATCCCACCAAATTAATTTGCAGCTCAGTGATTCTAGACTGTAATGAATCTGCAACTTGCACACATATGTACAATGCCCAACATGGTACTACTTTGGGATCTTTTAACCCCCGATGGAAACATTTACAAACAAGTGGCCGCAAAGAGCCATCAATCGGCACATTAACCTCTTTCTTGCCTTTGGGGGGATTGTGCTTTACTCTATTATAGGGTTCAGAGAGGACCAAAGAAACTGAAACAGGGAGGAAATAGTCCCTTTCAAAGCCGGCTAAAGAGGCAATTAGCCGAGCAAAAACAGGACCGAGCTATGGTCACTTCAGTCCTTGTCTTCCTTTTGCTTCAAGATCAGAAAAGACATGATCAAAGTGAAGTGAGAGATTTGAGACCCTTGAGAGGTAAAATGACCACTTCTAAGCTGCCGGAGTTGGAATTTAAAGCGTCAGTGTGCCTACACATCTGGAACGGCATCTATCTGAAGCCAATGCTGCTGTATTTATCTCCCTGGGACTACGTCGTTGTATTTGAGTGTATTTGTATGCATCAGGCATTGAGTATCGAGTAAACAGCGACGGGACACTACGTCTTCCCGACTTGCGCAACCCGGTATGTGTCTCGTGCCACCGCGCCAGGAAGCCCTGGGTGGCTTCAGTTACTCATGCCATGTGTATACTCTAGCCAAACAAGGCCTAAGGACACTCCAGGGTGGTACAGAGGAAGGAGGGGCGAGGAAGCTAAAGGCGAGGTAGTGTGGTCCGATGGTTGAAGCCAGTGATTTAGGGGCTGTTGATACCGGGCAGACAGCCCAGGCTCAGTCACTGACTCACTGTAGATGACGCTGCATAAGTCACTACACTTAAAATGTCCTCATATGTTTAGAAATGTTCAAGTGGAAATCAGGCGCGCTCACACAGCTGGAAATCGCTACTGGATCTGATTTTCTTGTTTCTCTCTCGCTTTTCCCTGAAGCTTTCATAAACAGATGGCCGAGGCTCATTAAGCTGTTGTCAGGACTATTAATGACATTGTGAACACTTTCCGAGTTCTGTGCGCCTTAGGGCTTGCGATTGCCAAAGCGGGGCCATTAAAGGTGTGAGAATAACACAATGCTGCTGTGTGCTGCAAGGTGAGGGATGGAAGTCATGAAAGAAACATACACACATCCTTGAATGGCTGTTGGGCTGAAGTTAATGATTTCATGTTCGCGAGAAACCCTTACAATGCTACATTGCATGTTTACTCCAATACTGTCGAGAGGGGACACACGACAATCATATATGCCACTACTCTTTAGATAACACAACATTGTACAGTCTCAAACTCAACCAACTCAACCAGTCTGCAGCCATTTCTATTGAGCTATTTCTACCAAAGACGAACAGAAAAAACAACTTTGGCATTCATAAAAAAAAAGATAATCACTTAAAAAGAATAATTGTCACAGGCAAAGATTGAATGTGATTAAAACATATTAAAAAACATGACTTTGTTCAGGAAGATCCTTCTTTTCTTGCAGCTACGCAGATGAATTTGTCTGGGCCAACAGCTAAGTGCTGGCCCCCTCTGACGACACTCAGAGACAACTTTAGGTGGACTTGTGAACTGTGAGGTGTGAGGTAGTGGTTTCGTCTGCCCGGAATGGAAAAATTGAAAACAGCTCATATGAAGCCCTGTCATCAATGCTGTTGTGTATGCGCGTGATTGTGTTAGTGAGTTATGAAAAAACAATGCAGAAACAGAATGGACAGAGAGAACAGAGTCAACTTTCAACATCTCCCCAGTCTGGGAAACAGTGGAGGCGGCAATGAGAGCTTGCAGAGCTCCAGACTCATGTTGTTGATCCTTATGTGGTCACACGCAAACCTAACCATCTTCCTCTGGGATATCCTCTCTGAGTGCATGAGCATTCCCCCACTGACCCTGCAGAAATAAAAGGACAAAGCAGGTGGTATATTTTCAGTTTTTTTCTTCTTCAGGCAATCAATATTGAGTCACAAGCATGATCCCAATTGAGCCAAATGAAAGGAAAGTGACCTTCAGAATTCACCCTCACACCGGAAATGTGATGCAACAAAATTGTTTTGGATTACTGTGCAGGGAAAGTATTGCAAGAGAAGACAGTTTATAAGGCTGTTTGTTTATTTCTTCTTGTGTATGCATGTATGTACTGTGTGTGTGTGTGTGTGTGTGTGTGTCTGCTCGGAGCCTGTGCCTCACTCGGACTCTGTCAGCTTAAAGCTGTGGTCTGTCAAACTGTGATTCTCTCTAATGGTCTATCTCTCCCAGCAGATGTACTCCTCTATGCTCCACAGCTGCATCCCACATGTTTTCACGCTGTTCGACAATGCCGTTATATTCCTTTTCTCTGCATGGAGCTCTAATGTTGGTGGTGGCACATTCATTCTCTGCACATGGTTTTGTCCCTTCCCTCCTTTACATCCAGAACACTGCAGTAGCACTTTGGCTATACTTGGTCCTGAAATGCCTCCAGTTGGGCAACGTAAAGAATGTTGAGGGTGGGGGGTCAGATCTGGCAGGGTCTGCTATACGGCTTCATAGCACACACAGTCATTTCCATAATTGCCCACAATCAAACCCACCCCTCCTGGATTCCTGTAGATAAGTTGAGCTGGGGCTCTGGTGAGTGCCGGAGACCCCCAAGTAAGAACAGGTGCCGCTAATGTCACTGATTTCAGATTCCCTGTGTATCCAAAGAAAGGGGGGCTGTTTCTTCTCCAGTAATTGCCATGCTTGGACATTCCCTTTCGGATCGCAAGCGTGTGACTTTTCTGATGAGGAGAATGAAAGAGGATTTGTCCCACATTTGATCCGGTATTATCAGGAGACAAATAAAGATTCCAGTATGTGCTACTGTAGGGAAACAAATTGCCGCCCATCAGGTCAAAGCTATTGTTTCACAATGTAGCCGGTTTTCCACTGCCTAACATATGTGATTGTACATTCTGCGGTTAGAAGAATAAACCTTTTCGATCATATTTAGAAACAAAGTCAAACACCCGTGACACAGTTTGTGATGTAACATAATATTCACAATTTTCATACTGTAACTGTCTTACAGAAATCCCCTTGCCTCTTTCATAAGCTCCGTTATTTGAGAACAAAAACAAGAACGTATGGCTCATTTTTCAAATATTTTAAAGACTTGGCTTATGGCCATGAAGTTACTCCAACATATGGACAGCAGGGGAATATCATGTATTCAGACCACAATGTAAAAATCCTGCTTTCGATAATTTACAGAAAGTAAAGCCAAAGAAAAAAGACTAATGTGAATCATGGGATTGGGCAGAGCAATATATAGGTTATTAGCCTACTGTATCATAAGGAAACTGAAGAAAAAAAAACAAGTGGTTATATTTTTGTATATTATATTTTAAATCACACATTTAAGGTAGAAACATACACGAGTAATAATGATCTTTACTGTTTAAGTCGATGGAGTCTCCCACTTCTTCGACTCTCCGTCCGCTGCTCTAGCAGGTAACTGTTTATCACCGACGTGGACGCGACTGTGGCCACATGCGCGCACCCGCGAAGTCATACGTCACCGCGCTCGCTCCTCTTCTCGCGCGCTGGTTAAAAAGAAGGAGGAAAGAGCACGGGAAAACATGTGAGCGGTCTGAGGACTTTAGTGAGAGACAACTTTTATGTCTTCTATGTTTTTTTTTGACCCCGTGCATGCACAAACCGCCGTGTTGTGCTTACAAGGATTTACATCTAAAGGAACGTCTGTTGCAGTTGGGGTTTTGACTTTTTGATTTCATCAGGATAAATTATTATTGCTTTGCTTTTATTTTATTTTATTTAGTTTTATTTCTGAGTTTTACTATCTAGACGAAGCAGAAGCAAAAAACATTTATTTTTAAACAGCTTTCTTTATAGCAGTGAGTCAACATTAGGACACCTGTTCTGATTAACAGCATATTTGTAATTTTCTGGTAGTAATTGGCTTCTGCTGCTTTAAGAAATACTGCCCAAAGTAAATAAATACATAGGCGCTATTGCAGGCTAACTCCACTCATATTTTAGAAAAAGGGACCACAACTTTTTTTTTTTTATTATCATTTTATATTGCATTTTTATTTATTTTTTTGAATTATTTGTTTGAACTATGAAGCATTTGCAATTTGTGCTCGTCCTGTCCATCGCGGTCAGCGTGTGGGAATGTGGGGACGCCAAATTCGGCGAGAGAGGAGAAATTAGCCCCAGGAGAAGAAGATGTTACGACGGGAGCTTGCCCAAGCGGCTGAAGAAAAGGGAGCGAAAAGTGTTGCTTGACGGCAGCAACAGCGGAGAAGTTTGCCACAGGTTGTACCCCCGTGTGTCCTGCTGTCCCACCAGGAGAGCCGCCTATCAGATCCTGCACCGCAGGGATGCCCGGGTAGGTTAATGTCCACCCACCACGCTGCATTCTCAAATCAAGGGACCGGGGCTTTTACTGCTTGAACGCCCGAGGAGATGCATTTCATCCACAGCCCTTTTTGTATTGTCATTCTAGCTCTTGCTGAATTTGGGGATGGTCAGGGGGAAATAGCCCTGGGCTGTGCTTCCTCTGAGTGTCCCGATGAAAAAGTATTGTTTTAACATAGCCAATGTGCCTGTGGTAGCCTGGCAGGTGACCTCACCATATATTTGTGTTATTTAACATCACATAAAGACTCTCCCTGTAAAATCCCCATTTGTGAAATGCACGTTGTGTCTAGGCTCCTGGTATGTTATCACGTGCGTAATCTCGTACGATCTCGCTAAATCCCTTCAATATCTTCTTATATCATTATTTATTACATTATTATTTTGGTCATATATTGTATCCTTTCTATCCGGGTTTACCTGTTTATTTTTTACTTTTTTTTATTTACATGGTCTGATTTTCCAGGTTTTGAGGTTACCTCTTCATGTAGTTTACTGGGTATCTTGCTTCACACAGTCTGGTGCAACGCTGATTTAGCTGTGCAATGCGCTTCGGCGTTACCATGGTAATAGTTGGCCGTTTTACGTTACTTCTCGTCACAGTCTGCTTTAAGTGTCAGGAGAGAGGGGCAAACTGTTGCAAAGGTAGGAGCCCGCTGGTGAACCGTCCACACGTTTTATTTTTTTGTTGTACCGCAGCTGATAACGAACTGTTTACCTGTCGCCTGTTTGACAGCCGTTAGTTCTCAGTGTTATCTCGGCGTTAACGTACAGGAAGTTGTTCGGTGGCCGTTGAGGGGAAACAATCCACGGAATGTACCGCGCTCGCACTTTTACGACAAAGTCTTGTCCGTTGTGGCAACGACCGAAGTGCTCGAATGAACGCTACAATGTAGCGTAAGCAGGAATTTTAAACATTCGCTCAGTTTCCGGTAGAGTTAAAGGCATTAAAAGCTGGTTTTCTGTTGGCTCCTCGCTGAAACACGTTGCTGTAAACCCGTTCCTCAGTGGCTGGGTGGTATCTTACTTTGTGTTGCGACAAAAAGCCATATTGCATCATTTAATTTGCCCAAGTCATGCAAATAAGAGGAGGAGGGGAGTGGGGGGGTGAATAGGACAAACTCGACTTCTCCTCCTCCCCATTACACTGCCCACACACGGAGCCCTTTCTGATTATGGCAAAAGAATAACAACCACACCATTGTGTTTGTTGGTTTCACTAATGGGAGAAGCTGGAGAACATCACTCTCCCCCAGTCATCAGCCCTGTCCAATCGTAATGCCTTTGAGAGGGTGTGTGTCCTTCACTATATCCCCCTGCCAACCAACTTGCACCTATTCCCTGAGGACAAGTGTTTTGTTAAAGCTTAGCATTGCCCTCATCAGCGCTCCCCCCCTCTCTCAGTCTCCCTGACCATATGAGGTTTGCACAGTGTTACTGATTTATTTCATTTCAATAGCAAGTGTTTTTTTTTTTTTTTTTCCTCCAAGTTCGGCATTGTATTTTAATATGTTTGTTCCGGCAATTTCATTGGCAAACGCAATCATGCAGATGCTATCCTAGAAATAAGTAATCCTGTAACAGCTGTTCTCCCATGTGACGCCATGCGTTGCGGCTTGGTGTGGTGCCAACTTTAGAGAATGTAATGTAAACATCTGAAATAGCCGGGTAATACCTCAATGACTATTTTAGTTTCTTCCACCATTATTGCTTCATGTTTGTTTGATTATGGCTCTGTACTTGACTTGCTTTAGCATGTCCTCAGCAAAAGTGCAACAGCTGAGCCTCATTGCCATTTTCTCCCTGCTTTTGAGGAACGTATTCACTGAGATTCAGCAAAACACAACAAACAAAGGTCCACTTGTTCTGGTTTGGATGATGGCAACATTGGAGCCCATCCCAGCAACATATGGACACAGGGCATGGCTGAGAGCACACAAATGCTACTCTCCGTGGACCTTGTGCCAGCCCATGGCACACCGAATCAATGGACAATTTAGAGCGGGAGGGCAGGCATGCCCACGACACTGCATGGCATCGGGTTTGAGGGCACGGAGACAGAGGAAAACACCACACAGCCTGGAGCTCCCTTTTTTTTTTGTTGGGGGGGGACGTCAACAATTACATTTAAAAAAAAAAAAAAAAATAAGTTAGGGTAGAATTTATTTTGCCATCTACAATTCTGTTCTACTTTCTTTTGTGTTTAGAGATTATATGTTAGTATATCCTTCAGGTAGACCATCAAGTTTTTGCCAGATGTTCTGCTACCTGTCGGGTAAACACAGCTCTGAATAACTGCTAAACAGAACATCTATTCTCCAGTTGCAGTTTGTTTTGCTGTCAGAGCGAAGTGTAAGGCATCCATATGTTGGCCTTGGGTCCGCTGGTCTAATTGACTTCGACAGACTGCTAATTTGTTGATACCAGAGTGGGAATGATGTGCCTGTCTATCTCTAAATTGGTGTTTACACATGGACCTCACACAGAGCAAAGCACTACCAGCCTGCCTGCCTGCCTGGCTGCCCAAGCAGTGCTGCTCTTGACCTAAAACGGATTACATTGTGTTTTATTACAGCTAATTTGTTATGTAAATAATCCTGCTAATTTCTTTTGGATTAACTCTCTGTGTACTTTTGCGTAATGACCCCAAGTTAGTCTTTTAGGCTCTTATTTGGCTTCATTCATTTCATGCCTGCGATCTGTCAGACATGGGAATTGTAATTTGACTTTAACTGTTTATGAACTTGGGTAAGTAGGCAGTGAATGAGATTATTTCTTTGTTTATTTCTCCAAACAGACAGGGTGTTCCAACCTCAATGTTGGTAAATTGGTATCAAAGGATATAGCATTGCATAATACAGAACATGTTAGGATATACATTTTAAAACATCAGTGTTTTGCTATGATTCCATTTGAGATTGTAAAATTTCTGAAGAAATATTTCAATGGTAAAATGAAGAAAGAGACTGTACCACTACTACCAGTGGACATTTGGAGTGTCTTTGCAGTGTGAATGGTGTGAACGTTCATGCAGATCGTGGTAGTGTAGAGATGCTGCAGACTTTCACACCATGCAAGTGACTGTCTGTGTCCCTCCTCATCCCTCATTCATCAAATGATGCAAGGAAAAAAGCACAATACCATATCAACCCAAACAATAACTATCAACATGTCAAATCTGAGGATCATGTAGAATATATACAGACTACATGATGACATTGATGTTAAACGTGTGATGTGGCATGTGAGGTAATGGGTTTATTACACATAGTGCTGGCTTACACCTTGTTGCCAAGACTTTGCCCATGTCTTATGGGGTAAACATGTTGTTAACAGACAGTTGTTTTCTGGTAGTGTTGATCTAACTTTCAAGTATGTGTGTTAAGTAGAGATCATTGCCTAACTGTGGGGTACCTGGGGTAAAGTTAAGGCGGTTCAATAGGAAAGTGCTTCGGCATCTGTAGGAATTTTCTAAATATTTAACCAAAACCATTTATTTTACACAATACATGGACTGATACATACACGATACAAAATATAGGTGAATTCTTTTAATGGCTAATATTTCCCTTTTTTAAAATGTATCGGAGTCACTGGAATCATTTGTAAACACTTTATTTTGTATCTGGTTATATATGATTTTAAATCTCAGTGTTTTAAGCTGTCAGGAATTTATAATTCCGTCGATTTGAAAACATACCTTACATTCTGAATTCAAGGAGTAAAAGATAACAAGCGAACATTTTAATCAAGCGTTGGTCCTTGTTGCGTGTGGTCTCCAGATTTTCTCCACCAACAACACCGAATGTGGACGTCTCCTGGAGGAGATCAAGTGTGCTCGCTGCTCCCCCAATGCCCAGGTGTTGTTCCACTCCTTGGACATGGATAAGATGCCACACAGGGAGCCAGACCTGCCGCGGCTCTGCCAGGACTTCTGCCGTGAGTTCTACTACACCTGCAGGGGGCACATACCAGGTAATTATACAGATAGTAATGACCATGAATGTGACTTGGATTATAGCCCCTGTGTGGTTACCTGGTGATACGCAAGCAAACATACACACACGAATGAGTAAGTGAAAGTAGACATATGTTATACTTGCCCATTTCGGTCTCCCATGCATTTGAAATGAGACGGACACGTTTTGATTGTGATGAATTCAAATTCACAGCCGGCCGCATTTCTCATTGAGACACAGCCTGCACATGTAGAACTGGCAGATTTCTGGACTTATGCAAGAAGTGGTGCGTCAGTAGTCTGGTCTGTGAATATTTATTTATCCAGCTCTTACCTCATCTGACCTAACCTCCATTTGTTGCTGAGCTCGTCTCATCCGTTTGCTGCCTCGCTCCTCGCTTTACCACTGCACTTTAATGCATCAGTAAAATGACTTGCCACACACTCCCATATGGACACATCACTAGTCTGCTGATTAGTCCGACGTCGCACATTTGGTCTTGCAATATCTTCGCTTTTTATGACGCAGTATTCAGTCTAGCTGTGTTTATGGAACCAGGTGCAGAACGTTTTCTTCCCTTGTCTCTGTTTGGTTTGTTTGGATCATGCAAGTTTATTTTAATCAGCATAAATATGCAAACATGACTTTTTTTGAAGACCTTGAATGTTGCGTTTCCTGTCATGTGAATGAAAAATATTAGATTTGGTGGGTGTGAAAACAAAAGCTGACCCAGCCAGACCAGTGTACCAGAAAACTGGACTGGAGCAACAATTTTATAACCTGCTCACCAGACTCAACTCCTGGGGATGATTCTCTATTCGGCATGCCGAGCTGTGGTCTAGACTTGACTGTCCAGCACCTTGCCTTCCTCAGACACTTTAAAACCTGTGGCATGTGAATCTAAACAGAGCTGAAGTTGCTTTATCAGACTATGAGCTCTACTATGAGATGACAGAATTCCCAGAATAGGGGAAAAAACACATTGGTGCAACAGATTTCCTTGTGGTAATGGTACTACTAAATGATAGGGACCCCTTTGCCCCTTGAAAGCTTTTGGTCTTCAGAACTTCCTTATGAAAGGATGCAAGATCAGAGGTACCTGTGCATACCAAACATGATCAAACACTTTCTGACGGTCTTTGCTCCTCCGGCAAAGTCTTCTTCCAATCTCTGTCGCCACGACCTGATTAGATCTGCGGAGATTTGCAAACAGAGAACACTTTCAAACACACTTGTCCGCAACCCACCCACATGGCATGCTTCAGCTCAAGTCGAGTATCAAACGCATACATTCCATCTGAGTCTGCATCTAATGGCCTGCTCCCATATCTTCGACTGCTGTTGAACTACAGCTGAGGTTGGCGGGTGGGACTCCACAGAGCCTAGAGAGAGGAAAGACGCAGAAGAAGACTTTGAGTTGACTTGCGTTACTCGCTCGGGAGCTGACAGACATATGGGCGCAGCGAGTTAAACCAAAAAAGCTTGAGAGGAATCCAGAGAAGAATCCCCACCTCCCCTCCCCTCCCCTCCTCTCCATCCAGCCCTCCACAGATCAGCATATGTGGTGACGAATGACACATTTATTTTTCTACAAAGGTTGTGTGTATGTAAAACTGCTGAAGTGCATCAAGATGTCAAGTACTTTGGGTGGGCCACCCAGGTTGCCTTGGAAGATAACCAGATGGAAGTATAACTTTAGCGCTGGGGAGCCGGGAATATGGACAGAGTTCTGTCTCTCTCTCTCTCGCTCTCTCTCTCCCCACTTCTTTGCTCTTTCTCTCCCGTCTTTTTCCTTTCTTTTGCATGCTCTTCTTCTTCTCTTTTACTGTTCATGCTCGGTTCATGCTTTTTTATTTTTTTTTTCTGTGGACGCTGTACAATTAAGGTAGAAAACGCATGAATATATTATAAAGGGATTATGAGATTGAATCCTTTTGCAGACATACATCTCTCCATTGAGTTATAGGCGTTTGCATGAACAATAACAACTATGTTGACATATTAGATACAAGATGTTTGATGTACAAATATTTGCTGACCTGAATCTTTTCATGAGAGGCAGTTAACAGGGAATATGACCACCAACATGAACGGACAATTATTATCTCCATAACCTTTTTTAATTCAAAATAGCTGGCCAGAGGAATTAAAGTGAAACGGTAGCCTTTTACTGCATCCATAACTGTCGTCCTGCTCCCATGAAACTTCCTACCAGCCCTTGATTAGGGTATGTACTTAGCCCCCATTTCTCCATAAAGACATTTACTGCCTTGACTTTCACTTCTGCCTGGAGGCCTCCCACCTTCCCCAAACTCCTCTTCTCTCATATCTTCCTCCCCTCTTCACTCACAACCCTCCCACCCTGCACCCGAGGTCCCCAACCAGCATGCTTAAGATAACTGCAGACACAAGCGAGTGGGTGGTATAGCCAGAGCTCTGTGTGTGTGTCTGTGTGTGTGTGTTTGATCTTCATGTTGTGTTTAGATGTTTGAGGGGATATCCTATCACCTCCAGTATTCGGTGCGGTCAGCTCTTGTGGTCGGTGTGTGGCAGGAGAGGGAGATGAAAGGAGGGACAGGGAGAGTCCTGTTTGTGTTTTTATCACTGGTGTATTTGCTCTCCTCCGTCCTCTGAGGGATTGACTAAAGGAAGCAATATTGCCAAGATTATTTTTAGGTCGCAAAGGGCCTCTGAGACCCACTGCACACTTTGCTTTTTGCCGGGAATAGTGTTGTGACTGCACAGGCTGGAGGTGTAGCTGCGTGGGACGGCTGTGTTTACGCAGATCACTTTTGGCTCTGGCTCTGAAACATTTTAGGTAAACTGGCAGGCCAATAAGGAAGGAAGGAAGGATGAGATGGTAGTTGTACCTTGAATTTAAATGCTAACGTAGTAGAATACAATCAGTTAGCCAAGTCGCGTCAATTCTATTTAGCCCAATATGTGGAGCTTATGACACCCTATATCGTTAGACCCCCCATGATGACCCCCTCTCACCCTGAAAACATATTTTATTCTAATTAATTACTAATGTAAATGTCCTATAACTAGCCTTATAAAGTTAACTATTATGGCGTATAATAACAACAAATGTAACACTGTCATTTCTTCAAGTAAATATGAGTGTCTCAGTGTTTTCAGTTTGGTTCCATAAGCATCAACATGTTGCTAGATAGACTTTTGAAGAAAGCCAGTCTCAATAGGTTCTTTCATAGGAGTCCATTAGGACTAGTCCAAAAGCCTAATCAGAATAATGATAATGACAGGGTAAACTTCTATTGAGAATTCAATATTTATGGCCTCTGGAGGAGGCATAGTTCACAGCAAGGCCCTTTCTAATGTGCGACCCATTTGGTTTGGCCCGTTTTCTTTTCACTTGTTCATCCCCCGGCCCAGTCTAGCCAGCATTTGGTTTGGCTCTTCCAGCATAACTCCAACCCTCCCAAACACACAAGCACATCACATCGGTTCTCTCTAACTCTTGTATCCTCTCTTGCACATACCATGCATGCTGTAACACAGTTATTATACAGCCCAATACAACTACAGAAATGTGTACGCAGAGAGCTCAAGTACCATTGAAATAATGTTAGCAGAAAACTAATTGGATTTTCCCGGTTTAGGTGTATATGAAGTCATAACCATGCCGTATCTGCAGTTGATGTAGGACCCTCTTTCTATGTCTGTATGTGTTGTGTTTGCTAGAACTGTTCCAGGCCGATGTGGATGAGTTCTGCCAATACTATGGGAGGAGAGATGCCAGTCTGTGCTTTCCAGATTTTCAACGAAAGCAACCGCAAGGGCAAGACTCCAACTACTTGGAAGACGAGAAAAGGTTCGTAGCCTGGCTTTTATCACGTATTGTTCCATCTGAGGATTGCCTTACACTGTGGAAGATGAACATATTATTATTTACAATGAGCTTTGGCTCGTTCTTCCGTGTGTTTCAGCCAAGTCAACTTTTTATTACTACTTATGTGTTAAGATTCATGACATTCAGCCGTGCTTTTTTATGTTGTTTATAGAAACATGTTCTGGGTTCACTGGTCCATTTTGACATGGTCTATATACTCTCAGACAGAAATGCTATGCCATCTCCTCTCTAATCCTAAAGTTTGTCCAGACTGCATTTGCTCAGCTTTGCTCACATAATGAAAATGCTTATCCTGCGTCATTCTGGTTGCCTCTCTCACAGCAAAGGTCTATGCATCATAGAGGGCTTTGCCCTTTTGTCCATGGGGGGATGCCTTTCATCTCTGTTTTCCCCGAGGCAAGAGGGCCAAGCAGTATGTCCACCTGAATAGCAGCGACCAACATTCAGTCAAATAACTTCAAAACGTTAGCGAGTCAGGCGCTCATTTGTCATTTCGGTGCCTTATCCTCTGAGAGGTCTACTCGGATAAATGAGCAGGACGTTCTTCATTAGAGGCTGGGAGAAAGGGTCTACATTAAATCACAGTTATGGGCTAGCATCCTGGCCTTAGATGTGTGCATGTGGCCCTCATGCAATCCACAGAGAGAGTGCTGGTGCACGTTTTTGTGATGTGTAGCTAACCAGAGCACATAGAAAACAGGATAGGACAAGAAATAGCATTTATTAATAATAATTCCACCATTATAAATCACCAGCAGGTGTGTTAGTTATGGGCTATGGGGCTGGTATCAATTGGGGCCAGTCATATCAGCATCTCTTGCCTTATCTCTTATTCATCTACACCGGAGGGAAAGCAACACAGGTTATTTTCCCTGGTTCTACAGTTTAGTCATGTCAGTCCCAGTGGAGGCTGTAACTGGGAGGGAGAGAAGGAACCCTCTGAGCTACTTTTACTCCATCCATTCAGAAGACAGTGACCAGTGTCCTGGTGAACCAGCTGTTTTTGAGTTTAAGATTTAAAGATGTTGGGTGACGATTGGTGGGAACGGTGTTCAGTGATGTAGAGAGTATAAATACGTTTTAGTTGTATTATAATAGACATGATTTTATTTTGCATTTAAATGTTGCAATCTTCTGGTTAAGAATGTTCCCGCCTTGGCAAACGGCAAGTCATCAAATTAGTAAACCAGCAAAGGTGGGGGAGAAACCTCACTGAGCCTTTGCAAAGTGCAACATCTTCCTTCTAAACCAACGGCATGAGGATGAAGAAGAGCACAGCTGCTAGTTTTATCAGTTGAGACGACTATCAAGTCCTAGACATCAAAGTTATATCTTACCGCTGAATATTGTTTGCTTCCCTCCTAATATTACTGCTTCAGATTCTATCATGCCCCTTATACCTTTTTATAATTGGATTATTCACGGCCACCGTTGGTCTCTGACCTTTTGTCTCCCTTGTTACCCAGGAAACACAAACACAACTGCTACTGTGCCCAGGAGGTGTTGAGTGGTCTGAGGCAGCCGGTGGCCATGGTGCACTGTGGGGATGGATCCCAGCGGCTCTTTGTCCTGGAGAGAGAAGGAATTGTCAGGATACTCGACCATGACCTCGAGCTAATCAAGGAGCCCTTCCTGGACATACACAAGCTGGTGCAAAACGGCCTGAAGGTAGGAATGAGCCCTTCCTTTGGTGTTCCAGAGGTAATCTGATAATATGGATATAATTTGGTCGCACATGTAAACAGAAAAGAGGAAAAGACCTCGGCTGATGGAGCATGAAATATGCTTTGCTACGTCGCTAGAGTAAGGAATGAAGGTGCCAGAGCCTTAGCACTAAGCTTTACAACGCGACTGTTTGCACCTATGTAAACGTGTGAGGAACATCTACAGCCAAGACAAATTCCTTGAAAATGGTGCTGCCTGCTCACTATTAGAATTCAATCATATAATTACACCAAACAAGGAGTCATTCATCAAATGGGATTGTGCCTAATCATTCTCCTATTATCTGCTAATTTACTGTACATACAGCACACATTGTGCATACTGCTAATTTTCTGCTAATTCTCACAAGATGGGTTAATGGCTTTCTTAATCTCTCCCATATTGTACCTATAATGGTTCCTATACCCCCCTTGTTTACCCAATACTCCGGGTATATACTTGACTGTCTGTGATATCCTTTCACTTTCCCTTGCTCTCTTTGAGTAAAATATTGAGGGGTTTTCTTTCTCTCGCTTAGAAGTGCTGAAAAGAATGATATATCTATATTTATGTCAGGAATTTGTGTAGGATTTACATTGTCTGCCTGCCAGATTAGGGGACAAGATAGAGGCGTCATGGGGCAAGTACGACTACTTCTACTTCTGTTTGGCTTCGAGCCCTCTCTGGGAATAAAATAAACATGGGCAGGGCTGTATAAAAAGATTACATGAAGTATCTTTTCTCATTTATCCAAAATATGTTTAAACAAAAACACAAGCATCCAAAAGATAAATACTAGATGATGGACATGTCGGTCTCCACACTACATAATGGTCAGTTGACCTGTCAGGTGCTCTCTCGCTGTAGATTTTGGAAATTGTTATGTCATAGAGTAGATCTGTTCTTTAAATATCATCTTCGTGACATTGGAAATATTGCAAGACTTCGACATGAATTGTTTGTAATGCGACATATACATCTCGATGGCTCTCAATTGCAAAACCACTGTAATCTTTAGGGTAATGTCGGGATAGTCATTTTTTATCCGTAATCCTTACTTCATCTCATATTTTGAATTGTTCGGAAATTGTTGAGATGGCACGAGATGGGTTAGCTGGGATATTTGCGGGGCACACTCCCAGACAGGAAGTTTATCTATCACGCATGGCTCCTGCTCCTCTACTGACAAGACCCTTTGCTTACAAGGAGTCAAACGGAGCGCAGCAAATGAATATGCAACTGCCCCCTGCGGTATGCTCTCGCTGCTCTGCTGAGCCATCTTATCGTCATTCAATCCAAACTGGTTGTGGATAAAGTGATCATTATGACAATTAGACGTGGCTGGATCCCCCGCAGGCCCCAGGAGTCCTATACTGGGATGTTGGCTGCCGTAACGGGCTCCCAGCCACACGGGGTGAACAGAACCAGGGGAGGGCTAAGGTGTTTACTGGCAGCATCAACAGGATGGAGCAGCCTTTATACAGAGAGAGGAACCCAGGCCCCCAGGAGACGGGGCAGATAACGGGTTTATCATTAGCTCCACGCACATGCTTTGATTGTAATGTTCTGTGTTTCCTTCTGCGCCTCTATCCCCCTCCTTCCACGGATCCCCCCGGTGCCAATTAAGCTGAACTGCACAGAAACAATGCTGTGCTGTGGTGGTGTGGGCTCCTAGCTGCGCTGTGGGTGTTCTTCTCCTGAAATTCAATCTCTATACTATAAGAGATTGTGTTGCTTCAGCTTGGAAGCGGTCCTGTGTGTGTGTGTGTGTGTGTGTGTGTGTGTGTGTGTGTGTGTGTGTGTGTGATATAACTTTAAGTGATCAAATAAAACATTAGGTTTAAGCAATATTATATATACAGTACAATGCTTTAAAATAAAGTTGTTTTAAACGATCTTCAGGCAAGCTTTCCACAAAATTTGAGTTTTTTTTGTCAGAGCCTGTCCATTCCATCCATTTTCCACCGCTTATCCGGGGTCGGGTCGCGGAGGCAGCAGGTCAAGCAGGCTGACCCAGACTTCTCTCTCACCCGCAACATCTACCAGCTCATTCTGGGGGATCCCGAGGCGTTCCCAGGCCAGCTGGGAGATATAATCCCTCCAGCGTGTCCTGGGTCTTCCCCGGGGCCTCCTACCAGTTGGACGTGCCTGGAAAACCTCTAAAGGGAGGCGTCCTGGAGGCATCCTAATTAGATGCCCGAACCACCTCAGCTGACTCCTTTCGACACGAAGGAGTAGCGGCTCGACTTCAAGCTCCCTCCTGATGTCCGAGCTCCTTACCCTATCTCTAAGGCTGAGCCCGGCCACTCTACGGAGGAAACTCATTTCGGCCACTTGTATCCGCGACCTCGTTCTTTCGGACACGATCCAAAGCTCGTGACCATAGGTGAGGGTTGGGACGTAGACCGACCAGTAAATTGAGAGCTTTGCCTTTCGGCTCAGCTCCTTCTTCACCAAGACGGCCCGGTGCAACGCCTGTTTTACTGCTGCAGCCGCACCGATACGCCTGTCGATCTCCCGCTCCATTTTACCCTCACTCGTGAACAAGACCCCGAGATACTTGAACTCCTTCGCTTGTGGTAGGCACTCTGTCCCCACCCGGAGGGAGCAATCCACCGGTTTCCGGCAGAGCACCATGGCCTCAGATTTCGTGGTGCTGACTCTCATCCCCGCCGCTTCACACTCGGCTGCAAAACGCCCCAGTGAATGCTGGAGGTCATGGTCCGAGGAGGCAAACAGGACCACATCATCTGCAAACAGCAGAGAGGCTATCCTGAGATCCCCGAACCTGACATTCTCCGCCCCACGGCTGCGCCTAGATATCCTGTCCATGAAAGTCACGAACAGGACCGGTGATAAAGGGCAGCCCTGGCGGAGGCCAACACCCACCGGGAACGTATCTGACTTACTGCCGAGGATACGAACACAGCTCCTACTGCAGGCGTACATAGACCGGATGGCCCGTTGCAACGGGTCCGGCACACCATACTCCCGCAGCACCCCCCACAAAAAGCCCCGAGGGACCCGGTCGAAAGCCTTCTCCAAGTCCACAAAGCACATGTAGACTGGTTGGGCAAACTCCCAGGACCCCTCCAGTATCCTTGCAAGGGTAAAGAGCTGGTCCACTGTTCCACGACCAGGACGAAACCCGCACTGTTCTTCTTGAATCCGAGGTTCGACAAACGGTCGGAGCCTCCGTTCCAGCACCCTGGCATAAGCTTTTCCCGGGAGGCTGAGAAGTGTGATACCCCGATAATTCGAGCACACTCTCCGGTCCCCCTTCTTGAAGATGGGAACCACCACCCCGGTCTGCCAGTCCATGGGCACTGTGCCCGACCCCCATGCGACATTGAAGAGGCGTGTCAGCCAAGACAGCCCAACAAAGTCCAGCGCCTTCAGCATCTCAGGGCGGATTTCATCCACCCCCGGCGCCTTGCCACCAAGGAGCTTTTTGACTACCTTAGTGGCCTCTGCCAGGGATATGGGTTCATCCAACCCCAAGTCTTCAGGCGCTGCCCCCTGTTCAGGGGACATGTTGACCGGGTTTAGGAGTTCCTCAAAGTGCTCCTTCCACCGCCCGACGATATCCTCTGTCTGGGTCAGCAGCCCCCCTCCCCCGCTGATAACAGCCTGGGGAAGGCCCTGCTTTCCCTTCCTGAGTCGTCGGATGGTTTGCCAGAACCTCCTTGAGGCCTCCCCGAACTCCTCCCATGCCCGAGTTTTAGCATCCGTGACCACCGCAGCTGCAGTCCTTCTGGCCTGCCTGTACCTGTCAGCTGCTTCAGGAGACCCCTGGGCCAACCAAGCCCGAAAGGCCTCCTTCTTCAGCTTGACGGCTTCCCTCACCCCCGGTGTCCACCACCGGGTTCTCGGGTTGCCGCCACGACAGGCACCGATGACCTTCCGACCACAGCTCCTAGCGGCCGCGTCCACAATAGAGGCTTTGAACATGATCCACTCGGATTCCATGTCCCCAACCTCCCTCGGGATGTGTGAGAAGTCCTTCCGGAGGTGGGAGTTGAAGACCTCCCGGACAGGATCCTCCGCCAGACGTTCCCAGTTCACCCTCACTACACGTTTGGGCTTGCCAGGTCTTTCTGGCCGACTCCCCCGCCATCTGATCCAACTCACCACCAGGTGGTGATCAGTTGACAGCTCTGCTCCTCTCTTCACCCGAGTGTCCAAAACATACGGCCGCAGATCAGATGATACGATTACGAAGTCGATCATTGATCTCCGGCCTAAGGTGTTCTGGTACCAGGTACACTTATGAGCCACCTTATGTTCAAACATGGTGTTTGTTATGGACAAACTGTGGCTAGCACAGAAGTCCAACAACGAAACACCGCTCGGGTTCAGATCAGGCAAGCCGTTCCTCCCAATCACTCCCCGCCAGGTTTCTCTGTCGTCGCCCACGTGAGCGTTGAAGTCTCCCAGGAGAACTATGGAGTCGGCAGGCGGCGCCCTTTCCAGGACCCCTCCCACCAACTCCAAAAAGGCCGGATACTCCGAAATGCTGTTTGGTGCATAAGCACAAACAACAGTCAGAGCCTTACTCCCCGCAACTTGTAGGCGCAGGGAGGCGACCCTCTGGTTCTCCGGGGAAAACTCCAACACGGCGGCGCTCAGCCGGGGACTCGTGAGTATCCCCACTCCCGCCCGGCGCCTCTCACCCTGGGCGACTCCAGAAAAGAACAAAGTCCAACCCTTCTCCAGGAGTTTGGTTCCAGAGCCAGCACTGTGCGTGGAGGTGAGCCCAACTATATCTAGCTGGTAACGATCCACCTCCCTCACCAGCTCCGGCTCCTTCCCCGCTAGCGAGGTGACGTTCCACGTCCCTAGAGCTAGTCTATGTCGCCGGCGATCGGCTCGCCCAGGCCCCCTGCCCGGCCCGCCGCCCGGTCTACATAGCACCCGACCCCGATGTCTGTCCCTGCGGGTGGTGGGTCCACAGGGTGGCTGCACCATGGTGTTTCTTCGGGCTGAGCCCGACCGGGCCCCATGGGCGAAAGCCCGGCCACCAGACGCTCGCCGACGAGCTCGCCTCCCGGGTCTGGCTCCGGGAGGGTGCCCCGGTTTCCCTGGTCCGGGCGAGGTAACTTCAGTCCTAGGGCTGCTTATCATCAGGGTTTTTTGAACCGCTCTTAGTCTGGGCTCTCCCCCGAGACCTGTTTGCCTTGGGAGACCTGTCCAGTACAGTATAATTGAGTTGCTCAAATTTTTCACAAGTCTCATGGACAGTTTACAAGAGTTACATAAAGCTTTCTAGGGAATTTAATGACAAAACTTTGAACAGAATAAAATATGACAACTGCAATTATCCTTGAACTTGTTTGTAGTAGCTCTCAGGGCAACTTATTTTCAGCAGCAACAGTTAAATCCCAAAACAATTCCCTTTGATGTATATAAATTCTGTGGTTTGGAGTGTTTTTTGGTGGACTTTGATGGTAAACGTCAGCCTCTGCTCAAACAATGACAGCGCCTTGGACCGTACAACTTCAGAAAAGACACGCGTGCTAGCGACAGTGAGTTTTATAAATGCAGACATCTGTGAGCAGCATCCCAAAGCAGACAGTCCACTGACATGTATCAGCCTGTGTATAATGGGCGAGGGGACCTGCAATAAAGTATTTCCCTGTTAAAACAAATAAGTCACAGCATGTTATTCTTTCTTTCCCGTCTCCGCTGACAGCTGCTCTGCATTCTCAGTGGCCATCAGAGGCCCAGGGCTGCTCTCATACGGACTAAAATAAGTGGCTTCATCTTCACTATAACACACAATGATCTCACAATTATCCTCAAACAGTGGGCTGCCTGCTGGTGAAAGACGTTAACAAACATAGCAGTTACAGTAGGCACGAAATAGAGTCTATTCTACGAATTCCAGTTGATGGATTATATCTTATTCTTGATTGGTGGCAGGATTAATGAGTCGTGAAATTGCTCTGAAATTGTCACAAGCGTTATGTGTAAACAGGTGGAGGAGTTTCAGAGGAGATTTCATCCTCATTGCACAAAGGAAAAGCAGATAATACTACACATTGTCTGTGTGTGTGAGCGTAGATGCTGCAGGTAGTATTTGAGTGAAGGGCGTAGACATTGCTTTGCTCCAATCAACTCATGTGGAATATCTTTTGGCGGAGGAATGCCCACGAGCCAATGAGGAAGGATCAAAAGGTTCAGGGTAACAATGCATGAACCAACAGGTGCCTCACTAGAACTCGAGGACAGCTGGCCCCTGCAGAATTGGAAATCGTAGCGTTGTGTGCCTCCGCCACTCAGAAAAGGACCGGCATTCAATGTAATGCACCGTGAGATGTGCGATAACAACCGCTCCTCATCCCCGCGCCATACTTTCCCAGCTTTCTGTGGAGTGACGCCAACACTTTTGACAGTGCCAAAGCCAGAGCCCCAGAGAACACTTGGAGGGAAAAGAGGAATGCAGAGGCAGGTGTTTGTGAAAAATGAAGAGATAATACCTCATGAGAGATTCAATCAGAGCCCCCTGCCTGGCTGTGGAAAAATGATGGCAGTCATAAAAAAACAAAAAACACAAAGATGTTCGAGGGAGAAATGGAAGGAATGTGATTTAATTCAACACAACATTCATTTGTACAGTTTGAGGTTTGGAGATGGCAGGCATTATAATCTGCAACATTAACCTCTGTGGTTAAGAAGTTATGGAGGTCAATGATTACGTGGTTGTTATAAAACAGAGAATCTTGCAGCTTGCCCCTAAAATGTCCCTCATCCTCATCCTTACATCTGTTGAAGGTGAAATGTATACCGCACTGTATACCGCATGGTATAAAAGTGCACATATTGTACTGTTGTACTCGATACAAACGTACTATACTCTGACGCAAGGCAAACATCCCTAGCAAAACTGCTGAATCCAATCATGGCTTTTAAATCCACAATGTAAAAAACTCACTTTGCAGCTGCCAATACGTGAAACCTGCAGTTTCTCTAAATTAGCTTGTTTGTACAGGAAATTGATTTCTGAGCTCTGCCAAGGCTATCCTGCCTATTGCAGGTCTGGCATATCGATGTTGAGCATTTATTCTTCTCTTAATCGAGGCATCTCATTGGATTGACGCTGCAGTGAAAGGCTTTCTCATGCGCGTTTGTTTCTTGTGGCTCTGCTGTCCGCCTGCTGCTGAAGGAGCTAGTCATTAGCAAAGGGGGCTAATATCTAAGCCCTTTTAACTCCTCTGTATCATGGTGGTCCTCCTTTGACTCTGGGTCTAGGCCTCTTTGGAAATGTGGTCTTTGACCCACTCCTTATGGTAAGTTTATTTTGGGGATGTGAGTCACTGCGTCCTCAACATCATGGATCCAGCATCTCAAGGTGACGCTGAGAAGTTCTCTTCCTGAGATGAAACCTTTTGACATTTCCTTGTGCAGTCACCTCTGCTCTCACTCTCATCCAGCTGCACTGTGTGCTGCATCCAGTGCCACATAACTCCTTTTTTTTAATTTGACTTCAGTGATCTGACGTTTAGTAGAACTCATAAATTTGCTGTGGAGGAGCTCTGCCTTTTGCGCTGGAGATTTATTTGTCAACTTTCACAACATTTCCTTTTATATTCAGATTGATGGAACTCCCGCGGCTCACCGTGTGGGTCTCTGTTGTTGCTCATTTGTGCTTCAAGTACATTTCTTTGTAGAGAGTCATCTCTTTTTCATTCGCATGCGGCCTATGTCACTGCTGCGTTTGACCGGGCCAAGTCTCACGCAGTCCAAACAGAACTGCAAGACTCGGTCCACCAATTTATGATGTGTCTCACTTGGCCTGTGACGTAGATTACACCTATCCAGAGCCTGCCTCTTGTGTTCAAATCAATATCCAAGTTTTGATCCAAATTCCATTCTTTTTCTATTTTGAGAGGGAATACCACAAGGATGAGACAGCTGTGTTAATTGTAGACATGATACTAGTTTGTTTGCCATGGTTGAGATAACTTCTCTGCATGATGCTCACTTTAGCTCCGTTTTTTTTTTTTTTTTAAAAAGAATCAAGCTGTTTTAGAGAGAAACAACCACACAGGGATTACTTTATAAACATTATTCACACCTAAGCCTCGCATTCTGTTCATTCTTTTGTCAAGAAGAAATAGTGAGGGAGAGTCCAACATAAAAAAGGGGCGACCAGGCTAGTCTTGCCGAGGGAATGAAATGCTGTAGCTGATTATTACAGCTAACTATGATGGGAGGACCACCAGGGTAGTGACAACTGATGTAGCTGCCTCCGGGGTGAGACAAAGGTTTACATATTACACAAGCAATTTAGATGTTTTCTAAACATGTTGCCAAGACAGTGGGAGTTGGCAGCTCTTTGCCCCCCCAACCCCACCCCCTTCTCCCCCCCAACCCCTCCAAGCCTTGAATTTTGCATGGATTCTGTGTAAACCAGGAAAGAGCGAGGGGACGGGGGAGCAAAAAGCACGGACTGAAGCACTCTGCACTTTTGTGCTCTCTATGAACTGTGAGTGAGCTAATAAATTCTTTCAGCCACTCAGCGTAGCATTCACGGATATCCCCCAAAGATTACACACACAAATCACTGCACAATGGAGGCCACCGGGAGGGCCTGGGCGTCACAGGGGCCCCCCGACCCTGTGGACGAGCGCACATAACCAGGCTGCGGAGAGAACTGGGCAAAGGTGGGGGGGGTTTGTAGAGGAGGTGCAGCTCTACCCAGAGTCAAATGCTTTATAATGGTTGGTAATGGTATATTCAAGGAGGTTGGCGAAGGTGTGAAGTGAAACAGGCGAGGGTAGAAAAAGAGAGAATGGGAGAATAGCATGGGGTGTGAAAGGGAATGTGATGGATAAATTAAAAAAAAAGGGGGGATTAGAGATGTGGAAGAATTAAAGAGGTGGGGGTGATGGGTGTGTAGGGGTGGCATGTAGTGGTCTTGGTGATGATGAAGATGACCAAGGGGGGTGATTCCGACCCCACAGAGCAGAGCAGAAGCCAAGGAGGGACATAATTAACTGCTGGATCTTTTGTGTTTCTCATCTGACTGCAGGGCGGAGATGAAAGGGGCCTGCTAAGCCTGGCATTCCACCCCAATTACAAGAAGAATGGCAAGCTCTACGTCTCCTACACCACCAACCAAGAGCGCTGGGCCATCGGACCACACGACCACATTCTCCGTGTGGTTGAATACACCGTTTCGAGGTAATGGGAGAAGTGTGTGCCAAATCTACCTTTTTAAATATGGGCCGTTCACTGCCTGAAAGGAAACCCAAACCTCAGCTGCCTCACAGTCTGCACAACATTAAACTGACCTATTAACTATTGGGCATTAATATAGCGTGGACACATGCATTTCTTCATGCAAAGCCGTAGCCCACTTATTTAACCACTGAGAAATAGAGGACAGTTTACAATGTGGTAAGTGTAGCGATGCATGACTATTGGTGAAGATTCCCACAATCTGCTTTTCACTGCTCAGAAATTCAAATGGTTCGATTTGTAAACATAGGAAGCTTTTCAAATGCAATAAGAGAATTAAGAATCGGTTGAAAAGGGTTCGGTTTACAAAACCCTGACAGTACACATATTTTTTTTGCCAGAAACCATCGTAACCACAGTAAATATGAAAGCTTCAAGAGCACACAGAGTAATATGGGCGTTCATTTGCAACACTCTTGTTATGATAGCGATGTGTTCCTTTTCACTCCCTTCACAACGACCTGTAATTTAGACAACAATCTTTTCTCACGAAGGTGTTTAAATGTTACATTTTAATTTGCATAATCACAGTTGTAAGTTTAACTTAATGATCTAATCTTAATTATAGTCTTGGCACGCAGTCTCGGTGACTACAGCGTATAGACCTTGATTTGAGGGTCCAATTGAGAAACGACAGCTAAAGTATTTGATGGTAGTTCAAGAGTCATTTTTCTTTCTTTGGCAAGGTGCTTTTTAAAAATTGCAGAACAACCCAAAATAACAGATGATGAAATATTTGTTGCTGATACTGTGAAGCCAAATCCTCACTTTGCACAAGAACTTGTGCAACATTTAGAGTCCTGTGTTACATCTCCACCCACTGAGACGCGGCATTAGACTACATGTCTCCAGACAACAAACTATTTAAACTCACTTTATTTAATGTTAGATCTCGTTTTGAACGTCTTGTCAGCATTTCATATCCATAACTTGGTATCATTCTACACACAAACACAATTATTCCTGAATAATTAGAGAGTACTATTACGTTTTTTTGTCAAATCATGTCTCATTTTAAACCTTACTGTAAGGATCCTGAGTGCACCTCCGCCAGGGGGTGCCAGAGTAACGCTGGCTGGGACCAGAGATGGTGTGTTGGATCTGTGATCAGGTTGATGCGGGACAGCTGGGAGAGAGATGGCCACCGCTCGCAGCTGCGGAGCGTTAGAGACAATCACGGCAGCAGGTTAAGAGTGGCCTCTGCCCAGACACAAGCGTCGGGAGATTGCACTTGTGAGGGCTGCTTATGTTTGCTCAGCCCAAGAGAGGAGACACGAGACACGAGACACGAGACGCCGCCGGAGCAGCGGCAGGTTTTCCTAAGACTATCCGTTTATGTTTTGTTGAGTATTGCCTGAAGGCCTGCGTATTTAAGTTTTGTTTTTTGAGAGACAATAAATTCCTTTTGTTTATACTTTAACCGTGTTCCGAGGGTTTTTGCTATTGGGTCCAGAACCATATCGTGACAGAATCTCCCGACCGAGACAAGGACCCAGCAAAACCTGGTTGTGATGGATAGCCCGCCGCTACGCCGGCTGTATCTGCTCAATGGCCTGGGTTACATCGACGTGGAGTATCTCGGGTACAAGGAGCCCTATAAGGAGGAGAACCCCGAGCCGGATCCCTGGCCAGGTACGGGGTGGGCGTTGGGTGGGCCCCGGAGTCTCCAACGGGCTAGGGGCTCTGGCCCGGAGGTCAGAGCCTCGGGATCTCGACGCCAGCGGAGGAGTCGTCCAGCTTTGTCGGCGCCACGGCCGGCTCCTGCTCCACGTGTCCTGTCGGCGCCCCGGCCGGCTCCTGCTCCACGTGTCCTGTCGGCGCCCCGGCCGGCTCCTGCTCCACGTGTCCTGTCGGCGCCCCGGCCGGCTCCTGCTCCACGTGTCCTGTCGGCGCCACGGCCGGCTCCTGCTCCACGTGTCCTGTCGGCGCCCCGGCCGGCTCCTGCTCCACGTGTCCTGTCGGCGCCCCGGCCGGCTCCTGCTCCACGTGTCCTGTCGGCGCCCCGGCCGGCTCCTGCTCCGCGTGTCCTGTCGGCGCCCCGGCCGACTCCTGCTCCGCGTGTCCTGTCGGCGCCCCGGCCGGCTCCTGCTCCGCGTGTCCTGTCGGCGCCCCGGCCGACTCCTGCTCCGCGTGTCCTGTCGGCGCCCCGGCCGACTCCTGCTCCGCGTGTCCTGTCGGCGCCCCGGCCGGCTCCTGCTCCGCGTGTCCTGTCGGCGCCCCGGCCGACCCCTGCTCCGCGTGTCCTGTCGGCGCCCCGGCCGGCTCCTGCTCCGCGTGTCCTGTCGGCGCCCCGGCCGGCTCCTGCTCCGCGTGTCCTGTCGGCGCCCCGGCCGGCTCCTGCTCCGCGTGTCCTGTCGGCGCCCCGGCCGGCTCCTGCTCCGCGTGTCCTGTCGGCGCCCCGGCCGGCTCCTGCTCCGCGTGTCCTGTCGGCGCCCCGGCCGGCTCCTGCTCCGCGTGTCCTGTCGGCGCCCCGGCCGGCTCCTGCTCCGCGTGTCCTGTCGGCGCCCCGGCCGACTCCTGCTCCGCGTGTCCTGTCGGCCCCCCGGCCGACTCTCGCCCCCCGTGTCCTGTCGGCGCCCCGGCCGACTCCAGCCCCTGTCCCGAGTCCTCCGACTGTGCCGCTGTCAGCCCCTGTCCCGAGTCCTCCGACTGTGCCGCTGTCAGCCCCTGTCCCGAGTCCTCCGACTGTGCCGCTGTCAGCCCCTGTCCCGAGTCCTCCGACTGTGCCGCTGTCAGCCCCTGTCCCGAGTCCTCCGACTGTGACGCTGTCAGCCCCGAGCCCAGTTTCTGCCGTCGTGTCGCGCTCAGCCCCGGTCCCAGCTTCCCCACCTGTCTCATCGGCGGTCCGGCCGACACCCGTCTCGTCGGTGGTCCGGCCGCCACCTGTTCCCCAAGCCCTGCCGGCAGTCCGGCCCGGCTCGTATCCTGTGATTCTTGTCGACGGTCCTGCCGACACGTGTCCCTCGAGTCCCGTCGGCGGTCTGGCCGACACGTGTCCCTCGAGTCCCGTCGGCGGTCCGGCCACCGCAGGTCCCTTGAGTCCGGTCGAGGGTCGGGCAATATCCGGTCCTCCGGGTCCGGTCAAGTCCCGTCCCAAGTTCCGTCCGGTCAAGTCCCGTCCCAAGTTCCGTCCGGTTGAGTCCCGTCCCAAGTTCCGTCCGGTTGAGTCCCGTCCCAAGTTCCGTCCGGTTGAGTCCCGTCCCAAGTTCCGTCCGGTTGAGTCCCGTCCCAAGTTCCGTCCGGTTGAGTCCCGTCCCAAGTTCCGTCCGGTTGAGTCCCGTCCCAAGTTCCGTCCGGTTGAGTCCCGTCCCAAGTTCCGTCCGGTTGAGTCCCGTCCCAAGTTCCGTCCGGTTGAGTCCCGTCCCAAGTTCCGTCCGGTTGAGTCCCGTCCCAAGTTCCGTCCGGTTGAGTCCCGTCCCAAGTTCCGTCCGGTTGAGTCCCGTCCCAAGTTCCGTCCGGTTGAGTCCCGTCCCAAGTTCCGTCCGGTTGAGTCCCGTCCCAGGTTCCGTCCGGTTGGGTCCCGTCTCAGGTTCCGTCCGGTTAGGTCCCGTCCCAGGTTCCGTCCGGTTAGGTCCCGTCCCGAGTCTAGGGTTGGTTGGTCCCGTCCGCCGGCACGCCCTCCGGAGTCTTCGCCTGGTGGCCGTCCTCCGGCCCGTCCTCCTGAGTCTTCGCCTGGTGGCCGTCCTCCGGCCCGTCCTCCTGAGTCTCCGCCTGGTGACCGTCCTCCTGCACGTCCTCCTGAGTCTCCGCCTGGTGGCCGTCCTCCCGAGTCTCCGCCTGGGGCCCGTCCTCCGGCCCGTCCCCCTGAGTTTGGTTGTCCAGTGACTTTTTGCCTGTGTTCCAGGTCTCTCTCCACGAGCCGGTGGGCGTCAGGAGTGTTTTGGCCCTCCTACCGGACCCCCCTCCACCCACCCTGGTCCGGTGGTACCGTGGACGCCTGGAGGCGTCTTTTAAGGGGGGGGTACTGTAAGGATCCTGAGTGCACCTCCGCCAGGGGGTGCCAGAGTAACGCTGGCTGGGACCAGAGATGGTGTGTTGGATCTGTGATCAGGTTGATGCGGGACAGCTGGGAGAGAGATGGCCACCGCTCGCAGCTGCGGAGCGTTAGAGACAATCACGGCAGCAGGTTAAGAGTGGCCTCTGCCCAGACACAAGCGTCGGGAGATTGCACTTGTGAGGGCTGCTTATGTTTGCTCAGCCCAAGAGAGGAGACACGAGACACGAGACGCCGCCGGAGCAGCGGCAGGTTTTCCTAAGACTATCCGTTTATGTTTTGTTGAGTATTGCCTGAAGGCCTGCGTATTTAAGTTTTGTTTTTTGAGAGACAATAAATTCCTTTTGTTTATACTTTAACCGTGTTCCGAGGGTTTTTGCTATTGGGTCCAGAACCATATCGTGACACTTACACTGCATTTCTTCAGTGGCTTTCACCCCAATCAAGAGCCAACTCTGTAGAAAAGCTACTTACCAAGACCCTGATACTTTTGAATAATTATGAGACTGTGTGGAAGCTTATAAGTATGGAAATGTTGTTCATACTCCTGATATGTATTAGTTATATAGTAGTGTAGTAACCATCATGTTTGCATGTTGCAATTACGTGCTAACGTTTTTCTTAACCTTAGGAAAAACCCGAACCAGGTGGACACCCGGACTGTCCGGATGCTGATGGAAGTGGCAGAGCTGCACAGGAAGCACCTCGGTGGTCAGCTGCTGTTCAGCCCTGATGGCCTGTTGCACATCGTCCTGGGGGACGGCATGATCACCCTGGACGATATGGAGGAAATGGACGGACTCAGGTGAGATCAGAGGTCTTGTGCTGCATTCACACTACAAGCGACACGGCAACAGCCAATCCCTATTGAGGCCGCTTACAGGAAGTTACAAATTGACGCCCGAGACTTGTCGCTGCACGGCGGGCGTGACGTGCAACATATCAAAGTTTAGCTGGTCTCAACTTTTTTTCAGCGCTCCAATGTTGCAGTGAAGCGTCAATCAATCACATGTTTTTGTTTCACTCTGTTGGTTCTGCTCCATCTGAAACAAATAAAAAAATGCCAGAGACCAGTTCTCTTCTGCTATTTAACAACAATAACTTGACAGCTGTGTTGCTTTTGTTGTTCAAAGTGTGTCTGCACCATTAGAATCATACTATTAAATGGTTGAGTGCTGGTGTTTGTGCCCCAAGAATAAATCCTTTATAGCTCCCACAATTGTGAAGCTCCATTTTTCTTGTGTGTGCTTGAATGCAGTGATTTCACAGGGTCCTTCCTGAGGGTAGACGTGGACACAGACTGCTGTACATCACCTTATACCATACCGCAGAACAATCCATACTTCAACAGCACCAACCAGCCACCTGAAATCTTTGCTCATGGATTACATGACCCAGGCAGGTGAGTGAAACATTCGATGAGTCACACTGTAGAACTAAACAGCTGTTACCGGCACAAGAGATCCACTCGTCAAAATGGGGCCGCTACTGTACAACTGACTCAAAAGTTTGCTGCTTTTTTGGTAAAACATGTGTAGCTTGAATTATTGTATACACTCTGTTCTTATGCCAACTTTCCACCATTGTATTGTTTCCCTGTATTCATTCTGTCTTCTGTTCTGTAGATGTGCAGTGGATCGGCTTCAGACGGACAATGGGAGTCTCCTGATCATCTGTACGGATGCTAGTGGCAAAAACACATCAGCAGGAAGAATACTGGAGATTACTAAGGGGAAAGATTATGGTGAGTTCGAATTTCCATGAGATTTTCCATAAAAAGTATCCTTTTTTTTAAAGTTTGGAAGGAGTTAATCATTGTTAATATAGCTTATGATACAAATTATTGATTGATTTGTTTCATGGCATTATGTCTTGAGAAAGAAATATAAATAAAATAACTTCTTGGATAATCGTTCAGACTTATTCGGCTGAAAATAACATCTGTTTTTACAAATGTCTTTCATTTTGTAAGAACATGGTGTTTTGGCAACCGGTTCAGAAAACACCCCGAGTTGGTTGAGTGCAGACAGTGAAGGTTGAATGTAAAAATGATGTGATCTAGAAAGATTCCCCCCTTGTGGTGTGTGGATTTGCCAAGGGAATCTGAGATTGTGTCCACAAGTACGATTTAAAGATGTCAACAACAATAACCGTCTCGATAATGGTTTAGCATAGCCTTGCTCCTTTCACGTTGAGATAATCAATAACAGCAGCACCTTCACAATGCTAGTCTTTTTCTCTTCGCACACACAAAAAATGACTGTTTGTTCCAAATTTAATGGCTGGTTATCTTCGCCACAATGAGTTGTTGTTTTGGCAACCCAAATTATTCCCTGAGCAGTGATTTCTCCCTCCAATTCAAAGTGCTGGTCTGCCACAGACAAGTTACTCAAACTCTAAAGTGAATACAGTTGGGAAATAAGCACAAAACGTTTTGGATCATACATTTTTAAAGACAGAAAACCTCCATTCATTTTTTTCCCTTTGCCAGGACGACTGTAATACAGAAAACATGCCATATTGCCTCAACATCACCCTTATTAATAAAAGATTAGTGCATTCTGTTCGGGTTTTGATGAAGCCATATTGTCTAAGTTGTCTGCCAAGAAAGAAATACAATATATCGCAGTCTAGATGCACTCTCTGCTCTTTTTTTTCTCATTGAATTACGTTATCCTAATAGACCACAACCAAACAAAGACTACTAACAAAATTAAGTAAACATTACAAACACAAACTTTATAAAATAATCATAATAACGTTGTGAGTAAATTAGTAGATTGTAACCACCGGGATGCAGGATGCAGATTGGTAGATAACCTGATTAAAACAGGGATTAGATTGCCTCTATCATAAAACATGGTTTACCGGTGTTGCATGAAGGCAGCAGGGCCTCAATCAGACCTTTTCCTTCTTGTCCGTCCCCAGAAAATGAGCCTTCTGTCTACGACCTGCAGTCCAGTGGAGGAGCGCCGCCTGTCGGGGGCTTCATCTACAGAGGCTGCCAGTCTCGAAGACTCTACGGCAGCTACGTGTTTGGAGATAAAAATGGGTACGAATGAAAAAAGGACTGACTGTATACCTTTTCACAGCAGACAAGTCATTGCAGGAAAAGCAGAAGGTGCATTTGATAACCTTAATGATGGCTGCATTCCACTTAGGGGAGGTATTGTGCTTTCTGGCTCCCTGGCACAGCTTACTGGGACACCTAATGTAACTGAGCCATCGTTAAATTGATTAATTTCAGCTGTGTTTTTCATACTATGACATGTCAAAAATATCTGCTGTGATTACGTCTACTGAAACATTGCCGATGACGACGTGTTGCGAAATCCAGATCGACTCCCCGCACACTTGTTGACTGGCTTCATTTTAAAGACGTAGCAGCGGCTTTCATCCTATTGCCGTCAAAGTGCACTTGATCTCTAAGTTATCAGACAAACATCTTGAGCCCTACTGAGATCCACATGACACGTTCTCCTCTCAAACGGAAAATCTGTTCCTTGCATCGGCATGTGCCAAAGTAAACACAAAGTTCCATCCACGTGGGGGAAAACAAGCTCTATGTTACTGTCGCCACTTCGTCACGGCCCATTCGGTGTAAATGGAGATTAGACATCCTGCTCTGTGCTGTTCACACTTTTCTTTGGTTTGTAATTCATCCCACTTTGCTGATGTCAAACACTGACGCTTGAGTAAACAAAGGAAGTAAATAGCAGGGGGGCGAGTACACTATCAGGAGTAGGCACTGTGTTTTAAAACAATGTGTGGTCACTTCATTTTCGGGCCTTATACCATTTTTTAAGGGCATAGTGTTGTGGCTAAGTGAAGGCTCCAGCATGATGTTTGTTTTGAAACTAAAAGCTGAGGTCTTAAATAACACCATGTGAGAGGGGTGGAAAAGAACGACGGGTCGATGAACCGCGTTGCATGAAGCAAAAATTGTCCCTGTTTGCAGATCTCAAGCGTCATGTGTCTAATATCGCGGCAAATTAATAGTTTTTGTATTTCTCACTTGTAGTTATGAACGTCAGAAATTATGCATGTCATGTATAGTACGGAGTATCTGTGGGTAATGAAATAAAGTAAAGTAATGAATGTAGTAATTCACCTACTCTCTGTTTTGTCTCAGTAACCTGCGGATCCTCCAGAAGTCTACGTTGTCAACATCAGCGAGTGGGGAGCAGTGGCAGGAGAAAGCTCTGTGTCTGGGCTCCGCGGGCTCCTGTGGCTCCATGCTCGTGGGGCACATCTTGGGTTTCGGAGAGGACGAACTAGGTCAGTAGGTCAAGGACAAGAAACCGACACAGTAATACAGATTATCTATCTTTGCTCTTTTTCTCATTTCTCTCTTCCTTTTGTTTTTGTTCTTCCTCCCTGCATCCACATTTAGTGACAGTCATGTGTTAAGATATTTTCTGAAAATCCTTGTGGGTTTTACAACATGAAACCTTGACGGTTTGTTGGCCTCAAATGGCGGATGGGAAAACTATGGAAAAATCATGGCTTAGTTATTTTGTTGTATATTTATCAATGGTGCACATGTTAGCATCGCGGTGAGGAATTTTCCACTTGGTTATTCAAAAATGTGTTTTGGATATTTTGTACTAACTCAGCGGGATGCATAAGAACATGATTTAAGATCTGGAAGAATTGCAACACCTATCCAACATGGAGAAACACTCAAATCTACAGGGGAAATAATACCGCTCTTACCTCTAAGGCACAGGATATTAAAGGCGTATTTCCTTTTGGATTAATTGTCATTTCCATAAGATAGCAACGCTACTCCAAAAGACCTACTTATGAGCTGTGTTTATGGCCACCCACAATGCAATGTTTTGCATGGGTAGAGAGATGTGTTACTGTTTACCTGGGAGGGGGGTGGGGCTGCAGCATTAAGATAAGGTAGGGTGAGCTGAGGTGAGCAGGCTAATATGATACAGAACATTTTTACCAGCTGGACCCCCACCAGAGAGAGAGACACACACACACACACACACACACACACACACACACACACACACACACACACACACACAATTATTAACTGCCAGCTCTGGTGTTTCTGATTAGCATGAACACGTGGCTCACTGACACAGCCATCAGAAATGTTTAATCACAATTCTTGCCAGGTCTTGGTGTTATTATTTGACGAGATATTTAGAGATTTAGAGACATGTTTACAATTTGTCCCCTTATGGAATTTTCTTGTTGGCTGGATCCCCATTAAATGATCCGCTTGGTTCCCAGTCATGAGTATCCAATTGCCCAGTTAAACTCTTTCTTATAGTCCTTTGGCTCCTTTTGTCTTCTTGTCATTGTTTGCTACTGCTTGTCTCCTCTCCTCATTCTGGCACAGGTGTTGCATGACTGGATGAAAGGTTGATGATTGGACATGTGCTGCTCATGAAGAATCTGTAATGCAAATAGTGCTGATGGCCCGTTTCCATGTGACTCTTCCTATGTGCAGGTGAAGTCTACATACTGGCAAGCAGTAAAACCATGGCGCAGTCTCACAGTGGGAAACTCTACAAGCTGGTTGACCCTAAAAGGTACATTAAGAACAGTTTCTTCATCTCAGGGGACGGTTTGTTTCACATTTGGAAAGGGGCTTTGAGTGAACCATATTCTTTCAGCCATCGATTGTTTGTAAACTGTTGCGATATATATTATGGTCTCCAGTTTAATAAGTAAGTGAACCCTCATGCAATCTAAACAGACTCCAGCAAACCAGCCCACCATCCCTATTGCCATGCTGGTTTTGTTTTATGTTGGGACTACGACGATTCCACATACAGTATATCATACAGGACACTCAAGAAACCATGAACCTTTATATACTCAAGTCCTCACTACCTATACATGTCCTCTCTACACACACACACACACACACACACACACACACACACACACACACACTAAACATATCACTGTCACCAGAACGCTTGTGCCCTTCAACAAGTCATCACATGACCACCTTCCTGGGCCCAAACAATTGATGATCAGTAAGTGTAGAATAAGCATAGCATTTCAAAATGTTATCGTAAAGTATTGCTAACAGAAACGCTGACTATCTGGCCGTGTTTCACCTCAGTAACTATTGCCTGCTGGTTATTTTCACAGTATTTGACAATAGAGTTCAGTCTGCTGAGAGTAAGGAAAACACAAAGGCACCTGTTGTCAAGCACAGAGACGTCTACATATTTTATATCAACACATGTAGAAACACTCACACGTGCTCATGCATCGAACATAGTGCACATTTTATTAGTCATTTTGTGGACAAGGTTTTTTAAAACCGGAATGGATCTATAAACTATTTGTGCAAAGCCAAGTACATGTGAAAAACGTTTGATACTCGAGATGAGAAAACGTGCAGATGGGGCGTGAAGTCCTCCCACATGATGCAGTAAGGTGTATAAGCATATGTGTCTCATACACTACCCCTGCAGTAAGAAAATCACCGCAAACATGAGCAGACTTTGTAATTCAAACCAATTGCATATTCATTTTCAAGCTGAATCCCCCCCACCGTGTTTCTGCCTATCTTCTTATCAGCAAGTTGATAGAGTCCTGCAGGGTCAGTGAGTGGGTCGAGTCCAACTTTAAACATGCTGAATGCACCAGAAAAGTCCTTAATACAAAACATTTCTTTAGGTCCGATTTGATTAAGAGAGGCAGATAAAGTAGGAGAGGCATACTCGGAGAGAGAGAGAGAGAGAATTTGCATTTTTTCGGAATCACAATAGAAACGTATCCGCAGCTGATTATTCCTGAGTGACGACAGTGCCACCCAGGCATTAGCACAATTAATTACACCACAGATGTTTCAAAGGATCCCCGGTGGCTCGCTCCATATTTATGCTTTCTGGCATGTCTGCTGGACGCATTTCTCCCAGAGAACAATTCTTTCCACCATCAAGTGGACTTGTTTAGTCTGTGCGGACCCTGCGGTGTTGGAGTCTTGACTCCTAATACACTTTGGCTTGGTTATTATGATCTTGTTACAGCGAGGATGGAGAGGGGGTGACGGGGGAGTAACTGGGGTAGCTAACATGTCTGACCTCAGCGCGTTATCAAGTCTGGTGGTCCTCCCCTTTTTTTCCTTTTCCATACTGCGAGGACATCTGGACCCTAAAGCCCTCTCATAAAGAGGTTTGTTTTAGAGTATTGTGGTTTTTGTGGTCCAGTATAGCATCTAGCGCTGTGTTTGGGAACACGGAGGGGGAAAAGAGGAACTGTTAGGGAGGGCGGCAAAGGCTTCAGGGAAACATCAGCCATAAAATCCCTCAGCAGTGTTTGTGTAAACATGTCCTGGCCAGATGACTTCATTTCTAGGTATTTGTTTGTCAGTTGGAGTACCCCTCCAATAATAAATAGGCCACCATGCATTTTGAAACACGCTGAGTGTGTGTGGTGTGAGGGTGTATGTGGGTGAGAGAACCCGAGAGGCAGAGAGCAAGACGGGGCTTGTTTGTGCTATCACAGTTGGGTAGAAATATTTCATCATATAGTCTCTATATTGTGGCCGTGATATGAAGTTGAAGTCTGAATCTGTAGTCCTGGACCTTTTTGAGTTTGTTTTCTTCATCGTACGTTTCCAAAGGTTAAATGTAGGCGTCTTCTATCGAAGGCAAGGCAAGTTTATTTGTAGCACCTTTCAACAACAATGTTGATCAAAGTACTTTACATATAACATGTGTTGAGATATAAAAGAAAACAAAAGATGTATATAAATAAGATTTCAAAAAAGTTAAATATGTAAATAATGTCATATTTGAGGTTTTTATTTTGCTCATCTTTTGCTTTTAAACAATCCTACTTATGATATTATACTTAAACAGACAGTAATTGAGCAAAGCAGAGGCCCTTGGACAGATTTATACTTTAGTTTGACTGGTTTACTCTGCTCACACATACTGCAGCAGGTATTTGTGGGCAAGTTTAGCCACTTTACAGTCCCATTGAGTCTGCATTTGATAATATAATTATGTATACAGTGAGAGCATTATATTTATGCCAGGAACAAATAATGCTCGGGAAAAAAAAAACCAGAAACAAACTAACAAAGAAATATATTATGATACAGCACAAAACCAGGATTTGTTTGAGCCCCTCTATGTTTACTCAATAAGTCATGGGAGTCATATAGCTACATGTTTATCATACCCCAATTTAAAAAGCAGATGTTGCACTTCACCCATGCAGTTGGCCAGAATCGGCTCCGCTCTTACAGTTGGTCCTCTGCAAAAGCTTAATTGTAGCACGCCGTATAGAGCCAGACCTCCTGCTGATTTCTGCTGTAAAATGCAATTTGCCTTTCTGTTTGTTACAGCCCCCCCCCCCTCCACAGAGGAGAAGGGGAAGCAGCATTATGAAAGAGTTTTCACACGTCCAGGTTTTGTCAGCTGCAGGCCGGACTAATTGAATTACAGTGAGCAGAGACCTTAAAAAGACAGCGAACCTCCAATAGGGTCCCGAGACCTCCTTTATGGACTGCATTAGCCATGGAAGTCACAAATCACTGGAGGTACAGGGGGGGGAGGGAGGCAGCGGGTGCTGGTTTGTGGATATGTGTATCTGTATGTGTGCCTCTGTGTTTTTTTTGTGTGTGTGTACAGATATACACTGTGTGGGTGGTGCGTACTCGCCAACATGCACATCTGTGAGCCTGTGTGAGCGTGCGGTACGCTAGCTCCCAGCACGCTGCAGAAGAAGGAAAAAAAAGCCTTTTCTTTATTTTCCTATCCCTCCTAAATCTTCCTACATCTCTGCTGTGGTCCTCCCCTTGACAAAGCTGCTTGCCAGTCGCACTGAATAGCCCTGGCTCCTACAATGCACAGTAAATTTCTTGCACAATTAAAACAAGGAATGAAGCTACAAAAGAAGCCCCCAAACAATGGAGTCAGATGACAAAACAGCAAAAGAGACCACACTGGGCCGTTTGATTAAGCCATTGTTGGGGCGCACAATGTACACCACTCCACAGCCCTTTTCTCACATATACCTCGTGTCAATCAAACAGGCCCTGCGAGCCAACAAGCTAAACACACACACACACACACAGACACACAATAATTAAACCGATCAGGAACAAGTCTGCGTCAGAGCATTCGCGCTGCTCTGACGCAGACTTGAATGGATGTCAGTGTTATGATATGTTGGTGTTCATCTTCCCCTGATGCAAGGACAGAAGGGAGCTTTTCTTTTTTTTTCCCACAAAACACCTACATTAATCATCCTGGTTATTTGCATTATCTTTACAGCTGTGCAGTCACTCCCGAACGAATATGCCTTGTTCACTTTCTACTCTATCATCATTTCAATTATGACATAATCTGTGTTTTAATTCAGATTTTCATCAGTCATTCTCTCTCTCTCTCTCTCTCTCTCTCTCTCTCTCTCTCTCTCTCTCTCTCTCCCCCTCTCTCTCTCTCTCTCTCCCCCTCTCCCTCCCTCCCTCCCTCCCTCCCTCCATGTAACTACCTCATGTGTGAGCACTGTCGCCCTTCTCCCACTCCCTTGCTCTCACACATGCACCACCCCTCCCAAAGTTGATAAATTCCCACAGTGGCTGTTGACCCAGCTGCCTTTGTCAAGTGGCGCTACCAGCAGGTGCTGTTTTCACAGCCACCCTGGCAGTCGTACAGACTGTTTAGTAGCGCTGCTGACCCCTGCCTGCTATTAACAGTGTTAGCTACACACCCCCCAATCCTCCAGGGACTCTTACTCTTTCTCCCTCTCTTTCTGTTTGCTTCCCTCCTTCGCTCTTTTTTTTTTAACTGCATGCAGCCTGCAACAACAAAAGCCAGCACGGATGGAGTCTGGAGTTGGGTGCTGATGGGAGCATGGGAATCAAACCCCCCCCACCCCCCGCCCTCCATCATCCAAATTTAAAGCAACCTAAACTCACACAGTCACAGTATTGTCACTGCACAGTGCCGTTTTTTAACTAGGAAGTAAACACTCGCACAGTCAAATAAATACAGTTATCACCACACAACATTGTAGTCGCAGTCATTGATCAATTTAACAACCGGCAGACTCTATTTGAAGCTGAAACACGTGTCTTCCCACAAAGTAATTCCTGTGCAAATATTATATTTTCCCAACTACTGAAGGTCAGAACAGGTGTGACTCAACACACTTGATACAAATTCCCTGACTGCAGAATACCGAGAGCTCTGAGAGTGAATGCACAGTTAGCTTTAGCGGATTTCAGATTTAATATCTGAAATTAATAAAAGGGTCACCCGTTTGTTTGTCCGTCCTGAACTCCATCTAGTTTGGGACATTTGCTCTCCAGCCGTGATTGATGAGGTCTGCTCTCCCCTGGACTAAACATAACACACACTGACCTCACACACTGACGCTCTTCAGCCCTCACAGCAGCATCAGTCCAGAGGTTACCAAACCTGTGAGTCCTTCAGTGTCAGCAAATTGTGTTGCTTCATTAGCGTTTTAGCTCGGTGCAGCAGAGCTGTTCAGACATCTGTAGTTCTCCCCATCTCTCTTTTACAGACACACACACAGACACGTGTGTGTGTGTGGGCAGTGGGCACTAACAGACGCTTCACATTAGAATGTTATTACGCACCATATTATTTCCAGATTTGTAGACTGTGATATGAAATAAATCAGTTTCAGCCCATTTGCTGATGTGCGTGTCTGGATGTTTGTCTTAGTATGGAATGATCACAATATGTCTCATTGGTGTGCAGGCTTGACACATATGGTGTGGAGATGTTTGTGTGCCTCTTTATTTTTCCGAATCATGTTGATACCTCCGACGGCCCTGAGTTTAACCCTACACGTATGCTGTGTTTTGTTCTTCAAAGTATGGGAGTATTGTTCTTCAGGTATTGTGCCTGCTTTACAGTTTAAACCCATCTTTGACAGTCTACAGAAAAGCCGCAAACAAATTCATGACAAATCATTGAAAAATGTACGGACACAAAAATAGATATTTAACTTGCTACAGAAGTTAAATGCATACTTATGCATGTATTCCACCGTGGCTACATATCAACAAAAGCTGAAAGCCCTGCCTATCATCTGAAATCAAAACATATGATGGCAGATGTGTTGATCCTTCCTATTGTAACATAAAAAAATAGCTTTACAATAAACTAGTTGAGTGTTAGATGTTTAAATAGAAGATGTTTCACACACTACTGCCATGAATCATAGCATCGTACTGCTCTTTGTTTGTGTCTGAGCCGGCTGTTTAAAGAGAAGTGATTCATTTTGAAACTGTGCTGATCTGGAAAATAAGTACTGATGTTTGTTGTTGTTCGGCTCTTCTAACTTCATAACAGACTAATTTACCGTAGTGTAAAAGATACATAAGGAAGGAAACCATCCATTACTAGCCCAATCAACCCAGCTGTGGACACTGGAAACGTCTTTTCTGTTTTGGACATTGCAACGCTCCCAATTTATCCACTTGGCTCAGCGGCTGAGCACGGATCCAATACAGCCCTGATTAGCTGTGTGGTGTAACCGGCCCAAAAGTCTAAAAACGTAGGTAGAATTGAAGCAAACAAATCATTTGATGTCAAACAAATCTCATGACATCAAATCATCCAAACCTGGAGTTACTTTATTGCTGCACTTTGCTTGCCTTTGATGAATCGGCTTGTTTGGGGTTCTTTAAGGGTTAAAAGTGGCGCGACTCAAGATCAAATGTCAATATTGGATGTAGGCCCAACATTAACCCTCCAAACATTGAGGGGATAAAATGTAAATGTTTTGTATTCCCTCCCTAGTAGACTGCTTGAATGATAACCGACAGTATTTTGCGTCTCAATTAAAAGAGTTGGGAATCACTGTGAAATGTCTAAATATTATCTGTTATCAGACTCCCACTATTTGTAGTGTCTACAAGACAAAATATCTCGAGTTGGTAGAACGTTAGACTGAAGATCTGAAGGTTTCATCAGAAAGGGATCAGCTGCATTTCATGTAATATTCTGCTAATATTTCAGATTGTGTTAATGAAATTGTCTTGAAACCGATATTGGCAAACTATGTTCCCCAAATGGCTTTGATTGAGGGATTACTCTTGTGTCCCAATTATGTGATATTGTTATCGTGGCGTGACTTTATTCAAAGGCATTAAGCGATGTTATAAAATGAATGCCTCGCCCTACTTTCTGTGGTTTGTTAGATGCCATGTGACTCTTGTCCCCCCCCCCCCCCCCCACACATACTGACTCTCCCGCCTAACAACTGTTACAGGCCTCATGCCCCGAAAGAGTGCCAGCGTCAGGTGGAGCCTCCAGAGCTGCTGATGACCGCCTGTTCCAGACACTGTAAGAATGGACACTGCACTCCTACGGGCAAGTGCTGCTGCAGCCCCGGCTGGGAGGGACCCTTCTGCCGAGTCGGTGAGCACCTTTTTTTAGTAGATTTGCATCTGCAGCTTTCAGAGTAGCATCGTCTGGACAACCAGCCATGAGTTGTTATTTCCAGATGTTTAAATGAGGTTCATTAATGCACAACATGCCTGCCACAATATACAAAAACATATTTCTGCTTAAATTCAGAATGACACAGCGCACCGGCTTCTGTTTATCCTCATCTTCTCTGACTTAACTTTTGACCACTGTGTTTTTCCTGCTCTCTCTCTCTGTGGCTGCAGCCAAGTGTGAACCAGCCTGCCGCAACGGGGGAGTGTGCATGGAGCCCAACAAGTGCCTGTGTAAGAGCGGCTACTCCGGGGCCCAGTGTGAGAAGAGTGAGCAGGGCATGCCCAACGACCAGGAGAAAGACGGCATACTCGACCACATCATCGACATGACCTCGTACCTCCTAGACCTGACCAGCTACATCGTATAGGGGTGCGCAGAGGGGGGGCCGCTCTCCGCTGTCATCCTCACGTTGACACAAATCTACCTACCACCAGCAGACTCTTACGAGGTGTCCTAAATATGGCCTCTTAATCTCCTTCACACCCACACAGGCATGCACGCACACACACAAAAACACACAGGACCCCCATCAGACTGCTTTTCATCCTCATCCTCGTCCTCACCCCCATTCCAGACTCATCCTCTTTTGCCTATAAACTACATGCTCTTGAGCACCAGGCCTGGCATCCAAGCCGTGTTCACACTTTTGGAGAGACCTGCAGACAGAAGAGGAAGATGATTGATAAGCATGGCCAAGTTATGGAAGATCCACTATCAGCAGTCACAGCTGACTCCACAGGAACAGACCATTTTAACCCAAGACTTTGGATCTCTTCAGGGGCTATCTGTTGCTTTACTAAGACCCCTCGACAAAAGGGAGTTTGAGGCTTTTCAGTGGAGACAGTTGATTGTTCAGGGGTTCTTTTAAGGATAGCAAAATTGTAAGGAGCAGCGTGGCTGCAGCTCCAATTTATGCTCATGGTCCATTCAAAATATATGTCCACATACACAGACTTTGAAGGAACATTCTGCACCTCTGACGTGAGTCGTGGGTCCTATAGAGCCCACGCTGCTTTGTGCCGTACTATTCTAAAGGCACTAACACAAGAGAGATGAACCGTGTCGTCTCACTTCAGATGTTGTATTTAGTTTGTGGGCACATTGTCGTAAAAAAAAAAAAAGCTATAATAGTATACAATGTGTATACTTTGTTTTGCAACATTCACCTGCTATCAGTGTACAGAATGGATCAGCAACCGAGGACCGTCGGCGACACAGAAATAGGAACGACTAAGTGGGAACGTTTTGTCAAAGCCAGTTTCATACAATCTGAACAGAGTTCCTGGCTCTCATGCACTGTATTCATTATTTTTTTTGTTTCATTCACTTTATTATTCAAAATGAATTAAAACGTTTATTAAAAGCGCAATGAGAGTAGTTTAACATTCACATGTACACACCACACTATCACAGTTATCATTTATCAAAACCCCTTTCATGCGTCACACACTGAAATTGAACCCCAACTCAAAACTATAAAGGGAAGAGATAGCGCAGTGATGTATATTTCCAATAGAGCTTACCTAAGTACTACTTAGCATTGCAAAAAAACACACAAAAATCTATAGCATTACTATTGTTATCATAGAGGAGGGTTTATTTTTTTAAGCGTAATAATATATGGGAGAGAATGGTGTTTATAGAAAGCAGTTTTACACTAAGCTTGTCAGTTCATGTCGTTTCATGTTCTTGTACTTCTACATATGCAGCTTTTTCCTCTGTTAAGAAAGACACGTGAGGACAAGTTTTTTTTTTTTTATCCCCCCCCCCCCCCCACACCCATTACTGTAAAAGTAAGTAATGCATGTCTGTGCCTGCAGAGAGTAATTCGGAGCAGCAGGCTGAGTCCATCTCATTCATCTGGTTTCACTACCACTGTCAGAAATGTGTCTCTGTTGTCAGATGATCAAACGTCTCGTCGGGCCACCAAGTCTTTGTGGAAGCAGTTCAGTCGGAGGCAGATCTTCTCTGGAGAGCAGATTTAAGATTAAACTAATGATCCGTCTCGTGGAGATAATGCCGATTGAACGTCTAATGAACATCTGACTCCTACTCGTAGTCAGAAAACAGTTGAACACAGACTGGGAGGGTCTGGAGCCACATTAATGTGTTGTGTCTTTTCAGATGGCAGACACAAGTTAATACAGATGCAGCACACATACACTCTTGCCCATATTCTCCATAAACTCCACTTTCTGATCTTTTTTTTTCATTTGAAATTGTAATAGGAGTCTCAACAGAATCATCATTGTTTTTTTTTGAAGGCAAACATTTGCAGTTTTGCTCTCTTCCCCCCAACTTTCACTTTGAAAAACAAGTTTCCAAATATCATAGTTAATTGAAGTTCAGTGTCCGTTTAAAAAGATGTATTTGTTCCTCATCTCCCGCCTCGCTCGTGTTTGCTGAAATAAATCAACTACCTGGTCAAAATGGAATTCATGCTGTAAAATGGAAAATTATCATTTCTTTTAGCACTTAATGTGAAAGTTGCATTGTAGCTGCGGAGACGGCGTGGTGTGAATAGAATAACCATTTTCATTATTTAAGTAGTTACACAAATAAAATAATTATTTAAGTTCTTCTATGTTGTTTTTACCATTGTACTGTTTGTGACAATTTTTTTTTGTATTCCTGTATTGTAAATAAAACTAGGGATAACTTTGTTTCTCTACAGAAATATCAATATGTCTATTAAAATTTATAGCATGTCTGAAATATGTGTCTCTGTTTTGTTTTATGGTGAAGTTGAGATTTCCTCAGTTTGTTTTTTCATCTGGAAACGTTGTTGGACGTCTGTCTCTCCTGTCTGTCTCTATAAGATTAATATTTTATATCCATATAAAGAAGGTAAACACAGACAAAATAATTAAAAACAAAAGGCAATTGACTTTGTTTCTATCTTAACTATTAGCAGATTATTGAGAAATTACAAACCCACAAAATGAAGCTTGACCTAAGAGACGTAATCTGTCTTTATGGGATGGTAATTTAATGTATAAGAAGCCTGTTTCTGGTTATGCACCCATACGGTCTCATTTCTGGTAAGTCAGCTGCAACCTTTCCACTGACAGTTTGTCCTCCAGCCAGGTGAAAAGAGGAAAGAGAAGGATGTTGAGAAAATGTTTAAGTTAAACTTGGGCCAATGTGGCGACGGGCCCAGGGTTTTCCTCTTACTCCTGCTTGAATGGAAAAGCAGGGAGGGGGGAGAGAGCGGAGGTGGCTGCTATGTCGTCATGCAGCGTCATGGCATCGCTCAAAGTTCAGCCTGGAAAAAAACAAAAAAAAAAATAGTTCCTCATTTGAAGTGGAAATTCTCTGCTCTGTTTTTCGGACGTACGCAGAACACGCTCGTGCATGGAGGCACACACGCAAGAGCCACTGCGGATGGCAATATTAATTTCCTTCTCAAAATACCAATGAGGCTCCGTGTTGTATACTGATAGTGAGTGGAGACCACCCACCTCACTCCGGTCCCACTCGCACAAGTGCACACGCTGCCATATTTAGAGTAATGCAATACTAAGTTGTCTATGCACTGCTCAGATCCAATCAAAATTGCATAAAGTGGAACTGTCCAATAGTGCTGCGAGGTCCAGCGTATATTTTAGTTTATACACTATCTGTGGCATGAATCATTACTTTTCATTTGGAATAGTTTTCCTTTTCCTTCCCAAAGGGCTCTTGCCTGGCTATCTTTCCCAAACAGTGTAACCCAGTACTTTGAATAAACATGAGGAGCCTGTATACCAAATATTTGTAGGACTGAGATGGCTGGAAGTGCATGCTATAATATTGTATACATGAGTGAAAGAGTCAGCACAAGCAATACTTATAGGGTAACAGGAGGAGACAGGAAAAAACAATAGCCCTGGGATTAAAAAAGAGACACGTCATTCATTTTCTGCTCATCCAGACGAAAGTGAATAATTTGTTTTTCTGTAATCACTTGTGTTTTATTTCTGTGGTGACGTATTTCATTCTGTGGGGGATTCGATAGATATCCAACAGCTGCTTTGTTTCGGGACAACATCTTTCTTGCTTGTGTCTCACACATGAAGCACAGAAACAGCTAATGGATAAAAGAGTATCTTAAACTTAAATTATTATGGATGCATAATGTGGAGCAGACAGTGATAGTTAGTGAACACATGTGACTATTAAAGGCCTGCCGGCCACATGATGTAAGTAGAGCTGCGAAGTGGGAAAAGCTGCTTGTTTTTTCCCCGGTAATTTATTGCGAAAGGGAACATTACGTGGCACCATATTTGCTGAATTAATCTAGAATTACAGCTGCAAATTGTTAGTTTTCTCAACAGTATAATCTTTACTTTCTGCCAGAAGTTTCTAACCCAAGTCATTGTTAACTCCTCACCTTGTGTTTTTAGGCTAGTACTTTTATTTTTAAACAGATATTTTCTAATACATTTGTCTTTTCTACAGATTATTCATACTGGAGATATTTATTGGATCTTTGAATCAAATTTGAGTCCTCTAACATTGTATTTAGAGAAAATGAATTAACTCACAACTAGAACAATACACTACGTCATCTGAGAAATGTGATGGACAACAGTTTGCCTTCGCAATTAACTTGAAGAGAACAATTGTATTATTGATAATGCTGGATGGCCAAAAGGACAAAGATATGAATATATATTCAGAGTAGCTTTACCAAATATCTCTACAGATTATAACATAATGTTACGAATGATCCTTTAACTTAACCCTTTTTCAAGATTGTACGTCATTGCGTCGCAAATCTTTTTAGAGTTTTACATTTTCACTTTACCTGAAACAACTTGTGCTGAGTTTATTTTTACGTGTTAGTATTATAGAACCTTTTTCCATAGCAGTCCTATCCAGGTGTAGAACTGTATGCATAGCAGAGGACGGTGAGTTCAACGTGAACATTTAGGTGCCCTTGTGACTGAAGATTTATATGTCCAAACTGCAGCGTGCACGTGGAGGTGGCACACAACACAGTGCAGGTACAGTACTGCGACTACGCAGTGGAAAAAACATATTTCTACTCAGACATACACGAAAACTTGAAAGGTCTGGAGTCGGTGTGAAACATGTGTTTTAATGACCTAATTGCTTAATGGCATTTTCAAAGTTTTATAAATATATAATATGGTGTAAATCATTTTGCAGGAAAAAAGGCTAGTCGTTTTCATAAAAGCTGGTAGATCAAAATGAATTTACACGCTGACCACTACATAAGCAAACAAAAATAAGTGATCTTCCCCAAATTTTCCCCGAAGGCACTGCTCCTTCATCAACGCCACATTATAATCCATTATTCTAACTATTGACTCCAAGGTCTTGATTTTTCTGATACCACCCATGTCCCCACATGACACTTGTCTGGAAACGTCTCACGATCCTCTCCACGATTGTGACATCTCATCGAGGTCTTTTTTGACTCTCCCTGCACCATGAATAACTGTTTCCACCGTGATCTAACTATCACCACCACAACGTCACGGATAAATGTACGGCATGTTGTACATTTGGCTGAGCTTGATGTCGCACATTAACATATGATGTCATGATGTCATGACAGGGAAAGATCCTAGCTGCTGTGCATTAACATCTGTGTTTGTCCACATTGGCACTTGACTCCTGTGATTTTGAGTATAAATCGTGGCCTCCAGGTTCCAGCATATTGATTCATGTGAGAATATTCTATCTGGACTGTGTACACATGTGTGCTGGTGGTTTCCCTGAGTCCATACCTGCAAGTGTACATGTGTGTAAATGTCAAATTCCTCCGGTTGTATATCTGCTTTTGTCACACCCCTAATTGCATTGTGTATTCTGTGACCTCATGTGTTTACTCTTGGCTGACTCGGTGAGTACTACTGCTGAAACGCATGACCGAGGCAGCTGAAATCTCATATTCCCCGGCCCCGATCACTTACTAATGAAGACACACTTTCCGACCAGCCTGCTGCTGCCTTTTCCTTCTGCCTCACTTAACTCTCGGCTTATCACATAACAAAACAAACCTCACTTGACGACCACCTTGGAGGAGGTTTGGGTGGTTTTGCGAGGCTGTTGCTTTTTGTGGGGTTTTGTTATTAGCTGAGAGATTTTTCTTTTGCCTTCTTGACACCTCCACTAGCTCATATTTCACACTTCTTCGATTCTTCGCATGGCCGTATCTCAGTAATTTACGCCAGTTTCCCATCCTCCAGCACTGCCTCTTCTTCTTTATACCAGCTCTCGTATTCATGCTCCTCGTTCATCTCTCCATCACCCTTCCATCACTCCCCCTCTACCCTTGCTTCTCCTCTCCCCTCCCTCACTCTCTCGCTGCTCCTGGATTCAGAGCTTGTTTACTCTCCCGGACCACAGCACTGACTCGCATCCATGAAATGATGCAATTAAGGATCCCACTGGGGCTCAATCTGTCATGTTAACACATGCTGAACCCCCACAGAGGGCTGAGAGCATCTCTGAGTGTTGGGAGACAGGTAAGACTGGCGGGGGGGAGGTGGGGTGGGGGAGGGGTGGTGGTTAAAAAATGAGGCGAGTTTGATGTCCTGTACTGCAGAAACCATGATAAATGGTGACCACACAGCATAGAAAGGAAAGGATTCTGAGAGAAAACATCAGCTGCGAGTCTGTTCCTATTTATGCAGATCTGGCAATTTGTCTGGAGAGACTAATTGAAAGAAGGGTTTGAAGAGATTTATTTTATTAATCGAGCACAATTAAAAAAGTCGAAACATGCAGATGTGAGAGCAGTTTCTGTCAATGACTTCATCATTTCACAGCAATATCACCCCAATAGAGCCTCGCCACCTCGGTGGTGAAAGAGTGAATATATCAGATAATCTGTATTGATTCCTGACGTGCTCACTGGACAGTCCCAACTATTTCTGATAAAACTTTGACAGCTACAAGATGATTGGTTAAATAGAAAGATCGATAGATCGATAAATAGATAGATAGATAGATCGATAGATAGATAGATGTGTGACTTTGCATATATCGTATGTTTCTGTGTGTCAAAGACAACACATCGCTCTTTGTCTGCTTCCCCTCCATGTGATCCTCAGCAGGGCTAGGTAAACAACCGATGTCGGCTGGAATGGACCACCTAAGTATAAGTTTCCATGTCGGGGTATCCCCTCAAAGCAAAGCAAGAACATTTTCCGAAACACATTAACAAGAGTTATGCAAATGGTTTACGGCAGCGCTCTTGTGGCTGTATTGTTATATTAATCTGTATACACTGTGGCTCATCTTGGCAGGGGCCTTTGTTTGCCTTCACTCTTAATCTGCAGGGCTCATCTTGAGCTTACATCACTCCGAGTCAACAGATGGACATCCGCAGCAGCCTTACTGCTAACACTAGAGATGACACCGGGGTCAAATAGTGTGTGTATGTGTTTGTGTATGTCAGAGTGTGCGTCAACGGAGCCAAAAAGGGTCCGCCGAGTGTCCACCCATCACCTGATCACAAACTAATCCCGCTCTTTGTCTCTCATTTACAAAAGAAATATCCCAGAACAATTTTCTGATGACAGTGTTCTCGCACATATTTTCTTTTTTACAAACACCGACTTCCTTCCAGAACTTTCCGTCCCTGCGAGAGAGAGAGAGAGAAACGGGAACGGTGAAAGGAAAAGAAAGAAAAGCACAGTTGTTTTTTTCTGTGCTTGCAAAGATGTGGTTTCCTCTGACTGAAGTGGGGCCACAGCTTGCATCAGCCCTCTGTCTGTGTCTGTGTGTCCAGGCCAGTGAACTCTGCCAGATGCCTGCCGCCTTGTTATCAACAGGCACGGCCCGTTCTGCTGCACTGTGTGGGGCAAACAGTTTATCGCACTAGCAAAGAGGTTGGGATCTTGCGCAGGTGATAGCACACAGACACACACACCAGAGCAGCATGTGCACCTGGAGGGGAATCTTGCATGAACCAACATGGATGAGGACAAACGCACACACCTCTCTGCATGCAGATTCTCAAACATCCCACAGCAGCGTGTGTCTGAAAAGTGCTCTTGCTGAGTGTTGATTGGCTAATTTCTTCAGCGTTCATGACAAAACTCAAATCCTGCTTCAGACAATTTATTGAAATAGTTTTTGACATTTTTGGAATTTTTTTTTTTTTTTGCTGAGAGTATAGAGAAGGTTGATCACTCACATGTCTTGAATGTTACTAAACACAGAGCGGGAGATAGTTAGCCTAGCTTAGCCAAAATTATTCTATCATTACCTTTTGATCTAATTTGTTAAATCCGAAGTAAAAGTGATAATTTTTCTTTTTCTTTATGTATTGTAATGACCTGATGTTTCTTGTAGCCCCACAATAACGTTAACATCTTGATTTTTCTTACCTCGAAATTTGGTTCAGTTGTCCTCAGGATGAATTGTAATGGAGCTCATGCGTAATTTCATCCAGGAAGACTGTTCTTCTGCATGCTTGGGCCTGTAGTTTATTTCTCATATCCTGCGTTCACTCCTCTCACGCATGTGCACTCATAATTTCCTGCTGTCACTGTCTGAGGCTCTCAATCCTGATATCAGCTGTTATATCTATCCAATAGCACAGTGACACATTGCTAACCATCTTGCTGCTCTCTCTCTTTGAATAAGATTGTCTACCTTATTTTATTTTTTACGTGACTGCTGCTGTTTGGCGCATATCTCCTGAGCGTCATCAGTTCATCAGTCTGCATCCACCAATGTCTGAACTCAATGGGAGGATTTATATTGCTGCTGCTCAGAGCAGACTCCCCTCGATGATGAATCTCCCTGTAATCTAAGCACCAAAAACCTTTTGTGAGGTCTAAACTCTAACCTGTCCAATATTTAGTTTTACCTGCCTCAGTTGTGTCTAGTAGCAAAAATGAGCACGTTACCATGCTAAAATAGAATAGTGAACATTGGAAACATAATATCTGCTAAATATCAGCATTACTAACATGCTAAAATAGAATAGGGAACATTGGACACATTATATCTGCTAAATATCAGCATGCTAACATGCTAAAATAGAATGGTGAACATTGGAAACATTATATCTGCTAAATATCAGCATGCTAACATTGCTATATTGAGTAATGTTAGCGTGCTTTCTTCAGTATTTTGCTGTGCCAGCCTCACACACGCATACCTGTTGACCTGTTGACAGTCAGGCTAGCTGTTTCCCTCAGCTTCCAGTCTTTATGCTAAGATAAGCTAATCACCTCCCGGCTTTGGCTACATACTTAATGTACAAACTTAAGAAACTGCCAAGGAACAAACTCTTTCCAAGAAAGCAAATCATTTTCAAAAATGTTGAACTTCAAGGTTTAAAGAGAGTAAGAAAAAGCTTTTAAATGATTCAAAATATAAATAAAATGTTCTCTTAACCTGTGCTAATGAATCAACAGTTACTATGAAACAAAAGAGGCAGAGCAAGGCTTAGTAAACAAGAACGCCTTATTGTTTATGGCTCTGCTATAATAAAAAAATTGCAACAGTGCATGGCCTCTCACTCAAACCCACACAATCACACAAATGCACCCCCATAACGCCAAGTCCTGCGTCAGAGCACACTCTACAAAATGAATCATAAATAAATCTAGTTATAGAAATGGAGGATTACAGAGTAAACATGCCCTTCTACTCAGAGAAAAATTGAACTGAATAAGAAATATTGCTCATTCCTTCTCAGAAAATATTGACCATTCATTCTCATCAGTGCCACATAAGGTAAAAACACATATGGTGAATCATTTTCTTTGGCAATGCTCTGGTGTGCGGCCTTGCCATTGCCAAAGCCCTAATCCTTGTTTGGTACAGAGACTGTGTTGGTGGTGTGTGTGCATCATAATCTCTGCAAAGCTCTGTGTCTAATGGCTGCACTGCCTCTCGGTACACTCTGTACCTCCAGTTTGACTGAAGCCTAACAAGCACGGTGAACTGGTGACAGGAAGGGGTTGTTGCACAAACACACTGGGAAGGAAGGCCCAGTTGGAAATTCTGTGACAGTATAAATTGTGGAAATATTCATGATGTGATTGCAGATACTGTGACTTTGAAATGGAAAATTAACCTTATTTAAAAATGTGAAATACATGCCTCTTGTTGACAAACATGACGGATGTAAACAAACATGTCGCTACTTCAGAAAATATGAATTACCAAGATTTTGTTATAAGTCTGCTTCTCTGCTTCATACAAGACCTGTCAATGGATTTAGTAATAGCATGATTCAATCTTGTGTTTTAAAGTGTTATGGCGGGGCAACACATGTATTTACATTCTTTACTTCTTCTTCCTGTCTTTTTTAGTCTTAAGATTATCAGAAAATAGTGAAAAATGCAAATTGTTTTCTTGTTAAAAGTGAGGCAGATCCCTCCTCATGTAGCACAACCTACCTTTCTGGATTTCTTGAGTTTCCTGTAACAACCTTTTGTTGGATTAATTTAAGTTATTTTAACAAAAAAAAATTTTTAAATGTAAAAAGGTGACGACTCAAACAGAAGACTGCCTTCAGTGAGCCAGTGAATGTGTAAATGTACACATGTCCCTGCACAGGAAAGAAGGACGCACTGAGAGAGAGAGGATTACAAAATGCTGCACCTGCACCGGGTCCTCAGCATCACGGTGATGGATAGAGTGGGATGCCTCCCTATTTCTCACCCCAAATCGGTTTCATTGTCCTCCTGCCACAGCCTTCCCTGCTGTGCTCATCAGACCCTCGCAGGTGTCCCGTCTGCTGACCTCATCCTCGACCTTTACTCTTTAACCCCTCACACCTGGGCGACTCCTTTGCATACCCACTCCGAACTCCGACCTCAGACTGTCCATCATCCTGGGGGTCACCTGGTAAAAACATTAACCAAAAAAAAAACATGTTAGCGCTGTGGTGATGAAGCTCTGCGCACAGCTACTCATAAAGGAGAAAAACACCCTCAAAACATTGACATACCACTTTGACTCACAACTTTGATTTGTATTTAAGTTTCATCATACTTTGCTGTTTCCTGCAGGAAAGTTGGCATATAGAAAAAACGCTATATAGAGAAAGCTGCAATGTGCTGCAGAGTGGGATGTTCATTATGAGGGGTACTGGCAGTGTGATGTAGCACCAAAGATCTGGCTCAAAGTGAAATGTACTACTTAATGTACCTTTAAACATTCCGTTTATTTCACTCCTCAATGTAGTCTTTCTGGGCGTTAATAAATAAAGCAACCCTTGGGAGTTATGGTATTATCTGGTATTAACTTTGAAAGATTAACCTAAAATGTAATAAGTACAATGCTGTTGTCAGTCAGAATATTGTGATCAGATTATGTTTTTGTTTGTAGAAAAATAAAAACCATCCAGGTGAAAATTGGTGATCAATCTTTTAATAGCGTGTTCCAATGTTGTGTTCTTTTAATTTCTAAAATGTTTCTAAACCAGCTTTAATCTTAAGCTAAACAGCTTGAAAGGTTATTATTAATATAGTTTATTGTTGTGTTCAAGATAGGTTGTGTTTCTTTGGAAGAATGGACGAATGAATAAGAATTATCTGATAGCTCAGACTTTACGAGAGCCCATAAGTTTCTTTTCTATTGTTTTACTTTTCTTTGGCATTGACATACAGACTGTGATTAGTTTAGAAAAGGAAACAAAGTGACTTCACAAGTTATTGAAACATTTGGTTTCCTCTCATTTAAAACAAGTCAGAAACAATAAAGGTTTTCCTTAATATTTCCTAAATAATGTATGATGTAGGCATGTGTGCAGTATTTTCCCATTAATTTTCCAATTTTCCTGCATGTCAATTTTACAGAAGGTCACAGTAAGTAACTTCTTAAATTGTTATAGTTTTTCCTTTTTTTCATAGATTATTGTGTATTTAGTTGCCAAATGTCTTCATATTTCTTGGCAAGTAAAACCAAGTGTGACGTTGAACAGAAAGAAAAGGAAAACCTCCAAAATGTCAGATAAACACATGTAAAAACTCAAGCAGACTGTTGATAATTAAATTCAAATTAAGCCATTAGAGGCAGTGTTTAACTCTCAAAATGCTGGTGGTCTTTTCATCTCTGTGGACACGAGGAAATGCAATGTCAGGAAATACACATGCGTGTCACTTTTACATATGAAAAAGTGCTCTTTAATAAGAGCAGAAGGGCTGTCTGTATGGACCCTGTGACTGACCACCAACATTGTTCCAGGAATCTTATTTTCACATCGGGGGGACTCACTCCAACTTCATCATTTATGACGGATATGTTATATCTTTTGAGCAGGTGGGGGTGGGGAAGAGGCTTTACACAAATGGCATCTGATCTCTTTGCGGGGCATCTCTTTTCAAGTTGAGGAATCAAAGACCACCAATGTGTTACACCTCTAATGTGGTCAAAAGAGGAGGAGGAGGAGGAAGAGGAGGAGGAGGAATCTGCAGATTTGGTGCAGACACACACTGGAAATCTTGATCCGCTCCCACCCGAGTCCATGCTGGCAGATGGAGGCGAGCACAGCACAACTCTCTGATCAACTCCTGCACTTGCCACACACTGCGCTTGCACCGACAACGTTTATCATTCTGTTTTACTGTTGACGGCCACTTTCTTTTTTCCCCCCCGTTTCCCTCGATCCTTTCGCTTTTTGGCAGGCAGGATTAAGTTTAATTGTATCGTTTATGACAGATACGGAGTGAGGTTTGGCACTAATTCAAGGCAGACCGTGCTCAGCCATTTTATGGTTTCTTTCCACCTCACTTGCTGATGTGTGGTAGTGACACATTTGACAAAAAACATCCAAGATGGAGGTTGGGCGGAGGGCAGTGTGTATGTGTGTAGGAAGAGATTGAAAATGAACTGAGACTAAACTTTTACAAACATCAATTTTCAATTTCATTCACCCTTAACCACACCTTCTTTCCTGCCATCCATAACCTCATTTAAATGGCATTCCTCTATAAGTATGATTGTTTGAATTTCAAAACTCTGTGGTTTTTAGCGCAGCGGTGACACCCCTGGGCCACCTACCCACAGTAATGTCATAATTAGTTGAAGGGGTTTGGGAGGAACCTGCCAAATATGTGCCATTTGTTGTTTAGTGGTCAGACAAATTGAGGTGTCGATTGAAAACAGGAGGTTTGCTGTAAACTGACTTAACAAGCAGAGTAATGTTATGGCCTCGGTTATGGTACAGATAGGTATAATCAGTTTGATCCGGCTGCTCGGTGAAGCTGTAGGGAGGTTAACACGTGACATCTAAACTTGTTTACCAGCTAATGTTCATTCATCAGACAGATGTAGTGTTAATGCAAGCTGTGTATGTGAGAGTGTGTGTTTTGCATAGTGAGCGGACCACCAGGCGTCCAGACATGAACTCCAGCTTTGGGCTTAATACAACTGATTGCTCTCTGATCAGTGCTGGAAAAAGTTAAGGCTTCAAAGGCGTCAACTCTGAGGCTGCCGGCAGTTATTTTCAACCATGAGATTGTTGTCCCAGACTAAAGTCCCCATTTGTGTCTGTCTTTCAGCTTAAATATATCATAATATTTCATTTAACTTTTTAAAAAAAACTTTTTCCAGTTTTAATACAGGCAAACAAAAGTACTACAGGTATTCCAAGTATTCTTTTTTTTAAAGCCTTTACAAAGAAACAATTAATAACAAAAGTCTAAAAATATTATATTATATTCTTCAGATTACAGAATATTTAGTTTGTTGTTGTTTTGCCCAGCATTTAGGATTTATTGTTAATGTTGGTTTGAACATTAGAATCAGAGGATTAATATCTCACTCTCGTCTGTTGTGAAGCAGAAGGCAGGAGGCGGTTAGCTTAGCTTAGCATGAAGACCGGAAGCAGAGGGGGAAACAGTTAGCCTGGCTCTGTCTTAAGTTTAAAAACCTATCAGCATCCTCTAAATAGCACTAGCTATTTTTAAATTATTTAGTTTATTTCTGTGTAAAAATGACAGGCTTTGGGTTTTTACGGTTTACGGAGGTTTACTGGAAACAAGTTTAACGACTTTCTGGAGTCTGACCAGTGGAGAGAAATGCTTCCAGCACATAACTCCCCATAAAGTAACACAAACAAACAAAGGAGATATTTAAGTAAAGGTGTTTCTGAAGAAGATGGAATTTTTTAATCTTTGGACAGAGCCAGGCTTGCTATTTACAACCTCCTTCTAGTTTTATGCTAAGCTAAGCTAAATGCCGGCTGGTTCTAGCTTTGTATTTTCCCACCTGCTTTTTCCCACCTGCTCTGGTTATTTTCAACTGTCCACCGTTAGCCGTGCACTCACCACACCTTCCCCGTTAGTCACCAGTCAGTCACTATTTGTACTAGCCCAGCTCCTTTGTTACCTTTCAGCCCGTGACCTTGCCTGCTGATACCTGCCGGCCCTTTTTGGACTCAAGACTTGTAAGTAATTTCCAATAAATCATTGCATTGTTAATGCTGCCTCCTCTTCTGTTTTATGCGTTTGCATCCTTCTCCTGCTGCCTGCTTTACAGACTGGGACTTAATCTCCACACCCTAACATTGTCCTGCTGATAAAGACCATGTGATGGAGGAAGGAAAAAAAAAGTAGTCCTTAAATGGAGATTGCTCTGTCAGCTGCTGTTTTAAACTTCAAGAATTATGAACAGTCAAGCCGACATGATCAAGAAGTCGTAAAAGTACTCAGGAGATTTCTCAGAGTATTGACACCTGAGCATCTGATGATGAAGACTGGGATACAACCCAGAACAAGACAGTAGGTGGACATTAAGTGGATATTGTTATGTCAACTAATATATTTTTTCAGTTATTTGTATTTTTTTGCCTTCATCCTTCTGTTGTTGTCTGTCTTTGTGCTCTCTCCATTTCCGCACACAGGTGAGCTGTCACACCTGGACCCTACAATTAGACCATGGGACTCCTCCGCCTCCCCAAACAAACACATTCACACACACTTTAATGTCCTCTGGCACGGAAGGCGCCTCTACCATCGCCTTTCAACTCACATCACAAGACGAGTGCCTCGTTTGACGGCGAGGAGGTTTTTCAAGGTTAGATGTAGTTAATATGAACTTAAACAGTTGTAATAGAAACTGTGGTGGAAGAAAATGATTGAAATAAACCGAAGGGTCTTTGTGGTGATTCTGCATTTTATTACGCTCTCCATGGCTCATCAACAGGGCAGGTAAGAAAGAGTTTGTATAAAAGTGAATTAGTTTTTTGCTGTTGGAAAAAAAAGAAAATTGTATGACTACATAAGATAATCAATCCTTTGAAAGCAATATATTATATTAATCAAGAGAAGTCAAATGCTGCTCTACTAATTAAGTACATTTCTTACAAATGAAGGAGGGTGAGTGTGGGTCTTTCTTTCTCCTTTGTTACAGTGTGACCATGTGAAATGAACCCTTACTTGTCCCGGGTCTTATCATTTCATGTCTCAATTGCTCTGTGGATGTGAGATTTAACAGCTGCTAAATCGGTGGTTTCGTAGCTTTGTAGTTTATTGCACTTTTGTTTATGACAGTAGATTTTATTGAGGGAGAAATTATTTCTGCTTGCAATTTAAGGATTTCTGGTGAATGCTTGGAAATGAGGAAGGTGTTTCATGGTTACGGTATACAGCTGCAGTAAATGGGTTCAAGTGTGGTCAGAAGATCCCGTAAGCTATAAAATGCATGAGATATTTATTTGAATGGGAATTGTAATTTGGTGGCATTTCATTGGAAACTAACTTACTAGATGCATTTTATTTCTATTCTTTTGCCCTTTTATACCTTAAATATATGCTTGCATGTACTTTCAGATCACAGTCCCTATATGCAATGTATCAAATTATATAGATGTGAAAATTGGCGTGACTGTGGATGTGTTATAAGAACTTGGCGGTGATGACTCAAAATGACGGTGATAAATAACTCTTTAAAAGCTGAATATACTCCTCACTATATTGGTGGATGTTTATTGGTTTAATTCCTGCGTTGTACTTCCTTTGGGAACTTTATGTCTCTACTTGAATAGTTTCCTTATTTCTTCATTAATTATTTTTTTTAAACATCAATTGTCTCACAATTGTTTAGGGTTCTCAACCTTTGCTAACTTTTGATTGTTAAAAAACCTTTTGAGGACCACCTTCCCAAACAAATGAGAAGAGAAAAACATTACAAGACACGACAGAAAAGGAGAAATAATAAACTGCGCTCTAAATGTGTTGTGCCGCAAATGTACTGCTTACCTTCAACCATGACTGCCTGCCATTATATCTCCTTCGCACACGTTTTGGAGCTTTTACTGGCGGCAGTTGTCTCCCACCTTACGTTTTTGTTTGAAAAACAAAAATAGTTTTGTGTTGCTGCATCTGAGGGAACGTTGGCTAGCTAACGGTAGCAAAACCCATTGGTCTACCTGATATGTCATTATTGGCGAGGTGATATTAAAACCTAATTGTTCACTAATATTATGGATTTTTATTTGACTTTTTCAATCTAACACTGTACCAGTACCTCCTCAGCCCACAAGGTTGTGCTCGTTAAGACGTCTCGTTTTTTCAGATTTGTTATATCTATCATTGAATTTGTCGTCCAATAGTGTTTTCACTTCCAGAATTATTGAAAAATGAAGGCCATGTTGCATACTTGCATATACTGATCCAGACAAATAGCCTGGCTTTTCCAATCCTGAGGTGTGTCACCCTCCTTCAGGGCCGCAGTCTGTTTGGATTCTGTGCTGGAAATTGAATCCTTGGCGAAGCTTAATGATCCGATAACCTTTTGTTGCAGCCTCCACAGGTCAGTGGAGGATGCGCTGGAGCACTCTGGGGGTCGCACACCGCCAGGACTCTGCAGCTACGGTCAGACCACTTCCTGTTGTTCGGGATGGAGGAATGTTAACGGCATTTGTCAGCGTAAGTCCTTCTGCGATGCAGTGACAGCACACGAACAATGACACGTTACCCACAGTTCACAGGTTATCAGTTCAGCATCGCAGCCAAACCACAAATACTGGAAACACATGTGAGGAAGTTCTGATTCTTGCATTTATGGTTCTTTTCTTTGCATTTTTCCTCCTACATCTATACTAACATATAATTAGTGTGTATTTCCATTGTATACTACTTTAATCTTTTACTTCTCTACATGTATCTGACAGCCACAGTTACTAGTTATTTTGATTATTAAGATTTCACATATGTGTGATCAGAACATGGTATTAACTAGATAATACCACCCAGCAATGTGTAAAGTAGGTAAAATCATCCAGCTACAAAATTAAAATACTAATTAAGTGTGAATGCTGCAGTAATGATTAAAATGTTTGTATATGAAACATAACACTCGAGGCTGCTTATCATAATCAGTACTTTTAATACTGAAATTCATTATTCTGATACTTGCTTGCAAGAATTTAGTTTACTTACAATTTTGTATTTTTTATGTTTAAAGCTGCACTAATCAATATTTCTACAATTTATCAGATGACTAAATGTAATTTGCAAGGTGTTGCTTGTTTTACATTACAAACAAACTCTGAAAATCAACATCCAACTCTTCCAGTTCCCCTCAGCTCTACAGGGTGTTTTAGCATCTTTCTGCCTAAAACACAGACAAAGATAGCGATTAGCTGGTGAACATAGTGGAACCGTTAGCAGCTAAAGAATCAAACATTTCAGTTGGTGGAGACCAAAATAAAGTTAAAAATAAAAATTTACCACACATCATGAATCACGATTCAAAATAAATGCTAGTGTTGCTCCACATATGTTGGATGTGTGAATAGACGCTTGTTTTCTAATACGGTCACCATATTGGCATTATTAAATGATACGTGTCACATACCTTGTACAGACCTTTTTAATGTTAACATGATTCGGTTTATGGTGTATCTGTCATCTTCCTCAGCGGTGTGCAAGAAATCGTGTGTAAATGGAAAATGTGTGGGACCAGACAAGTGTTTATGCTCCTCCGGGTATAAAGGACCTCAGTGTGATGAAGGTAGAGTGTAATGCACAAAACCATTGTCAGTCTCATGTTTCTAATTTCTTAACTCATTCTCCTGCATGATTTACTGCAAGGATTTTCTTTCTGCTGCTCCAAATAATGTTTCATTGACTCCAGATGTGAATGAGTGCGGTTTCCTGGAAAGACCATGCTCCCACCGCTGCATGAATACACACGGTAGCTATCGTTGTTACTGTGAACCTGGATACACACTCAGTGCAGATGGACACACCTGCATCAGTGAGTCAGTTCAGTATCTTAAAAATATCCATTTGTGATCTTTTTTTTTGTTTTAAGTAACGTTTGGTCACTATTTTTGTACTCTAGTGATGTGAGAGTGTATGTGGTGTGTGTGTGTGTGTGTGTGTGTGTGTGTGTGTGTGTGTGTGTGTGTGTGTGTGTGTGTGTGTGTGTGTGTGTGTTCTCTCAGCGGTGATCCAGTGTTTCCCTGTCTGTCTTCCAGGAGAGGCCGCATGTTTCTCACTGCGCTGCCAGTTTGGCTGCCAGATGGAGAGAGGGGGAGCGGTGCGCTGTCTGTGTCCCCCCGGCCTCCACCTGGCCGCTGACAGCAAGACCTGTGAAGGTAATGCTCCTTCAGAAACACCCCTCAGTGCATCACTACAACACGCCTCGCCTGTTTATAATTAGTGTTTTTCATGCTTGGTGTTGGCCCGAACTGCCGTTTTGTTTCGCTTCATCATTCAGGCTAATTTCAGTTTGTGTTTGGGAGCGGTTGTTATTTTTGCGTTAAATAATAGTGAATTAATAATTTTCAGCTTGTGCTGATGAAATAATGGATAATCATCACCCCTCAGTTTCATTCAGCGTCTTTCAGTTGTTGTTTTTGTTTTTTTTGCAGCCCACATGTTTCGGTTCTCTCACTGTTCTCATGATCCCTTTCCTCTAAAATCCCGCTGTACGTTACCTACACAGGACCAAATGGCAGACAGATAAAAGTTAGCAACTTGCCTGGTGGAGCATTTTGCAGCTAAATAGTCAGTTAGTTTTCTCAGGGGATGGTGGAGACCAAAATGGAGCTAAAAAGAGAGTGAATGTTGGACTGACATTAATCAAGTGGCCAGATACACAAATCTAAATGAATGTGTTGTTACATATTTACTTATTTAGTAAATAGGCAAATGTGCTCTCACAAGTTCCCCATATGAATTTCAAAGGGTTATAACATGCCAATTTTAAAGATTAATTTCGTACATGTGTACTTGACCGATGAGACTATTGATAAATGTGGCAGTAGGACATTCTGGTATTTATGGCAAACTAAATGGTGGTATTGGAATACGCAGTAATTGTCTTCTCTAATTCATCAAAATGCTTCCTAAAAAGGTTTCCTGTCCCTGTGGGAAAGTTCCTATCGTGATTTATTGTAGCAACTCATTTATTTGTTGTCATGGCTCTTATATTAATAAAGTTATTATTTAATGTGGGTGTGGTGGCTACAATTATGTCAGATTTCGTCTATTTTGTCTTTATTTGTAGAGCAGATGCACACACAGCTTCCCATGCACATTATATTAACCACCTACCTTAACCTAACTAACCAATGGCACCTCCACTGGGTCTGTCCACACAATGGGGGAAAGCCTTTAATTACCTGATGTAAAGAAAAGCTCTGTTCCTCAGTGCCCAACCGCTTTATGACTGAAGTCCTCCCTCGATAACTCACCTCCTGTCCTGTAATGAAGAAACCCTTTAGCAGCCTCCCTCACGGCTGTTAGGACATTTTCACACTGTGGGAGAGCTTTTGGTGGGAAACAGTTCATCCAAGACGGAGATAAATCATAGCTTTTGTGTCACTGATGCACATGTTTTCAAAGTAGTGTGAGACATTTGGGGCGACTGTGGCGCAGTGGTTAGCAAGTCAGTCTTTCAATCAGAGGGTCGGTGGTTCAAACCCCGGCTCAGCCAGTCCATGTCGTTGTGTCCTTGAGCAAGACACTTAACCCTAATTGCTCACCGTTGCTGTGTCTACGGTCTAATGTATATCATGTAAGTCGCTTTGGATAAAAGCGTCAGCTAAATGAAATGTAATAATAATAATAATGTAATAACATTTAGACAAGTCACTATACATATAGTAGTACATTATGGATTTTTTCAGTTGTTTTACATTAAAAGTCAAACTATAGGTGTTTTTCTACCACAAAGTTGGATAGGCTGCCAGGTTATCAGGTATTTTCTGTAGCTGGGTGTGTCAACAATGAACTTGTAATACGTATATAACAAATGACAATTTTTTTATTCCAAGTCATTATTCCAGAAGATGTCACAAAGGACTTAATCCTGCACAGTTTGGGTCATTCCTTGTCGTAAAACAACAGTGCACCTTTCAACGCTTCATTATGAAGAGGTGGTTGCAAGGTTAAGGTACTTATTTGTGTCTCTCGTGTCTTCTCGACGGTAATTATTGTTTTGAGAAAAGATCAGAAACCTTTAAGCTGCGTTGTGTGGACGAGAAGGCCAAAAATGTGCTCTGTTGTGCAATGAAATTAGTCAAACGTGTTGCTGGCGTTTGACACGTGTTTGTGTTGCAGATGTCGATGAGTGTCGGCGAGACGCTGGTGTGTGTCCGCCACGGCAGACCTGCAAGAACACCTTCGGCAGCTTCGTCTGTGTGTGCCGGGACGGCTTTGTGATGGGGGCGCTCCGGGGCGGCGTTCAATGTCGAGGTGTGGTCTTTAATTGTTACACAACAAAGTTAAAGGAATAATGAGGTTTTAGAGCATGCACATATCCGGTAGTTCCCATCATTTTGCAGATCAAATGTTTCCGATGAAATCTCATTAAATAGTGTTATATGTGAAGCTGTGCTTGAATGTATAGGTATGTGTTCTTAACATTTTGACATAATTAGATGGTAGGGATGAGCAGGAAACATGGGGAGAGAGTAAAGGGGATATCATGTTAAAACAACGTCTCAGGCCATTAGGCCACAGTGAGCACATGGTGGAATGAGCTCCCCATTGACATCAGAACAGCAGAAAGTCTCTACATCTTCCGTCGCAAACTAAAAACACATCTTTTCCGACTATACCTTGAATAAAGGAAGTAGCACTTTAGTAGCACTGAAATGGCTCTTACTGATAGCACTTTGTAGTTGAACTTTTTGTCGAAATTGTACCTTCTTGATTCTTGTTGTTCTGATTCTTGTATGTAACCGTAGAATGCACTTATTGTAAGTCGCTTTGGATAAAAGCGTCAGCTAAATGAAATGTAATGTAATGTAATGAGCGAAGCCACACTCAAAACCGTTCCATGTCCAATCCTGTAAATGACTGAACGGATCACAACACAGCTCCACATGTTCTCCTCATCTGTGTTAATTGGCAGAGAGAGGGATCATGTTTAGATGTGCCTTGGCAGCAAAGGACCCAGAGACCATGTTTATTTGATGAGCACTCATAGCTCACCCACTCAGCTGTGGGCTCACCCACGAGCTGTTTTTGTTTTCATCCACGTGATGAGCATTGCAAAACGATCTCTCGAGAAGGTTTGAAACCGACACTTCTCGGAAACCCCTCTGCTCTCTCCGTGCTGATCGAACACGACTGATGAGTACTCGTTCTCCTCCGCTCCACAGATAAGGATGAATGTTTAATCGGGTCTCACCGGTGTAGCCGCCATGCTCGGTGCGTCAACACAGATGGTTCCTACACCTGTCAGTGTTCGGAGGACTACTCCGGCAATGGACGCACCTGCTGGCCCAGGAGAGCCCCGCAGTCCAAGGCGGACATGTACTTCCACTACAAACTCTCCAGGAGGACCAAGCCCATACGACCTTCATCTTAAAGCTGCGTCTCACGGTCTACGCGGCTCAAACCAAAAGGGACACGCAACATTAAAACATTACTGAAGGGGTGTTCGGGTCAAAACAACAGTTAAAAGACGCGGGAAAAGTATTTTGTTAAGTAATGTTAATCATTTTACCTTTTTTTTTCTTTAAAAGAAAATATATTTTTCCTTTTACGGCTGTCATTTCTCTTCCCACTCAGCAAGGCAAAAACCTGGAATACCCCCAGCACCATTAGTTGCCTGTTTGAAGTCTGTGGAAGGAACCCTTCATTTCACAAATGCACCACAACAGGACCACACTCTGTACTTTGCTCGTGTGAGCTTCTGTCCAAATGGTCTGTGATGACAGGAGGGCTTTCCTCGCATCACCAGTGTCACTGAAGCCACGCCCCTGTTATTGCATGTTGGGCCGACTTCGTCCCACAAAATGCTGCGAAGACGTTGCAAACATTGCTTATGAATCACTGGTAATTTATCAAATGTTTTCTATGAGGATTTTTTTTTTCAGAGGAAAAAGCTGTTTTGTGAGGCCTCATCAGAATTTGTTAATAAAAGGCTGACATCTGGTGGATAGACAAGGGAAGATATCTCTGCTCAGTTTACACAAAACTCTGAAGTTTCTTGGTGAAAGAAAATGCTGTGAAAGGATGTTCGCTGTGATTTGTACATCTACCATATGATGTGACTGTAATGGGCTACCATGATGCTATTTTTCTGAACTTCAAATAAAAAAGATTGAAATTATAGCAGCTTTAAATATGTATTATACAATATTTACTCTAAGATAGGAGAGGAGACAATATCTTGCATGATGAAAGCAAACCTACAGTGATTTATAAATGAAGACTGATTCAATACATCTCTAGTAGACCTAATAAAAGTCATAAAAGTATAAATGCAGGCAATATGGCTTTAGGGAAAGCACAGACACAAATCTAACAGTCAATTTAGAGGCATTTGAAACCTCGCAAAAACGCAGACTGATGTTTTTCATACCTCGCTGTTTATCTTCTGCCCTCTTCCTCTGTTATGCCACAGGGAATGTTTTCAGACCTACTAAGTCACACGCGGTGCAGACTACCACACAGCAAGAGAGCATAGACAGGTCAGACCAACCAAATACCAGGAATCTTTGTCTGTCAGCAGCTGTCTGGAAACCTCTTCCTGCGTTCAGAGGACAAGAATGGAAATTGAAGTTGGTTTTTGATGTTTTCCTCAGGTCAATTTTACGTTTCCATCCGTACGATTAACATCGTGACCCCGGCAGAGGGGGGAATTGGAGATAATAACTGTAATGATAGTAGATGATGGTAGGGGGCACTATGTGTTGTGTCAGGGCCTCAGTTGTAGTCCTGGAGGCTTTGGATCGCTGAGAGATTGGGGTTTGCAGTGAGAACAAGCAGCTGCTGCCGGCTGAAGGGCCCTGCCACTGACCCTATTCATCGCAACAGCAGGTGTCACATCAAGTCCCCGCCTCGGCCTCGCGCACACACATTCACACATGTGCTACACACACATACACCCATGGGCGAAATCACAGAGCCTCGTGCACGTTAACACACACACACACACACACACACAGATGAGTGTGTGTGTGTGTGTGTGTGTGTGTGTGTGTGTGTGTGTGTGTGTTTGAGAGTGAGGGGGGACCTGGAACTACTTACAGAGAACAAAGAGGGAAATCAGGAAAAAATGCAGTCTCTTCGAATAAATCTCACCACAATGCTGAGAAAAATCCCCAACCTCACCCCCAGAAACGCAAGAAAAACCTTGTTTCTCTCTTTGAAAGCAGTCAAAAGTGTCCTACAAAAGCAGAAATAGAAAACATTTTAGATAAAAGGATCCAGGCCCCTCTCTGAAAAGGACCTCACACCAAGTTGTGTGTAATTCCAACCAGAAACTGGTTTATTTACCAAAAAATAATAAGATTTAATGCCAAAGCACTTAGGCCACAAATAAAGGACAACAAGTATAGTGGGCACCCTGAAAGGGGTGAGGGAGGAAAAAAAACGAGGACGACGCCGGGGTGGAAATTTTCCCTTTTCTTGTGCTTGTTATTTTCTGGTTCTCTGTTTACACCACACACAGGATTTCACATGGAGGAGTAGCGACGGGAACAGTGGCGCTAGAGCCGTGCAGATTGGCCTCCGCAAAATAAAAGAAAACAATAAACATGTCAGAGGAATTTGGACATCTGCAGTGACACAAGCTCTCACGCCGAGGCCATGGCAATTTCACGAATCAAAGCGCTGCTGCCTCGGCTTTCCCTATATAAAGCAAAATCAACATTTATCCTGAGAAAGTGAGCAATGATGCTGACAAGTGCATAGAGCCAACGACAATACGATAGCAGAGATGCTAGGAACAACCGTGCCACCCACGTTGCTGAAAGGCCGTGCTTTCAAACACCACCACTGAACTGTAAAACCACTAAAACCCCTGTCTTGCCCATACTGTCCTTTTCACTTTAGCTCGAAATAAGCCAGTTTTTTTTTTCTCCCCCTGTCAGAGGAGGCCTTTCCACGACTAATTCTGGTATTATGTTCCTATTGGACCCACGGCTGCGGCACACAGTCACTATGCGGAGGAACACAGTGCGCTGTTTCCATGAATGAATTAAAATTATAAATGCTGACCAATCCCACTCGGGATGAATGAGCCAAAGCTTGAACCCTCGCCGTAAAATTATAAACCTTGTCAGGGAGCCATTTTCTGTTGCTCGCCCGTTGCCTTCAAACTCTGCAGTAGAGTAGAGAGCGTGTGACAGCTCAGTGCATACAGCGCTCCTACAAGATGCCTTTTATTGAAATTGACAAAAAAATGAGCTGAACTAAATAAAGCTGAGCTTATTGCTTCAGTTGCCAAATCATCCCCCGTATTCATGAATCTGCGGCAAAAATAAATGAACCAGGTTCATTTGTTTCAGTTTATAGATTAAAATAGAATCACATTCCTGCAGCTTAACTAACCCACTATTCCCAATTTTGCCACAGGGATAATTCAAGCTTTCTGTTATCTTAAAGGCAGCTCTGTCCTCTCAGTCACTTTTAAATCACGTTATGTGGAGCGAATACATGTGAGTCACTCTCTTCTGTGTGACCCCGGGATGAAAAAAAAAGCTGCTTCCTTAGTATGGATTCTCATTCATACTAATACACTCCCGATGAACGCTCGGCTGTGCGGTGGGTAGTGTGTGTGTGTGTGTGTGTGTGTGTGTGTGTGTGTGTGTGTGTGTGTGTGTGTGTGTGAGGCTGTAGGAAAACCTGATGAGGAAATATCCGACAGACCTCAAACGTCTTAAAAAGTTAATTCCCAGACTCCCTTCTTTCAAACGGACTGAGCTGTTTTGTATCAGTGAACTTAATTCATGTTTCAAATCCACATGATGACTTTAAACTCTGTTTGAACAGTACAAAAAAAAAAGCCCTCTTTTCCTTTCTTCTGTCTGCTCCGATTCTCTCCACAAGGTACATTAAACAAGTGGAACAGCCACATCATAACATGAAAGTGGAGCCCTGACCCGACCGGATTTCGCTGTGCCTAAATCATTCTTAATATGAGCGCTGAGCAGCCTTGTTCGGGGGATTATCCTCGATAGAACAGGAAAGATTTCCAGCTAATCTATATAGGAATGCCCACTCTGGAGAAGGTGAAGGGAAGTGGCTGGGACCAAAGGTTTCTCTTCTATGCCAACACACTTCGATATTCTTTTGTGCAGCAATTACGGCCCAACCGCTGAGAAAAGCAATATATTTCTGTTCTTTTACAGCATGTGTCCTCCAAGGTACGGACAGTTGGCTTCATGTTGGTGTGGGGATGAGATTTTGATCATTTATTGATTGCCAAACATTTTCAGGTTTTATCTTATCTAGTACAAGGTTTTGTCATTTTTTTTAACAGAATATCTTTGGGTTTTGGGCTGTTTCTTGGGCATTTCAAAATGTTAACATGGGTTCTGTGAAAAATGTTCAAATTCAAAGTTTTAGTATCTTAACAGGGGAGTTTGCAGAGGATTGCATACTTTTTCACTTATTTGCAATGTATGTACCACAATAGCAGAAAGAGAAAAGTAAAGGAATGAATATAATGAGAAGTTAGAAGTCAATCACACAAAGACTAAAGCTGCACAAATCAACATTTTGACATTAAAATAATGACGAGTTGCTTTAAGTCTGCAGTTTTCTCCACCTCTACAGAGCATTTTAGCCAGCAGGTAAATTTAAACATAAAGTAAATGACACATTAATTGTGTATACCCTCTAGAACGACACTTCTATTGTCTCAATTCTACAAACAACAGGCAGCTGTTTTTTTTACAGTGAAAAATCTCGAATAAAGCACATCCCACTTAGTGAATATCTAGTGAACACAGTGACGCATTTAGCAGCTAAAGAGACAAACGTTTCCCTTTAGAGTTGGTGGAGACCAAAAACAGCTAAAAAGAGAGTAAATATTGGACATTCATCAGAAAGACAAACTCCAAAGAACTGTTGCTGCATATCAGCTGAATATCTAAAATATTAAAATAGTTGATCAACCTGTTCAGCATAACACCTTTATAAGGAGATAGTATGTAAGTGTTGTGTTTACATCTTGTTCTGCTGCCACCAAGTGGCCAAAAATAAATATAACACCCCCCTAAAAAAATGTGCACATCTCTCACTCCCACCATGCACCCCTCCAGCTCCCCCTGTTCCTCTCTCTGTCCTCTCAGCTCCTGTGCCAGTTCAGGTGTCTGGGGCAGCTAAGGAAGCACAGGGTGGCACAAACCCAGACCCGCCGAGCTGGCAGCGGCCGCTCCGCCGAGGAATGTATGAGAAGGTTGCTGGCAAGCTCTGCGTTTGGCAGGTTGTTCCGCTGGGGAATCACTCAGTGAGCGCACACGGCAGCCAATTCCCTGTCAGTGGCCGGTGAGCTCACAGGGGCAGCAGCCGGGGAACAGAGACGTGGACACAGAGACGGACTGTAGTCATGCCGCGTAATACCTTCCCGTTCACTCCCCATTGGTGCTACCCCACCCTGCCCCGACTTAGAAAAGAAAACTAGAATCTTCAATGAGTGGAAATGTGTTTTTATTACCGTGGTGCTCAAATTGCATGTGCATACGGTCGACTTGGTGTTCAGCACGGCCGCTCTAGCAGGAGCACGTTATGAGATGTTTTTTTTAGTTAGCAATTAACAGAACATCAAAAAGATGTTATATCCATCTTATGACAATGCAAAGGAATGATGTGTTGCTCAAGAAACTTCCCCCGTTTCCCGCTCCATTTCTAAACCCACACGAGGCGGGCCAAACCCAACCTCAATTGCCACTTAAGCTAAACTTGAGGAGGAACCGACAACCCCAAAACCTCACCTCAACCTGACCGCACTGCAACCCCTGCTGGTAGGCTGACGCATCGCTGAGCTGTCATGAGCCATTGGTTGAGATATTGTTTTACTTTAGGCTTTGCGCTGTCTATTTTGGCACCATAGGAATCCACACTGGCCTCCATGTTAGCCTCCATGAATGACTGGCAAACCGTTTGAGTTTGAAAAAACAGGGTTCTTGAAAAAATTGTGTCAATTTTGATGGAAAAGTTGAAATAACTTGACATGGAATATGTCTTGAAGCCGGAGTGAGAGTCTGATTTTCCATCCAACTGTACCAGTGTTTAGCTGTGAGTCAGGTGCTGCCAAGAGAATATCAAAGGCCTCTTTCACATAACGTCTTAAGGGACAATGACAGTCTGCACTGACAGACACTGACATCTCATGGAAAACCTGGAGATGTGCAAACAGAACTAGAGGTCACAAATGTAAATCAATGCATGTTTATACTGCTCTGAAATTAGGTTTTATGTCACTTATACTATTTTTTGATCAAGCGTGTGAAAAACAATTGCAAAGTAAAAATTGTATGTTGGTTGATATGTGTCTTTATTATGCAAAACAAATGTTTCGAGAGCAAGTTTCTCGTTTTTGAGAGCAAATTTCTTGTTTGTAAGTAAATTATTTGCTAGTTTTGCTTATGAAACTATCATTTTTGGGCTGCAAATCAAAAACTCTCATGGAGCATGTAACGTTAGCTCACTGTGGGCTAACGTTACATGCACGCAGAAAGTGGGGCTGCATGTCAACACAGCAGCCCTCCTTGTCGTTCTTTAAAAAAAGAGACTCCACAAGAGACTCCACAACACTAACAAAGTGAAGTGCTGCAACATTTGAAATAATTTGGACAAAACAGTGCAATATAATATCAACTTACCTCCATGTCCTCCTCACCGTAACCTCCCGTCAGCTTGTCAAGAGCCAAGTCGAACCGGTCGCTGGGAGCGTTATGGATGATCTTCCATATGTAAAGGTCTGCCTTTTCAATAAATAATGTGAGATCAGACACCAGCCGAGGTACAGTGATATAACAGCCAATTAAGAACAGGTATTTGTTCAACTGCGTGAGGAATATTGCCTCACGCAACTGTACAGGCCTATAGATGCAATAAACACAGTGACATGCTCGATCCATCCTGTCTAATGTCTTAATCAACTAAAACATCTCTGAGGTCCAACACCATGTTCTCACTCTTTCATTCTGAGGAGAATATCAAACACATTAACAACAAATTAACTATAATGTATTTAAGTTGTTTAATGAAGTCAAATAGCTATTTGAGGACATTTTTCTATCTTAGTAATAGAAATAATATGTGTCATAAAGTGTCATCTTCAATAAACTGCTTTTCAAAATCTGCAAAAACGTTCACTGACCACTTCTCACCACTAGATGGAGCTCAGTATCTACTTAATAGTTGGCCGCTCTTCTGTACCAGTGGTTAGATATGTCCACATATATTTGGATTTATATAAACAAAATAATAACAATTTAGTTTACTTAAATGGCTTTTAAAATAAAACATTTAATTATGATTATTTACTATTAATGTGTTATTATTGATTGTTTATTAATTGTATATGCGTATCATATTGGGGTAGAGTAATCATCCATTTCAAGGATTGTGTGTTATGTGTATAACTGTTATATGTTAAAAAGCACATTGTAGTTTATGGCAAGACGATATTATGAGTGTTTTCTACTCGAAAAGGAATCACACAATTTCACAGAAAATCAAGAATGTCAAACTTTTCAATTGGCTGGAGATTAATTTGCATTTCCTGTGCATTTTGATGCTTGATCAAGATTTGTATAGATAATTGAGAACTTTGTTGCAATGGCATTTACTCACAAAGCTAACTTTCCTTTAAAGTTGTGATATGTGCATTTAATTACCATTGGAATTGTATTTGCATAATTTGAATGGGGCTCGAGATAGCTGGTTTGGAAAAATGTATTTCCTATTCTTACATAAGAGGTAAACGTGGCTTTGCTTTCATCAAAATACAATACATCATTTTTAGTTTATTATGGGGGACTTGGTGGCAGGCGAAGTAACTTCTTCTGGCACTAAAATACTATTTATTTTATTGTGAAGAGATGGAAATAGCATTTGGCATCCTGCACACCTGACGAAGAGGAAGAAAATGGAACCCTCAGAAGTCATAAAGAGCAGGTCAAAGGAAGGTGGACTGATGTCCTGAGAGGAAGGACTGTTGTAAATGCTCATGATCGATGGGCCCCCACCCTAAGGGCCGAGTCTTTAAACTGAGGGTGCAGCGGGGTTAGGAGAGGGGACGACGGGTGGTGCACTTATCTGGCTGAAAGCAACACATGACACCGCACTCACACATGAGCGAAGCCTCGGTTGCTTTACCCAGGAATGAAGTGAATGGGAGTTCAGATGGAGGGTTATCTAATAAGGTTGGGCAGTTAAGCGAGCTCGTTCTGTAAATGTCTGATTCTGTTCAAGTCCCTATAAAACACACGAGCCCCCTCCGTTCCCTGTTAATCACTTCTGTCCTGGTCACATGACAGCTGTAACCACAGGGATCAATTAGAGACTGGGTGACATCATCACGGTGTCTGGGTACATTTTCTGTCCCCGAGTCCTCGGTGTGAGGAGGGAATTCCCAGGTTGGCAATGTGTTTTGCTGACTTCATTTACGGCTATCTGACCCGCTGTTGTTATGGGTTCCAGTCAGCATTGGCTCAGAATCACGTTACATTTTTTAGCTAATGATTTGCACACACATTTGCAATGCCGAGACGACATTCATTTCATATGGTGTCATCATACAGCAGTAGAGAAAAATGCCAGCTCACCACCCATTGACCTGGACAAACCTAGCACACTATTGTTATGCGAGTATGAGTGCTGTATTCCAAAACATTTCCCTCATTTTCCAGAGTTTCCTAATTGTTCTCCTTTTTGGGACATGCGTTTATTGAGTTTCTGAGAATATTGAAACAAATACACATTCAATTGGGCATGCAAACAAATCAAAAGGGTGCAGACAAGAACACTTACAGCCAACGACACTCAGTTTCTGCCAAGGCGTACAGAATGCATCACAGTAAATAAGACTCTTTAGAGTCTGCAGCCATGTTCGCGGCTCTGAGGCTGTACATAAAACCCACAGTGGTGCGTTGAGCTGAATTTTAAGGCAAAGCAAGATTATTTGTATAGCACATTTCAACAACAAGGCGATTCAAAGTGCTTCACATAAAACCATTAAAAGCATGAAAACATAATGCAAAATAAAACAAGATTTAAAAACAATTAAGGACATTCATTAAAACAGTTAAAAAAACAGTTAAAAAGCAAAATAATTTAAAGCTTAATGCACATCATGACAATGCTAATTTTTAGCTGGTATATTGTACACCATGTTTATCTTAGTTTAGCTCGTTAGGATGCCACACTTCTCCATTTGTTCGATCATAAAGCAACATTTTAGCCAAATTAAACATTTGACCCAATGATGGCGCTACATGGAGAACCAAAAAAGAGAGGGATCGCCAGATTTGCTACAATTGATCCTCTGGGAAGAACAAATGTCTGCACATCATTTCATGGTAATCAATCTAATAGTTATTGAGATACTTCAGTGTGGATCAAATTGGTGGACAGACTCCCTTTGTCTTCTCCCATGCTGCTAGTTTAAATAGCATCCTGCTGGAAAGATTCAAAGGACACATAATAGGGTGAACAAGAAACCTTACACATGTAACACAATATAAAATATCCAGAACCTCTGTCCAGAAACCTATAACAATTCATCAGTCCCACATAGACAATTAAATAATGTGCCCCACATTTGATAGAAATATCTGTAATATTGGCATTAAATCAATTTAACAGAGTTATATAGAATCTTGTTATCCATTTACAGCTCTTCTCTGTGACATTTGACCTTCATGTCCTTGTGGTTTATCCACTAGCGTAATCATTTTTGCTGCAAACAATCAGTCATCAGCTTTGTTTGAAGAGCGGTCTATTTTTGCCCTGCAGATCTGTCTTTGGAGGCCAAACCAGGAAGAGGTGATGTCATGATGGCTATCGCTTACAATGCTCCAGCCAGCTGCAGATGCACAGGCCCCCTTCTCTCCTGAGGTATGACCTCAGCCTGGTTGAGCAGAGGCAACATCTTGATGATCTGGTTAGCAGGATGCAGGTTTTGATCTGACGCAAGACATTACACTTGCACAGAGGTTTCTTGTGGGATCTCTGGGAAAATATTGGTGATCAGTCCTCATCTACTGTAGCTGTGATTGGTGTCCTGAAATAGCTCACAAACCAGAATCCTTGAAAACTGAACTGTACTAATTTATGCACCATAATATACAAGGACTATTTGCTCGTTAAATATTTCATGTTTGTTCCAGACAACATGGGAATAACTTTGGCAAGAAGATCCAGCAAAATACATAATTTACCACTTGAAACTGTGACCCTGACATTCTTCAGAGCTGCATCAGCTAACAAATGTAACCTTTTATTAGACGTTAGGTCTGTCTCTTGGCCGGGAGTGGTATCTTCCTAAATGATAAACACAAGCCTCTGTAAAACCATAACTTGAAACAAAGAGGTCCCTCAGATCCACCTCAGCCGGTCTCCTCTGCATCCACAAATCCAAACTCCGCAGTTTTGGGGACAGAGCCTTCTCCAGGGCAGCTCCCAGGCTCTGGAACTCCCTCCCCCAAGAGATCCGCACCTCTGAGTCCCTCACCGTCTTCCAGTCCCGCCTCAAGACCCATCTCTTCACCTCTGCCTATCAGTAGCCCCCTATTGACTGTATCATGTTCTGCTTTGTCCTGTTTTCTTTTGCTTTGTTTTGTTTTGTCTTGTATCGTCCAGTTTTGCTTTACCTTCAAATCTTGCTCCCTGTAAAGCGACTTTGAGTCCATGAAAAGCGCTATATAAATTCAATTTATTATTATTATTATTATTAAAGAGCTATAACTCTGAACTTCAGAGGATTTAGGTGTAATTCTTTACCTTTTTAGATGGAGCCGATCTTGATGCTAAGCTGATAAGTCGCTGCTGGCTGTAGTCTTATACATATGGGAGGGGTGTCAACCTACTAATAAAAAGAAGAAAGAAAGCAAATAAGTATTTCTCAAAATGTTAAATTTCCCTTCAAAGGAACAGTGTTAAAGCGTGCCACTGAGTGCAAAACCGTGGTAATGGCTTGGTAACCTTATCGTAATAACACTATTTAAAGTCTGTAAAGATGACCCGTTATTTTGTAAGCTAATAAAAACCCAAATATGTTTTGTTTCAGGTGTTTATACACTGATGAAAACATAGTTTTCAATATTATATTTAATTTATGCAAATGCTACACACTGGCCCTCCAAAGTCAAAACTGAAACCTTGAAACTGTCCTTTTTGGAGTGACTTTTGCGACTTTTATTGCATACCATCTTACCCCAATTTGATGTCAAGTTTAAAATTGACTTTCTTAGCGTGATCATGATTAAGAAAAGTGTTGGCAAAGCTTCTGAAGTCTGTTCCATCTCTTTTTACTGTCACATAAAGTCAAAACCGACAAAAAAACGTGACTTGTCTAGCAGGTTTCAGCAAGCCTTGGCTCAGCAGCCGAGGTCAGAAGGATCTTCAAAGGTATAACATGTCAAGTACAAATTCATTAATCATGGGGAAACTGCTTTGACTGACAGCTGTGCTATCTATGGTTAACGTCCCATCTAACAAGTGATTGTGACAGCTGCCATCAGATGCCTCCCCTTCCCAAGACTCCAGCACTTCCACTCAATAAACCAGGGAGGACCACCCTCCATACTGAGCCCATGGAATCTCTCTTTGCCGGGGGTGAACGGGATAGTGTGTGTGTGTGTGTGTGTGTGTGTGTGTGTGTGTGTGTGTGTGTGTGTGTGTGTGTGTGTGTGTGTGTGTGTGTGTGTGTGTGGTGGGGGGGGGGGTTGCAGAAACAGTCCTCAAGGGAGTGTCATTTTACAGAGTGGGATTAGAGTGGAAATACAGCATTGTCTAGTGAGGGGACCAGTGATCAAACCTCCAGAAGACTTGAGAGAACGAACAATCACGTGTGTTCGAGAGACCATGAAATTAAGATACGGCTCACGTCCGCCCATCACGCAACTCACTGCATGTAAATGAACATATCTTGACCATAAAAATGACGAGGTGGCGAGCTCATAGGACCGAAGGTAGTCCGGTCTCCCCCTCTGATTGGTGCATCCTCTGTCTCTGTGCGATGGAGGTAGAAGAGGTAAACCGAGAGCCCCTGGAGACAGCGTTCAAATATTACCACCCCGGACATTATTTCTAGAAGGACTTGCAGAAAGCCGCGCCAAATGAGCCAGCCGTTTGAAATGTGAGCTGGCCTGATGCGCTGCTGCCATGCCTCGCATCGCTGCAAGAAATGTGACGGCCCTGCCAAGAGCCCTCGGATGGCAAAATGAATTGCATGTGTGAGGGAGTGTCATCTAAACACTTGTGTCAGTCATCGTTAAGCATTTCAACCCCGTGTTAATTCATGGGAGTCTATGGAGTTAATGTTGTAATCAATCCTGACCCGTGAGTCCACTCTTCCTCCGTCTGGTCGGAGACAGGCAGCGCACCAAAGTTTCTAAATGGCTCCTGCTTTTTCCTGAACCCTGACCTAATAAAGCCGACTACTAAGTGCTTCAAATGTTAATGTCCTGTCTACAAGTTTTACAGGCGACATGTTGACCTTGCAGTTCTTGTCCTGTTTTGGGTTGAGGGAGCAGAGGAGTATATTTTACCATTTTTAAGAGGCAGAGATCTTCTTTGAGAGGAGGATATCTGCCCTCCTTGATCTCCTGTATGGTAAATGTTGTGACAGGATAGTAGAACAGGATTAACTGGCAAAGAAATATTGAGGTGACGTGATGAGAACTTAAATGTGTGCATGGAATGATATTCCTGAGCTTTGGGAACAGTATGTGTAACGAAATAACCAAAGATCAAAGAAACACTTATATTAAAAAAAATATATATATTAAATGTGTTAGGTTTGACTCCTTGCTTCTGTGCCATGTGCGTTTACAAATGTGCACCCAAAGAAATGCATACTCGACACATATTTTAGAGGATGACATTTCTAAAGGGACAGTTCGCCCCCAAATATCAAAAATACATATAGTGCATTTGACCTGTTTTGCTATTCCTCAATCTAGATTGTTTTGGTGTGAATTAGTTTTGGAGACATTGGCCCTTCTCTTGAATATAATGGGACCACATGGCACTTGGCATCACAAGGGGTGCAGCAATACTATCGTTAAGTATGGTCCCACATTGTGCTCTTGTGCTTTTACTTGTACTCGTGAAACTACTCCTATACTGCACCCGATACGACTATGGCCACGTGCCGTTTATTGTCAGTTGAGTGCAACGAAGACCCGATGCACAAACGGGTTAAATCCATCAATTATCGTCGGCTGAGATGAGTCTCCACTGCATCAATGTGTTCATCTGTGAGGTTCAGCAGTACGTCTGCCTGGCACAACGTCTCAGGGTTTCAGGGAGGGAATGGAAAGACCTTATATATTTTTAATTTTGTTTTTAACCGACAGCTCGGTTAACTATTATCATCCCTACTGTAAACTCTGTATCAGGAAAACATGAATGTTAAAATGTCCACAACAGCATGTTGGATATTTAATTTGTTACAGCCAGAAGTGAGGAACATGTGATAGTTGAAGTTATAGTTAGAACTGTAATGCACTCGGCAAGTGTAGTAAAATGTAAGTACTTATTGGTGCATCTCTAAATAGCACTACAGTTTAAGAGATTTGTATTTATATTTTTGATTGGGTTGAACCTTTCCTTTTAATATTTATGTTTGTACTTTATCACTTAATCTCTTCAAATGTAATCTTATTGCTGCAACTTCTGTCATCTTTGAATGTACGACAGCTACAAGTTTCCTGAGGTTTTGTTGCTTCTTTTCCTGTTAAAGTTGTTCTATTTCGTTTGTGTGGATCTGAATCAAAGGTCTGAGAATACAGCATGCCTTGTTCTGTATTACCCTCTGAGGCAAATGTGGGATTGGCAATTTTGAGCTCTATAAATAAAATTATTTAAAAGGCAAATGATGGGGCATTAGACGCTGATTAATGGGCCGGACATCTGTTGTTAGAAACCACAGAGATAGCAATGTTACATTTATTATGATCCAACCATGGCAGAGTAGAATTTAACCCCAAATGGATTGGATTTGTGGTTTATTTTATAGTATACTTTCATACTTCTGAATACAAACAGGGAAAAATTACACTTTGTTGCATTTTTTGTTGTAGTCCGATTCATGTTCATGTAGGCGTTGTACAAACAAAACAAAGAGCTGTAAACATTAATTTGCATGAACTTACTCATTTGTTGGACAGTCATGTTTACAGCTCCGGTTTTCTTTGTAAAAAGCTGGTCCGACCAGTGACAACAGAATTTCGATTCAACTATTTTCTTTCTTGATCCAGAACAAATAAAGCGGATTTACAAAATTCCAAAATTTACAAATCCCAATTTAGTCAATGTTAACTCTTAAAATCTGCTGCATTTTTGTTGTTGTTATTAAATTGGATCTGAACCCCATGCACATTGCCAGATGTGGATGTTGGCCAGTGAATCCAGAGGTTTTCCATACATGATGTGGACAGAGCTTCACATCACCACTCAGTTTGATCGCTTGAAAACAGTTTGATGTCTGTCACATTCCTGCAACGTGTCGGCCCTTTCTCTTCTCCATCAGTGGTTGATGTCCTGCTGTGTGATGGCTCAACAATGGGGACTGTCATCTCAATTGCCTCCACATTCAGTGCTCACCGCTACAGTGTAAGGCCGGTCTAAGGATGGGAAATCACAGCACCCTCTCCTTGTCCATTATATGTATGAAACACAGTTTTGTTTTCCTGTTCTAGCAATATTCAGTCTTCCGTGTGAATAATAAGTGGGATATAAACTAATTACAGTGGCAGCTGTCATAACCATTACTGCTACGAGGGAGACGGTCTCTCTTTGTGATTGTTTGAGTAGCGTCCTTTCCACTGATACAACAAAAACAAGTATATAAGTACATATGTAACGGTAATTGATTATATTTTTGTTGTGCAATCTGGATTCCAGCAATTGTATTAGAGAATTTGTGTGATGTCAAATATATTTTGCTTCATGTTAGCCATTTAAAAAAAACATGCAAATATTTGCATTGTGGTTGCTTTATGCTGCATAAAGAGAAATTACTGACACTCTTTGCCAACAAGTCTTTTGGCCATCTGTGAAATTTGATTTGTGCCTTTTGCAATGATTCCTAAATTATGTCTATTTTGTTTTTATAACTGGTGGATATGTTATGAGCTGATTCCACTAAATAAATAAAGGATACATGTCCCTGCAACACTTTTATTTGTGACAGTGTGGAGGCTCTGAAACAGCTAGATTTTGTTGCAAATGTATACCATAATTAAACGGTTAATTAATTTTATAATTATGTATTTTTTAAACAACATACACAACATATTTGTATTGTATTTGTACTGTATGGCATACTTACAATATTAATTTCCCTTGTTATGAAATATTTTTACATTGTGGAGCTCCTACCTTGAGGATTATGTTATGTATGTAAAATAATACAATGGGCGCTGTACAAATATGTAAGTCTTTATAGGAATATAAACAGCTGATTACACAGTTATGATGAAATAAAATGTCATAAAGCCAGATAGAGTCTGTGTAAACTCAGTAACCTCTTGCTTAAATGCATTTGGCCTGCAAATATGTCTGTGGTGTTGTAGTGAATGTACAGTAGCCGTGTGTGTGTGTGTGTGTGTGTGTGTGTGTGTGTGCAGGAGGGGTGGGGTGGGGTGTGGGGGGGGTGTGGGTGCGCCCGCCCGTGTGCGCGAAGGGAACCCTCCAACTAAAAAAAAGTTTGGGGAGCCTTCTTTCTATTCCTACTCATAATCATCATCGTCGTCGTCCCCCACCCTCCCTCCCCCTCCTCGCACTGTTTTCCCAGATTTATTCACGTGCAGCTCGCTCCCGCCTCACTCAGACATTCTGTCGCCAGCGCCGTGACGTCACACGCCAGAAGCCTCCTCCGCTCTGAACGTTTCCCTCCGCCTGTCTTCAAGATAATCTAGTCCCTCCTCGCCGCGGCGACCCTGAACTTGATTAATGAAACCCATAAAACTATGAAATAAAATCTATTTGACTGTTTTCAACAAATTAAGATATGCCTGCGCGATTTAATAGTCTACTGTAATGGTCCTACCATATCCAATCAAATCTATAGTGTACACTCAAAAGTATTTTCTTAGATTCCACATTGTACTTGTCAGTCATTTGAACTTTCTGTTATATGAAGGAGAATATGTTTATATAGTGTCTATAAAATGATTTAGTGACAGCTCTCTCTTGATCACAGAAAATATGATCTGATCAAAAGTTATTTTGAATGCCCCAAATGGGACATTATTTCTGATGCACATATGTAGCCTATATATGGACTGATTTAGCTCACATACGTAAATGACACTTCATGTCCTCTGCTGCTGCTCCCCTGCCTGAAGGCTATTTTCATGCATTATCATGCAATATTAATGAGATGGTCTGAACAACAGTTGGAAGTTTCCCTCTTGACATTGCAAAATTATCCCTCTTCCTACCCACCAGTGTAAAGCCTGCTTCAAGACTGGGCTGGTTGTGTGTGTGTGTGTGTGTGTGTGTGTGTGCACTATTGTCTCGAGGTGGGAAGCTGAGATGATGGCATGTGTTAGCCTGCTCCTGTGCCTTTGGACACTTTTGATCTCCTGACAACATAATGCTTATCATAAAGCAAGAGAGGAACTGAGAGGCAGGCTTAACAAGGTGCCCTTCAGGAGTTCACTATAAATAAAGCGAAGAGTTAAAACTGCTGCAAGAGAATACATGCAGAAAAGAGCCAAAACAAACAACGATCCTTTATTTTCCAGGGATGTTCTGGGAGCCTCTGAAGGGAAGAGCCCCCCTTTACTGCTTTCTTTCTCTCTGAATTGCATCAGACAAGCGACGTTTCACCACCACCAACGAACTCAGACATCTGACAAAAAAAGAAAGTCTCCAGAGGCGAGAAGCTGTTCGTATGTGGCGAGAAAACCCCCATTGTTTCAGGGTTACATAATAGATTTCCACACGGTGAATGAAGACGTTAGATGTGTGAAAAGTAGGTCTTGTTATTGCCGGGGCTGCATGCTCCCGCGGCGTGATACTGGCGCTCAGCGGAGGGTGAGAGGGCTCCGCGACTGACTGACGCCAGGCCGAGCAGACCCAAGACGGGCTGAGAGAGCACACAGGAGGAGACACAGGGGGAGAGAGAGAGAGCAGCAAGGGAAGAAAAGGTACTGTAAACTTTCTGTTTTATTTTTTAACATGCTAAATGAAAAGTTTCTTTATGTGTCTTTTCACCTGCTATGGCGTGCATGGTTCTGTTTGTGGGGAAATAGATCCCAGAGGTTATCAACGCAACAGTGTGTCAGTTGGCAGCTTCAAACTTTTTGTTTTCTTCTCTTAACTCACACTATCAGCCTGGAATGTTTTATAATATCTGCTTTTGGACACTAAAACACTCCACATGTTGGGTTAATTCTCTTTAAAGCTCGTTTCAGTAGAAGCCCCAGTACATGCATTGGCCTACAGCTGCACACAGTGAGGGAATAAAGATGAAACTGCAGGAATTGAACACATGGTATGGGGCTATTGGGATCATGAAGCTATAGGATGTGTCATACTTAATTAATTACATGGTCCATGAAATGTCAGAAAATTGTGAATAACGGCCATCACAATTTTATAAAGCCCCATGAAATGTCTTCAAATTGCCAAACCAAAAGATGTTCAATTTACGATGATATGAAACCAAGATAAGCAGCAAATCCTCAAATCTTCTGGGAATGTCATTCGTCCTTGACGAATATCTTAAATGACTTGCCATTATCCATTCAGCTCTATACTATATTGTGGTGTGGGGGTAAGCTTGTGCTTTGATATGTGGTCTCTTTGCATCAAACACGTGTTAAGTGATCATACTTTGATGTGACTAAACCAGTGTTATGAATAAGGAAGTGCACATGCAGTGTATTTCACCACACGTGCCAGATCGTTACATCTGGACATGTTAAAGTTTTCATCATTTCACTGTCTTTTGGCAGAGGCTAATCCGGCTGGTGCACTAGTGTGCTGCACAGGACGTTCTGGTTTTAGTTGTCAATATATTTATGAATTTGTGTACATGTGTAAGTGAGAAAGAGAGAGTGAGGGAGAGTAATGAGTGTGAGAGAGAGAGACCTACAGCAGCAAAGGCTAGATCTCCTGACATTATTGAAGATGACATATCAGATTACCCAAAGGACAGGAATTTGTCCTTGTCCATGATTTACTTCAAATAGTTTTTTTCCTTCTTTTTCTTATCGTTCCTGCATTCTATGGTGATGCAGTTTTAAATTCAACTTGAAAATTAAAAAAATTGTGTTTTTATAGCATTGAAATGACAGGGTTAGGGGGTGAAGCATCTTTGGTAAATGGCAATACAGATCATTTTATCAGCTGCATTACAAAACATAACAAAACATAATATTTGCCTCTGTACACTGAAGTCAGACATCTATCTATCTATCTATCTATCTATCTATCTATCTATCTATCTATCTATCTATCTATCTATCTATCTATCTATCTGTCTACTACAGCGAAGGCAAAAAAAACCCTACTCAACGACACGGTGTAAATATAGGTTAGCAGCATTCCTGTATCCAGAGAGTCAGTCACAACAGTAGTGAACGACGTCAAAACCCTCCCGTGTGTCTGAACGGCTCCGGACAACATCGCCTGCCATGTGTCGGGGTGAGGTGTCCACCCTAACACAACACTAACCCAACACTGAGTGCCAAGCATGGTTGAGATAGCTGCATGAAACCCCATGTGTTTGCTAGTTATGTCTGCAGTCGTGTGTGTGTGGGGGGGGGACTGCTGTGTCTGGGGGACAAAGAATCTGATCCCAGTTCAGCCTTTTGAAGTCAGTCTTTTTTTGAGTGTTTTCCATGTCATGACTAGTTGTATTTCTCTCACTTGTACAGCAGTGTAATCTTTTCTGGGTCCAAGCTCTGTATGTGTGTGTGTGTGTGTGTGTGTGTGTGTGTGTGTGTTTGTGAAGAAAAGTGACTTCAGGTCTATGCCATGTCTAGTCGGTAAGGGCAGCCTCATGTCTGACTGGTTATGTCAAGCTCTGCTTTTCGACTGTTTCTGCAAATATCTGCATTTGCTGGTTACTAGTGACATATATTAGATATAGTAATTATTAGACTAAGTAATAGTTGTGCTCAAGATGGGCTGATACACCAGCCAATACTTGTTTATTGCAAATGCGGTATATTACCTTATATGTTGGCCAATAATTTGTAAGAAATTGCGTTAAAATATGTGCCATTGCAACATTATCAGCCCTTACTGATTTATTTTTTCGACCATAAAATGTTATGTTTTTTAAGAAGCAAAATGTAAGGTTAACATCATTTGAAATTTGGGAAATTTATGTGATCAAATAGTTCTTGATTTAGTATAATTTTGTCAATTTTATTAAGGCAGGTCTTGTACAGCTGTTTTTATTTGGGCAATTGTTTACATTTGAGAAGTTTGAACTTTTTTAATGAATAAAAGGGAAATTAAACTATTTTGATTGTAAATGAACATGCCGATAATGTGTTGGGTGAATCATTTATTATATAAAATACCAGCTAATAGAGAAAAGTTCTCACTACAAGTTTAGCCCGACGTGACGTCTTCAAATTGCTTATTTTGATTGACTAACAGTCCAAAACCCAAATACAGTATTATTCAATTTACAAAGGTCCAAAACAGTGAAATAGCTCATAAATCAGTTTTTTTCAATGTGTAGCACAAGTAATGTTGAACTTTGGGACATCTGCTCCTCTGGAGATGCTTTGATAGTCACTGCTGTGAGATATATTTGTGAAAAATCATATCTTGCATCCTTGTAGTGTCACTCTTTGCTTAGTAACGACTCTTGAAGGCACTTAATCGAGAAGTGCTCGCTGAAGAGACCAGATATAAGAGTCTTTTCCATATCTCTCTCTCCAAAACAATCACTCTGTCTCACTTTGCCGTCACTCTGACTTTATTCCTCTCTTTTTCTTTCTGCATCATTCCCCCCCCCCTCTTCCTCTCTCTCTCTCTTTATCTACCACTCTCTCTCTTCCTGTACTCCTCTGTTTATAGCCAGTGACTCCATTTGAGCGGGGGCTAATGGAGGCCCCATCCAGGACCCTGCTGATAAATAATGTAGCTTCTTTATAATGCCCCGTCCCTGGGGAGGGTCCAGAGAGCATCATTACTGCCTCCTCCTCCTACACAGCCCAGGCCTAAATTGATTAACAGACACTGGAGCGGTGCAAAATGATCCATGGGTCTAGTGTAGTGGCTAATAGCTCACACCAGGTGGGTCAAAGCCTCCGCCTGCCAGTGTCGCATGATCCCATTCTGTGCTCCCATTAGCCTCGGTTTCTGTCCGGTACGCTAACGGATGGCCATAACAAGCTACCGCTAACACAATAGCGAGAGAGCATCGCCCCGGCTTCAGCTGTAGGGAATGTCAGAGTGGTTTTTATGGAGCTCTTGTGTAAATGAAGGTTTGTGTTTCAGCTTTTACAGCGAGGAGAGCAGCGGCCGAGGCCAATGCAGAGACATTAGCGATGAGGCTCAAAGGTTGATGACTACATGTAGATATTTAGACGCAAGGAATAGATGTTGATAGATCAATCTACAGAATATTAATCTACAATGAATGATCATCAGTTAATTGAGTTATCAATCAGCCAAATGTTGCTGCTTTTCTTCGTTTAGTTTTATTGTCGATGTGTTTTGGGGCTGTTTGTTGGACAAAACAAGCATTTTAAATACAACAGCTGTCTTTGGATGTTAGGAAAAGTTGAACATTTAAAGAGAATTGTTAGTAGGAATCTTAAAGCTGACCACATTTCACAATTTCAGGCCCAATGTTTTTGTCCGCTTCAGTTGTAAAACAACCAAACCAATCAGAGTGTTGTAGGTGGGATTAAGAAGGGGGATTTCCTCTCCCTGTGCCAGTGCCATAGATTGTAAGGAATGGACATAGTCACTGTAAAGTCAGTCATTGTGGACTGACGTTTTGAAGTTTAGAGCACGTCATTTCGGCATCTTGATTTCTGGCAAGCAGAAGTGACACGAGAGCGTGGAGCAAAGTACAACTGAGAGATGAAAAGACTTTTTTAGGCGACCAAAAAGGTTACAATTAACTCTCATGAACTAAAAACACACTGTGAAATGTTTACGTTGCAAGAGGTAAATACTTATAACTCTCATGTCGACAACGCTGTGGTAGTAACCTGCCAATCACAAGGTAGCCACGCCCTAAAACACACCCTGTTGTATTGTCTTTTTTACTCTAAATGGTATCATCATGCTATATTGAAGAATAATTATATTAGTTGATTGAACCCTTACTGACCATAAACCATTGGTCCCTAATAGGCGGACTGCAGTCCAGGTCTGGATCCAGATGACGTTGTATCCGGACCTATAGCCAATGAATAATTGAGAATTATAAAATTTTGAAGGTGCACTTTTATTTAAACGACGCAGCTTTTCTAGACTTTACAAAAACACACAGACCAATTGCATGTGTTGTAAATCATCTCACGTGATTCTGCTCAGCCAATGAAATATGTGTATTCCAATAAGCACTGGCCGTAGTGAGCTACACACACACACACACACACACACACACACACACACACACACACACACACACACATATTTCAGATGGCGTACTCAAAAAAGAGGAAAGTGGACAGCGAATCCAGAGCCATTAACCAAGAATGTAAAGACTTTAATGTTCATTCTTCCCACGCGCAGTTCAAAACCAGTGTGTCTCCTATGTTCAGAGACCGTGCCGATTTTTTAAAGCAGCAATGTGCAGCTACGAGACAACGCACACCTCTTTTGAGAAAACGTACCCAATCAAATCCAAAATGAAGGCACAGAAAATAAACAATATACAATCAGAATTTGAATTTGAATACATTAATTCACTGCCCAGCAAGGATGTTGGGCTGTTCCATACAATCAGACTTCTTTTTGCACCTGGAAGAGTCGCCCCCTGCTGGTCATTAGAGAGCATGCAACTTGGCAGAACCGGAGGTTGACACCTGATCAGAACATTTACATAAGCATGCGGCCGGGCCAGCAGTCATGATTGGAAATATCCAAGAGATATGGTCTCCAGCTGCAGCAGAATGACAACAGAGGGTTATGAAGCCCGCTCCAAATGTTACAGTACAGAACGTTCTGGAGATTTATAGCTGAAATGGATTAAAGGTTGTCTTCATGCAGCCAGTCCTGAACTGATAGCACTGGCTGTTACTGAGAGGCCATAAAAGAGAGGCTTTGTGACTGGAAGGGGATCAAAAGACTCCTTACATATCTGAATGGTGGTCCAAGGGAATATGGCAGTTATCACTTATTGAAATTGCTATATTGTTGCGCTCTGGGATATCTTTTGCTCTATGTGAGGATGAGTCAGGTCAAGCTAACACTTTGACTTTTGTCATCAGATGCCTGGCTGCAATAAAAAGCCAAGTCTTTAAGCTCCGAGATCGGATCTTGCCAGACCACCTGCTGAAGGTGGCCTGGCTTGCATTGAGTTCGGCTCTCAGTGAGGTGTAGACAGCAATTATCAAACGTAGGTCTCATCACACAGGAGGAGGAAAGCCAGGGCTGGAGCACAGCTGAAGCCCGCTGTCGTGCAAAGTTACCGTTGATGAAAACACCACATTTCCTGATTTTGCTGCTTCAAAATAAAAGCTTTTAAATAACAAAATAACAGAATTTGCGGATCTTTGATAGCGGATTTTCTTCATGAAAAGTGTTTTCGCTTCACAGGCGGGAACAGAGGCCACACCCATGACATTTCTGACCTCTCCTCCGCTTTTAGAAGTAAACTGGTGAGAGAGAGCGTGAAGGGAAGTGAATGGTCAAGAGGTGGCCGGTTTAGGAAACCGCCTTTTTCTCTCTCCCACCCTGCACCTGTGGAAAAACCTGCAGCTCTCAGCAAGAGGAAGTGATGTCGCTACTGTGCAGGCGATGACAGATATGAAGACATAAGCCCGTTTCCTGGCTCTGTGATATTGGAGAGTTGCTCTCTTGGGATGCTAGTAGTATCATAGTGGGGTCTTGAGGCACAAGTGATATCAGTGTTGAGATATGTCCTCTCACACAAACAGACACACAACCCCTCCCTCGTATAGTTCAGCCTCACTTTTGATTAGCCGATGTGATTCGGGCGGTTAAGCTAAGTATAGGTGCAACTTGCTGCCTTCCTGTCACTGTGGTTAGCAGTAGTAAGAGTCCAGGGCCCCCACAACACACACTACACACAAACACATGCACACACACGTTGTAAACAGCACCTGTTCTCATCAAACTTGCCTGACTGTGTGTCAGTGCGATGTAGCTTACACATGCAGTAGCTGACAAAGATAGAAATCACCATTCATCCCATAATCTGAAGGGCCAAGAATAACTGCAGAGCAGTCTTAATGATGTATTTGTTCCGGCTCGTAGGAAATCCAATATACATCAGGCTTTACTGTCAGGGAGCGACACATGAGTCAGTGTGGATAAAAGGTGGTGGATTTCTGAAAAGCTGTTTATTTGAGCCCCGGATTGCATCCGAACAGCTGTTCAAAGCCAAACCTGAACCATAACTTTGTTTTTTATCTTTCTTAATTGCATTCAGGACAACTTTAAAAGAAGGTGGAACTGGAAGAGCTCAGTGTGCTTTTGTTTTCCTCTTTAAAAGTTACAATGTGTCTACGTCCACGGCTACTGGATTGCCCCTCCGGGACCCGAGTGAATGGGCACATTTATTGTGGGGTCCACATGCACTTTCTTTTTATTGTCCTGCACATTTCCAGATTCCTGCTCCGACCCAGTGTTTTTAGTTCAGTGTTGATGCTTTAAGGAACATTTGCCTCAGCAGGCGGCTGATTGAAAGACTCCACCTGAAAGACCGTTCCTCACACGTTTGTTAGAGAGCAACGTAGAGGATTTAAAATGTTTTGACTCAGTCATATCAAGTAAAACTATGGGTTGGCAATACGGATACATTCCTCCATCTCTGTGTATTGAGTTATATATTGCAATAATGATATACTTATGATTTAGTGAGAGCGCAAATGTCTATTAATGAATTAGTTCTAACAACTCTTTGCAGCAACTTTTTATAATTGATTAATTGATTAAGTACATACAGAAAAAAGTACCTGGTTTCAGATTCTCAAATTTTAAATTCACTGGTTTTCCTTTTATGATAGTAACCTGAATATCATTTTCAAGCACTGCTTACAAAATCTCTTCTAAATGAGGTGTTCACATTAGCGCTGACACAATTAACTGATTAGTCTATTGTCATAAAAATGTATCTCATTAAATCTTTCTCAATCAATCTATCTTTTCAAATGGGAGGATTTTCTGCTTATGTCTGTTTTATGCTAAATCAGTATAAATCCGGCCCTGGAAAACTTTGAGGGACATTTCCTTAAATATTATAGATCATTTTATAGTCCAAATGTGTCCCAGTTTATTTCCTGTTGCAGTGTATGTGAATCATATACGCTGAGTAAACATGGACCCAACGGTCAATAGACTAAATTATTTGAATAATTTGACTGAAAATATATTCATTGATAATGAACATAATTATAACTTGCAGCTAAAGCTAAAAAAATCTGTAAATTATTAAACGTTTTGTACTGGAAATGTTTCACTATTTACTGAACATGAATTTGAGCTGCTATTTAGCTTACACTATGAAATACATGTTGAAGAAATGGTGGCAGGATGGCAAGTGAAAGCACATTCATGTGAAGTCCTTTACTGTAAATGGCATTAGTGAGCGGTGGTAATGTGACAAGCCATACGGACGGGAAGCTATCCGGAGAATGCCTGCTTGGAGCGGACGTTCACCAAAGGCTGTCCGCCGTGACTCCTCTGCCAGTTTCCCAGCAGCCATGACAGACATGGCCATAACGGCTGTAATGGTGACGGCATTGCTTGTAATGGCTATTTTCTGGTGAGACGTCAGTGCTGCTTGTGAGGCAAAAGGGGGAGAGGTTCATGTGTACCATAGTTGCTACAACTTTGTTCGGCAATGGACACAGCAAGCGGGACTGATCCACAGAAGTGTGTTTGAAATCTCTTTTTTTTTTGTAGAAATTGTTGCTCTTGGATGCTAACCTAACTTTCCTTTTCTTCTAGCAAGTGACTGTCAAGAGGACCTGATCTTACGTCGCTGGATCTGAGGATGATCTGAAACTCCCAAAAGGACAAACGCTCTTTTCACCCTATCCTTTGTCAGACGAGACGGTCGACTATCGCTGCCCCCACTTCTTTTGGCCAGACGGGAGAGGGGAGGAGGGCGGCTCGTCCGACATGAACGTCACCTCGCTCTTCTCCTTCACCAGCCCGGCGGTCAAGCGGCTGCTGGGCTGGAAGCAGGGAGACGAGGAAGAGAAATGGGCGGAGAAGGCCGTGGATGCGCTGGTCAAGAAACTGAAAAAGAAGAAGGGGGCCATGGAGGAGCTGGAGAGGGCTCTCAGCTGCCCGGGTCAGGTCAGTAACTGCGTGACGATCCCCCGCTCCCTGGACGGACGGCTGCAGGTGTCCCACAGGAAAGGTCTGCCGCATGTCATTTACTGCCGGGTGTGGCGCTGGCCCGACCTGCAGTCCCACCACGAGCTGAAGGCCCTGGAGTGCTGCGAGTTCCCTTTCGGCTCCAAACAGAAGGACGTGTGCATCAACCCGTACCACTACAAACGAGTGGACAGTCCAGGTGAGGGATTCGGTCCGCACATAACCTTATTGAGTCAATCAGCCACGACACGGTGACCCACATTGTCAGTGATGTTATTAAACCATCAGTTAAAGACATTCAGTCATGGCATTCCTTGGGTTGCCTTATAAGAATCTTTAATTTCAAGGACATCCTGGTGTCCTGGTAATTCAGACACATGCCATTTACTGTGATCGCAACATCCCCATTTTTATGTTTTTCCAAATAAAAGGAAAATTATTTAAAAAAATATATTTCCAGCCCTTTTTTAGCCAGAAGTTATTGCATTTTCCTTTCCACTAATGTCTTAAGCATGTCATTTATTTTTTTCCTCCCACATGTTTATATGCTTTAATAGATTTTTTTTAACCTGTATAGTTGCGACATCACAACCTTTATTGAAGAACTGCCGGCTCATTTAGAGGCACAGTTTGAGTGTGGAAGGATTGGTTTGATCATATCAAAGGTTTCATTTAGCACCTAGACCTGCTTTATGAATCAAAAAGACATGGAAACTTCACTTTCTACAACATGGGGCCTTTAAACCCAAATTACTTCACACAAGTCAGCAAATGAACATCATCAAATTACAAATATATACAAAAGTTTAGAAGGAAATTGACGAAACAAACTCCAATAATATAGGATAAAGAAATTTAAAAAGTTAAATCTAATATAAAAACTAAATAAAATCAGAATAGACTTTCCGATAAGACTGTGTTTAGCTAACAATGCTCCAAGAGATATTATATGTATAATAATATCTAAAGATTCCAGCTGCAGTCAAACACTACTTGGCCTCTTACTAAACAGAAAATGAGGGTCAGCTGACAAGATAGAAACAGCTGTTTGCAGAGTGCTAAGTGTGTAGGGCCAAGAGTGTGTGTGTGTGTGTGTGTGTGTGTGTGTGTGTGTGTGTGTGTGTGTGTGTGTGTGTGTGTGTGTGTGTGTGTGTGTGTGTGTGTGTGTGTGTGTGTGTGTGTGTCGAAGAGGGGATGGGGGGCAGGAAATTCCATCTGGGAAAGAATGAGGGCATTGTTTTGGGCATGATCTGTGCCGCTGCCTTTTTTCTTCTTTTTTTTTTTTACATTTAAGCTCACATGTAGACACACAGTCACACACACGCGCTTCTGCACTTGCACGCATGTTACAAAAACCAGGATACACACAAACACACGCGGCTGCACGCACAGTTTCTCTGAGGATGGCTGGAGAGCAGGAAGCCAGTCACCCACACACAATGGGAGGAAAGAGTTGTTGCCTGGCTGGCACACTTTTTGTTTTAGCAGCGGGGGGAAGACGGAGGGTTAAGGTGATTAAACCCCACAGCACCTGTCTGTCCACATTATCCCCTCCCCTTCTCCCCTCACACCACCCGCCTACACACACACATCCTGTCAATCTCCCAGCGCTATTCAACCAAACACCTGCTCCACATACAGCCTTTGAAATAAACTGCTACATCGATGCATTGGCCTGCTGCAGCACACATGGGCTACCTGCAGGAACACTGAGAGCAGCTAATATTTCAGCACCAGCTTTATTTATCTGCGCCGGTATTTATAGACACAAGTGGAGCGTATCTCTGTAGTTTGTATGCACTGCACCTGAATAGCCCTCACATCAGCCAGGATATTTATTTACCCCAAGTGATGAATTCCTTGAGAATGGTGCCTCAAATGGTCTTTTCAGATCAGAAACCTGAGAGTCTGGGCCAAATACCGCTGGCTAAGACCAGCAGGCAGGAAGCTGACATAAGAAAGAATACAGGGACATCTGCACTCAGAACGTTGCAGTGCCAGAAAGATGTTTTTTTTTTTTTATTATGTTGGAATTAAATTCTTTTTGAGTTTGTATAGATTTGTTTTGCTTTTGCGTGACTGTACAAGATGTCTTCTTGGTCAATTAACCCAGCAGCTAAGTCATAAATCAAAGAACATATATTATATTAAAGTTGTATATTGCCTTGAAACAGTCATCCTCTTTGATTTAAAACAAAATGAAGGTGTGGGGTAGGGGCGGGGCCAGCGCACCTGCGACGCAGAGAGAGAGGGAAAGGCACTCAGGGATCAGCTGCAGCTTGTCATCAAGCTGCAGCTGAAACCTATTGAGTGCGGGGACGTGCGGCTATTTAAGCCCGGCAGGGTTAGATAGCCGGGGTGGTGTCATGCTGAGAGTGCGACAGGGGTGTGTGCAGAAATAAAAGCATGTTTAAACCCGCAAAGGAAGTGTTGTATGCGTGTGTGCTTCCCTCAACCGCTACAGTGGCGCCCAACGTGGGGCCTGACAGGACCCCGGCGGCGGGGGAGGGGAAGCCGGCGCCGTACCGCACCTCGGAGGAGTGGGACGAATACTTCGAGCAGCGGGCGGCGAAACACGCGGCCGAGTGGAACGCCGGCCAGATGGTGGGCGCCGTGAGGGCGCTCGGGCCGGAGGAGGTCCCGGAGGGACGACGGGGGAAACCCCGGAAGAGACGGGGCGCCGGGACGACGGCGACACCCACCGTGGCGGTGGCGGAAATACCGGCACCACCAGCGGGGCCGGCGGAGGCGATGCTACCTGCGACGGCACCGGCGGAGGCGACGTGGAATCTCGCGGCGGGCCGGGGCATGGAGTGGCGGCAGGAGCCGGCGGGGGACCCGCGGACGCGGACGCCGGAGGACTTCCGCCGGAAGTTCCGCGCGCTTCGGCTGGGGCCCGGTGACCGGCCCCGCGGGTTCGCACAGGAAGTGCGGGACAGGGCGGGACGGTGGCTGCGGCCGGAAGGCGGGGGAGGGGTCGACGAGGTGTTGGAGCTGGTGGCCGCGGAGCAGTTCCTGGAGGGACTGCCGACCCGGATGGCCGCCTGGATCCGCGGCCGCCAGCCCGCGTCGCTGACGGCCGCCGTCAACCTGGCCGAGGACTACCAGGCCACGGACCTGCCCGGGGAGCCGCCCGGGGAACCGACGGGTCTGGGCCGGCCGGCCCCGACCGCGCGGCAAGAGACGCAGACGGCCAGGGTAGTCCAGAGGGAGACGGCGGTGCAGACCGCTAAGGCCGCCCGGAGGGAGACGGCGGTACAGACCAGCAGAGCCCAGCAACGGGAGGCGGGGCTACAGACCACCGGCGCACCCGAACTGCCGGGCCCCACTTCGCGGAGCGAGGCGGCGCAGCAGACCACCGGTAGCCCCGAGCGGGGGACCCCAACATCGCGCCGCGAGGCGGCGGTCCAGACGACCGCCGCACCCGAGGGGCCGACGGGCCCGCGGGAGCCAGCGCGGCGGACCAGGAAGGCGTCGACCCGGGAGGACGCGGAGACCCCGGCCCCGACGACCCCCAAGGCGGGACCGGGAGGACCACGAACGCGGCGGCGAAGGAGGCGGCGACCGACACCGGGGCCCGAGGACTGGGGCCCGATGTGGCCGCCGACGAGCGCCTGGGAGCGCCGCGACACCTGGCCGGAGCCGCCGCGGCGGACCCCGGTACCGGTATGCTGGACGTGCGGCCAGCCGGGGCACGTCCAGCTCGACTGTCCCGTCATGGAGGTGGACCTGGCGGCGCGGGCCGGCGACTCTCCGGATCCGCCCAGGTGGTGGTGGAAGAGGAGACGGGGTCCGCCGCGACCGCAGGAGCCACGGCCGAGATGGCCGGACCGGCTGGGCAGACCGGCCGGACTCCTAAGACGGGAGGAGGAGGAGCGACGAGGATGGCAGGTCGCGTGGAACAGCCGGACCCTAGACCAGCGCGCCGCCCGGGGGGAGCTGCGTCAGGAGCTCGAGAGGTGGCGGAGCCGGCTCCGCTACGCCAGGGAGGACCGGCGGCGGAACCGGCGGACCATAAGGCAGCTGGGCCGGAGGCTGGAGAAGGAGCGGGTGGCTCGGAGCCGAGCGGAGGCTCAGCTGACCGGGGAGCGGACCGGGGGCCAGGGCTGTAATTCGGGGCTCGCCGGTCTATTCTTTCCCTAACTCTCTCTCTCTCTTGTGTTGCAGGTGTTGCGGCGGGCGGCGGGCGAGGGCTGTTTTGGCCCGGGGAAGGAGACGAGACCTCCCGGGCGCCGGGTCGCACGCCGCCCGGACCACGTCCCGCTCCGCCGACCCACCGGGAGGGATGTCAACGCCCGGACCACCCGTTGGCATCGGGCCTGGATGAAGGCAACCTCAGGGTGGTCCATAGGTCGGGGATGCAGAAGGTCGGGGCCGACTCCCTCGCCCGCCCGCAGGGGGAGGGGGGGAGTTGGTTAGACCGGTGGCTCCCCGGCCTAAGTCGGGCGGTGGGGGTATGTGGGGTAGGGGCGGGGCCAGCGCACCTGCGACGCAGAGAGAGAGGGAAAGGCACTCAGGGATCAGCTGCAGCTTGTCATCAAGCTGCAGCTGAAACCTATTGAGTGCGGGGACGTGCGGCTATTTAAGCCCGGCAGGGTTAGATAGCCGGGGTGGTGTCATGCTGAGAGTGCGACAGGGGTGTGTGCAGAAATAAAAGCATGTTTAAACCCGCAAAGGAAGTGTTGTATGCGTGTGTGCTTCCCTCAACCGCTACAGAAGGGAAAGCTAAAAGCCGCTAAGTTTATTAAATCATAGTAATGCCTGTTAAAAAATGTTCAATGAGAGCTTTAAAGCTTTCTATCATGTGTTTGGTTTGACGTATTACTGGAGCGTCATTCTGATGGAAAACGATTGTGTTTAAAGAACTGCTGGTGCATCAAAGCGTTTCCTGTTTTAACCCTTTCCATGTCTTTCTCCCTCCTCAGTGCTGCCCCCGGTGTTGGTACCGCGGAACAGTGAGTTCAACGCCAAGCATACGATGCTGCCTCGCTTTCGCAACCCTCTACAACAGAATGAGCCGCACATGCCGCAGAATGCCACCTTCCCAGAATCCTTCGCTCAGGCCAACACGATGCCGCCCACTTTCCCCAATTCACCGGTAAACAGCTACCCAAACTCGCCGGGAAGTGGCAGCAGCAGCGCCACCTTCCCTCAGTCCCCATCCAGCTCCGACCCCGGCAGTCCATTCCAAATGCCAGGTGAGATCCAGCAGCGACCTTTTCTTCCACTTTTCTTCCACTTATCTTCCTTTTCCTCAGTGCAACTCTCACTCACTTCACTGCTCTTTGTTTCTGCCTCCTTCCTGATGCAGAGACACCCCCTCCTGCCTACATGCCCCCAGAGGAGCAGCTGACTCAGGATTGTCCCCAGCCAATGGACACCAACCTCCTGGTTCCAGCCTTGCCTATAGAGAGTAACAACCGGCCAGGTAACCATGGCAGTTGCAATCTCACACACACACACACACACACACACACACACACATATACGCCCGTCCTTGTGTTCACAGTGATATCATCCACATAAAGCTGTCTGCACCTGCTTCCCTTGATCTGCAGGTGCAAAGATTTCAAGGAAGTCTGTTTTTTTTCCCCTGTCTTGTGGTCGACCTCCAAATGCAAAAAAAAGAAAAGAAAACCTCAGAAGAGTTTGTATGCCATATCCTGTCAGATAAAGCCTGAGCAGTTGGTGGAGAGGATCTGCTAGTGAGGCTCTGTCTGTGGGTGCGAGCCCATGGGAAGCTCAAAGCCTCAACAAATTAAGCCAGGCCTCAGAGCAGTTTTACGAGGTCTTTAAAAGCTCGGGCTTATGTCATCTCTGCTGGTGGTAATGGCTTGAAACTCGTTACCAATAAGATTCACTAATTACCTCCAACTTTCAGATCGGAAATGTGGTGCAATAATTGCTGCTTTCTTGACTATGTGGTTTGGGCTTCATTGTGCGAGAGACACGCGTGAACGGTGCATTCATGAATACGTAACAGACCATACAGGACAATGCACATGAATAGGAGTCCAGAGTCATCTCATTTAAAGAGTAATAACCCTCGAATGTGAAGCTTTGATGTCTGAATCAGTATTTGATTGCATCGTTTTGGTTTAATTAATATGATTAAAATCTCAAATAGCCCGTAAAAAAAGGAACAGCTTGAATTATTATGAGTTGTTCAGACAGATAGCGCTGTTTGTTGTGTGTAGAGGTGTGTGTGCGTGTGTGTGCTGTCCCGGGTGCTGAAACACAGGGGAGGAGACAGACAGTCTAAACAAGTTTTAGGCCTACATGTTGTCATAGATTACAATATTTGCATTCATTAATTTGTTCATAAGCCTACATATGAGCAAATTGTTTTAATGGACATTTTGTTGCCGTTTTTGTTTCACAAGACAAACCTTGAAGTTGGATTTTTGTCCACATCTCAAGATGCGGCAACTGTTGTTTTTTTTATTCCCGTACAACCTGCCACAACAGATTTTTTTCTTTAACTAGCAGCTGTATATCTGATTTAGAGCTGTTTATTACTTACCGACTGAATGACTTACAAAACAACAAAATTAACAAAAAAATAAAAACAATTTGTTTGCATTTTTCCTTTGCTTCCATGTCCATCACAGCTGTAGCTTTTACCTGTTTCACTCATTTATTTGAAGGGTGAGAGGCAATCCTTCTCTTTGCACGAACACACCATGTAGGTGTTTGCTCGCCACTCATTGGAATAACTGCTGAACTCTGGTATGACCTCAGTTCTCCACACCTGACCAACAACACATTTGTACTCTCTCATGATCGTGCACCCGAGGCCTGGTAACTGCCCACACATGGTGACAGCAGTAGCAGGAAGAGCTGTTGAAATGTTTTCTGAAAGTGGGAGTTAGGGGATTTTTTTTTTTTTTGTTCTTTTCCACAAGCTGCATCCTGAACAGGGGCGCGGGTTTCTTTTGTAAGCCAGTCCTGGGAAGGGGACAGACAAAACACACCTGCTAGCCAGTGCCATGCTACAGGAAGTTTAGGAGAAGTATGTGCTTCGATAAACATGATTTATTCTTCCCTCTCAGAGTGGGTGAGGCCAGCTGGCAGTGGCTCAGAGAGCATGGCCAGGCCCCGTCTATTGACTGTTTTTCTGCTCAATAAAGGCTGGCACACAGACCTCTGAGAGTGGCCATACTTTCGGATGCATCTGCATCGATTTTGGTCAGCATAAATGTATACAAATGTAGCCAGTGGGTCCTATATATTTATTCAAATCATTGTTAATGGGCTATTGGGGACAATTTGCCAGATAAATGTGCAGATGAGTAAGATTTACAGCTGGCATCAGCGGCTCCCGGCGGCTCGCGTCTGCTCGGAGGAGTCTTAAATGTGCATTAAATGTGTCTGCGTCTGTCTCTCCGCGTGTTCAGTGTACTCAGCTCACCCCCTTTGACCGGTCAATGTGTTTCCTGTGCAGATGTGCAGCCCGTGGCCTATGAGGAACCCAAGCACTGGTGCTCCATTGTTTACTACGAGCTCAATAATCGCGTCGGGGAGGCGTTCCAGGCGTCCTCCACCAGCGTGCTCGTCGACGGCTTCACAGATCCGTCCAACAACCGCAACCGGTTTTGCCTCGGCCTGCTCTCCAACGTCAACCGCAACTCCACCATCGAGAACACCCGGCGGCACATCGGCAAAGGTGCAGCACGGGGAGCCCGTCAATGACTGCAACGCACCGACGAGACTAGATCAATTCATGACCGCCATTTAATTCTCTCCTGCTTCCTCTCAGGTGTCCACCTGTATTATGTCGGCGGGGAGGTGTATGCAGAATGTCTGAGTGACAGCAGTATCTTCGTCCAGAGTCGTAACTGTAACTACCACCACGGCTTCCATCCCACGACTGTGTGTAAGATTCCCAGCGGCTGCAGCCTGAAGATTTTCAACAACCAGGAGTTTGCCGAGCTGCTGGCCCAGTCCGTGAACCACGGCTTCGAGGCCGTTTACGAGCTCACCAAGATGTGCACCATCCGCATGAGTTTCGTTAAGGTAAGCTTTGCTAGTATTCACCTTCCTACGGTATATTTAGTATAAACTTGAAGTTTTACAGGTGAGTCATTGTTAATACTAAGTAAGTTGTTTTTTTTTAAGAAATCTGGGAATTCAAAAATGTTTATTTCAGTGAACATTGGATTTTTAAAAATCTCAAAGATCAGAATTTTCAATTAGATTTTCAGTGCAAACGCTGTAGTTAAAGTATCATTTGTTGGTGCATAATGTAGTACGTTGTTCATTTGTGTTTTCTCTACTCTGCTCCACTTACTTTTTATTACTTGATGCACCTTTCTAACTATGATAGTTAAATAAAAGGTCAGGGTAAAGATACATTTAAATTAACTGTTTTCATCTTCTTTTTTATAGTTCTAATGTCATTGAAAGTCAATATTAACAAAAATCACATCAGAAAAAAAACACATCCGTATCCGTATTTTACATTTTAAATTAATATTATTTTAACTGGGTATGAATATCAGCATCAACAATGCGACATTCCTGAAAACATATAGTAAAATATTAACACATACTCAAACAGAACACAACGTTAACACTCGACAGTCTAAATAAAGTTTGATTGAGTACACATTCAAAATGATGTGTTTTGGTGTGTTGCAGGGTTGGGGAGCCGAGTACCACCGCCAGGATGTGACCAGCACGCCCTGCTGGATTGAGATCCACCTGCATGGTCCCTTGCAGTGGTTGGATAAGGTGCTAACCCAGATGGGCTCCCCCCACAACCCTATATCCTCCGTCTCCTAGGCTTCACTGTCCTCAGCCCTGTGGCTGTCCATAGCCCAGCATTTTGGTCTAAGTAGCAAGAATAGGGTTGCAGATTGGCTTTGTGGTTCAGCCAGCCTGCCTTTTCCAATAGCTGATTGACATTTTGACTGAAACACAAGCTGATCTGGGACAAGTAGGGCTGGGCGGGTTGTTAAATTGGTTTGTTCTCTACTTGAAGGATGTCTGAAATTGGGCACATTTACAGTCTGGGAGAGGAGTAAGCAAAGTGAGCGTGATGCAACTGGAAGATACTTGATCTTTGTGACCAACTGTAATAATTAGACCATCATACTCATCATGACGCAAGTATCCTCCCTGATCTTGCTCCAACAATGTCTCTTTTTCATTGTTCTATTATTCTGACTCATTAGTAGTTTTCATATAAATATTCCCTCTGAAATCCCAATATACTTGTGTAGTTACAATAATTATGGGACATTCCACCAAAATTGCAGTCGGCTGCTGTCTAACGCCTGGCTGCAGTGAGGTTGGCATGAAATGTACTTACAACATGTAAAGAGTTAGCAGGGACTTGACCAGTGTGACTGAAACATTTGAATCATCTCCAGATACTTAAACAACTTTTTTTTTGGGCTAAAATGTTAAAGCAGTACAAAGTTGTTATATAAATCAAAATCCCATTTCAGAGATCATGACAAATAACCAGAGGGCAAAATTAGGGGGAGTTTGAGAGTTCAGAGTGGGGTTTAGTGTGGGGCATGGCACTTAAAGGGCTTTTCAGACTATTCCGGAAAAAAAACAACTAATGTTTAAATGTTGCTCATCTTGTGTTACACTCGTGTTTCAAATGACTTTTAAGGAAAAAAAAAGAATAGTGTTTGGATATATTCACTATTAGAATATGTGCTGTGCAGTCTGGTTTTGCAAAGCATAGTTTGGTTAGTGTAGTGTTACACATTTAAGACTGGTAGCTGAACACCACATGAAGCAGAGGCAAATACAAGTGCAGTCTAGTTTGTCCTAAATCAAATGTGTCAAATGCAGAATCACAGGACATATTTCAGTGACTCCTCATTCTCTTTTTACATCGACTGAGCAAAACATGTTAGATGACTGTTATGGGAAAATGTTGAGCATTCAAATTTTAATTGTTGACTGAGAAAAGGGTATCAGTTACAGATGTCCTAATATGATTTTAATATTTTTTTTTTAATAAATGCAGATTTTGCCATTCAGTTATTTTATGCTTTGAGCAATCCTTTTTGCTGTTAAACTGTATTACTCTTTACATTCTTTTTGTATTTTTTTTAACATGTTTTCTGTTGTCTGTCTGCACTTTCACACATTGCCTCTTTTGTTTTGTTTTAGTTTTTCTCCTTCTTTGTGTTTTTGCTCAGTAAAACTCCCAGAAAAGCAGTTTTATTCCATGAATATCAAGCCTCTACTGGAAGATTCAATAAATTTGTTTCAATACTTCCAATATGTCTGTCTCTTTTATGAACGCTGTGTCAGGGCATGAGTTTGTGTGTTTTTTTGTGCCCTGTCTATTTAATTACAGGCCACCCATGCAAAGAAAATATGCATCATGGTATTGTCTGGGACTTTCAAAAACATCAACCACTCTGTATGTGTGTGTGTGTGCATATGGACGTAGACCTTCAATTAGGGAGACACAACAATTACAAGTGCATCTGAAAGCCAACTGCACTAATGTTAAGCATGATTGCATTTTCCAGTAAATCTCAGGAAAATGCTTGAAATGATGTGTTCTCTTTTTGTTTTATGGAGCACATTGTGTCAATCCTGGTACACTGACAACACTTTTCCAGGAAATAACTGAAATGTGTGTGTTTGTGCGTGCAGGAGTTCCGTCTGACTGTACATGACGTGGGTGGTGTGGTTGCACAGTGGTTAGTGCTGTTGCCTCCCAAGAGTTTGCATGTTTCTCTCAAATTCCACAGAGAGGCACGTCAGGTGGACCTCAGACTCCGAATGTCTCTGACCTAAAGTGTCGGTGTCGTATACTCTGCATCCTGCAGCGCTGGGATGTCTAATAATCCAGAGGTGTCTCCCTTCTTTCACTTCAAACTCTGACTGAACACCAAATGCAATAAGGGCTTTGAAACACACTAAGATAGGTGTTAATAATTTTTTTCAGGAAATATGCAGATTTGTCTCACATGGTCCTATAAAATGTATTTTGTCAGATGTGGATTCATGCATTTTCCAACGCAATTTGTGGTGTTATTTCTTTTCACTATTGCAAATAAAATGTCCATTATTTACTAAATGAAGCCCTATTATTTCATTGAATGTCTGTAATGTACTTGGTGAGTCCAAGAGACCATCAACTATAGAGCAAAGGGGTCATCAAGACCCCAGATGCAATATTATGTGTGCATATTAACAATTGCAAAGTGAGTGACAATTTTCAGAAATTACACAAATTAGTTTTATAGTATAGATCAACTAAGTGTTAATATTAAGGATTTTAGATGTGAAATACATATTAGAAGTTGCAGCTTTTATACAGTTTATGTAATTTCTGATGTATTTTCTTTTTTGTATATATTGGTATTGCCACTCCAATTCTATGCTATGCTATGTATTTGCCTATTTGTTTTGTCTGTAATGTGCTTTATTATCCAAGAGCTCAACACATTTGTATTACTTATAATCAAAGCTTTAGGAGTAGCACGTCTTCTCTTAAAAACTGAAGATAAAAACGGGTTTGTGATTAGGAATTTAAAAAGCAAGACAAATGCAAGCTTTATATTATATTATCATTAATTCTGAGAGAAATTGTCCAAAATACTCTGCAGCCCACAGTGATACAAACTTTTCAAGTTAGAGGTTCGTAGTTATAAATAGAGATTGCATAGCCAAAAATACCTTCAAAACAAGCTATAATTGACAATCTGGGGGTCAAAACATATGCTACACGTTGTAGGTTCAGGTATGTGAAAATTACCCTCTGCTACCACCTGGTGGCGAAAGTCATCCTTTGTCATTGGAGTTTTTATAAACGATTCAAGACGTTCACGTATATTTATATATAATTTGTTTTATTTACAAATTACGTTTACGTTAAACGTCTTAAATCCAAGAGATTAAATATATTTGTATTACAAAAATGAATCGACGGGAACCGTTTGTCGGAAGCGGTGCCCTACGTCACCGGAAACAGGAAGTGGATGAATGAACCGCTGATATGTAACGTTAACCTGTAAACAAACCTCCAAGCAGCTGGGACGAGGTCAGCCTGAATTGTCATTTCAAACCTGTTGTTTATTTTCGACAAATCTTTAATTCGTCGTGTTTATAACAACTGTATTGACAGTCGCATGATGGCGAAAACGTCACGTTCACATAACGTGAAAATAAAAATAAATAAGTTGTGTTGCTGTCTGGAAGTTAAAAGCTAAACAACGTCAGCTAACAATACACGTGTAATGATAAGTTACCGCAACATGTATGGGACGGAGGAGGCGTTCTCCCATTTAGTAATTTAAACACTGTAGCTCGAGTTAAAACGCTGAAGAAAGTAGGCCTAGGGTCATGTATAATGTGTCACTCATTGTTTGTCGTTTCGTCTCGTCTCTCCTTTCCTCCTAGATGCCCCACATTTGTCATAAAATGCGGCGGTTTGGCTTCTCCCTACACCGCCACATCTCTTCCCTCCCCTCGTCCAGTGTCGCCTCGCGCACCAGGACATGCTGCCTCCACCAAAGGGTGCTCCCGGGGTCCCACACGTGTTACCAGAGCACCGTGCCCGGCCCCAGCTGCCCGCACAAGAGGGGTGTGAGCACCGCCCTCGGGTCGCACATACAGGACCCGAGCGGTCCTGAGCAGCGGCTGCTGGATAAACTGTACGAAGGGCTGATCGGAGGTCAGCGGGCGTCTCTGGCGGAGTCCATCACTTTGGTGGAGACCCAGCATCCCAGGAAGAAAGAGCTGGCCCAGGTGCTGCTGCAGAGGGTGCTGGGCTACAGGAGGGAGCAGGAGAGTCGCAATGGAGGGAAGCCAGTGGCTTTCCGAGTAGGTGTGTGTGGCTGAAGTAGTTTGTTTTCAGCTTTTGTGTTAATTATCAATTAATTAGAGGCACTAATACAACAAATCTGCAACATATTCTGCATTTAGTAAGACTATACTGTTCAGTTTTTGTTTACACTGTCTGAGATGTTTATTATTGAGGTCATACTTATTGGTAGTTTTTTTTACTTGTACATTATACATTACATACATTATATTGAAAAGAAGTTTTGAATATTGAATAATCTCCCAGCTTCATGTTTATAAATATAGTGTAGGCAACACATTAGAAACACTTTTCAGTTTAATGCAATCCAGTTAAACCCAAACTACTACCTCAGTAATAAACTTTATGTGGTTAACCTCTCTGTCCCTGTCAATCAAAACTAAACATATTTTTAAATGTAAAGTTTATGACTGAGCTGTTGTATTGGATTTTACAAGCGTACTAAATTAAGTGGCCACTAAGTATGTATATAGACCACGTCTCCAAGTTAAGTACAGTGACACACATTATACATGACCCTAGGCCTACTTTGTGGCAGTTAGTTTGTGGTAATTTGATAAATGCAACTTTATTTAGGAATGCACAATATAAGCTAAATTATTAATTTCTTTCGAAAAAGATTTGACACGGCCAAAGCAATATTGGCTGTTGGGAGGAGTTGCTGGCTGTGAATTAATTTGTCCCGACTTTAAATTCCCAGTTAAAAGTGTTCTTATCAAAATATAGTGTTCCTCGTGTTCCACAACACAGAAATACAAGAATCTCCTCGACGATTTCACGATACTATAGTTTTATTGTATGCCATAAATAAAATGATTTCAACTCCTGAAGCAAATTATTGCTCTATTGTTGCAATTGAGAACAAAACATTGCGCTATAGTTTCTCAATTATAAAAAAAAGTGAAACATTTAAATCTGATCATTTCGAATTTCTACAAAGCGTGCAAAGCATAATTTTAAACTTGGTGTCTCTGTCTCTGTCCACAAAATAGCAGTGCTCACATTAATTAAGTGAGAAAAATCTGTTCTCAGTTGCCATAGTTTGCTGATTCGATTGCTTTCATTTCTCAGGTCTGTCCGGACCTCCAGGAGCAGGGAAGTCGACCTTCATCGAGGTGGTGGGGAAGATGTTGACAGCACGTGGACACAAGGTTTCAGTGCTGGCCGTTGACCCGTCCTCCTGCACTACAGGAGGTAAACAGATCATCGTATGTGATTCTGATGAAGAGCTGCTATTGGCTTTACATGGCACATTACATTTATTTGTGAAATTGTAAAAGGTAATGTGTAAAGATTTAAATGTTTTATGTATGTTTTGATGTCTTAATTGGGCTACAACTATTATACATGTGGATTTAACAGCAGCTCTTTAACACTAATGAATGTGAAATTCATGACACAATCTGACTCATCCCTCTTGTTGCAGGGTCTCTGATGGGTGATAAGACTCGTATGACTGAACTCTCCAGGGACATGAGCGCCTTTATCAGGCCATCGCCGGCCTCAGGAACACTTGGTGGAGTCACCAGAACAACTAATGAGGCCATTGTTCTCTGTGAAGGAGCGGGATATGACATTGTCCTTGTCGAGACCGTAGGTAAGACACTGATTCTCAAAATGAATATTCTCTCCGGTTATAATACTGTTTTTATAGCCATTCGAGACAGATTTCTTTGAAGTCAAAATCTTGGTTTCTACCTGTTATTGTTTTTTTTTCTGTTGTAATATACACCTTTTTTAATACAAAAATAGGAATTGTCATTTTTTTGACACTTGTTTCTCCCTTAACCCTTCTCTCCATCATATTTAACATTTCAGTTAAAAACATAAGCGGTAACTCAACACATTGGCACATTGTCAGGCTACATATTGATACTAAATGTTTATGTGAAAATGGCAATATGCCTTTTTTATATTATTATTATTTTGTCAAAATAAGCTAAACCACACAAATGCATCAATGTTCAGTGCTGTTCTAAAATTGCCTTATAATAACTGTTCCAAATATAATCCAGTATAAAATGAACAAATTTGTGTTTTGAAGTCGGTAAATATCCGATCCAAGAATAAGAAACTCACAACAATTTCAGCAAGTGTGTGTAACTCTCAGTTTTTGTTACTTAAACCTATAGACATCACTTTGTCAATACTAGCTGTCGAGGTTTGAATTTATTCAGTGACATGATGTAAAATTTGTGGAAGTTCATGGTTATTCAAAAGCATTTTAAAACCTTTTTTGACTTATTTTTGTCTGATTTGCTGTGAGAGTAAGCATTATATATTTTTGTCATATTGCTGATCACTGGTGACATTTAAGTCCGTCTTTTTGTTTTTAGGTGTTGGCCAGTCAGAGTTTGCGGTGGCTGACATGGTTGACATGTTTGTGCTGCTGATTCCTCCAGCAGGGGGCGATGAACTCCAGGTCAGAGAAAAACATGAGCAACAAGCCAAGAGTCCAATGTTTGAACTGAGCAGGAAGAAAGAGAATATCAGATGTTCCAGGTTGAATAATGTTCATGTCCAAGCTGGCAGGTCCTGATAGTGGCTTTGAAACAATTTTCTGAATATTATTATTTTTTGTTGTCAGATAAGTTTGTCTAAAATTTGCACACACAAGTTTTTATGAAGTGAAAACATTAATGTATTTATTACACCACAGATTCCTGATTGAGGAAGAAGATGATCTAATCTACATGTTGAATGACCTTCTTGCATAAATACATTTACAAATTATAAAGCATCATAAAGCAGAAACTGACTTTTGCATCCACATTTATATGTAAAGATGAGTATGTTGACAAACTACATTTATTAATTGACTAAATTAATTACTTTATATGCCTAACTCATTAGGAGTGATATCATGGTGATTATTGTGGGACATAAAGCAGCTCAGTTGTCATTTGTTTTGATTATTCTTATGCATATTAAATGAAACGCATTATTTTCAAAAATGATCAAACTAGCATATAAACAGTAAACGTATGGTATTCAGATTGTAAGTAGAGTATTGTCAACAGCACCGTTAAATTGTTTAAACTGTAATTTACAAGAGTGCCACAAAACTATGTGATATATAGACATTAATTTGCATTATTTTATGACGCATTACATGACTAAAAGTAGAGCAAAATAACTTCTAGAGCCCAAACAACATTGACAGCTGCAGACGTTCCCTACATCCGCTCTAGCTTCGAGTCGCCAGCTGATTACAAACTGAACTGAAAGGACCTTTCAACCTGTGATTTCAACAGGTGAAGGGCACGTCTGAGAGTAACGGCCTCCAATAAGCTCAACTGCGGCCCTTGTTGTTTTGATCACTCAGAAGCTGACAGCAGTGAGGGATCGATAGAAAGCAACAATATCAGAGTAATAAATTAGTAAACTGGCAGCCGACCGCAGCTCCATCCATCACTCTGTACACAGATCCCTCAGCAGATTAGGTGTCTAGACATCAGATTTATTTACAGTGTTTTGAGAAGTTAATGACCCCCTCCCCCCCCCCCTCCGTTTAATGCCAAAATCTCTGTCCAGGGTATCAAGAGAGGCATCATTGAGAGGGCCGACTTGGTGGTGGTGACGAAGGCGGATGGAGACCTGCTGGTGCCGGCCCGGAGGATCCAGACTGAATACACCAGCGCCCTCAAGCTGCTCAGGAGACAGTCCAAGGCCTGGAACCCAAAGGTGTGTGTGAGGGAATGACTGTGTGTGTGTGTGTGTGTGTGTGTGGAGGTAGTGCGTTGAGGAAGGGAGCCAACATCAGAATGAATAGGCATTTTCCAAAACACAAAAGGATAATTGACAAGTGTTCAGCGTTTGACCTACTGGGCGGCCGCAGCAGCAGCAGCAGCGCTGCTCTGTGTACCCAACAAGCCGTCCCACTGAGAGGTCAGTCGACCCAGGACCGGGCGGGAGGAGGAGGAGGAGGAGGAGGAGGATGATGATGGTGATGGTGATGATGTCATGGCATCATGGTTTCAGTACTGCAGTGTCCCACCCCTCCCTGCATGTCCCAGCTCACCCGCCTGCCAGCCTGCCTGCCTGGCCTTGTCCTTTTGTTTTCCCAGCCCAATGCAGCATCTGCCCACTGGGCAAGCTGCCAGGAACCCCCCCCCCCCACCCCCACCCCCCTGCCCCACTCCTCCCCCTTATCCCCAGCCCCTACTCCTCCTGCTCTGAATACTGGGCTGCTGTCTCATGCATTTTGCTGATTAGAAGCCTGCACACTCGACATAAAAGCTGATAGGCTTCTCTTCGTAGGCTGCTCTCCGTATTTATCCTTACTTTTGCCGTCTTGCCCTCTTTTGTGTCTTGTCGGCCTCCAGTAGCTTAATCTATGATTTAGTCTCTCATCTCCATCAGTCTGCCCTCTGTTGTCCACCGCGCTCAGCATGAAAACAGAACATATGAATGGCATGACATTAACACTGCTTTGATTTCTAAATCATTGGTAATATGTGTAAAATCTTGAGACCTAATGATAAACTACTTTAACTAACAATTAGGTATGCAACTAACCATTATTTTCGCAAGCGATAGTTTGCTCCATAAAGTGTAGAAAAACAAAACTGCCTTTCTCTCCGACCAACAGAACAAAATAAAAATAACATTCAATTGACAATATAAAACACAGAACAGCAAAACATACTCATGAAGCTGGAAACACAGAGTCTGTGTCTCATCATCGATCAGCAGCAGTCTGGTAATGTTTTGGTCTTGAAGGGGAACTCCACCAATATTACTTTATGTAATAGTCAGAGGGAATTAGCTTAGCCTGTGGAAATAGTTGAATGATTTTCTCCTCAGGATGAACTTTACTCCAATCTCATCTCAATTTGAAATCCTTTTTTATTGTCTTTTTTGTCACTTCAGAGCACTTTGCAACCCAGGTTCTGAAAAGTGATACACAAATACACTTTTACCTTCTCCCTCCTCTTACTTCTGATCTCAGTTTGACTTAAAACAATGTCTGGAAGATATTTACAAGGCAGGGATGATCTTAAATACATTTTTCTTTTATTGGATAATGAGATGTCTCTTCCTAGTCCTTAGAAAAGCTCAAAAATAAATTGCGGGAGTCGCCCTTCATGGGGTCAGTTGTCCCAAGTTACGAAATAAATAATTCTCTCACTTTAATTAATCAGTATAAAGTAGTTTATGAGGTCAACATATTATGCAGAGGAATAGGAACATTTGTTTCTTTGTGTCAGCACAACATTCAACTCTATTGTACTGGGAGAGATAAAGTATCTTCAAACATCAAAATAAGACATCAGTCAGGCTATATAAGGTCATATGTAGTTCTTTTCTTTTTGAACTAGTCCTTTAAAAGGATAATTCGCTAATGTGTAGTACATTTCATTTCAAGTTTGATTTCCTGTGTTTGCATCAGACTCGAGTCGAGTCCTTAAATGATTAACTTAATGATGTAATTACAGGACTCTTAATTGGCTTGTTGATCAGAAGCCGCCAATATTCATCAGCCGTCACATTCGACTTTATCGAACACCAGTCGATATCGATTATCTCCAAATAACACATGTAATGTCTTCACACTTTAGCAGCCTGGAGGTGGTTAAGTATCGGTGGTCTACTCTCGTCTCTCCTTCTCCAAACTGCCCTTTCTCCTTTTTATTCACAGGTGTATAATTAAGTGATAACAAACAGAAGGTTAACGTTAATGGAGGTCCTCCACATCTGGATGAATGGCCTGGCTTCTTTTATATCCCTAAATCTGAGGCTTCTTCTCACTTCTGCGTCTAATTTTGCATTTAGACGTTACCCTGAATTTCATCATGTGCTCTTGAATCTGCAGCAATCTCTGAAAGGAGGCATGCAGTCACATGAACGAAGCACACAAGTGACATGTATCACCAGATAGCTTGTGTGAACGAGGGTGTATGTGGAGACAAATACTCACAGTTTGAAAGGTGACAAGACGGCTTCTTACAGGTTGAAGGTGCATCGCTAGAACAATCTTTAAACACTGAAAAAGATGCAATGCTCCAAACACAAGTGCAATTAGCTATATGCTAAATGCTTCTTTATCCTCAAAAATAAAGCTAAATTATATATATATATATTTGTCAAAAGAACCGTGTGTTTTTTGAACTGGAGAGCAGTATTTCATTAGATGGTTGTTTTGGGCTTTTTTTTCTTTTTCTTTAACATACATTATATTGACATATCCAGCACTACCTTTATTGTTAAATCAACAGTGACATTTTAAAGATCTATATAAATGTGTCATGGTTGCTTTTGTAGGTCCAATATTAATAAGAACTGACAAAAAAAAGGGAAATCACATAAAGAAATGAGAAGAAATTCTGTTTTAAACAAACCCATAGACAATTTAGAATAAAAGATTTAACGTTTTTTGGTATTTAAGCCGTCGCGGGACATTACAGAGACAGATGGGAAATGAAGAGGGTATCACATTTAACAAGTGTAATTAAAGTGGAGATATTGTAGTTATATATTATGTGTCTCAACCATGTGGGTACCAGCACACATTTAACCCTATTTTAATGATCAAAACGCTGTGTATGGAGGATTTTATAGGTAGAGTATTCCAGAGGTTTGCAGCTCTACAGTTCCCTCTGGCAGCTGCCTTTGTTTTCCTGGAGGTTGAAAAGTGGTTTAAAGCAGGACGTGTTATTCCATACAGAATATTAAATACTAGACAAAAGTCCACATCACGTTTCCAACGACGGTAGTTTGCTCTGCCTGTGTCACCTTAAATTCCCCCCCTGACTTCTTCTTCAGGTGGTGCGCGCCTCCTCACACACCAGTGAGGGCATCCCAGAGGTCTGGGCAAAGATGGAGTCGTACCGGGACGCCATGTTGGCCTGCGGTGAGCTGCAGGGCCGGAGGAGAGCCCAGCAGAAGGTGTGGATGTGGAGTTTGATCCAGGAGAACGCCCTCCGCCATTTCCAGAATCACCCCAGTGTCAGGGGGGCTCTGCCCCACCTCGAGGAGAGGGTCACCAAAGGAGCCATCTCCCCGGGCCTGGCTGCTGACCTGCTTCTTAAAGCCTTCTCATCATCATCATCATCATCATCATCATAGCAATCAGTGGGGCTGCACTTTTGGAGAAGGATGGATGGCTCGTGGCCGATCATGGCCACTCGGTGCCAAGGAAAGCCAGAGCGGTGTGAGAACATGTGACCTTGACTCTAGTTTGCACAAAAAGAAGCTGTCTTGCTTTTTTTCACACTTCATTTGAAATTCAAAACACCTGGAGTGGACGTCCCCCTCCTCCACTGAAACCTCTGTTTCTGCATGTGAATCCGAACCAGGAGAGGAAGAGCGGGCTGGGAGTTGTCCGTCCATTTGGACCGTGGACGGCAAAACAAAGCATTTCAATTGTGTTTAATATTTGCTGTGAGATATGAAATGTTGTGCTGCCAACTGCCTGGCTGTGTAAAGCAGATCCTCGATGACAAAGACACTAGTTTTAATAAGATTAGTGCAACACACAGAACTCTGAAGACTATGTTGTTACACTTGGAGTTTGCACAGTACCCATCACCTTTAAGAACGGGGTCATTAAATGTGACATCATGCCCTAAATATTGACATGACAAGTACTGTAGTGGTGTGATTTATTTTGAATGACCCTCACCCTCCTCATACAGTGATCAATAACACCCCAAAATAAATGATCAGGCTCAGAGACAGGGGATTTGTTATGGTCAGACGTTCCAATAACAGACACACTTTCTCCCCTTTAAAAAGCACCTGACCCACAAAGTGTTTTTATTCTCTATTTGTGTTCCCGAGTTGAATCATATATTAAAAGAATGAATCTTAAATGGATAAGAGAGTAACATTAAATCTGTCAGTACAGTTGGCCGAGCTTCTCTCTCCTTGTGTTTGCTCATGATATGAACAAAGGGGGGAGTGATTAATATTACCTCTACCAGTATTAGTCCTGAGATTTGTCAAAGACGTAATTAAATTTTTCCTGCTCTCTGGAGCCAGAAATGTCAGCTCTAGGTATCGCTTAAATGAGTCAGCTGCTTCTAATTCAGGCAAAACACACTTTTAATATTTTCTGAATTACTTTCATAATGCACTGCACTGCTGGACGCCACCAGAGAATTATAGACAAAGAGAAGTCAAAGGCTCATAACTCCAGTGCAGCTAGTTTATTAATTTATGCAGACATGCTGCTTCTTGCAGGGTAAAGCAGAAGACATGCCGGTTTAATCTATATAAAGGATATTTTCAAATCATAGACATCGGTCATTGTAAAACTATAATATGTTGATAATATCCATGCAAAGTAGGGTTGCTACGAACTGTTATTTATTTAGTCTGCAATTCTAGTAACAAATCTGAATAAGTTGCTAAAAAATAGCTTGATATTTCTCACTGGAAGCTGTTTTTTGGTAAATTGTTCATCAAAATTGACACATTTTCTGTAGATGAACTAATTATGTTGATGGTAAGTGTAACTTTAGCGTTCCATGAAACCAACATTGTACCAATACAGGGTTACGATACAACGCTACATTTTGTGAAACATAAAATCAATTTAAGAAGAACTGTTCAATATTTTGGTTTTGATGTGTTTAATAATAGGTATACTTGTATAGCACGTCTTAATCTATTTAAAAAGTAAGTAAATGGTAAAACACGGTAAATAAATTAAAAATAATGTAGGAAATGTAAGATAAGCCAAGTCGGTCAATCAAAAGCTAATTTAAAAGGTTGTTCATGTGATAATAGTTGCAGAACTGAGGGTAGAGTTTATTTCTGTTGGTCTAATCATGCTCATGTACATAAGGGCTCAATATGTCAGAAATATGAACTTTCTGATGCCGCTCTTCATCCAAAAGCTAAGTTCTTAGATTTCAAATACAAATTGGACATTCTAGGGCGGAGGAATTTTATATTTATTATATATATATGATATTATTCTCACATATTTATCTCTAAAGGTTTGGGCACAATACAGTCCAGTGAAGAAATCACGTTGCCAACCTGAGCTTTTTGTACGTTCAGTGCAATGTTGCAAATGTAACTTGGAGAACAGAGATCAATATAAACTTTATATTTAAAGTAACTGGAAGCCAATGAGGCCATAATGAAATTGGGGTAATTTTTCTTGTTTCTTAATTACAGTTAAAAGCCTAACAGCTGTATTTTAAACCAACTTAAGACAACTTAGAGCTTTTTTAATGAAATGCATATTATAAAAAAGTTACAAAAAAGAAGATGGGATGAAACATCCGCGTTAATAACTTCCTACAGGTCAGCGGCAGACAGACGGATTTGATCATGTGAAGTATGTATTTATGCACACGGCACTGTATCTCTACCCCCCCTGTGGGTGGGACCTTCTTCCTCCTTCAGCCACTAGAGGTCTCCCAAATTCCACTCAGCTCTGGATTCATTATTGTAATGACTGGGCCCTCAGTGCCAACCACCCTCCGCTTCCCAATGCCCCCGCCTCCTGCCCTCCATCCATTCTTCATTTAGGTTGCCGAGGGTGCCAGGTCACTCGGAGGTGAGGACATCAGCAGCTGCCACTCTCCTGGAGCACAGGCTGTACCGTGGTCTTCGCCTTCGGTGCCAAACCTTCCTCGGCAGTTCCTCGGTCCGCGCTGAAAAGCAAAAAAAAAAAAGGAGCCCCGTGTGTGACTGTACGGCTTTCAACCTCAGCCCTCTCTTTGAAAGTAGGCTGTATTTCAATGCAAAACACACACACAAAAAAAGAAAGGAAAACAAAAATCAGTACTAATCCATGCTTGTCCTTGCTGTTCTGCTTTGGAAAATACTGAGCGTGAGCCCCCCCCCCCCCCCGACCGCTGGACGCGCTCCCAGGTCGCTGCTCGTTTGCTCCGGCCTGCTTACGAGAGGAAGAATGCCCCTTGAATGCAGATGGATTCATTAGGTCTGAGTAACACCCTTCTCCTCCATCATGCTGACACAAACACATACACACTGTACTGCTCTGGCTTTGCAAAAGGGAACAGTGAGTTCTGCAGCTCTGGAGACACACACACACACACACACAGACACACACGTGCATGTACGTACACACACAGTTGTCTCCAGTGTAAACAACACCATGCGGTTCCACTAAGGAAGATTAACTCAAATGCTGCCGGATCGGGTTCGGCCATTTTAGCCTAAACACAGGACCCATCCACATGTGTTTAGCATTTTGCTGGATCTCTTGAACGTAAGCAGAGGACAGAGACTGGCTCTTTGAGGGGTTTTCATGTTTAATGGCTTCTTACGCTGACAGCCTTTCCTTTGTGTCAGCAGTCAGAATGCTTTCCTGGCTCGGGACAAAACAAAACGGTGCCCTCATACTGTTGCAATTGCAGCCGACGTACTCAACCCCCCACCCCACAAAACCTCAAAGCCTGGAATGAGCGGCCGAACAATGGGGCCGCTACAAATGTCAGTAAACAAAGTGAGCATATCGTGGCACGGGAGAGACGTCTGTGTGTCCCCCCCCCCTCTCGTCGGTTGAGTCAGAGTTCCAGTTTGGTTGTTTTGTGGTCGGCTCAGAGCGCGAGGGGAGCCTGACACTGAGGGAAATGTCAGCCCGGCCCTCCTACCAGGCTGATTTGGGAGCTGTGCTTGTACTAGTGTGACAACCGGTCATGGGCTGCCGATCCACAAAGCCTCACCCCGTCCGCGCTCTGTTTGCTCTGCGCCTCCTCACACACCGGCACGTAGCACCCTCCCCATCTCTTTGAACACCCAAACCCGCTCACCTCCTACACATCTTGTACATACATACAAGCCATCCATCCCTTGTCACACACACACACACACACACACACACACGTGCTGCCTGCCTTGTTGCCCGACCGGCCGCTCCGACTCGGCTGGCTGCTCCGCTGTCTCTCTGTAGTGACAGATGAGTGTGTGAGAAGCATTTCCTCCAGGCTCCGAGCTCACTTTCAACGATACAAGAAGCCGCACGCTAATGGGGTTGGAGTGCTGCAGCAAAGCCCTAAGTGAGTGCATGTGTGTGTATGTGTGTAGACGTAACACCCCACTCATTATGCTGCTCTGATGGGGCACTGTGCAGCCTCTTTATAAGAAGACCCTTTTGGCAACATGTCTTATTATATCAACTGCTGGGATGGATGTTAACACCAAGGCTGCATGCTGTGTGCTCTCCAGCCCGGCCGCCGCCGCCGAGACGTGGTTGGTATTCAACGTCCGTCTCATTGCGTTGGGCTAATTCTATTTAACCCGGTGAAGTCTGCGAGATGGTTCGGTCAGAATCCCCCCAGGGAGACCAGTATGTACCTCTGCTTTATTACCCCACCTGAGGAGGCTTGCTCTCCCACACACACACACACACACACTCCACTGTTTGCTATGTGTAATTTGCCGGGCGGCCTGTGGGCCAGGCCTTCATCTGCAGGAAGGCGCGAACAGAGCCTCGGCGCCAGTAATTGGACTTTAGAACTGATTGGGGAACTTGATTGACCCCCGGTAATGGATTTGAGTGAATAATTATTTGTAGTTATGGTTGGAAGATGATATCAGGGAGAGAGAGACCAATCCCACCAGTGTGACTCACCCCTGCCACCAGAGCAGAACGCTGCCAGCACTTAATTAATGAAATCCAGCTGCTCAGACTCCCCACGTGTAGTGGCTGATCAAAAAAAACACACAGGGGTCTGGTCAGAAAAAAAGGGTTATCTTCATCCAACCTTTCCCTTTCGCGCAGCCGGCAGCCCGTGGCCCATCACAATAGTGATTATAAAATCTTCTCCACTCCAGGTACAAGACATTAAGGTTGATAATGTCTCCATTATTTTTTAACTGCCGGTGGCAGTGCTCAGCACAGCCCGCGGCGGCCATGTTAATGAGACCTCTCAAGATGGCAGGCAGCGCCTCCTCAGGACACAAAATGCAATCACTCTTAATCCAGCACTTTAATTGCTGGCCAAGCCCGCCTAAGTGAATTCAGCTGTTCCATATCTGCAGGCGAGTCGCTGCACCCCGAGAACGCTCATCATCCTCGCAAAGATAAACCCGGCTTCCCAAACAAACGAGAAGTGATGCGCGGCGGTCTGTCTTGTGAAAACCGAGGCTTGTTTTTTTCTTATTTTCTGGTTCGAGGCAGAAAAAGCACGAGTCAGATTTTCTTTTCTCTCCCCTTCACGGCCGTAACCCATCATTTGCGAGGTGAACAGCGACCGCCTCCCTTACCATACCTCTCTTTTATCTTCCTCTCTTTGCTTCCTGATTGACCAGCATCATTATCCTCACAGCTCTCTCTCCGCTTTGTTTCTTTTTCCTCTCCTCTTCTCAATCTCCTGCCTCCATCCTTCGCCCAGTCCTCCTGTCATACGTCCTTGTCTCCCTCCTCCTCCCCCTCCCCCTCCTCTCCCTCCGTGTGACCCCTCATTGCCCTCTTGCCAGTCTCCATTATTCCTGGCTGCCCAGTGGCCTGGTCGGGCTGGTGCTCGGGGGGCTCCAGGCAGCCCGTGTTATGACAGGTAACACTGGGCCGCACACTCTCTCTGGTAACACGCCGAGGTCAGCCTGTCATACCTGTCCACGGCTCCACCGTGCACACGCGTGCACACAAATGCCATGATTCACTGTGTATGGATAACTGCCAGGCAGCCCGAGCCGTAACCTTAGATTCAGCAAAAGTGAGTGATGAGGAGCAGTGGAGTAGAAATACACCTTTCCCCCATTCTCTCGCACAATGTCTTTTTTTGTGTGTTAAAGTTCTTTACATGACGTGCTGCTTTTACATTCTTGGCCACCAGTAGGATTGCTGCAGTTGTTCTTGTTTAGCACAGAGGAGGAGGGTTTAACCGGATAGTGGCTGTTAACTACCGCTGGACTCCTCTCTGCTGGCATGGCCTGCTCCCCGTGTTAATGGCCACTCACAGTTGCTGCCCTGAGGGGCTGCCGGACAGAGTCAGCCAACATCAGACCCTCACCCCACCTCCAAGACCATCTGGCCAAACAACAGAAAATATGTTCCCCATTTGTCTTTTGCGTCCATAGTTTTTGGCTCGTGAGAGGAGGCGCCGAGTTACAATTTCATTCGTAGACGGGATCGCTCCGGCGGAGGGTCCAAATGTGTTCCCCGAATGGATTTCCCGCTCATGAAGTCTCATTTATGCCCAGCTGCCCTCTATCAACTAGTGAATGGCCAAGTTTTGTAAGGTTCAGGGCCAGTAATGAGAAGAGTCATCCTCCACCCGACCGAACAAGCTCCGTCCACCCCGGACAAGACGGTCGCTCCCCGGTAGTCGATCAGCGGTTGTTGTTACGGTGGCATGTTCCTGGCTCCCCGTCTGATCCGGGGCAGCGCCCCACACCACCAGGCCTGCGAGGGGGCCAAGGGGCCGGCCATGGGTTTGTCACGCCAGGTTGACATTTCAGGGAACTTTGCCAGGACACCACAGCACATTTTGTCCTCCCGGGCGCCGGCGTGGGAGCAAACGTGTCGACTCGGGCAGATGGGCAGGCGGCGGTGCCAACCGCACTGGACCGCACCGGACCGCTGGCCTGGCAACTGTCGAGCAGCCAGCTAGACGTAGCGCGTCCTGGCACAGGGTGGAGGGGCCGAGTGTCTCCCTCTAGCAGCGAGCTCTGGGAACATGTCTGTCTGCATGCAGTGTGGTGAGTGAGACAGGGAAGAAAAAAACATCAAACCATACACATGGTCTCAAGATAGTATAGCAGAACAGAGTTTAACTGGAAGTTCAGGGCCGCCAGCACTGAAATGAAATAATTCAAACAAAGCAGAAAAGAAAGCACATGGTAGAAGAAAAGGATAGCAGACCAGCTCTACCGTCGTTTTCAGGCAACGCTCCAAACTTTGGATGATAAAAGTCTACGGCTGCTAATGCTGATTTAAAATCCATTTGAAGAAGAAAAACAGAGCTGGAACCAGACTGCCGTATCTTTACTTTTAAGCAACTCGTGACTGAAAAATATCAGTCGAATTGTGTCAGGTGAGTTTGGGGGGGTCATACAGTTTGCATACATAAATAAAGCACTGCAGCAATATGCATATAAAAAGTGCAGACTTTCCTTTTTCCCTCCGCTTGCTGTTGATATATTTATCCTCAATGTTTTGGTCCTGCCGGCCTTCATCAGCTTTATGGACAAGCAGCAGTTCCTTGTACATATATCCTGAGGATCAAACATGTTGTATACATGTACACAACATGTACATGTATACAACACCACACTGTCAAAAGGTTAGAAGAGGGCGAACGGTAAATGGGAGCAAAAAGATTCACCATAAATCTGAATTTTAGAACTTTAACTTAAAAAAAAATAACATCCCAGACTGAAATAAATATACCAGCATTAAGCAAGAATGTGCTGGAATTTTATTTTATAAAAAAAACTCTTTTTCTGCATGTGGTTTTGTTACTTGACGTTGCCAGATTTTTTTTTTTATCAAAGTGGACATTAACGAAAGTGTCACGAAAGAAAGCCATTTTATATTTATTAGTTCAAATTGAAAAGTTTGTGATTTCATTTTTGAGGCTGCACATTGTCTGCAAATAAGAACAGGGGAAGTCCAGTTCACATTTCATTTCATCATTGGTGGAATTTATCTAGTCAGTAAGCTAGAAAAAAAAAGAATACGCCTAAAACAGGCTAAAGCTATCGTCGGATCAAGCGTGCACAAGGGTGATTTTGTGAGTATACATCTATACACACACACACACGTGTGCGTACATCTGATAGCGCTGTGTCCGCATACACCTGAGTCTCTGTAGGAGGAAGCCTGTGTTTGGCTGCGTGTCTCAGCCAGGCTCGTTTGCTTGGCGGGAGGGCCATTAATCTCAGCTAAATCAAATAAATCAAGTGCACTTTAGAAAAGAGCTGTCAGTGTAATTGTTGTGATAGCCATTGCCCAGCTTCTCCAGGGTGAGCTCTATTGAAAATTGTGCCAGGGAATGCACACTCACTGCCTCCCCCCCCCCCCCACCCCCACCCCAATAAAAAAAAAAAAAGCAAGGGCTCTGAGAAGAGATGCTCTGAATGGAGACACGTGAAGCTGCTCAGTGACATGATGAGCCCCGCGGAGAGCGATGAGATGGAAGTTAGCGGCCACGTTTCCGTCGTGGTGGGATGTTCGGACGAGGCCGTCGCAGTGCAGCGAGCCCCGTCTTTGTGTCTGATCTTCCCCCGGTGTTAAACGTGGCCGAGGCGCCTCTTAATGCCCCCCCCCCCCCCCCCCCCCCCTCTGCATGTGCGGTTGCCGCCGCCGTTAAACGGTTTTGCTCAAGAGAAAGCCACCGCTGTGATAAACCATCAGACCTAATCTGCAGCTCCCATCCTGTGCGTCTGTGCAGAAAGAGCACAATTTGGTATTTGCACCGGGGAAAAAGATTGCGAAAGCCTTTCAAGGAAAGCATTTTGGTGGTTGCGTGGAGGAGACGGAGCAGATAATGGGGACGGGAAGAGCAGCATGTGAATAGGCTGCCCTGCACTCTGCGTCCCTCTCAACCAATGAGGGTTAAATGACTAGCAGGGCACCTTGGCAACCATGTCTGCGTTTCTTCTTCCTCTAATTTGGCTGAGAACCGGCTGAGGAGGCTGCATTCAGTCCAACATGCCGTCTTCGCCTTGCAAGGAAAACTGTTTGAGCTCAAAGATGTTTCAGGCTTTATATTATTTTTTGTACTTTTCTTACAAATATCCTCTCAAGCTAAATATTTCTCCTACATCTTTCTCAAGGTTCCAGCAGATGGTGCCAAACGGTGTGTGCTTGTGTACAAAAGGTGTGTGTTTGTGTGCGTGTTGGTCTCTTTAAAGTGTGTGTCTTTGTCCTGATAGATGAAGAAACCCACTGTCACTCACCTTCACATCAGGTATCACAATAACCAGCCGAGAGGAGCGGGACAAAAAGGGTTTGAGATAAAAGGCTGTATTTATTCAAGGTTCCAGTCGAATGCATTATAACCACAAGCACGGCACTCATTTGTGCAGATGGAAGGGGTCAGGGCAACGGAGAGCCACGTTGATCCTATTTATCAGGAAGTTAGAAATATTTAACTTCAACCCTTTTGATGGAGAATACTCCATCAAAACAGCGATTCTTCCAGAACAAATCCTCAACCACCCTCGAGAGTTACAAAGTGTAAGTAGCAGAAAAGGTTAAAAAATGCACAAAAAAAGAAAAAGAGCGACATGGATGGATGCGATCTCTGTTAATTTGCTTGACCCACTCTCCTGCTCAAATGAGAATGGATGGAGGGATTCCCGATGTCCTGATTGGAAGACGGATGACTGTGCAGCTATGGCTTTAATTGATTGAAGACAGGAATTCAGTTAGGGATAATTGAATCATGGAAATCATTAAAAGCTCAAGTGCATGAGATAATTAGGAGAGCTGGCCAGGTTGCAATCAAGCCTCATCACAAATCATCTTTAGGATACAGAGTAGAGGGAGCTTGTTATCCTGCACCATTTAAGGTTTCGTGACACTCGATGTAGAAACATCAAACCCTTCTTTTCACATAAAGGTACCTTTAACAGCTTTGAAGCCTCTTTTTTTTTTTTTTTTTGGATGCCTCTGATCATATTTATTAATAAATGACTGCACTGTTTTAATATTTCGTTTACTTTTCGGCTAATTGGTCTCCAGGCCAGTTTTCTCTGCTACGGATTCCCAGGGTCAGCCGGGGGTCAGCGTTCTACTTCATTACTCCATCCAGGGAAATGAGGAGGCTGATTAGTTTGGGCTTGACCTTGCTATTCTGTTAAGCTCTCTATAACAAAGTCTCCTCGTTTCAGGTCTCTGCAGACGCCGCTCAGTGGAATCGTTGCATCTCGCAGGTGAAGGCGATAAATAAAACAAAAAAAAGTGTCCACGTTTCAAGATGAACACCTTGTCGGAGGGATTATTATTTTTATTTTTTTACTTGTAAACTGCCGAGAATCAGTGGCCGACATCTTCAGGTTCAGTGTCACCGGAGATGTGAATGAAGTGCAGCGCCAACTGTTACCCATAGAAACCAAGTAACCTATGGCTGGTGACTGTCATAGAATGCCATGGTAACAGCAGAGCTTAACAACAGGGGAGTTGGCTGGCTTTTGTCCTATCTATTTCAAAGACACGATCATACTTAAGTAGCGCTGCTCTCCCTCTGCCCATTACCCTCTTCCTCCTCCTCCTCCTCATCCTCCTCCTCCTCCTCCCCCCTCTTTTCTATAATGTGTTTGTCATCCAGTTGGAATGGCCAAGCAGTAGCTTTATATTTGAGGCAGCACCCAACAGGGGGTATGATCTGTCCTCCCCACTGATTCAGGCTGCCCTAAGTCTGGATATGCCAGGCCCCCCCCTCGAACACCCCCCGCAGGCCTTCCTGACTCAGATTGCTGCTGACCCCCGCCGAGTGATGTCTCACCCCAGAGAATGGGGAAGGGGCGCAGCGGGGGTTTGGGCAGGCAGTGATGCTGTGCCCGCGGGCCGGGCACCAAACATGCATGTAAATATATGTCCCGCCATGCGTGTCCAACCCAACTCCGTGGCGAGAGAGTGACGCGCCGCACGAGCCTGCAGATCATCCCTCAGGTGGACCTCAGGTGGTGTGAAGTGTCGTTTACGCACAGGCTTGAACCTGCCATCTTTGTTGCTGGCTTGCGCTTTGCAAGCATTTCTAGCAGCCTGTGCAGACTTGCCCAACTTCTGCACCCTATGAGGCACTGAATAAACATGGGATTTCATATTCACCGATTCATTTTGGAGCCTAATTCTTCTCTAAGATTGATAGATTTACGAATATACAAGCAGCGTCAGCGGAGCCTTGTTCTGCGCGAGTTTTGGCCCTCGCCTAAACCCGTGCCAAATCGATTCCAGAGGTCAGTTTCTCCCTTCATTTTCTCCTCCCTGTGTGCCAGTGGTCCTGCTCTGCAGCCCACACTGATTCTGTGTACGGCAGGACTTTGCATTTGTTTACATGTTTATTTTCTCGGTCGGAGCAAAGAAACGGAGATCTGTCTCCACTTAGCAAAACCTCTGCTCGGTCACAGGGTGAAAAAAAAAAACATGGATGGTGGTGAGGAAGGGGGGAGTCCTGGAAGTACTGATGCTGAGTGAAGCATGCATGGAGTTAACTGTAAAAGGAGGAAAGGGCAGAAAAAGATGAGAGGAGGGGGAGGGGGGGGGGGGAGGAGAACAGGAGAGTATTGAGTGAGGGTAAAAGGAGAGATTCAGTGTGATTAAAAAGATGTATATGCAGCTATAAAGGCGGGGGGGGGAGTGTGAGATGGGGTGAGCAAAATGGAGAGAGAGAGAGAGAGAGAGAGAGAGAGAGAGAGAGAGAGAGAGAGAGAGAGAGAGAGAGAGAGAGAGAGAGAGAGAGAGGCCAGGCAGCTGGGAGCTCCCACAGACACGCACTTCTGTCTAAGCAGCTTTCCTCTCAGGGCAGGGTCACGGTGGGTCACGGTGGGATTACACTTTTGGCAAACAAGAGGGAGCTCCTCTCTCACAAAGCCGTGCACGACTCCCCCATGACTCTCAGCAGCTGTAATAAAGCCAAGGCAGCCTGAACCTTCAAACAAAAAGCTAACACGCTATCGATCGACAGCGGCCAACTTTCGCGAGGTGGTGTCGAAAGGTCGACATTGTGCAGACAGCTCGGGCCGGGGTGAAGGGCTATTATTGGGATGAGGGAAAACTCCGGCGTTTAGTCTTATCACAGAAGTTCCTCACTTAGTTGACAATTCCACCAAACTGTCGGGCGCGGGAATGGAGTTATTGTTATTCGGCAAATGAAGAAAAACAGCCCCTGTGTACAGTGCGGTATTCCAATCACAAAATCCAAATGAGGTTTTCTATCCTTTCAATCAATAGGCATCCCCTGCAGTGCCTGCATGTCTCTTCACTTCCTAATCAACACTTCCACTCGTAGGGAGGTCAGCTGAGCAGGCGCACAGTGCCCCGAGCGCTGCTTTGAACTTAATTAAGCAGCTTTAAACACAGCCGAAAAGATTCATTATAACACAGGCAAGATGAGCAGCTAGATGAGAACATGGCCCTTCAACAGAAGCGACTCGGCTCCGGATGGCTGTTGAACCCATGTGGGTCAACGTTGAGGGCGCGGCAACGGCGGTCCCGCAAGGACCGCGCGCCAAATCCTTTTTGAAACTTTGAAACTCTCTTTTCCTTCAAGTTAAAAACTCTTCACCTCCGCTTGGATGAACCCTGTGGAAAGACACCAGCAAAAATCTGCGACAAAAAAAAAAAAAGGAGATAAAGAGCGGTAAAGATGGCGGCGGCCATGTGCCTGGGAGGCTGCAGTGTGCCACCAGGGTGCTGTGAGGCAAGGCCCGCTAAAGGAGAGCTCCAGACCAAGGTGTTCTATAGCTCGGGGGCTAACGGTGATAAATGAGTCCCTTAATGTCGGCAAACACTTTATCTCTGCTTCATCTGTTTTCATTAGGCAGGGCCAACCTTTGGCTGGGCGAGAACGTGCAGTAACTTTCATTACTACAACACAGGAAGGAGAGGGAGAGAGACCTCCCATCGGTCGAATAAAAACAGCAGCTAGACGCCATGACGGATCCTATTTCTTATTATTATGATGGCACGCCACTGATATAAATTAGAGAATTCTGTGTCCCTCAAAGATGATCAGTGCTAATTCTTAACTCCTGTCCCGTCTCCCCACTGAGTGATCGGTTCTGCTGCCCTCGTCGCTCCGAAACATGCTTCTTCTTGCTTTTCTCGAGGAACAGCGAATGGGCACCAACGCTTTGGCATTTCTTTTAACTTAAGTGTGTCCATTTATTTGAATTTAAGTTAAATGACGACAATAATAACTAGGCTGTCTCGCAATGTATGTAATAATCTGTGTGTCCGCCCCGTTTCTGATCCACTCCAGAAAGCAACGCAATCTTCCTGCTCCATGCTACACCTTGGGCTGAGCAATATTGAATATTATTGATCATTGACTTTCGGTGGAATCTTATTGTGATATAATTATTTCACAAGTTATTTATTTTGTATGTATAATTAATGTCAACCATATCTAAACTTAAGCTCGAGTGAGTCGATGTCAGCCACTCAGTTAAAAGAAATTATACAACATAATTAAATTAAACATCCTATAATAGTATGCCATAAAACAATCATAGTATAGTATGTCATAATATAATATAAAGAGAAGTCATATGTCATCAAATGTAAGAAAAATACATATAGTATGTCAAATAAAGTTTTTAAATGTTATAGGCATGTCATACAAAAGATATAATAGTCATATTATAGTATGCCATGAAAAAAGTAGTGCTAGTATCAGTAGTATAGTATAGCTCATAGTATAGTATAGCCATTAGAATGTCAAAATAAAGTAATATTATATAAAAGAAAGTCATTAAAAATAAAGTCATTGTATAGTACAGTATTAAAAGGTCATAGTACAGTATGCAATACAATTATGAAAAGTAGTAATAGTTTAGTATGTCATTCAAGTGATAGTATATTATGACATTAAAAAGTTGTAGTATATTATGCCTCAAAATGCCATGAAAGAGTCTTAAGAACTGTCATAAAAAGTCTGGTCTGTATAGTATGGTATGCCATATTACTATTAAATAAATCATAGTATCATATCTCATTAAAAAGTCAGAGTGTAGTATGTCATCTAAATGTAGATAATGGGTTGTAAAAAATATGAGAAGATATAAGATATAGTTCAGTGTGCCATGAAAATGTCTTGGAAATGTAATAAAATAGTCATAGGAAAGTATGCCAAAAAGTGTCATAACAATTATTTGTATAGAATGCCAAAATGATCATGGTGTATAGTCATACTTTGGTCTGTCATAAATATATAAAAAGTAATTGTATCCATGACACGTGCATGCAACAGGGCTGAGTGTAGTAAGGGATCAGTTATGTGAAGCACAAACACAAGAAACTCAAACAACTGACGTAATATCTGATGTAAGCTTTACTTTCAAATCCTGTTACATTTAGACCTGGCAAGTTGAACATAAAATAATGCCAAACAAAGAAAACAAATACAAAACCAAAAAAAGTACAAATGATCTATTTACCAGTTATCGTCACAACCCTGTACAGCCTTAACAATGGAGTAATAAAAAAAAGCTTTGTACAGCACATACCAATCTTTACCGAGTGCCAACAGATAAGATAGCTGAGCCTTTTCTAATCATAAAATACAGCCAAACGTAAAGCGAACTGATTGTAGACAGTGCAGTGGGATGCCAACTAAATGCAACCAAGGGAGTTAGTTTAAAGCACAATTAACTCAGAGGGCAATGTCATGCAAACTCTGAAGTGCTGAAAAGGTAGCCGAGCTTTAAAAAAGAACAAAGGTCACTGTGCTGCTTACAATTGGGCAAGAAATAAACAATAAGTGCTTAAGAATATTGGTTTTCAAAAAAAAAAAGGATAGAGCCCTGTTGCCTTTTTAAACATTACAAACTAAGTGGGACATAAAGAAGTGCAGCCATTCATGATTATGCTGTAATAAAAGGCAGACGTTTTAAAAAGGTGTCAAGATCGGACATATTCTTTTAAAAATCGTTTTGTCTTTCGGACCCTGACAATTAGTTTGACTCATTCTCAGAAGTCTCAGGTGGTTTCCTTCCACCAAGTGGCACTAGAGTATAAAAGATAACGCAGATAGTACAAGAAGAGTGTGTGTGTGTGTGTGTGAGTGTGTGTGTGTTGGAGAGATGCTCCTCACTCCAGAGACAGCATGCCAGAAAGGAACAAACAGACAGCAGTGTAAAGCGGGACAATCGAGGCATCGCTCCAGAACAGGACGTGACGGATTGAATCCTAACATCACATCCTGCGGCGTGTTACATTTTGGTCTCGACAATTCGTGTTCTCTGTCCAATCAACATGATCAAAGTAGAAAAATAAAACATATAAAAAAAAAGCAATAATGATTCATTGTTGGAAAATGCATGAGTAAAATAGACAAAAGGAGAACATAAGGAAAATTCCAAAAAACAAAAAAACAATCCCTTTACAATAAGAGATTTTGGCTTGAAGACCACTTAAAAAACACGAGCACTATAGATAATGGGTAAAGCTTTTCAAAATAAAATGCTTGTACTTTGCTGCTCTGTCTCTCAAAACACACTCCTTTTTGAACATTTTTACGGATAAATACATATTCTCTCAATCAAAAAGTGCAGCACTGTGCAAAACTGGCTATCACAATTTAGCCTGGGACCTTTAGCTTGACCTATTCTGTCTAATTCATGCAATTTGTATTAATTTACGTTCTCCGAATTCACAGGCTTGTTTGCACCGCTAGAAATGCTCACATGTGAAACTACGGGTTGATGATTGAGTCATTTCCAGCAACTACTGTCCACTTCACACTACGGTAACTTGGTGGATCTATGTTTGCGCTTTAAAAAAAAAAAAAAGGAAATAAAAGGTTTAAGTGCTTTTGGCTTGAAGTGTTACTATATTAAGTGCAATTAAAACTCAAAAGGTTGAAAAGGGGGGGTGGGGGGGCAGTATCATGTCTGCCGGCCTACAGAAGCCAGTGCCATTGAAAACAATGCTGTACAAGTGAATGGCTTTGCTTCATCATTGCACCTACAGGAGCTTTTTTTTCTTCTTTTTTCTTCTCATGATGGGTTCTCTATGAATGTTAGTAGAAAATGTTTTATTATGATGTAAAAGGCTCAGTAAAAAAAGTGGAAAAAAAAGAAAGACAAAAGAAAAAGACACAGAAGGCCACCAAACACACTAACTTTCCTGTCTTTTCCAGCACAGAAGAAGTCCCTGCTCACACTTCTGTATCGCTTCGTTCTCATGTACATAAACAAAAATACATTCATTCAAGTCATTTTGGAACAGTTTTTTTCTTTTTTTTTGTACACAAAAATTACAAAAAGCTCCAAAAAGCACCATTGAATCGGCCTGTGGTGACCCGGGCTGTGGGTAGCTTGCTAACTCCGAGCTGGTCACCTCCACAAAACAGTTATCTCATATATCTCTTCTAAGTATAGGTGCGTGATACATAGTTCTGCATATGAAGCTGCGCTGATTTCCACCTGGTCTCAGAAATAATTCATGAACGTTTCTCAATATTTCACCGCTTATTCGCCTGTGAGTGCAACCTCGGTCGACATTTTACATTTATATTCAAATCAAATCATTAGTAATAAATGTATAATGCTTTCTCGCCGTGATAAGTCAGAATTTCATTATTTACATTATCACAGCTTATCTTCTGTTTTGTGAGCGTACAAAAAAACTATTACAATTAACTAGTCACCCATTTAAATTATATTTATTTTGAGACAGAGGTGCTATCAGGCAGCAGCTACGCATAATATGGTTTCACCATTATACAAAAAAACAACAGAAATCAAAAAGATGGGGAGGGGAGGGGCTACAAAACTATGTACAAGACTGATAAATAAGTAAGTGCGTGGTTTGAGGCGTTGCTTTGGAAACGTGCCTTTTTACGATGAAAAGCATCCCGTTTCATTGGTTCTGTCCACATTGCACCGCTAACACTTCAGGATATCTCAAATTTAGCTTCCTAATGACGTCAAAGCTAGTTGAAACACAGGCATGCTATTTCGATGCATAATAGCAATAGACAAAAATGCACTAAAATGTAGCACTTGCAAGTTTTGTTTCATCTTTTTATCTCGTCAAACGACTAAAGAAAAATATCTATAAAACTGAGATGCGTTAGTTTCCTCAGACAATGCAACCGGGTCCAAGTCATTCAGACATTTCAAAACAGAAAAAAAAAAAAAAGGTAATAGAGAGTAGTAGTTGAAGTAGTAATAATTCAATCAATAGAACTGATAAGAAAAGCAGCTTTTTGATATAAATGCATTTTTTTTAGCATGTACAGCCTTTTTCTCTTATAAATGTTTTTCTTTTCTTTTCTTCAATATGTTTGTCTGGTCCAGCTTATTCTGCTGGTCTGATTGGAAAAGACGTTGCCCCCCTCCCCCCTCCCCCCACTGCGGTGGTCAAGTGTCAATTCACACCACCGTCCGAGGAGTGAGGGAAAGAGCGAGGGGAGGGAGGAGGAGGTCAAACAGTCTTGGCCCTCTCCATCAGTCCCAGGTAGGCCAGGAAGGAGTGTTTGTGGGAGGAGGGCGAGGGGGGAGAGCGGGAGGGCGACGCCGGGCTGGAGGAGAAGAGGAGAGGAGACGTGGCGGGCCGCCATCTGGAGTGGAGGTGCGAGTGGAATGTGAAGCGGCTGTTGTGGGTGAACAAGGTGGTGAGGGGGATCAGGTGCGCCCGGTCGCAGTTCCTGTACTGCTCGAACATGTGGCGGGGGGAGGGGAGGAAGAGGGAGGGGCCGCCGCCGCCGCTGCTCGGGCCGCCGGGGCTCCTGGTGGCGCCGTTGTTGTTGTTGTTGCCGTTAGTGCCGGCCGAGCAGCGCAGAGGGCCGGCGGCGTCCAGCTGGTGGGAGGCGCCCAGTGTGAGTGACAGGGCGACGGACTGGAGCGCCTGGGACGCCGTGAGGCTCATGAGGGGGCTGTTGCTCCCACTGCCGCCGCTGTTCCCGCCTCCTCTCCCAAACAGGAAGTCCCCCCGACTCCCTCTCAACGAAGAGACCCCCGGCGATGTTCCCTGGAGTGGCGGCTCCTCCTCTCCGGCCTCCTCGTCTTCCTCCACTTCTTCTCCTCCTCCTCCCGGGCCTCCGTCCGGACCCCCCGCTCCTCCGCTCTGGTGTTTCTTGAGGTGGCGGCTGAAGACGAAGGGGTGTGTGGTGGTGAAAGGGCACTCTTGGCAGCCGAAAGTCTGGCGCGGAGCGTGCTTCAGCTTCTTGTGCAGGTTGAGGTTGTCCTTGCGCTTGCAGCTATAAGAGCAGCGGTCGCAGTGGAAGGGCCGCTCGCCCGTGTGCACGCGCACGTGCTCGATCAGCTTGTTGGCCGTCTTGGACAAGTAGCCACACTGCTCACACTTGTAGTGGTTGCCCAGGCGGTGCCCGCGCATGTGGGCCTCCAATGAGGCCTGGTCCGGCCACAGTCCCTGGCAGATGCGGCAGCGGTACTCCATCTTACAGTGCGTCTTAAGGTGGCACTCCATGGCCGCTGGACGATTGGTGGAGTAGATGCAGAAAGGGCACCTGGGTAACGCGACAAAGGGGGAGGTGGAAGTAGGGAAAGGGGTGGGGGGTGGGGGGGGGTGGGGTGAGGGGGAGGGACACGACACACAAAAGCAAAAGGACAGTTGAAGGGGACCACATTCAGAACCACAGAAAACACCTTGAAATTGAATAACACGAGATGATGAAGAGGAGAAGGAGACAGGAAAAAGGAAAAACGTGCATCATGTAGAGTTGTGTGTGCTCATGGTGGTATGTGTGGCAGTTTAATGGTGGGAGAATTGAGGTGATCAGGTATATGTGTGTGTGGAGGACGAGGAGAGGGGGGCAGGTGGGGGTGACAGGCTGGAGAAAGGTTTGGAGCAGTAGGACATGAAGGGAAATGAAGGAATGGAGTGGCACTTACATTTAAATAGCACCTTTCATCTGCTCTGGGCCCCAAAGCGCTTCACAAACCCTGCAGAACAGAATCACCTCAGAAAAACCTCGAAATGGTCAAGGCCCTCTCTCCCTTTCTACACACTCCTACATATATAGAAACACTTCACATTGCTCGAGTGCATACACGCGTACACGCTGGTCCAGAAAGAAATCTGTAGGTCGGAGGTCAGAAAATGTAGGCAACGGGAGTTTACCTGAAACCTTTTGGCCCTCCGTGTCCATTAACTAATCATACGCCTGTTTGGTTGAAACCCGGCCTGCTTTTTTGAAAAGCAAACGTAAATGTGGTTTACATAAATTAAGATGTGTAAACCTTGAAGAGCTGAAAATACAACCCACGTGGGCGGGTATGAACAGTACAGAAAGAAGCTGCTTTTTCTGATCAATTTAAATGTAAAAAAATAAGCATTCCTTCAATCGCTCTTCTGTCTCCGTTGACTAAAAAAAGGATCTAAAATATCCACAACCTACTTCTTTCCCCTTTGAATGATAGCTCAAAGAAATCAATCTGGCTTTGAAAACATTAACACCGGACAGAAGAAACATTTAAAACCATTAAAACTCCTTGACATGTATTTACTGACACACTACAGCTAGCAGCAAATCCTCAAGTAAGAGACTAGAGATGCTTTGTGGAGATCTTTGAGTTATGAAGGGGCTTCATGTGTGTTACAATAAGTCAATGTAACTGTGTGTGCAGCTTCCTAGTTTATATTTAGTGAAATGGTAGCATTTCCAGACATTTAGCAATGTTTAAAACATCCCATCTCCACTGATGGCTGCACAGAAATAAAACGATATAGAACACAGATCTTTGCTTATGACAGGATGAGGCGATAATCATAATGACTCTGCACATGCACAGACTGGAGTTATGAGAACTCAAAAACAAAAAAATGGCTTGTGTTACTTGAAATGAATCTTTAAATTTGTGCATTTTTCCTAAATATAAAAAGGCAATTAGTCATGTGTTTTTTTTTTTTAAATCACAAATGCTGTTACCCTAGAACTGCATCTATGTGAAAGTACATCATGATTGGCCTGATCCCAAAACACTAACGTCATCAGTGTGTGTTGGGATGTGAGAGCAACAGATGGGCTTTATGTGAGCTGGACAGGCCTGTTATGGGACATAAACGTGTTACAGTACAACAAAGGCTCCTGTGGGACTGAAGTATGGAGATGGGGAGGGAACTAGAGCTACATAAATAAATATATATATATATATATATATAAATAAATAAATATATATATATATATATATATAAATAAATATATATATATATATATATATATATAAATAAATATATATATATATATATATAAATATATATATATATATATAAATATAAATATATATAAATATATATATATATAAATATATATAAATATAAATATATATATATATCTGTATATGTAGGGGTTAGGATGCAAACTACACTGAGATAGGTTTGCACACTGCATGTGAAAGCAAAAGTTAGTTTTAGGTATATATTCACATTTGTGCTTCTCCTAGGGGTGTGCCAACATATCTGATGTATATTTTGTATATGTTACAAGCGTCCGTATCGTGGGTTTCTAGAAGGCAGGTTTCCTCCGTTATGTTTCTTTGGCACGGCTGCTGGCTGTGGGCAGAGGAACAACAGACCCTGAGGGGAAACCCATTTCCATTCTCCCTTCTGTTCATGGCCGCCACTGCAGACCCAGAGACCACTGTCTAATAAGTGACGCTTGCCAAGAGAGGCGGTCGGGCAAAAAAACTGCAGCTTGTATCATTGAATTTGCTGGCTGCAAATAATGCACGCTAAAGAGAGGTTAACTGATAGCGGACGCACGGCTCCAGAAACCTTCAAACAGACCCCAAAATCTGTGTTTCTGTCTACAATCAGCTCTTATTTGAAAAGAACCATACTATCATCAGCCAGCTTTATGTAGATGACATGCATCGAATGTGGAAAATGTGTTAAATATTGCATGTAAAATAACTGAAACCGTTGTGAGATGCCTGAAACTTAAGTTTGTTGCCACGCCCCTAACTTTAACCTGTGTGTGTGTGCGTGTACACACTGTGTGTTTTTCTGTGTGCAGTGAATAGAGGCGGTGAGGAGTGATGGAGGGGGAGGACGGGAGACGTTAGGAACCTCTGTCTTGTACTTGCTTTCCTTACTTGAGCCCTCCGGAGGGGACGGTGTGGCACTTCTTGTGCTCCAGCAGCTGCTCGGGCGTCTTCAGGAACTTGTGGCAGACGTCGCACTCAAACATTCGCGTGATGAGGTGGATCTGGAGGTGCCGTTCATACATGCTGCGCGTCTTGCACACGAAATTGCAGAAGACGCATTCGAAACCTGGGGGGAAGGAAGGGGGAGAAGAGGGGTGAGACAGAATCGGTTTTGAATGGTTTTCGTGGTGAGATGATTATGTGCTCTTCAGGCTCAGAGTTTCTATAGAAACTGGAACAAAGAGAGTCCCGGTTCAGGGAAACGTCAGGTCCAACAATTACCTTTCACATAGAGTATGTGAGCAAGATCCTGAGCTGCAAGACATTTATTTTGAAGGGTAAAAAAAAAAGGTAAAATTGATGCAACGGAGGTTGAGATATATATCCTTTGAGAATAGATTAATCTCTTTTAGACATTTTTATGACATTTACACCATGAGTTACTTTTATGTACTTTTTTTATTTGTGACATAATATGATAATAACAAACTTTTTAAGACGACATACTATACTATGACTTTTCTACCAAATAAGATGTTGTCAGCTAACTTTTTAGACTTTTCAATGACAGTTTAGTTTTTAATAACTTTTTTAATAACAACTGTGACGTTTCTAAGGACTTTTTTGTGATGTACTTCTCTATTACTTTTTTACGACATACTATACAATTACTTTTTTGCCATTTTAATGAAATATGACATTTTTGACGACTTTTTGTGACATACAATGACTTTATGATATCCGAAACTTTTTACATCATACTATACTATTACTTTATTATTTTATTTATATCTTGTATTATTAATTTTTATTATTAATTTTACCGTCATAGTATATATATGATGACTTTTTCATGACTTCAAAGACATTCTATGACCTTTTTGACATTTTAATGAAATACTATGACTTTTTAAACGGGACCTTTTCATCACATATGACTTTCTTTGCGATCCAGGTGACGCTGCAGCACGTGTATTAACAATAACTAAGAAGAAAAAAAGATCACATTATTCCTGTATTAGCTTCTCTGGCTCCCTGTGAAATCCTGCATGCAGAATCCAGACTTTAAAATCCTGATCCTTACTTACAAAGCCCTAAATGGTCATGCACCAAAGTATCTTAAAGAGATTATAGTAACTTATTACCCCACGGGAACGCTGCGCTCCCTGAGTGAAGGGACAGGCTCAGGCTTGCCTGTAGTGGTGCTGCTGTAGGCCGACGCTGCCAGGGGACTTCCTCTAATACAATGAGCTCCTCTCTCCTCTCCCTCTGTATATATTCATGTCCCATGAATGCATGTTACCGACTTGGCTTCTTCCCCGGAGTCTTTGTGCTCTCGTCTCTCAGGTTTTCACGGATCGGGGGTACACCTGGATCGTGGTTTCGCCCGCTACCGTGGTCCTGCTTGACTCCCACTGCTACTATAATTAATATTCATTGGCGCTATTATTATTATCATTATATTATATTCAGTGCTACCTCTCTCACTCCTGCTTAAAGGCGTACTTTTTCCCTGCCAGTCACCATAGTGCCTGCTCATAGGAAGTAGGAATTGAATTTGATTAAATTGTCAAAAAGACATGGTATAGTACATTCAAATTTAAAAAAAGTAAGGGTAAAATATGTCATTAAAATACCGTACAAAAGCAAAATACCTTATTTAATTTAGGTCAAAATGACTTTGTGAGTTCTGGAACAATAAAGACTGCTCTAATCGTCTTATCTCTCCTGTGTTTTTTTGTTGAAAATAGAAGGTCATGTTTGCCTTAACTACAAAAAGTTCTCTGGAAACCAAGTAAAAAATCCTGTAACTTCACCAGGTTCTCTGTTTACCAATGCATAAAGAGGCTTAAGGTGTTTTGCCTCTATAGTCGTATATATGTTGTATATAAAGCAGTCCACATGCAAACTGAATAAAGGGCAAACGTGGAAATGGCTTTGAAAAAAACATTGAAAAAGTCAGGTAGTAGTATGTTCCAAAAAAGTAATTATATATAGTAAGTCATAAAAAAAAAAAGAAAAAAAAAAAAGTACTGTAATGTACTGTATATAATGTAAAAAGATGTCATAGTAGGATATGTTGAAAAAGTATTGAAAGTTCATAGTAGAGCATGTTGGGAAAAGTCATAAAAAAGACAATGTTTTTTTTCTTCTTTTCATTATTGCCTGGTCAGTCATGAATATGTTATTTCCCACAATGCCTTACCTTTGTCAGACTTGTCCTCAGTCCCTGATCCCGAGTGGCTCCCAGAGCTGGACTGGCTCCCTGCGGAGGAGGGCAGGGCCAGCAGGCCCCTGAGTTCTTCGTTTCCGTGGGTGAGGTCTCCGCCCTCCGAGCTGTTGAGCGAGTCGCTGAGGGCCGAGAGGGAAGAGGAGGTGCTCTTGGTCTCGCTGAGGGGACTTCTTGAGCTCAGACCTGGACACATGAGGACAGACAGCCGAGAGTATAAAAAAAAAAGTCATCATTTGACCAGCTCTGGCTAAAACTCGATAGATATTAACTGAAACCATGCAAATATTGTGGGGTATCCTTTATGCGGGTAAATTAGTTTCAGGTACCCCACAGTTCCACACACACACACACACACACACACACACACACACACACACACACACACACACACACACACACACACACACACACACACACACACACACACACACACACACACACACACACACACACACACACACACACACACACACACACACACACACACACACACACACACACACACACACACACACACACACACACACACACACACACACACACACACACACACACACACACACACACACACACACACACACACACACACACAGCTCTGACTGAGGCCCTGCTGCCAGTCAAATCAAGATGCAGTCTGCTTTTATTGATCCCCTTCTCTAAGTCTGCAATTCACTGGGAAGAGCGAGGGATTTAGAAGGAGGGGGGGGGCAAGAGGGAGGTACGGGTGAGGAGCGAGGGTCATGGCCGAAGGAGCTAAGATGGCGGGAGCATCTCAGGGCACAGCTCAACAAAGAGCATTCACTCAGACGGGAGTGAAAGAAGGGAGAAAAGGCTGCTCGGATCCTGAAATGGTTGACCTATCTCTCTAACACAGGCGGACACGCGCGCCTGAAACATACAAGAACATCCGCATAGAGTCCTCTCACATAGGAGAAGATATGATTAATTGCTTTCAATCAAATCTAAATAAACCAGGGTCGTTCTCAGCAGCATTTTGAATACAGTATTGAACCAGCTCGAGGGGCTTTTATCATGTCTGCTGCAATATTTAACATACACTTGCCAGTGTGTCCATCACATCATTCACCACCCTGCCCCCTACAGTTAAGGGCACCCATCCAACCCTTTCCCCAGTCGTCACAGGGGGTCAGCTTGAACTATGACACCTGCTGAGCTCAGCCAGGGCGTATCTACACAGTCGACCAGATACCCACAGAGCGTGAGCTCAATCTACCTCTGAAGTGTAGACACGTTAACAAAACCAGGCTGAATCGTGACAAAACCACTCAAATCTCCACATGCAGAAGTGTAGACAGTCAGAGACACACGCCTGTGTATTAGTATGTTTGGCGGTGTTGTCCATCTTGTGAGAGACTGAGATAAATGCCGAGCCAGGCTGAGAGACTTAAAAAATGGCCACAGCGGCATCGTAAACCGAGCTTGTCTCCAAAGGAACCAAGGCCTATTGATTTTTCCCCCTCAGGCACGATAAGGGCCAACCTTCTCAGATAAACAAGGCCACTGTGGCCTCTGAAAGACCCCTCAGCTGTCTAGGCTGGACAATCCCACCCACCCACACACACACATTGAGGAACAGTGGAAGACCAAAACGTCAGCAATAAACCGGATAAAGCTGTTTTAGACAAAAACACTCATATTGACCACCGGGGGTTCAAACCAGCAGCTTTAAAAGTCCAAAGAAGGTCGACTGGAGGAAACTGGTTTGTGAAACCCAATTCTACAGCTCGTCTTTCCTGGTGTCCTCTGAACTGATGCAACTAGGTGTTTATGTTTGTTTATTTATTTATATAAATATATATATATTTATATAAATATATATATTTAAATATATATATATATATATATATATTTATATAAATATATATATATATTAAAAAAAAATATATATATTTAAAAAAAAATATATATATATATGTATATATATATATATATGTATATAGTAGATACAGTGCAGTTTTGTTGTGCTGTACTAAAACACATTGGCAATTTGAGCTGAAACAATAAATCCATTAGTTGATTAATATATCCGCACATATTTTGCGGAATAATTGATCATTTAAGTATTTTTTTCAGCAAATTACAAAGATAATTTACAAGTATCAGCTTCTCAAATGCGGCTTTTTGAACGGGATATCCTTTAATTTCCTTGGACAAGAGCAATATACTGTACATGTGTCAATTTTGTAATCTTTCTGTTTTCTGACATTTTAAAAAATAGTCGGCAGATGAATAGTGTATAAACTGTAAACTTATGATTGGAGGGGCTATGTGTAAAAATACTTTATTACTCAAAACCCTTTAAAGCCACTGTTTAAATTTATACCCCCATGTGTTGGAGTGCAGAGCCAAAACAATAGAAAATGTGTCACCGTCCAAGTACTGCACTGTATTTCTATTCTGAGCCGCGAACAAGAGCCCCAATGTGTAAGCTACCACCCACTCCAACATGTGAGAGATATTTTGAAAATAACTCCATAAAGCATTTTTCTAGGGTTTGAAGCATGCCCCTTTAGTAATACACTCAGTTTGAAAACAGTGCATGGAGCAGCAGTCACAAGAACATTACCCCAAAGCTGAAACTAGTCTATTATTCGATTAATCAATCAAGAGAAAAAGTCAAAATCTAAAAAGCAACAACTTTGATAACCGTTGAACCGATTCGTTTGAATACAAAACAAGTTCTGTGTTATTTAATATTAATTAATTGCAAATGTTTAAGTCTCTGACTGCAGGTTGGGGGGGAAAAGTGCAGAAATTTGATAGACAAACCCACTTATCAATTAACTGAAGAAATACTGATAATGTCAGTTCCAACCCTTCATTACACCACCACATGCAGTTATGAGAGATCGTATTAATTTGGTGGACCCGTACCTGCATGCCCGGTACTAATGTGGTTCTTCATGTCGTTCTCCTCCATGCAGACGTAGTCGCAGACACTGCAGCAGAGCGAGAACATCCACTGCTCCTTGTCCACATGGAGCGACATGTGGCTGACAAACTGGGCATTCAGCTCCGTCTGGAAATCACACACATGGCAGCTGGACGGAGAACAGAGAGGGAGGAGGAGGGAAGATGGCGAGAATAACTGTCAAGCTTCCGCGTTGTATTATGTCGGCATAAATGGGTAATAAATTCACAGCAATGTATCCACCGCGTACGAGTGAGACAATTGTAAATGAAGTATTTCTTCGCTGCAGACGTGGTGCTATCGGACACGTTTCAGATCATTAGACACATTTGAGTATTAAAGCGTTAGTACGGCATTTTGGAAAATACACTCATTTGATTTCTTGCAGAGAGTTGGAGGAGAAGATCGTCTTCGGGTTCACGGCCGAGTCCTGTTGTAACTGTGCGGTCGCATCCAAATAAGAGATATTTCAGCACATAACAGCCCGCGTAACCAAACACATTTTTACACTTCTGCTTTTTAAATGCATTGAATAAACGAGATTTAACCTTTTAATACAGGAGCTTACGGTGTGCCGATAAGGGGATTTTTTTTTACCTTTGTACTATCCATCTCCAAGCTACAGCTTCATGCTGTAATCAAGAAATGGTCAAGACTCTGGTTTTGATTTTCTCATCTAATTCTTTTAAAGAAGGGAAATTATTATTATATTTAAATAACTGTTATTATTGTGTCCAGATAAATGACTCCCAAAAACTGAGAAAAATGTAAAACAAATTAATGGGAGAGGGGGAGGAATTAAATAAATAAAAAAACATCAGGATATATTTGGGCATGAAGCAGCAGATACAAATCAATGCAGAAAAAAAGATTGATTTTAACCCCTGCTCTTGGCTGCAGACCTCAATGGATGGATGGATGGATGGATGGATGTATACTTTATTCATCCCCAAGGGGAAATTTGTTGGTCACAGTAGCAGACACAAAATAAAAATAACAGGAATAAACTAAAAAGATACTCAATATATACAACATAACAAAAACGCAATATATACAAGAAGACAGCAGAGTGTGTTAATTTAGGAATTAAGCGTAAACAATAAAGAAAGAATTACTTTGCAAAAATGCAAAGTATATGTAGTGGATGAGGTGTATACAGACATGGATAGTGTATAACAATGCTGCGTTTCGGCCCCTCGTCGTTACCTGTAGTAGTACGGGCAGTTCTTGCGCTCGGCAGACTCGGCTGTGACGGCGCTGACAATCTGCTCGGCGTCCGTGTTGACCAGCTTGACAGAGTGGATGGTCAGGTGCTGATTGAGGTTAGCCCTGCACTTGGCTGCGTAAGGACACAAGTGACACTTGTACTTCCTCTCGTCTGCAAAAACAAACACACAAGACCACAGGTTGCCGTCACCGTTACCTCGGATAATATCTCATTAAGCGGCGCACGGCCTCTTTAAAAACGGGCTTCAACCTAATTATTCGATGCCTAACCCCGGCTCACCTCCGCCTGACCCCGACTTTAACTCTCATCCTGGGGAGAGGAAGAAAAAGCATCGTGTGATGTCTGATTAAAATCTACTTTTCAGGGAGCGTCTGGATATTCCCGTCGATGCCACAAGGCGGTGAAAACACGAGGAGGCGCGTACAGACATCATCTTAACTAATTAGAAAGAAAAAATCTAATCACAACATTTCCTTTCATGCCAACACAATGTCTTCTTCCACTAGCTCACCCTAACACACACACACACACACACACACACACACACACACACACACACACACACACACACACACACACACACACACACACACACACACACACACACACACACACACACACACACACACACACACACACACACACACACACACACACACACACACACACACACACACACACACACACACACACACACACACACACACACACCATTTGCCCCAAGGACATGAGGCCAGGCAACCTTTATGTCGCCGGGGAAACCAAAAAGACCATCACACTGACATATGCCCCTGCTTCTGCTCTCTGTGGTGTGGCCAAGCTGTTCACAGCCAACACTCTCAGATGGCGTGTGTGCGTGTGCGCCGTGTAGTGTGTGTGCACGCAAAATGTGAGAGCATGTCCAATTGTGTGGGGGCATTTTGTACACGAGTCTCCATTTGTGCGCCCGGAGATTGAATCTGCAATCCCAAGTAGGTTGCATTCATTTCTAATCCAGCGCTTAATTTGCTTTTAAATAAAATTGCATAAGCAGGATATTCATTAATTTGGCACTCCTAATAAGGGCAGAGAGAGGGATTGCAGGAGACAGTGATGGGAGAGAGAACGGATCAATCGGGAGCAAAGAAGGGCCGAGTTTGAAAACACAGAGTAATCAGGACACGAGGGAGTGAGCGGCTTCATCCCGAGGAAGTCTCCCGTGTCTGAGTGTGAGAGACAAAGTGAATGAAGGAAACCAATTGTGACCGCGTCAGAACTACTGGCGTGTGTGTGTGTGTGTGTGTGTGTGTGTGTGTGTGTGTGTGTGGCATACCTCTAGCTGAGTAATTAGACGGGCGGTTTTCCCAGAGAGACTAATCATGGTAGTGATCTCTTTAAAGGAAGGGTAATCTAGTCTAGTCAACCTTATTTACTTACCCGGGGCAGCACAAACCCAGCTACGCTCTATACATTGAACAAAGAGATGGGATCGCGCGCTCCAACAACGTGGTCGTGCACGTGTGTTGTATTTACCTGTGTGGAGAGACAGATGTCTAGAAAGCGTCTGCTGTCTGCCGAACACTTTGCCGCAGACGGGACATGGGAAGAGCTGCTCGTTTAGTCTCCACGGGGCGATCCCGTTCCCCGGCTCCCCGTCGTCCTTTTCCGAGTCTGGAAGAAACGCAGAAAACCATCGTGTCATCATTCACCGCGGACGCAGCAGCGGCAGCTACAGGTAGAGCAAAGGCCAATATCATGCGGCGGTGAATCAAACAAAGCAACTCAATACGTATTGATGTTCAAACCGTAACTACCACACCAAACCACACTGTATATGTACTCTGCTGCTCTTTGAATTATAGGGTCATCCACATAGCTTCTCCGGTTTTCTTTTTCATATCAAACATATTCTGTTTTTAATTGATGTCTTGATGTTTTTCTTATCGTTGCCTTTTTAATTACACAAAATACAGATAATAATCAGAGTGAGAGAGAAGTGTCTACGGCTACTCCTCTGAGATTCAGTATAACATTACATGTATTCATTTAAAAAAAAAAAAAAAGAGTATTGCCACGCCAAAGCCTAGTCGTAAAACGGTCTAATCCATCAGGAGAGGTCTCGTTCCCTTCAGAGAAACAACAGAACAACCGATACACTGCGGGCTCGTTTGCTAACCCGCAAGACTGAAACCTGCCTGCTACCATTTGACAGATGCTCCTCGTCTGGCCTGCGGGTGGGATGAAGTGTGGATGCATTCTTAATGTCAACAGCGAGCACCAGTCCTTTGCTCTGAAGCCCGCAGCATGCACATATCACTGGAGCTCTCCATGCTGCACGTCACCCTCCCTCCCCAGCCCGCAATCAAAGAAATAAAAGGAACGAGAGAAACTTTTTTTTTTTTTTTTTAACGCTGCTTTGATAGATCTGAAGAATCGGAGAGTTTGTGCTTTGGAGTTAATGCTCTCCATCGGACAGAGGATGTCACAAGAAACAAAACGTGTAGAACATATGTATTACATTACATTACATTTCATTTAGCTGACGCTTTTATCCAAAGCGACTTACATGATATACAGTAGACCGTAGACACAGCAACGGTGAGCAATGAGGGTTAAGTGTCTTGCTCAAGGACACAACGACACAGACTGCCGGAGCCGGGGATCGAACCACCGACCTTCTGATTGAAAGACCGACTTGCTAACTTGCTAACCACTGAGCCACAGTCGTAATTAAGTATTACTTAATGTATGCATTGTATTACAGAACACACCACACATGTTGTAATGGAAAGTCATTAGAAAAGAAGTTTCTAAAGTTTTTCTTTTGTTTTCTGGGTAAAGAGAACCTGCTGCTCGGTTCCCCCATCTCACTAAAAGTTGTGATTCTTTGCATATGGAAATCCGTGAGCAGTTTAATGTCAACCAAATGTTGCAGAACAGATGCATTGGCTTTGGAAGGTGGTGTGAAAGGACAAACCCTGCAGCGTTTCTTCTGCATCTGTGTCACATATTTAATCCTCTACACGCAAAATAGTGAGTTTATGTTATGTGCCGTGTTTGCTAACTTTTCTGTGTATTCGATTTGATTCGGAAAATTGCCTTATGTATTTTCTTATTTTTATAATAGCGAATATGCAAAGTGTCCGATATACATCCAAACCGTTGGAAAGTAAATAAGCAAACAAAATAAGAGCAGGGTGCACATACACTACCTCCAGGCATCTTTTTTTTGTCTCCATATGCTGTATAGTTTTTATATTTATTCTATTCTATACCCCCTGTTATTAATTTATTTTACTTTCTCTATTCGTCTGTACCATTGCTGTTCTTGGGTTTCTGCAACAACTGACGTTCTCTACGTGAGGATTAACACAGGTTTATCTAAATTGTGTAAGTTTGGTAACATGTGCCACAAAAAGTGTGTTCTTTAATGAGTCAAACATAATCACATGTTATTGCATTTTCCACGTTATCTTGATTTGGAATAAAAGACCTACATCATTCGGTATCGTTCTAAGAAATAAATCCAACTTGGGATTACTAAAACTAAATGTCCATCAACTCAACTTTGAGGAAGTACATCACGTTCAAACTACTTTGAGTTAAGTAATGAGTTCACATTATTGTCCGCCAAGCTAATTCTAGGAAATGTAGTCTCTAAGATATAGGCATTGGGCTGCAGGCCATGTATTGAATGAGCAGAGCCTGCTGCATGGAGATCGGGTTTAACTAGAGATTAAAGCAATAGTTGATTAATCAATTAATCATTCAAGTTGCTTAATGTCTGGAGTGGAGTCAGCTTCTCCAAGGTGAGAATTTGCTTCTCTCAGTTTTGTATAATTACAAAATATTGAAGTCCTTTCTACTGCAGGTCTGTGACACTAAACATACAAGTAGATCGAGGAAAAGCTGAAAACTATGAAAAATAATCAGCAAAAACAGTGTGAGCTGCAACTTCGTCAGAGTCGCGGACTTCCTGACCTCGTGCATTAGCTGAAACCCAACGCTCACAATGACAGCAACCCGATATCGGACTTCAACGGGCCGATCACATCTTTTTCAACCCCACGCTCTCGACTCATTGTCTGCGTGGCTTATTCGGAGAATCCGAGGCCTTCTTATGGGGCTTACAGCCAAAAGCTCAGCACATAAAAGCATTAACTTGCCCTGACTCACACGTGAGACCAGGGGACGGCCTGGTCACACAGGTGATGAGAAGCCGCACGGCAAAGGGCCCGAGGCCCCGACCCGGCAAACACACTGATGATTGAGCCAGTTAGGGTGTGGTGTGAGCCTTGAAGTGGTTAGTGGCTTAATTAGTGCCTTTAGAGCAAGAGAGAGAGAGAGAGAGAGAGAGACGGAGAGAGAGAGAGACACACAAACAAGAAATGAGGGATTGAGCTAAACCCCAGACTGAGGCGAGAAGACGGAAACTCTCACTCACTTGTTCTTTCTGGCTTTAATAGACATTACAAGAAGCAGTTTTCTGTATCAGAAATACTGTGGCAATGTAGCGCCACTTAGGTCACCCGTTGAAAACATTTTTGTGGACAGAATGTCAATAATAAGGACATTTAAATATGTTGTTTTTCTTCTCCTTTACACTGTCAAATACATTACCGGTACTGAAATATCTCCAGCAAAGTGGTCGGCTTGTCCTTTTAAATAGACAGCGAGTTTCATGACGATCACAAATCAGCCAATTGTCGCTCATCATTACAGCCAGTTCATTGCATGTACTAGTAATACTGAAATAGACTGAGCGAAACCTGAGAATCTCTTAATGATGGGTCCAGAAAGTGTGATGGCTTGTGAGGGGAAGATGGCGTGAGCTCACAGGAAAAGGACAGTAAAGTCCACTGGCCATCACTCTGATGAACAATTTATCAGACACCTCCATCTGCACTACTCTGTTGTCTTTAATTATCTTTTGTCTCTGTGGTCTTTAATGTATTTTTATATTTGTAGCACCCCAACACTCTAGCAAATATGATGTTACCTATCTGCATTGTAATGATGGAGGGATTTGGTTAAGAAATCTTGTTTATTGTATATATATATATATATATATATATATATATATATATATATATATATGTACATACAATGAGAGCTACGTGAACCCGGACTCAAATCTCATGTATGTGTAGACACACATACTGGGAGCAGGGGTTGGTGAAACAGGCAGAAAAAGAAAATGAAGACATAAAAGAAACAGAGCAGGCATAGACAGACACATGAGGGAGAGAAGAGTAAAAACAGTACGACTGTAAAACAGTGAGCAGCAGAGGCTGGATGTGAAGCTCAAACACACAAGGGAGAGAGGAGGTGGTCGGGGCGAATTAACTTTCAGGACACTCTTGACACCCAGAAGCCAATCAGATTTTCATTAACTGGCAGAGGGACAGGCAAAGCTGGCACAAGCTAATTAACCTCTGGATCTCTCACTGCCAAAGGACCATGGAGGGAAGTTCTGGGATGCCAGGGAAGAGGGGAGGAGAGGGAGACGGGGGATGCCCTGGGCAGAGGCCCCCGGGTCGGGGAAATGCGATGAGTGAGAGTGCAGTAAGGCCGGACGGAGCTCTAAATATGAAACGGGGAGATGGGGGGTTTTGCCGGAGAGGAAGGTGAGATCATGTGAGAGTTGGAGGTGGTTAATTGAGATGTGTCCTTGTGGCTGAACACTCAGATTTAAAAAGGCGTCTCCATGTTTGATGTTGAGTTACTCAGCGGGCTACAAAGCTGTGAGTGTGTGCGAGGGTGTCTGCAAATGCATGCACACGTATGTACATGTATAATGAGCATCTCTGCAAATTAAATTATTTCTAGTGAGAATAACTGGAAGACGTGGAGTCTTTGAAGATACTGTGAATGACTTGTTTTGACCAGCTGCAGATCATTTTCCTGAATATTATTTCTAAGGAGGAGATGATCATTTTGTAAAACCACAAGCATAAAGACACCAGGGTTGTAACTAACAATGATTTTCATTATCGGTTAATATGCAGATTATTGTCTTAGATAATTGTTTGTTGAAAGATGCCTTTCACAACTTAGTCGAGGATAATGCATGAGGATTTGTTTTGTCTGACTAATGGTCCAAAACCAAAAAAAGATATTAAATTTCCAGTCACATATGACAACAAAAATAGCAAATATTTACATCCGAGGAGCTGGAACCAGTAAGTCTTCTTCATGTTTGCTTGAAAAATCTCCAAAATACTCCAAAAAACACAAGCGTTGCAACTCATTGATTAAATCAAATTATTGTTGCAGCTCTAAAAGACACAACATGAGCAAAGATAATGTCCGTCCATCCATCCACAGCTTGCTATAAACTGATATGTCTGTTCCTTTACTACTACAACATGTTCCTGTGTGTGTGTGTGTGTGTGTGTGTGTGTGTGTGTGTGTGTGTGTGTGTGTGTTACATGTGTCTTACCATGGAATAGTGCCCTGGTAGAAGAGCTGGGTTCTGCGGGGGAGGAGCTCTTGGAGCGCGAGTTAAAGGGTGATTGTCTGAAGCACTCGTCCAGGAACGGACTGAAATGTGATGCATAATAAAAGTTAACACGGCTACATATTCAAACTATATTGTAAAAATGCAGGATATTACAATATTATTATCACGAGACAAACACAGAGGGTACTATTGACTCACCTGTTTATTCCCACCATGTTACTGTCTTTGTGGTTGTTGGCTTTGCTGACTTTTTCTGGGAAAAACAAAAACATGAAAAACACTGTCAATACAATACTATCCATACATATGTATGTTTTACCATTTATATTAATTTAAAACACTATTTATTCAAATCAGACCTCATGGTGGACCTTTACACAGACATGTTATAATCTACCTCACATGTATCACTGCCTGTTATCATGTGACTAAAGTTCCATAGTTATGTCACATGATGACGATCAAGCACACTATCTGCAGATAAAGAACATGGTTGAGGCGCCATGCAAACTACATGAAAAGTAGACCTTGAGTTAACTCCACTGCATCAAACAGATGTTTAGATGCCACTATAAATTACTGGATACCCAACAAAAGCTCCCCTTGCTCATTGTCCATCATAAACCAGAGAAACAAACACCGTATCCTCCTGATTTCTTCCGGCCAGACTCGGCTGGTAAAGCACAGGTTGGCCATGCCAGCAGGGGTGCACTAGCCATCTGGAGCAGTGGGGTCTCTCTGGTGGACCTGCCGACCTGTGAGCCAAAAGGTAGCCCAACAACACACATACGAGAAGATTTCTTCTTTCCTTTTCCCTTTATTTGTTATGTGCATGGCTCATACGTGTGTTTGAGTGCGGTTGCAGTCGTGTGTGGCCAAGGCTTTTTTTTTTTTTTAGGTTAATTGCACGACTGTACATTGTGAAGATCTACAGAATAGACTTTTGGACAACACAGGAAACGTCTGTTAAAAAGCTATTTATCCGTGCAAAAACATTCAAATATTTCACGGTGCTACTTTTGGAGGAATAAATGCAAAACGTGTGTCTAACTGGTGATTATCAAACCAACCTGCGTCTGACCTGCAACGCAGTGTTTTCTTCCTCCCTCACACATTAACACCCGGTTGTAACTAGCTGTGTGGTTCGTCTCGTGAACTTTTCCCGACTTCTAAAAACTCAAAAAGGCTTTTTGAGGTTTTCTTTCTGGCATAGCAACGCGCTGCCCAGAATAATTGCAGTGGAGTGTCAGAACAATGTGATAGATCAACCGTGCTAAATTAGACATCCACCGACTCTTATTGTGTTAACAAAAGTGTAATAATTTCTCCTGGTATTACATTAACACTAAAATTAAGAGTCAAAAATCAACAATCGCGTGTGTTTTCCAAAAAGCCTCGACGCTTTGAGACAACGCGACAGGTTTGGCATTGTTTACACCTGAGATCACACCTGTTTTAGGGGTCGCGATTACACATTATGCCAACTCCACTCACAGGCAAGGCAAGTACAGTTTAAACGGAGGGCATCCGAGTCCACTCCCGTACGCCAGAGATCCACAGCGCCGTTTCCGAGTGAGTCCACCGAATACTGTTGTAACACAGCAGCCATCTCTAGTTGCTCACAGTGAGTCTCAAAAATACAAAATGTTTTTAAAGAGGTTTCTAAGTGGTAATAAAGTGAGAATGTAAAATCAGCTAATGCCCTTACTGGACCGGCGGATGTGAGCATGCACACTGTGGGTTTTCCCGGTATCAAACCAGTAGGCCTGAGCGTGGAGCCATATGTGTGCGTTTCAAGGCGACGATGCATTGAAGTGAATTTCAAAGCTGCAACCATCTCAGTGTTCAGAGCGACCTTGCTACTGATGTGTCTCTGAGGTCCCACTGCTCTGGGTAATTCATATTGATTGCTCATTGTGTGACAGCAGCCCACTCTGTTCCCGTCCTCCTCACATTCAAACCCTGTACCAAGGGGGAGGGAGGGAGGGGGGGAGGCGGTCGTCGCCGTTGCCAGGCGAGCGATGCCCCGGCCTCCCTGGGTGGGCATGCTGTGTACCCCCGCTGCCCTCTCTACCCTCCTTATCCTCTGCCCCCACCCACCACCACCCCCCTCTAAACACCCCACTCCGTCACACTGCTCGCCAAGGACAGAGGTCTCTTTCCACGTTGCCATGGAGATGCCGCACGGGAGAAATGTAAAGGGAGGGGGAGGAGGGAGGGAGGGGAAGTGCAGGGTGGGTGGGGTGGGGGGAGAGCGTGTGCAGCCAAGTGTGCTTGAGCCGGCATGTCTGAAAACGAGTCAAGGGAGAGGGGGAGAGGGAGAGAGAGAGAGAAAGAATGAGCGAAAGGAGGAGAGGGCAGAGGGAGGAGGGGGCATTTGTGCAGACACCACTCCCCATGGGGTGAGTGTGTGAGTGTGTAAAAGGTGTGCATGCAAGACTGTGTGGGAAAGAAAGACTGCCAATGTGTGAATTTGTGAATAGGTGCGAGAGCAAAAAGAGGATTTTTTTTTTTTTTTTTTTTTTTTTTTTTTTTACACAAGCTTGTTTCTCCTTATGGCATTTAGAGGCAGGATAAAGCTGGGGTCACAGCCCGGGCCCACACACCTGACCCACCACACACACACATCTTCACCTAACCCCTAGGGGGTTACACCTCAAAGCTCTGTCTTAATCTAGCAATACAAACAGCTGACTGCTGCTTCAATGTCACTTCCATGGCCACACAGGTAAAAAAAAAAAAAGCCGGATGTCATTTCATGTCCTATATCCCGGCCTTAACAACAGAGCCACCAGAGGATGGCAATGGAAACATGTAGGTTTTATGGTCGAGTATCAAAACCTGTTCAAGGTTCATACTGCGGTGCTGCAAGGGAAAAAGAAGATGTGTGTGCATGTGTGCGCACGTGTGTGTGTGGTGTCTATACTGACTCATAGTACAGTGTGTGTCTGACAGCACACATGTCTGCAGGGAACTTACCTGACAATTTGAAGAGTAGCTCTGAGGCCATTTTGACCGATATGTCCTGGGAGAACAGGTCTTTCTGGGGGCGGGCCAACGTCTCTAGAAGGTTACTCATTGGCTCAGTCTTCTCACTTGCCCTTAAAGTGCTGAAGGCCCGCAGGTGAGAGGCAGGTCTGGTGAGTTCAGCAGGGGGTGGGTCCACCTCCATGGGCTCTGCCTTCACTTTCACCCTCTGGTAATGATCTTTGTTGTTTTCTGCAGCAGATGATGGAGCAGAAGAGGAAAAACTGGTTAGACTTGATTTATGGTAGAGCGTGTAAGCGGATGTTTTGATATATTTTTGTTGAATGCAGCTCCGTTTACTTCAGTTTGCTGTTATAATATAACAGCAACAATAGCAACATTTTCTTCAATAATTCAGGGTAACAACGAGTGATTAATCAATATATAAATGGTCATTTTGGGGGTTCAAGTATTCCTTAAAGTAGGATTTTAAATGCAGGACTTTCACTTGTAATGCATTACTTTAACACTGTGCTATTGGTACTTTAAGTGAAGAATCTGAGTTTGTCTTCTACAACTGGAAATTGTTAACAGCCCAAAATTCACACATAACACAAAAGCAAGAAAAGGTTTTACAATCAGTAAAACTTACGACACCCTCTATTGTTAAAGCCTTCTTAAGGGGGAATAAACATAACCCTTAGACACTTTTGACTTTCACCCAAATACAAATACATAACACATCCAGCATAAATGTTTTAAGAAGTTGCATAGATGGAATTAAAACCCAAAGGAGGAAAATCCAAACAACAGCCAAAACATTACAGCAAAAGCCGAGCTGAGCCGGTTAGCATCTAGCCGTGTAATTATTAGGGCAGGAGAGCACCGGGAGGTCACACAGCTTCACGGGGAAGGCTCCGGCAGCTCATGTAGGTTCACTGAAGCAAGGACTGCAAAATACTTTAAAATGTAACCAAGAAGCAATTAATCCAAGTTTATAATAACCAGAGATGTTGGATAGAAGCAGCTCTGATCGATGAAAGGTTTTCAGCACATGAACAATGGGCTGAAAAGGTGAAAACAGCTGTTGACTCACTCCTCATACAAGGAGGTGAGGCGAAGAGACCGTCCTAAAAATAGGCAAGAGGGCATCTGTTAGGAATGTCCCGATTGCAGAATCAAAACACAGACTCTCCTCTCTCTACGGATATTAAACAAAAGACTAGCGTTCGCCATGAAAAAAAGTTATGAAAACAAGTCAAAGGAAACTGTGATGCACGCTTTGTTTTCTTCATGAAGAGCTATTCTGTTGTCAGAAAGTTGTTCTCTAATAGCCTCTGTGGCTACATTCACCTGATTAAATGAAGGCTTATTTTAGACTACAGTGAGTATACACTGGGCAGCTGTATGATGTGGAATAAATCAATCAATACATCCTTGACTGGTTCATCCATTAGCATCTGTACAGCCGAGGTATCTGATCTTTGACTGCGGGGATGGCAGGAGGCAGTGTCTCAGCGGGGCGACAGGAGCAAGACAAAGCAGTGGGCTTTGATACAGTGCTGCTGACACGGCGACTCAGCACGATTATGGGATATATGAATTTGGCAGGGCATCGGGAGCAGTGGGAGGGGCAAAGGGGGGGAAGGCTACAAGAGCTGGAGGAGAAAGGAGTAGGGAGGGAGGGAGGCAGATACAAGACAGTGACCCTGCGCTGACCCTGCCACCCCTCCCCTCGCATTCTCCACTCATCTGCAGAACGAGGCCAGTGTGAGACACCGAGACCGGACCCGCAGTACATTGTGCGCATGTGTCGCCACTGAATAAGTATACGTGTGACGCTGCTGTGTTTGCGGGTGAATTAAAGTGTAAACTCCCCGCATGCCGCCTCCCTGAGGTCCAGGTGTAGCCAGCATGTGGGGGACACCGACAACCATCAGCCTCACTAATCCCTTAATCAGGTGGCCAGAGTTGGCCAAGAGTAACCTAGGAGAGGCTGATGGAGGGGCGGAGGAGGAGAGAGACGGGAGGGAGGTGGAGTGAGAGGAGGGGGGCTCTGTAAGGGTCAACAAAGGGACACGCGAGCTTCCATCATTGGATCACCACCCTAACGACGAGATGCTGAGTGGACTGCCGCGCTGCAAAAACACAGTAATACACAAAAACACATCCCTGCACTAACGGACATCATATGTACTTGAGCTCCCAGCGCGGGGACAAACATGCTTACGACCCAAAGAGCCATTACAGAGAGGTCACGTGACACCGGGGCGTCTCTCTCTCTCTCACCACATTGAAAGCACAACATCACAGCGGGCCAGATCCGAAGTCTACCTGTCACACAATGAAGACGTGGCCTTATTCCCACACTGATAATAGCTATGGCTTTCTGGTCAGGGTCGTGACCTAATGTTCTGAAGCCATAAAAAGCTGCCCTCGGTCTGCCTGAACCCAGCTTGTGTGTGTCTGTAAATGAGAGCGTGAGTGAGTGTGTGTGTGTGTGTGTGTGTGTCCTGTGCGTCTGTGAGAGTATGTGTCATACCCTCTGGTGCAGAAGCCTCTTCTGTGATACACCAGCTGCCATTAGGCCACAGAATCGGGTCTAAAAGTGTGTGTGTGTGTGTGTGTGTGTGTGTGTGTGTGTATAGACAAAAGTGTCCCCTCCTTCACTAAATAGCATAGCTTTCCTCTTCACAGTATACCAGTGAAAAAAAACTATACATTTTTTCTAGAACAATGGGAAATAAATGGGGTGACACTACAAGCTATTAAGTTATGTGTGTGGGTTTTATTCATGTTTATAATAGTTGTACCACTGCAGAAAACATGGCGGTTTGTATTAAAAACACACTAATGGTATACATCAGACCTGCTTTGTAGTAATAATTTTGACATATTAGAAATCAGGGACTTCTTAAGTATTATTTTCTGACTATTAATATTAATAATCTGAATTCCTCTGTGGAGTTTGGCTGGCTGTCCTCTTGTCTGATCATTACATAGGGCCAACATGGTCCAATATAACTTTTAGTGGAAAAAATATATTCCCTTTTTCACTGAAGGTTTCACCTTTCAATTGCTAAAACTTTGTTTAAGTAACATGTGCAACAACTAAGTATACATGAACACATGTGTTCTTCTGGCTTTTGTTTGTTTGAGTGCTTAAAATTCACGTCACTGCTCAAACAAATGCACACGGTTCCTATTCATGAAGCACTGCATGTGATAATGACAAACTAATAAACTCTCGGATCGGTCTGTCTGGATTAGGAGGGTTAAGTGTGTCCGAATGCAACGGAAGTTTTTTTTTTCAGCTCCATTTGGTTCGTAATGGCGACCAAATTGCACAGTTTTACAACGTGTGTGAATGTGATCTGCGTGCCAAGTTACTTTAAATGCACCATACATACCTCGCTCCCTCTGAAGCAGCACCACTCAGGTTTTGAGTCAGAATGAAAGTGATCGTGGTTTGTGCGATGTTCTGTTTTTAGTGATCGACTTTGACCTCCGGTGTCTACTTGAATCTGCGTGAACGTGACAGCCTCTTTCGCCGAGAATATACAGTAGGAAGGCGTGGACCCCGGACAGATTTGTTACTACACAAAAAAAGTCACACACACACACACCATTAGTGACTTAATGCTCGCAAAAGTCAATTTATTGCACCACTTTGATGCGTCGATGGCACAGGAACAAAACAACAAAAAACGTGGACAGACGGGCAGAGAGGGAGTCAGACAAGAGGAAGAGGAAGAGGGGGAGGGGGAGAAAGAGAAAGAATTGTCAAACAGTGCCAGAAAAGGAACACCAGAGGGTAAGAGAGGAAACAAGAAAGTGGGATGAGAGAGAAGAGCTGGGGGAGGACAGGAGGATGAGGAATGGCTAGAGCCTAAATGACAACCTCTCCACCTCTCCCCCCTCCCGTTATCTTAGACTACCCTTCTCCCTGCTCTGTTATTCCACATCTCTCTATCCCTGGCCCTCTCTCTCTCTCTCTCTATTCTCCTGCTCTCTAGCCGACCTGCTCAGACAGGGGTGAAGAGTTCATGCGCTTCAAAGGCTGCAGTGTGGAGACTGCATGTCATGTGGGAGCCACAGCAGCCTTGCCTGCAGACTTCACAGACAGCTGCTGCTACAATTGATCCTCGACCAGCTAGCTCTCCAGTAGTTCCAACGTTCGCGGGCTACATCTGAGTCCGGAGCGGCGCGCTTGATACGCAGCCCACGAGGAACCAGAACTGGTCGTTATTAAAGCGGTCCGAAACCACACAAAAAAACCCCACAGCATTTGGCACAAGCTGGAGCTGATCCAAGGCGCGTGACGCTTCTTCATATATTGTCAAGACAAAAAAAGACAACGAGTGGCGTGGCCCCGGTCGTTCTGTCAATCACTGCCTACCTCCAAGGAAACAAACACCTACACCGAGGGCCAAGAAGAATCAACTGCATTTCTGTAAATAGAAGTACAGGCAGTGATAAGTAGCCGGAGAGACAGAAAGAAAGATGTGGAGGTAAAGGGGAAGGGGGGATGGGGTGGGGGGAGTGAGAGAGGTCAGCGAGCGGCCACACCGAGGGGGCATGACGAGGACACCGTAGAGCTCAACCCAGTAATGCTGTACAGTAATGCCAGTGTTGTGAATTACAACGGGGCACTGCTCACAGTCTGCGGTGATAAGCCATATTAAGTCAATAGGCAAGCCTTTAATGGGAGGTTGAAGATGAAGTTGTAGCGTTTTTCTCCTCAAAGCCAAAGAAAGGGAGGCATCCAATATCATCTTTTACTGTTGCTGTTGTTTGAATTTGTCACATAACACCTGAGGACCAGTGTCACCACGGCTGTGATACGGCGTCCTAACTTCCTTCAACTGTGAAGACTGAAGAAAATATGGACTTAGTCTCAGCTAATTTAAAACGGGTAAAGAGGTGGATAGTGGGTGGAGCTGAGGCGGGTCCAAGTAACCCAGCAGAGGAGCCAGCTAGACGAGATGGCAATCACCTGTCACTCAGTTTAAACGGGTGAATTAAAAAATGATTGCCACCTTTGTGGTTGCCATAAAAAGGGATATTACCTACAGGGACCAAAATATTTAATATACAAAAAATATACAAATTTTGTCTTGCGCGTCGCACAGAAAGTTGCTGCTAGTTTACAACTCATGATGCAAAGTCGGTAGGAGTACTGATATGCACGCTCCATACAAACAAGGTAATGTACAGTGTTTTAAAAATGAATAGCTGTATTAAAAAAATAAAAAATAACCATCTTCGTTTTCAGTGCACCATAATAATTTTGTCGTTCTATCATCAATTGTAATGGATGCGAGTGGCGCAAATAGGCAGAAATCACATAATACTGCAAAATAACGTAAACAAATGCATTCAACATTACATTACATTTCATTTCATTTAGCTGACGCTTTTATCCAAAGCGACTTACATGATATACATTAGACTGTAGACACAGCAACGGTGAGCAATTAGGGTTAAGTGTCTTGCTCAAGGACACAACGACATGGACTGCCGGAGCTGGGGATCGAACCACCGACCCTCTGATTGAAAGACCGACTTGCTAACCACTGAGCCACAGTCGCCCCAACAACCAGTGGACACAAAGAAAAAACACATTTAATGCAATTTAAGCAACGATGTCAACACGCCTGTTTGCATCTGTCATCCTAAGCTGATGGTAGACTTTAAGAAAGCCTCCACTTTGCTCATTGCTACCCTGAAGCTAGCAGGAGATACAATGTGTGTTTAACCTGTATCAAGCCGCATCAAACAACAGAGACATGATCCAATGAGGAAATCCTGCAGGACTAACCAGGGTGTTTTGTAGCAGAATGAAAACATGACATGTTTTAAATAAAGAGCAAACTTTTAAGCTGAACAAACCTCCCACAAAACTCTTGATGAAGAGACGTGTAACTGTCAGATTTAACCCGTTGACAGTGACGATAGCCACACTGCAGGCTCACAACGTGAGGCGTCAGTCAGCTGTGGCGACTACAGTAGGAGGCAATCATGTGAAATATTTTTGGGGGGAAGCCAGGTACAGTTTGATTACAACCAGCGTTAATTATTTCTCAATCAATCAGCTTTGGCCACTGCTGTAAGAACTGCCAAGGCTCCTGGAAATCACCACCCACTTTGCTGCTTCTGGCTGCGTTCAGACAAAAAAGAAAATACCATTTTCTTATGAGAACCATAGGGATCAACCATCACAAGGATCTGATGGATCAAACCAGGGTTTAACACCTGTTTTTTAAACCTACATTGTAATGGTAACCAGAAAAAAGAAGGTCCATGTTGCTTTGTTCCTGCTGGATGTGGTTTTCTATAATAATCAACAAAAAGAACCTCACGAGCTCCACATTTGTAGCGGTCGGTGTGGTTCGTAGTCTTTCTGCTCCTTTGTGGTCAAAAATGGCTTAATGCAACTTTTATTAGGAAGGTAACGAGCGCCGCGGAGGGGGAGAGGGCCTTTAAAATGTCCTCAGAGATGGAAGGCCTGTTCCTAAGGAATGAGGAATGAGTTAAGCAAGTACAAAGTGTGATTTCACACCTATCGTGAGGGTGGCTGGATGGTGAGTGGGTGGCGCGGCTGTTACCCACACGATGCCAGTCTGCCAGGGCACCACCTAGGGCCCTGTACCCCCCCTTCCCCCCTCCCTTCCTGTGACGCCATGTTCTCCTTGCCCTGCAACACCAGTGCCCATCTGCTAGGACACGTTAGCCTCTGGCGCCAGGGACTATTTAGCCCGGCGTAATTAGCCCCCAGACACCAGCAGCCTGGTTTTAAACAGATGTGGGGGAGGTAGCGCTTGCAAGGCGACCAACCAATGTTTGATAAGGAAGAGAGGAGAAGGGGGGGGGGGGAGAGAAGAGAAGAAGTGACCTAGTTAAAGGGATGATGCAACTCATGTTACAGCACAATGGGCAGTAATGATGACAACCCCTACTTGCTCGGACTGTCCAATGCCGCGGTCGAGGAGGGATGAGCGGCGGAAATCTAATTAGGCTGTACGCCGAGCAACAATGAGGAAATAGGTCCTTTTTTTTTTTTTAAACGGAGAAAATGTGCTTTTCGGAACAAGGGAACTGCTCAGTCTATTTCCCTATTCCAGTGTCCTCGCTGGGTTACTGTGCTCCGGGGCTGACCTTTAACAGGGGACAGAAAGAGGTCACAGAGCAGATGCCCTTGAACCTCATGACCGTGATCACACGTGACTGTAACGGCATTGACCTTTCCCTGTCTCTCTCCTCTCCATCGCCATCTTTTTCTCCCTCCCCTCCCCTCCCCTCACCCTCCAGGGTCATTTGAGGGTCCAGACTCTTGTCAAGGCTGTCACTCTAGACAGCCCTCTCCATCTACCGCCCCCGCTGTTGCCATGGCGATGGACGGCACTGCGCTCCGAGGACTGTGTGAGGGGGCAGAGGGAGCCAGCGGACAGATGAACGCTGCAGCATCTTTCCCTAACCTAGGTCAACCTTGCGGAGCTCGTGCAAAGCGATGGGTGGGGATGAACGCCCGGCCACGCTGCTCGAGAACCAAATGCGCGGGCAGGGTGCAGCGTCGGCGCAGGATTGGAAACGGCGAAAATTGACGGGGAGAGGAACAAGTGACGAAACAAAGAACATAGGTGGAGGCAGAGCACTGGAGGAATTACATCCTGCACACATCGTTCTCTCTCAGCTCCTCTCTCTGATTTAACACAAAGGCCAGCGTACTAAATCTGTTTCTATTGTTGTTGTTTTAAAAGTAGTAATCATGTCATCTCTGTCTTCCTCACACGCACACACACACACACACACACACACGGAAACGTGACCTGGGGGCAGGCAGTGGAGCAGCACACGTGTAGTACCACAGAGATCCAGCCAACATGACTCACTCCGAACACTAGTCAACCCAGAGAGAGAACAATGGCAACCGGTGTGCGAGGTGTCTGTCAAGCACGCATACACTGGCACAGGATGAAGAGCCGCAGATGGAGTAACGCCCCACTGCGCCGCCATCAGACTGCCATTTGCTTTGTGCTTTTAAACACTGGCCATATTTGCACGAGTACATGTTATGTCTAGCGTACTATTCCTTCCCCATGTTGAAATGGGTCTGTGTTATTTTATTAAAGGAAAAGTAGTTCAGAACAATGCATTTAGTATTGAAATTAATTGTTAAATCAGAGGGGAAAAAACTGGTACATACTAATGAATACTGCCTGACCGATGCTCTCCAGCCCACAGCAGACAAACACCTGTCCATAATGCACTTGAACTGGACATGGCATTCAGTAGTGATTGTGGGCTATAATAAAAAAGCGGCTTTAAAGTTTATCTAGCGGTGAAACAAAGTGTGCAGTAATTGAAAAATAACAGGTAAAACAACAACACAAGTGCAGCAGCAAAATAAAGAGCTGGGCTCGAGTCCCTGCCTGAGGACTTGTTACCGACATTCATGCACAGCTCAAACCAAAAGCTGTAAAGGGCTAAATCCTGCTGCATCGGGTGATGACAGAGCGGACCACGCAGGTTGAAATTGTCTAAATGCCTCTCATGGAACGAGGGTTGAGTTTTAAGTTCAATATAGCGAGCAGATAGATGGTATGCCATTCGACAGCACTGTTTCGGAGACAAAACCGTGGCACAAAACAAAGCAGAGCTGATCCTCAACGCACTGATTCTTCAATAACTTGAAATAAACTACAGATGCATCGAGCGGTACTGTAAATAGAAAACGAAGGGTTACCAAAAATATCATCACAGAGGGTACAAAGACATCCGCAGCCACCATCTAGAGCGGAGGCTTCGGAGAAACAAAGACTAATTCAGCGCAGGTGCACGTCGCTCACCTTTGAGAAGGCCCCAATTTCAGCTTGGTGAGGTGTGTGTCATGGTGGAAAACAACACAACTAGGGATGCAACAATACCACTTTTTACAAACCGATACGAGTACGAGTATTTTTATTTGTGTACTTGCCGATACAGAGTACCGATACCGATACTTCTTAGATTTGGTCTCCATGAAAGTGCAATTAATTTGGAGGCAGATTTTATTTTATCCTCTGCAGATTATGTCAAGCCTATAGTACAAAATTAACAGAAGGCTATCCCAAGCTTTAAACGTCTTGTGGAAGTCCCTCTAATGTCGGACCATAAAACGCCCCCGTGTCCGGGTTCATAATGTAAGCGATAATATTAGGGATCGAGCAATTATATAGGAAGCTGTGTTCCAAGTTATGTTTCCGGTGCTTTTATTGTGGAGGGAGAAACGGAAAGGAAAAGGAGTGGAATTGTGGGATATACGTGTGTGAAGGAGATAAAAAAGTGGTTCAAGTTACCCTGCAGCGTGTTTTCATTTTATTAGAATTACAAATATAGACACACACTCGGCTACAATAATATCATCCGTAGCCGCACAACAGCGTCTGAATGAGGCCGCTGCCAGCGCTGCTTCTGGTGGATCAGCAACAGTTTGATTCAAACCGGCAGGACGGCAGTCATTTCCGTCGCGTTGGGTGTGAACGCACCATAACTCTACACACCTTGCCGCAAGAGCTGCAAGAGAGCGACGAAAGAGCCGTATGCGGCTCTGGATCACGGGTTGCCGACCCCTGCCCTAGACGTTGAAGTCAGGTAGGACAACAAATCTTTTTCTCCACAAAGCGCGACCAGTTTGTTGTAGCGAAATACTGTTGAGTGGTATCGGTTCTTGGTATCGGCAATTGAAAACGAATACAAGTACGAGTATTTTAACGCAGTATCGGCCCCGATACCGATACCGGTATCGGTGCATCCCTAAACACAACCCTTTATATGGCAGTCAGTGTCATGACCTAAAACTAACATCCTGAGCTGTTATTGGCTGATCGGAAACTAAAGCAGCCGACCAGCACAACAAATATCAATAACACAGTGCATGGTCTGTTCTTTCCATGAAACCATGTAGTGTATGGAAGTGACTCATATCTGCAGAAGCGGTTTTAAACAAACTAAACAAATACAGTGCATGCATCTGTATGCATAATGTTTGCTTGGATTAAGTAGAATTAAACTGTGTGTACTGCAGCAAACATGCACAGAAGCACGGATCCAGTTGGTGCATACCTGAAAGCTTAATCAGCAGCTCAGAGGCAACCTTAATGTTGATATCCTGGTTCAGCAAGGTATTCTTAGCCCTGGGACTTCCTTCCCTTGGTTTCAGTGACCCGAGGCGCTCGGAGGCGGCCGCCGCCCCCACCGGCCCGTCCTGGCAGAAGGTTGCAGGGAAGCTTGGCTGTACCTGGATCTGCGACTGGGCGGATGGTCGAGGGCTCACCACCGCCTCCTCCGCTTTGGGCTCTTCCTTCAGGTGGAATGGAGACTTGAGCGTCTCCCTCTGGTTCGCCGCTGCAGCCGGAAAGAAAAGAAGGAATGAGATGAATTTAAGAGTCTAAATACAGTTTGTTGAATGTTTCTAAAAAGGTCCATGTTAATAAATGACAAGAGGCCATATGGACGCTCTGCATTCTTCCCATCCAGACATCGGCATTACATTACTTACAGAGTGTAAAATGTCTCACATACTACATTCTGTATACCACTCATAAGCCTTCAGCTTCTTATGAGCATTTATCTTACATATATTGTGGTGCAAACAGAAAAAAATATACAAATATGCCACTCATTTACATTTTTTATGAGTAAAGTGGGCAATATATATATACAGCAAAAAGTGCAATACATGAAAATTAAAATTGAATGGAACAATAAAGTGGTGCACAGTGGATTTCCACAGCACTATCTCCACAACACACAGCACAGCAGGCGCGCTGTGGGCCGACACAAAGGGTGCAACCTCATGACTGTCCTTCTCTCTTGGTCTTTAGGGCATCCACAATAAATGCCCAATTCATTTCCCTCCTCTTTTCTCCTTCACACTCCCCCCTCCCCCATCCCATTCATTTCTGTACACTTCATTCTCGGCTCTATTCTACTTTAAGTCTGGTTTCTTCATCCTTTCTCACCCCGGACATTTGGCTGAATCCTCTTCAGACTTAAGGACAAAAAAAACTAAAAAAAACTGTACTTCTGTAGAGCGCGATAGCAATCGGCTAAAGTCTTATCTGCCATCTCTGCAGCGTGTAGCCTAGGTTAGGGAGTGAACTGTCACATGGATCCCTCTGCTCTAAAGCCATCTTCAAGAGAAACTGGGCCACATCTAATCCGCCTTAGATGAATAATTAATAATTAGACATGGAGCAACTTCCGATAGCCGCCAAGAAAAGAACAGCGGGGCAAGCGCCTCTCTTTGTGTCTCTCAGCACGATCCTCTACACTCCGCGCTAAAACAAAGGTTTACACAGGCTGTAGCTTACAGCATTGTTGACATTTAAGACGGCTATAAAAGTATGAGCGGAGCTGCAGGAATATGTTTTAAAACGTATTCCTCTTGCCTGTGCTACTTGATATCTTCGCTCCGTTCAGTGCAACTATGGGAACCGTGAGGAGGGTTAAAGGATACCATTGTCCACTGCTGTAACGTGATTTACAACGGTGCACCAGGCCCTTTATCAGAAACAATTACAGCTTCATTAGGTAGATTGGCTGAAGAGATCTGATTACATGAGACTTAAAACAGTGTTTGCAAGTTACGCTGGAGCAAAACATATATTTTGTATATATATTATACATATATATAAATAAATAAACAAACAAATATAAATAGATAAAAATAGATAAATAAATAAATATATTTATATATAAACAAATAAATATAAATATATTATATAAATAAATAAATAAATATAATATGCCATATTATTGAAATAATTAAAATCTCTTTCTGGTTTTATAAATGAAAAACAACATTACTTTTCTGTAATTTCTTGGCTTATTACAATAAATTATAAACACCTGCTTTAGAAGGAAGTGGGAGAAGCAAAGTTTTGTTGAGCAACAAGTTTGTAGAAGTCTGTATCGAACTTCATGTTCTACTCAATGTTTCCATGTCATCGTTTGCCAAAAGCAAAACAAATAATCCTCGATGAAAGAGTATCCAGAGCTGTTGTGATTCAGACACGTGAGTCACGAAGCACAACAGTGTTGCTATAGCAAACTTTAAACAGTAGGCCACGATATATATACATATATGCTAATGATAACCAAATGTGGCAAAGGTTGCTTTCTATATTTGCCTTTGTTAATTGTCGTAATATATGCACCTCATGGAATATTTTTTCTTTAAAGCAGAATACATTTATGATGTTATGTAACGGTGTTGGCAATGCATTCAGCAATAATCAGGATCATATGCTGATGCTAGAACTGACAGTTTGGGGAGCTGCTCAGGAGATACACGGATTGCAAAAGTTCAAATCTATAGTTACAGACACGTTTCGTTTAGAAAGAAAAAATCAACTGATATTGAAATTAGGTTAGTTGTCGCAGAGTAGGGTACCAACAAACTGACCTATATAGCTCATCAACACCCTTCCCGGCCCTTGACACATCAACAGTTTCCAAACAAACAATCTGTACACTACCACTATCCGTCTCGCCCACAGACAGACACAAACACACACACTCACTCAGACACAGGGCATGGATATAAGAGAGGCCATCACTCTTGGGCAGACTGCTGTCCAGTCTCCTCTGGCCCCAGCAGAGATCTGCTCCACTCCTCACCCGGCCGTCTCACCTAACATCTCTAACCGCCACAGGCCCGCCGCCCCCTGCCCGCATCATCAATCTGTGCCGGCTCCAGCCCCTCTGATTAATGATGATCTACGCCGGAGGGATAGAGGGCTCCGGGATGGGGGGGGTGGGGGGGATAAGGGGCAGGAAGAGGGGACAGGTGTTGGTGTTTTGACCACCCGTGTGGTGCCCACAATGCCACAGTGCCACACTACGGCGGGCCGGGGCCGCAGTTCAAGAAGGGGGGGGGAGGAAGAGGTTGAGTGTGGTGGTGGGGGGCGGGGGTTGGGGTTTGGGCAGCGACCTTCAAGTTCAGGGGCGGCGGCGAAGGGTCGCACGCGGCACCAGCTGGAAATGTCACACCGTCAGATGTCAGCGGGCAGGCTAAGTATAACCTGGTCAGCACCTGGAAGGACGTCCTCTAATTAGAAGCGTGTTGGGCCATGTCGGATCAGACAGGGCCAGCGCACTTGGTCACCGCCTTACAAACACACATAAAATTACACATCTGATTTACCCCACGCGGACAACACACTTATCTGTATCTTTGGAGAAAGCCATGCCTCGCGTTGTTCAGAAACAACAGTGCGTCACGCTGCACTCAAAAGCAAAATGAAAATGCCGGGTTGCGCATAAACCACTGGATACAGATACAGACTCAACGCACGCTTGAGATTTTCAAATTCGTCTCCGCTGCGGCCTCACGAGAACAAAAACAACCCCGGGACGTGCACTCACACACAAAGTCACACCACTTCGGTGACCTTTTGAATTGTCGCTATAAATAGAGTGAATTTCCACTCAGAATCTATGTTACAGAGCCCGATGAATTATTTAGTAGCCTAATCCAACTGGCAAGTTTTTTTTTTTTTTTTTCCTTTCTTCATTCCTCTAAGCTGATGGCTCAATAACAAAAAGCAGGCGCACACTACCAACAGGAAGAATTCAGCCCGCAACGCCGAGCTTACACTTTTTTGTCTGTCGGACTTTCACAATAGCATCGTGCGCATCCAGAGCATCTCGTGTGGAGAGAGAGCAGCGATCTGAGGAGGAGATGGGCATCTCTTCAGTGAGCTCCCCGCCTGTGCGGGTACGTACCCGGGCCAATGTCAGCTCCCTGCGCACGCCGCCGCTGTACGGCCGGTTCGGGGGTTCAGGGTTGACGATGCTATCAGTTTGTCTCCATGTTATCACACCCTTCTGACACCTGCCACCCTTGCTACTTTCGTCGCCGCTCTCTCTCCCCCCCGTTTCTCCCCCCTTCCACGCGCTTCTCTCTCGCGCCTCATCCGTCTCGCTGCCAGGCGCTTGTCCACTCCGCCTCACCTCTCGCTCCGTGGCCAGGGCTGCCGTCAAATAACTTCATTAGCTTTCCACCTCTGTCACGCCGGCCTGCTCCCCCTCTGACAATTGGCTGCTGTTTTCTCCCGGAGAAAAAAAAAAGCAGAGGGCTACGTGGGGCAGGTTGAGAACCCAACAATAGCTGACAGTGTGCTAGACACTGGACAGCGATACTGATGGCTGCAGTGGGGATGTATGGACCAGAGGTCACACACAAAAGGCCTGCCTGTGTCTGCTCATGCAGAGCTGGAAAGCAAGAGGACATGAAGATGAAATCTTGACGTTCACGAAGTGACATAACTGAAGACGGGACATTTCGAAATTCGACAGACATCTGTGTCAACAGAGATGGTGAATCATTGCGAAAATGTTCCTACACAGCACATTAATGCTGCGTCCAAATACAGTAATACACAAATAATGTGTATACCTAAAACAATGGCATATTACAAGGGAAAAAAAAAATGCATGTCCTCGAAAAACCCTAAAGAATACTCATGTACGACGCTACAGTTCTGCCAGTGCATCACTTCACTGTAGCAAAGCATGTGAGATACTCTCCCAGGAAAAGGATAAATAAGACAACTGCAGAAGCATCATGACAGATGCAACACCTCCCACAACCCCCTGCATGCCAATTATTCACACCCAGCCAGGGTCAAGCTCGTTGTGCCTGTGTCACCGCAGCGGGAGGCGGGGTGGGGGAGGGGTGGGGGTGTTTGGAGGGTGTGCAGTGCCCACTGTCATTATTAACTCAGGGCCCACTGGGCACCGGGTAGGGGCCGTGCATTTCAAAGTACCTCTGTGGCTTTCATCTGCGAATCAAAATGTGGATCACACTGGATAGCTAACGGTTGTGTCAGCATGCAAGGATAAAAATGAAAGGGTATCAGTGGAACACTCAATGGAAAGCGGGACAACCCCGAAAAAAAAAGTATATGCTTATTATGTCAGAGGTCAGGAAGAGTTCACCGGCTTTTAATGCCTGGGGAACTCGATGCAACTCCCCCTTTGCCTCATTCTCCCTCTCCCCCACTTGCTGTCACTTTATCCATCTCTTTTTTATCTTTCCCTCTCCACATCTTTATACCACCCCTACCTCCCCCTCCCTCGCCAAGGCCTTGTGGGATTGAGGCACTGAGACAGCAGTGTAAAAGCAGGAGGGATGAGTTGCTCGTGTACACATTCAATCTGAGTTGGCAGGGAGGTCAAAAGAAATGGAGTCTGGAGGTCCCAGGAGGAACTTCCTCACCTCTCCCTCCCCGGCTACTCCGTGGCACGGGTAAGTCTCGCAAAGATCTGAGCCCGGTTCTTCTCCGTTTCATAACCCTCCATCTTTAACTCCACCCCCCCAACAAAGGGAGAACTTTGTGATCAAAGAGGCAGTATTCATTAAAACACATCATCGTGCATTCAAGTTCAACATCCTCTCGTCCCGTCTTTTTTTTTTTTTTTTTTTATATATCCTTCCTCATTCTCCTTGAATGATGCCCCGACTAAGATGTCCGCCACTTGACACTGGACTGACATTGCGAGGAGCCATCTTGGCTCCTCCGGGGAGTTGCCAGGGCTTGATTGTGCAGTCTGGGAGTGAAATGCAACTGGCACCCAGGGGGCACCCATGCGGAGCCCGGGCGTGCGAGATCGAGGGGGAGTTAACTAAGCCGGCCCAGTCCCCGTGCATCCTGGCGGGGTCACGGGATGGCGCTGAGGGCGCTAATCATTTCAAATTATGAATTCCTTTTTAATTATGAATTATGCATACATTTTTAATTAATCTAATGTTCCCAGGGTTTTTTCCTCCCATCCTCGCTCAAGATCTCAATCTAATTACACAGCATTAAGTGGAAGAGTGGCAGCCGTAGCCTCGACCCCGCCACTGAACCCCAGTCAACCTTTTTCCATCAATCTTGCCATCATCTCCGAGCTCATCCTTTGATATTTTTGCAACACGGTGAAATGCATCTAAACACGCCTGGTCTGAGCCTGGTATACCTTAGAGCAGCATGTTTGTCAAGTTTGTTAAAATAATGCTGTATCATTATGTTAAAGCGCTCAGGAAAAGTCTGTAACTTTACCAAAAGGTGGATAATCCTGAATTATATGTCAGCGTTTTAAGTCTTAAACTAGTTCATGAATGGGAAATATGGCTGCTACCACTTCTGCGGCACAGACAACCAGGTCTTAGTATCATTTTCTTTCTAAATGAGGCTTTTCACCAAAGCACAGTGGATCTCTGTAAACAATCCTTAATGCAGGGCTCCAGAACGACTTCTTCCACTTGTCATTTTTCCGTTGATCTCCTCGAGACCAAGAAAGCGTGTCACCGTTTTCATAATAAGACCGACACACGGGCAAAGAGAATTGTTAAAAGGAGAAAGAAGCCTAGAGGTTACAGATCTTCGACTCCCCCGACAGCTGATAAGATGAGGGGGAGAAAAATGAATCCCTCAACAACTTTTGTGGAGGTGCCCTTGAGCGAATCATTTAGTCCCCAACTGCTTCAGTGGAGCTAATCAGTGGCCGACCACAGATAAGTGAGGATGTACAACTGGGTAGCCATCAAATGTCACTTTAACTATATGCAAAAAGAAGCAAAGAAAATAGACCAATCTCAAATATGGTAGAAAAATGGAGCATCAGTATTGTAATTACATTTTAAGCAGATATGAAGTTTACAAACAAGACCATTTATCTACCAGATTAGATATGAACATACTGCGTATGCTCTGATTTAGGTCATTATTTTAGTGCTGCTCAGTGGTGCTTACGTTGATTTTTATGTGGATGTTCTACTCTGTTACTATCAAATCACTGGAGACTTACTTTTAAAAAGCGAGAAAAAGGCTCAATATCAGAACATTCTCAGTCTACTTAGTCCTGCACGCTTACTTCCTGAAATATTATAAATATGCCACAAATGTCTCCTCTCTTCTGCTTATGCTAACATGCCTTCATTGTACAAAGAAGTGGCACAACACAAGGAAGGCGCCAACAAATCCGTTAGATGTGCTGGGCTCAACATTGTCCAACATTTAAACTTGAATGCAGCCTCCGTCATTGAGATGCATTATATTTTGAATATATAATTTGCAAAATCAGATCTCATAGGTGACATCTGTCATGTGTTTATACCAGTGTTGCATCAGTTGGGCCGGTCGTTATTGTTATATTATTGGAATATTTCAAGCTTTTGTATCCGTATTTTGTCGACAATATATAAATTGTATATATATATAAGATCGGTTTTAATCCTGATTATGCAGATTTGTGCCACAGAGAATAAAGATTTCTATATATATATATATATATATTTGTGATTATCCAGATGTGCTAAAACACCTTTTGTTATATAAGTGCCACTAGTTGTACACAATGGACAAACACGTTTTAAAGGGCAACATTTGTGTGTCTGTTCAAAGTTCCAATGCTTGTTAAACAACTGTAGAAACTCATCTATTTAAATTGTCTTGCTCTAAAAAAAAATAAAAAATACTTGTCGACACAATTAAAATAACGAAAATCTATTCAATCAAATAAACAGTATGTTGTCTTCCACAAATAAGTGTCCTAAGAGCAAGTTTTGAATTATTTGGGCGTTGTCCTTACCGGCCTAAAAAGCATGTGGTACTTGGGAAAAGGCTAAAAGTCCATGGCCTACTTTTCATTCATTCTCATGGGAGACACACAGAAAGCGAGGTTGTATGGCTGACCAATCCTGAAATATGCACAATGATAGCTAAAGTCAGGATAAACAACCGCTCAAACACACGCGTCTGAATCTGAGACCCACGCAGCTTTAGCCCACATTGTGAAAACTGGGTTTTACATTTGATTCCTATGTCGCTGCCCATTAAACATCTAAATAAGATTGTATTTCTGTCAACGCTAAAACTGTCTTTTCCCTCAAGGCGTGAACTAACTCCGAGACATTTTAGGATACCATTGTTTTAAAAAAAAAATCCATAAAAAAAAACAGCTCACAGAGACTCCCTGCGGCCTCGACCCGAAACGTTAAACATAAAACTGTTTACACTTCTTACGAATGTTATTTCTGGTGACAGTGAAACAATCAAAACAAAACTTAAGGCAAAGGCGAGACAACATCTAGCTGGAGATCAGAACGCTTGTCTTCACGTTCACGTCTGGAGGAAGTGAAACGCGTTTTATAAAAGAGCAACTGAAATGAGCGGAGTGAGGAAGTCAAGTTGAGAAAAACGGCACAACAAACAAACAATTATGGATTAAAAAGCTGGTGTTGCTGTGCATGCTGTTTTCCCATGTATTTCTCATAATTGATGCAATGTGTCCTCCATTTAGACAGAAGTAACTTGTAACTGCAGTACGTAGTATCCTGGACATTGGTGGGTTCATCCTTTTTATATAATCGCAAGAAAAGAAAACCAACTTGATGCCCATCTTCTCCTCAGATCTGTCCTCACTTCACAAGATGATCTGTCCGAGACTGGTGGTAAATCTTTAATTTTATATAGTCTTTTACTCGCTACTGCCTTTATACACAGGCTCCTAGTTTGTCAAAATATACATATATGGATTGAATAAATTAGAGCCAATACAATATGTCTATTAGGCGACTGTTACTGTGCAAGTATTTATCCAAAAATGGCTGAATTAAACTGGCTCCAACTTTCCAAAAGTGTAAAATATAATCTGTTTTCTGGGTTTTTCTTCGATACCAGACGGAAAATCTTTGACTTTTTTTTAAAACAAGAGATTTTCTTATCCCATTAGAGACTCTGCAAACTTGTGACGGGTATTTCTTTGCCATTTGCTGATATTCTAGTAGATTGCTCGATGACGAAAGCCGTAGTTGCAGCCCTCGCATGAACACACACTTTCTTCAATCAAAAAAGAAACAACCCTAACCTGAGAGCTTCATAAGCAGGTCAGTTGCCGTCTTGGTAGTGATGTCGGGGCTGAAGAGGGAGGAGGCTGTGGTTGGACCACTAGAACTGGATCTGACTCCCACCCCGACGCCCGGTAGGTCCAAGGAGTTGGCGCTGCTGCTGGGACGGTCCCTGCACATGCTAAAGGGGGAGAGCACAGACAGATCTCTCTCCTGAGGCTCCTCCTTGATGTGGACGTGATTGGACGAGGCCTCGACCGGGGAGGACGTCTGCTGCTGGCCGTCCGAGTGCAGCGGCGACACCTCCGTCCCCATCAGGTCCGCGGGGCCGCTGTCGCCCATCAGGGAGCCCTCGCCCTCCGTGTCGGTGGTGAGCTCCTCTTTCACCTTGACGTCGGAGCGGGGGAAGTGCTGGTGGCAGCGCATGTGAAGCTTCAGGCTGAAGTGACGCGAGGAGGTGAAGGGGCAAAGTTCACACTGAAATGTCTCACCCCGGTCCTGGTGCTGATGTACCTGGAAAAGGAGGACAGGTATACGTGTCAAAAGCACTTCTCTTCTCCGCCGGTACTACAGGACATCAAGGGGAGAGACAACGACTCCATATTGTAGATCAATTTAACTGAAACGAAGCAAACATGTAGTGTTTAATTATGCCATGTAGAGGTTTATTACACATTACACTAACGCGTGCCTATCCCTTAATGTTAACAATTATATTGCAAGAGCCATAATTGCCACCAATTAAAGATGACGTGGGTGGGGGTGACAAGGGGAGCGGGGGTCACAGGATGAAGACGGTCCATATCATCTCACCTTCATGTGGGACTTTAGATTGTCTTTGCGAGCACAGCGGAAGGGACACAGGGGACACTGGTGGCTTTTCAAGCCCGTGTGGATGACCATGTGTCTCTTCCAGTAGCTCTTGCGCTTGATGACCAGTCCGCACACGGGACACTGGAACGGTTTGCCGCCATCCTCAGGGGAGCCTTGAGGGCGCCAAAGAATATTGAGAGTCACGAGCGTTTTAGTGAATATAAATATGTGCCGTGTTAGTGAAATGCACCTTTGTTCCTGTAAAGAAATACAAATCCAGACCACAGTATTCACAGAGCTGGAAGAGACAACTGCTCCTCACCTAATGGTGAAAACTATCAAGGGAAATGCCAGCTGGAAGCGATGGAACAATGGAAGGAAAAACTCAAGCATGTTTTAGTATCTCGATTATTGTTGTTGGCTTCATATCCGGCATCCATTACTGTTTAATTGGTCTTATTAGAAAGAGGCATGATTGCATTACAAATTCTACAAGGGCCTGTCAGGATGGCTTCATAAGTATTCCAGTGCCGTTCCTTGAAAAACATCTGGTAATCAGTGTTTGGTGAAATTACTGTGCTCAGCCATTCATTGACCTGGGGTGTAAAACCTCGAGACTGCCTATTTGCAACAATAAACCGCCATCTGCGGCCCAACCTCTCCGAGCACAGCAGAGATCACAATGCAAAAATGACTTCTGCTTATTCGGAGTTGAGCTGAGTGAAGCGGAAATAAAACAGGAGAGAGGAAACGTGTGCGTTGAGTACCTTCGTCTTAGTATTTAACACATCTCTTTTCCTACGCAATCACGACCACATTTTCTAGCTTCTCCTTATATATTCAAAGTGCAGAACATGCCCGTGCAATAGAGTTTTATAGTTGAACTGGCAAGGGACGACAATAAAACAAGACATGACAGTCAATAATCAAGGTCACATTTTTCAGTCTGGCGACCAAACAACTAGCTGCATTTATTTTTTTTTTACAGCGCCGCTCGACCTTGACGGCTCGCGGGTTAGAGCGGACCCCCCCTTTTTAGCATGCAGATCACAGAATATTACATCGACTGCCTCATCTGTCTGAAGTCAATTTGATCCAGCCATTTTAGATTTGGCGGGGTTGCGACACAATCCCTCAAAAGTGCCCATCCATCTCCCTGAAAACATTCTGTTCTCCCTAAAGCCTACTTTGCCAGAGCCTGCACTTTGAGGCTTTCTCCCTCCCCTGTGCAGGAGTGAGATCTTTGTGTGCACCCTTGTTTGGTTATATGTCTACATCTGAGTAGACCTTTACAGAATATACAGCACGGCTATTTGTAAGAGAGCATAGGAGAGAGACAGAGTGTGTGTGTGTGTGTGTGTGTGTGTGTGTGTGTGTGTGTGTGTGTGTGTGTGTGTGTGTGTGTGTGTGTGTGTGTGTGTGTGTGTGTGTGTGTGAGCGCGCATCTGTATCCAGTCAGTGGAAAGTATGATGTGTTTGGCCTTAAGTCTGCTGTGCTGATCAGGGCTCTGGCTAGTGGGGGTTGAAGCCAGGAGTAGGCTGCCGAGATGGATATGGACTCCAGGGCTCCCCGCTGTGCCGAGCACACACTGACGGCCCCCTTTTGGCAGCGCGCACATCCGAGCACAAATGAGCTGGTCTGGGAAGGCGGCGAGGTCTCAGTCGGAAACCCCCCGCCGAGCCCACGGACCGTTTCCCAGACTAGAAGGCCAGCCAGGGCTGTTTTCTCTCGGCTCTGCTCTCTGCTCGGCTGACAGTTGAGCCGAGGCTACGCCGCTCGCTACTCCGGCGACAGCGAGGTGAGAACAAAACCATTACAAACCCGGAGAAAACATGTCACGGAAAGTCCAGAATTGTGCTTTCTTTGGTGACAAGCAAACAACCCCCCCCCCCCCCGTCCCCCCCCCCCCCCCGTCCACACAATGGCAGCGGAGACGCTTCGTCTTTGTGGAGCTTCCCATTGCTAAACTAAGTTAAATGTATCAGCGCTAACAGTTGTGCTTTGCGTGTCAGGACATAAGTGGAATTTGTTCTTTGGTAAAAGATGAATAGGAAGAAGTATTATGATAGGGGAGATAGTTCATTTGAACTTTAGCTAAATCTGTACGATTACTTTTTGAAAGAAAGCGGAATGCTGGAAAGGAAAATGAAAACTTTCCATAAATGAAGTGCAGCAGAAATTATCTTGAACCTTTACACTCTCTCTTCCATACAAACACGAGGTCCTTTGATTTCATTGTTGCGATTGTGTTTGAGCTCAGGTATCCTGACTCTGTGGCAAGACACAAGGCCATAATTGAATGTCTTTCAGAATTTTGAAACTAAAGAAAAGAAAAACTCTTTTCACTGGAAAAATATCATAAAATGTACCTAACCTCGGTTAAGCTCTTCTCTTAATATCCGTATTGGTGCGACCATTATTTTTGTGACTGATGCAATATATTATCACTTTATATTACCTGCTTGGCTGCTGGGCTTGCCTCTGCTCTTTGGAGTAGAGGGCAGCAGCAGGTCTAGGCTCTGGGTGGGTGTAGAGGGCGTGGGAGCCCTCTGGTTCTGGTCCATCAGGGGCTTCACATCCTCTTGGAGGACCCCGGCGATCGCCAAGGAGGAGCCGTCTTTCTTCTCCGCCAGCAGGTTGCCCGCTGCCCTGGCTGCCACCTCTTTGAGCAAGGCAGCGGAGGAGGTCATTGACACGAGCGAGAGGAAGGAATTGGAGGATTGGTGGTCAGCAGCGGCGCTGGGCGTTGACGAGGTCTGGCTCCGCTCGCTGACTTTCTTGGAAAGGGCGGCGAGGGTGGAGCTAGCCGACTGGGGGCTGAACGGAGAGTTGAAGGCATCGAAGCGCACCACGTCGTCTCCTCGACCGCCGCCTCCTCCGAGGGCGGGCACCGCGGACGAGGCGGAGGTGGAGGAGGAGGAAGAGGTCGTGGAGGAGGCGGCCACGGCGTTCTTGTCTTGGAGCACGGCGTTCGCCGCCGCTTTTAACTTCTGGATCGCGGAGTCCGGGGACAGGCTGGAGCCACAGGGCGTGGAGCAGCTGGCCGGCGGCCATTTATCTGCAACGCCCGCCCATACAAAGCCGCCGCCGTTGCTTGGGGTGACCGAGTTAAAGGGATCAAGGGGCTCTTGCTTAATGTTGGTGACTGAGGGTGCCAAGGAGGCCGGTGACGCCGAGCCGCTGTTGTTGTTGGCCAGTTTTCGGGCGAGAGCGCTTAACTGCTGGGCGTGGTGGGAAGACGGGGACAGGGTCAGGGGTGGGGCTAGACCTATTGGAGGTGACTCCCCCCCAGCGCACCCCCTGGATGAGCGACCCAGCAGCTCCCCGGTGTCGAGTTTCAGCGACCCGGCCTCAAGCAGGCGCCGTAGGTTGCTGCTGAGCGGTTTCCCCAGGGCTCGAGACGCTGCCTCGCCGTACAGCGATGATACCACAGACGAGAGTGTGTCCTGGGCCGAGAATGCACCTCCATCCAGTCCGAGAAGTTCCAAAGAGGCACGATGGACGGGTGTGGGGCAACCCAACGAGCTCTCGCCCCCACAGGTGTCGTGGTCCCCGGACCCGGTGCTGACTCCAGGCCGTTCATCAGGAGAGGAGCCCCTGGCCAGGAGGAGCTCATCCTGGGTGTCTCCGTAGGACGACGACTCTGAGCGCGTGTCAGAAGCGTTCCCAAACCAGCCTTCTTCCTCCACTGGACCATCGTCAGGCGCTCCTTCCTCGTTGCTGTCCACTTCTGGGAGATGAGAGAGAGCATACATACAATCACAAAGAGTTAGACTAGAGCATCATCTTTCAGCTGAATACTTGATTATCCCGAGTATGAATTGTGAACATCAAACACTTACTACAAAGAGTTAAGTAGAGGGCATAGCCGTAGCCTCCGGCTACACAGCTTTTTAAATTGGAAATTGCTTTTTTACTATTGCCTGTTATTATTTCCCATCCTTGCTTGCCTAATGTGGCAGAGCGATAAGTGATCTGGACTTTGTGGAATTGAGAACAATATTTTTCGAAAATTCATAAAAAGAATTACCTGCCCTAAACCAAGTCAAACGGCCATTAAAAGATGCAAAAAACACACTTCCTGTCTCAGCAAGGACACCACTAAAGTGACTGTGAACGCTTCTAATACAATGGCAGCTTTTCCACAAGGTGCATCCGAGATATTTGAGTAATTTAGATTTATCTGTCTTTTTTTTTTTTTTAAACCATATTTTTTCCCACCCTTGGTCTGGAAGAGTCTAGTAAAGGGGTTACCATGACAACGGGTCCTTCTGGGAGGCTAGACAGCAAAGATTAGGGTAATGGAGGTTACAGAACTAGATTCATATTCATGAGCCTGCAGATACCACCGGGGAGCCAATAAGGATAGGGTTAAGGTCACCAAGGGTCATTAATATACACTTCATGTATCAATATTCATAAGCAAAACATTACAGCTTGCCAGACAAGGGCGAACAAAGAAAAGTGAATATTCCTGATACATATTAACAAACCTCCATAAGAACATGTCAAAAGCACCAAGGCTGAGCAAAACAAATATGTCAAAACTGACTCTTTCCCCTTCCTCTATGGGTTTCTGAACAAAACCTCACAAAACATCTGATGAAAAAAAGAAACACACACACACACACACACACACACACACACCAAAGCTGCCCTCTCCCTCTAAACCCTGACAGAGGCCTGGTGGGCCTGATCTCTGTTTACAGGCTACCCAGCCCAGCGACCTGTTGGGATCATTAGAGTCGGCTGACATCTGGCCGCTGTGGCTCGCCCCCGGTCCGCAGGGGTGACCACAATCACAACCCACTACACACTGCTGCAACGGATATCAAAACGGGGGCTCACACACTTCCAAACATCTTCCCGCTTCTGTCTCGCGCGCAAACACATCTTACACTTTTTTCAGTACCGCAGTACCAGAAACTGACAGGAAATGTCAGATGCCAAAAACCAATGCAACGGATTGTGTTATAATAACGTCCTCAGGGCTCTCGGACCATGTCTAATAGACTTCACCTACACAAAACAATGCAAGATGCATGAGGCCGAACAAACACAGCAGGCGTGACCCCCTCTCATTCCTTTAAGTGAGTGAAAACGTCATAATGTGCTGATTGTGAACGCAATTTTCTCCTGCTCCGTGATGCCATGTTGCCACCTGAGTAGGGTTAACAGGAATGAGAGGGAGGGAGGGGGGGGGGGGGGGAGGGAGGGGGGGAGAAAGAGCCTGTGAGTCACGCAGGGCAGGGCTTGACCCATTTCTATATGACATGTGAAAAGCAGCGAGAGCCACTAATGGCTGTAATGTGGTTAGAGGGAAATCACTAGATTGCTGACCTAAGGTCTCGGCTTTGAGGCAGAACTCTCCGGCTTCCTAGGCTCGCTCCTAAACCTCGGGGTTAGGTGCGGCTGAACGCAACCTTACACCGCTGGGGCTCTGCCAGAGTGCTACAGTGCACTGATGCACTCCACCGCCGTGGCTTTGTGTGTCACAGGCGAGCCGGCCACCGTGGGCGGAATGACATTTCCCAAGGTCACGGTCTCCGGCCGGAGCTGTAAGGGGGGGGGGGGGGGGCTTCGTCTGAACTCTGTTCTCACAACCGCCGCTGTATGCCCGGCGCACGCATGGGCGCAAACATATGCACGTGCATGCGTATGTTCAGACTGCAAACACTAAACGCACAGCCAAGAATGTAATTTAATGCTGATGTTCTCCCCCCCCCTCCCTCTGCATTTCTGACACACATTGCTGCTTTGCCTCCAGTACGGGGGGCTGGCTCTGCGAGCCCCCCCCCCCCAAGTGATGGAAGCATGGAGATACGGACCGAGGCGGCGAGCGTCTGCCACTGAAAGGGAACCATTTAGCGGTGTAATGGCGGGGATGACTTGCATGTTGAGACAAACAGCTGCGGGGTGCTCAGCAGTCTGGATCTGTTATCACTCACACACGGGTGATTCAGTGGTGCAGCGGCGGGGGATTTTCTCTCTGGCCCACGGAGATGTATAGCGCCACCGCATTATAGACAAAGAGAGCGCCAGAAGAGGTCAAAGTGCACGACGAGGCTACATAAGGAGAAGGTCACGAGGCTTCGAGACCAGCTAGAATAAACTGCCTTGAGCTTGAGCAGAGACGTAACTGAGCAGCTAGAAATGTTAGGATGTGGCACCTCTGTGACTTACAGTGTTTGGAAACCTGTGTTGTGTTACCTCGTCACAACAAAAAAAAAAAAAAAAAAAGCTCACAGCCTGCATCTACAGCTAAAAACAGTTGGACATCACAGGTAGTGGACTTGTTCATTGTTTCACCGTGCGGCGCCGTCAACAATCTCCATTTGTGAACTTGGCAGGATTATTTTGGCCGTGGCTTTTCTAGGTCAGAGAGGGGCGCATGCATGTGTGTGTGCGCACGCACATACATGCATGCGAGTTTAGTACGGTGGCGGGGGGGGTGAGCCAGATTTCCTTGTCAAACAGAACGATTGCTGGTAAAGGGAAGAGTGCGAGTTAGAGAAGGGAGGGACGAGCAAGGGGACTGGAGTAAAGGTAGGTCAGGAGGCCACCGACCACATGACTCGTGTGAGGCTGCTGACACACACAAACACACACCCACAGGCACACACACACACACACACACACACACACACAGACTTAGCCAGGCATGAAAATTGGCCTCACTGACCCCATGCCTGAACTGGGTAGGGGAGAGGAGACCGCAAGGCGAAAGGGAGGAAGGGACAGAGAGCGGGATGGTTAAGGGAGGGGTTGATTTGTCTGGGCAGGAAAGAAGAGGAAGCCATTAGCCGATTAAGGCTGGACGGGGGTGCATCGATACTGCGCCGATGTCAAAACGAGAGTCATGCCCATGAGCTAATATAGCAATGAGTGTAAGAGAGTCAATGGGAGAGGGAGCACGAGCAAGAGAGATAGTGCAGGTCAAGGAATCACTAAAAATCGCGATTGCTCACCACAAAGCCATAAAAAGTGAAATAGCATAAAAGACTGCCACAACATACCAGGACTAAAGCCATCACATCTACAATCGGCAAAATGATTAGTCTTACATCCACCCCGCTATGAATGGGCGGGGAGGGGGTGTATGTGAATGTCTTTGGGAGTGGGTTAAGGAGGCAGAGCAGGGGGTGAGGACGGAGAAAGGAGGGCAGCAAGTATGGATGCAGTGAGGAAGGAGCCACGGCGGTAATTAAGTGTCCGGCTGGGCCCTGGCGGGGGTTGCCACGGCCGCGGGCTATGCTAATGAGCACGCCCGGCGGTCAGGGCTGCCTTATTAGCGCCTGCTGGACAATATGGTGGGAGAGACTGGCGGACTCACGTCTCTGCAAATGACTAACTGTCCTCCCGAGGAGGAAGGTAATTCCATTAATTGGGACACACTGGATCAGGATCGCTTCCCATTCCCGTCCCTTTTCCGTAATCTCTCACTTGCTTGATCTCTTTCCCACACACGTCTTTCTTTCTTCCTCTTCTTGTATATCCCTCGCTTCATCCGGTCTCCATAACCAGGAATACAAATATTAGAAATAAATATATAAATAAAGCACACATGCTCTAAATAAATCCAGCTGACATATATCACCCCCCCTCCCCCACCTCACACACAAATTAAATTATACGCCATCAATTTGTTAAATGCTGTCTTTTGAAGGAGCAACAAGATAATTGCTCCAAAGTTTATCCATCATGTTATTTCCATTAGGAAGTTGATGAAACATGACAACCAACAAGGGTACGGGCAAGAAATGTGATCGCTAAAGTAAAATGTCATGCAGCGGAGCAGGTAACGTACTTCTGATACGACAGCATTAGGGCTGTCAAAATTGCTCAAAAATGACGTTCGAATATTCCCTTTAAAAAAACACATATATTCGAACATATTCGAATATTCGAAGTTGCGCATTAGGCACGTCAATAACAGGACAAATTAATACAACGAGACATAACTACTTGTACAGGTAATTTATTTAAGTTTAAACATATTTAACAACATATTATCTACACGGAAATAAGTAAATGAACTAATGGCCAAGACCGCGGACCTCTCGCTCGCACACACGCACTCTTTCTTTCTTTCTCTCTCTCTCTCTCTCTCTCGCTCTCGCACCGTCGCGCTCTCTGCGCATAGCGGTTTAAATGAACGACAACAATAAACGAATGCTGAGTGCTGATCAAGAGTTTTGTGCAAGCAATTTAAGGTTGCGATTATTGTCCCAAATATGGCTTCATTCAGTGATTGAAACACCAGCAAAGCAGACAGTCACGCCGCTGTTGCCGCTGTGTGTTTTTTCTCCTTTTTTTTGACATTCGAATATTCATTTTCACATTCGAATATTTGGTTTTTAACAACTATTCGAATATATATTCGAATATAGAATATTCGTTGACAGCCCTAGACAGCATTGGACTTTTGTTGGGCCGTGACATCACTCTTTTACATTAACATATTTAAATATAGTGTCCATGCGACAAACTCTAAAAAGCAGCCCTTCCAACTACATCCATACAGTATACATGAAGTCAATTGTATGGTAGGTGACAACATTATGACTTTCATACGATACTCTAAATTTCTCGACACCAATACTGAGATAATACCTGGACAAAATGTTAAAACATCAGGAAAAATAAAGCTCTAATAGATGACAGAACATGGGACTTTTTATATTATTACAAAATGTATTAAGCAAAAAATATACATATGATGTCCCCTATAATTGGGTTTGTGATTTCTTTGATGGTTAACTTTATATTAGACAATATTGCACCAGATTTTCTTTGTAAAACAGAGCCGCTGTCTACGAATCACTAATGATGCAGGTGGAGAGTGGTACTGCAACTTGGGAGAAAACTACACAAAATTTCGGAGAAACAATGAAAAGAAATATAACACGTGCTCTTTGGTGGATTATTTGTTTTTTGAATCACAGGAGATGCTTGGACCGACTCAGGAAAGATGGTAAATCTAATCGTATCAGTATATATGGTCAGTAATTAGAGCCGTGTTGTTATTTTTTGCTGACACAGACACCAGCTCAGGGTGCAGCCGGTTCATGACCTGCTTTAATCTTCTTCTCAAATGTATTTGTTGACTCCATCCTTCTGGTCGGCGCTAGCTAAATCCCGGAACCCGCAGTTTATTTTCTGACGGTTGCGAAAGTTAAATGGCCCGTTCCCCTGGGATCCCGATCCCAATGCAGTCCTCTGGTAGAGCGCTGTGTAAACACATTGCCTCGCTCTCAATGTGATCCTTAAAGTACCGGTACAAATAAAATGGTGTATTTCTACGGGCGGGATATTTTGCGATCCCCTTCTAGTACTGGTATACCTTGCAACACTAGTTTTCAAGGCCTTCACTTTCAGTTTTATTGAAAAGGTAACAATGTTTCTTCCATGCAAGAGTAAGCCACACCATCACACATCCATCTAGAAATGAATGTTGACATGGCCTTGATCTAGTGAAAACAAAATCCTCCTGTATTATGATCGCGGTTCATGTTAGACATTAAATAATTAAAACTCCGAATCAACTTTTTCCATTTCGAGTCCAACTGTCGACATCATCCCGTACAACTTGTACCCCGAGCCAAAGATGCAAAGAGCTCATCCTTTAGCTGGAATCTGAGGTGAGGTGATACTCTCACTGAGGATCAGAGTTCAGGCAGCAGGGCTATATATAATGGCGGTTGAGTCGTATTGAAATGTAGTGCAAATTACCATCTGTGTATTTTCGGCCTTGGCCTCCGTGGTTTGTGGGTACTTTGGGCGGCGTGCCAGAGGTGAAACAGGAAGGAGAAGTGTTCTTGGAAGAGAATGAGACGACTGAGAGCCCCGGACCTCTGAAATTCCTCATTGCACATGAAGTGCACTTTACCCCCTGGTTTATTTTTCCCTTCCATTTTTAGCATCTCATGTTTAAAAAAAAAATTGCTCAGATGTGTCATCAAAGCTAGGGAGAGAAGTGGTATGTCTATTGCATTGTTGCAGCATAACCAACATATTATAAAGATTGTGATTAGAGGAAATAACAACTGAATCTGATTAGTGACTTTATTGTTTTATCCTGAAATGATTTTACCTTGACTGTAACTAAGTGTGCATTGTGCAACACACATGTTGTGTTGTACACGTGTTTGCGTTAATGCATTATGATAGTGTCACTAAAATAGTGTTGATCTGAATATTAGTTACAGATATTACAGTGTTAAAAAAAAAAGATAATACAAGTTGGGATTAAAATACCTGTTTTTAAATCCTGTCTTCATATTTAAATTTAGATAAAATAGACGTCATGCCGAGTATCACAGTGTATGATTTTAGTTCAGTTGCAGTGAGCTCTGCAGTTAATGCGGCTCTTGCAGTCTTGGTTAATTTAAACGTTTTCCCAGAAAGCAACAACATCATCATCATGCAAATGTGTGAATTTGGAATGAGATCATTACATCACGGCCTGTATGAGTATCTAATTTACCAGGAATAGACATATATTGCAATCTGTTTTACTTCATCATCTCACTTATGAACAGCCTCTGTAGTTGAACACAGAGGGTACCTCGCAAGATAGAGTTTCATTCTTCCAAAAATCTTTTAATTATCAATCATTTCAATGTGGCAAAAGCAATCATCACACTATAGCGTCTGTGAATGGGGAACACTGCGACATCAAAGGAAAACTCAAATATCTCGACAGAACTACGGCCCATAGGAATCAACAATGAACTGTACAATGTGCTGGACACTTAGTGGTGTGTAAATATTGGCCAAGAAAGCCTCAAGGCGTATAGACACCTGGTAGGATCCGTCAGCCGACAGATATATTCTGGTTGTCTGTGGACAGATTTGGAAAAATATATTTTGATTTTATTGGATGTTGTATTTAGAATACTGTTTGCTTGGCGGGACAGTTATATGGTACCACAGCCCACGTGATCTTCTATTTGGCCTTTGGCTGTCTGTAATGACTTTCCTTCTTTCTTAATCTAATTGTGCAGTTGATTTCCGGTTGTAAATGTAAGACACACATGCTGGACTGCCAATCACAAGGAGGGACTTCGGCAACTTCTGCGTCTGGTGATATCAGAGACGTCCCCTTCCAAATTACAACAGGCGTTTGACCTCCAGCATAGAAAACAGTTATCAAGGCCGCCAATGTCAGCTCCCGGCTAACTAACAAATTATTCAATGCATAAAACATCTGGACAGGAATGTCAGTTTTGGTTTATTAAATACCTGACGAAGGGAAATCATGAATTGCATTGATGCAAAATCATAATTTAATATAGCCCACAAAAAAAAAAGCAATACTACCATAAACAGTCCTGCTCACTGGTTTACAATAGCGGCCGCAACATACACTGTAGTCGTACAGTATTTTAGTAGTTGAGGATATTGTGCGTGTTTGTTTAAAATCTGACAGATTAATCCCATTTATATTATTGACAAATGTATGAAATGCTTGATAAATATCCAAAGAACATTGATGTCTGTGTGGCAGAGTCACTCGAAATGATTCTCAAAGTTATTGGATCCCTGACTTGCTCAGGAGGTGGCATTGATTCTGACTGGGTGCATACAGCGAGAGTGGTTCTGTGGCACAGCAGAGAGGTAGAGATTAACTGGCTAATTACAAGGTGAGAAATACTAAAACCAGCATACTGGTATTCTCAGGGCACTGGTTTGGACAATCAACTGGCCCCTGGGTCAGCATCTTACTGGGTGGTTTTACTTTCAAACGCTCTGCCAAAAGGTTTTGTTTTATTATGAATGACTTATTCATACATGTTTTTTGGTCATGAGGAATCATGTTTTTTTTTTATTATTATTAATAATTCTGCTTTGAAAGTAGGCGGTAGAAAAGAAGATTTCATGTGCAACATGGTTGTCCTCTTGTCTTTGAAAGCAACGCACAGATCGAATATTGAATGAATAAGAAAAAGATAAAACCGCTCCAATGACCATGTGTGGATCACCATGCTCCGGACTACAAAACCGTTAGCGCTGACATATAATACTTTTAAAATGATTAAAACGGTCGAGGTCAAATTAGTCTCCCACTCATTGGACGTAATATATTGGTTTGTTGCTAAGTAAGTGGACATTTCCTGGTATGATTTCACAAAATAACAACCGACTGCGTATTTAGAAAATGTTTAGCAGCAAAAAGGGGAAGGAAGTCTGAGGAAGACATCCTAAAACAGAGGGGTACGTCCAAGCATTTCAAAGTGCTGACCAGCCATTTAAAGTAATTTGCTCATATGGGTTTGTGAAGTGTTACATTTCTACCAAATATTTACATGTTGCATTTCTCTATTAATTTACAAACATCTTTTAGTGGCGTGTTTTTAGGCCTTTATATATATTTTCTTTAATTAGCTCTAATGTTCCATTGCTTGTCGGCTAAATAGACAATACAATGGTGCTTCAATTTCAATATAGTACAAATGTCGTCTATCCAAAATTGGATATCAAGAATCATAATGTAACACATGTATTGTGGATAATAGCCAGATGCCAAGTCTGTCTATAACCAGCCAAAACACACTCCTTTCATTTTTCAAAAAGCAGCAGGCCATTCAGCAGGATGCCGTTGAGATGGCATGGCTTTCTTTTTTAGACCGATTGATTTACACCATAGATTTAGAAACCCATGTAATACTCCTGCGGGGATGAAGATCATTCTTCATTTATAATACGCACATGAACTAGAATAATTCTAAACTGTTTGGAAAACGCATTCATAAGTTTGCTTGATAAATGGGGCGCATCGCCAGCATAGTGTCTGAACACTAGACACCACAAACCAATCTTGATTCTGTGAGAAAGAGCTTTTCATACTCATCAAGACTCAAGCCGTTCCCTCTCATAGGAATAGGCATATGTGGGTGGCAGCATCCCTCTTTGTGAAACTGAATACAGGCAGCCCGTGTAGCACACTTTAAAAAACGCCACGTATCGTAGGCAAAAACTTAAGTGTTTCTACTTGTGTGAAATATGAAAGAAATTATGAGCGCTCACAACAACACAAGCTATTTTTCTCAAATGCCCGATGCTGGTTTGCGTACCTAAAAACGCACTTGATCGACGTTACCAGATCAATGTTGGGCTGCGGTGTTTCCTACAGACTGGCATAGTGACAAATCCAGAAGAATCCCAAAAAACAGTCATATAATTAGCATATGCCTGAAACTGTTCAACTAATTCAACCCCCTCGCGCATTTGCTTTCTATCCAGCTAAATTGTCTTGAACACAGCTCCGATTACCATTTCATGTGCTTTTTTGAAAACTACTAATTATGAGCCACTTGACACACTAGTCAGATCTCATCAATTTGTCTTCCGGTTGACAAAGTAACCTCATTCAGCCGCGACGCGGATGTCGCGCCGGCGTTCAAGTAGACGGGCTACATTCTTTGGAACAAGTGCAAAAAGAACAGGCCATCACCCTGCTGCGTTGTTTTCTGGCATACTGAAGCTCCTCACAGAGGTGATTGTGTGTCTGTGGAAGAGAAGTGAGAGAGAGAGAGAGAGAGAGAGAGAGTGGGAGTGTGTACAGCGTCCATGTATTGTTTGTAAATCACCCTACTGGCAAAAGGGACACTCGGCTCTATGGCAGCCAGTCCACCCAGGGATACAAAGCGAGGTCCGGTGGGAGGTGGGGGTAGAGTGAGAGGTAATTCTATATGTGCATGCATGTATGTAAGGGGACAGTGTGTGAGAGCGATGGAGGCGCTGTCTATTAGAGACACTTGGAATGGATGGCGAGGGAGAATGAGCAGGGGAGCGAGGAAGACGAAAGAGGGAGGGAATCTCGAGAATTGAGGGGGAGGGGGGAAAGATGCCTTTTTTTTTTTTTTTTTTATGGTGGTATTGCTTTGACGGCTGCTTGGCAGAGGCGCCCAAGGCAGTGCCTGCTTGGATTTTAGCCTGTCACTTAGGACAGGGACACTAATCAGGATTGGTCCCGGTCCCTACCCCAGGAAAGGGGGAGCACTTTCAGGCCATTATTTATAAAAAAAAAAAAAAGGAAAGAGAGGGAGAAGAATTGATGTGGCACAGCAGGAAATGCTAACCGCTAACCTCATTTACATGCAGGTCCAGGGAGAATGGGGGGGGGGAGCTTATTCCTTTTCCAATCTCCATGTTAAATGCTGGCCAGGGCAGCTGATGGGAACGAGAGGCATTGTTCGCCCCATGCTGCTCTCCTTTACACCAATACCTGCCCCGCTCTTCTTCAAGGTATAAAAAAGACATTTCCTCAGTAATTTTAACCCCCCACCCTGATATCTATATGAACCTGACATGCGATGTATGCGGCTGCTTAGCTTGTTCAGCCTGTGTACTGCTGCAACCAACCCTCATTGGTCTATCTGTTCTGCCGTAACCAGGTTGTGACCTGAGGCTGTCGCATTCAAAGCCATCCTTCACCCACTGAGTCTGTTCTGTGGCATAATGATTGCTATGACAACCATCACTTAAAGCCATGGGTAGGTGGAGGAGAGATGTCAGCTTCTCGTCTACTCTTCTGATGATCTCATTTCTGGCTGGCAGGTACAACAAGGTCAAACCACTGAAACTGGAAAAGTGGCTGCTTGCTACATGCAAATGACAGAACTGACTTTCCAAACAATTACACTGTCCTGTCCAAAAATCGACATGGGGCTAAACTCTGAGAGGCACATGGTGGGGGGATGCAAAAAATAAAAATAAAAAAAAAACCAGGGGAGTCAGAGAGAGAATGAGATGTAGCGGGAGGGATGGCTGTCTTTGGCGAGCTACGAGCACAAAGTCTGGCTGTGCGTGCCAAATGAGGTTTTTAAACGTTTTTTTCTGGGGAGGATTTGTGCTAATCTAGAAAACCTTCTGGAGGAAGTGCAAATAAATCTGCCGCTGACCACTCCCCTGTAGAGTACGAGGGATTAATGACATGGCAATCTGAACCAACATGGCCCCCATTCAAAACACTCATGGGGAGTGGGAACATACGGGCAGTCGTGAGCTGGGCCCATCATGTTCAGCTGATTTCAGAATAGCTTGCTACCTCCAACCATCCATTCATGATCTCAGTCGGCTAATTTGCCCAATTTGGTTCCACGTGCGGTTATGGTGCATATAGGTATTATGAGCTACAAGGCTCCTCACTCACAGAATGCAATATCCAGTGATTAGCTAATCTCATTAGCATCACAAGGGCAAAACAGAGTGACCAAATGTCCTTGGTAAACAATGGCAATAAAGGATGAGACCTGAATCACGTTGTTCGTTTAATGCACTGGGAGATGCTGCGACCACAGTGTGCAAATGGGGAAGCCTCCTCCACGACACCGAATTAGTCAAGACGCTCACCTGCATTTCCAGCACCATAAATAACATGGCACGGCACTGACAATGGCTTTCTCCGAGATGACATCACATCAATGATTTTAACTTCTCGGGATTTTTTGTCCCGGAGCCAAACACTTCCACTCTCCTATTAGAGGTGATATATTGTTTCCCCAGAGAGCTGTCACTGCCTTATGGTCCTACTATCCTGTGTGTCTGTAACAGACACCCCCCCCCCCCCCCCCCCTCTCTGTACTTTTAATCTCCCTATAAAACTGATCCTACTTCCCAAAAAGCTGCAGACACACAGCTGTTAGTGCGGCTAGTTAAAGACATTAGCCCGTGCTTTGCTCTCGACTGCCTAAATGTGCAATGTGGAAACACTTCCTCACCGAGAGGAGAGAGGTGTTAGCCTGGCTAGTGCACTACAGGCTAACTGGAGCCAGGCTGCGCTTGAGAGCGAGAGAAAAAGACAGAGAGAGAATCTGTGTGCATGTGTGTGTAAAAGGCCCCTTGCCCTACTCTACCCACACAGGAAGTGAGGTCATCGCATAGCACTGCGCTGTGCAGAGTGCATTCAGGGAAGGCGACGAAGATCAACGAGTTGGCCAAAAGCCATTTTAATTTTGCCCCCTAGAAAAATATACATACTCTGATGAACTACTCTGAAGTGCTATGTTTCTTTATTGATATTTAACATATAATATTCTATACAAGCAGTAGGTTTGTAAGGAGAGTCAAATAGCGAGAATCCAGAGCCAAAGAAACTTAAACCAGATGCCACCGTACGCTAAATACTTTGAATTTCACGCTCATAGTTAAAGATGCACCACATCCCAAAATTCCTCACAGCCCACAGGCGAAGGTCTTTCTTCCGTCACAATTTAGGAAGTACTTTATCTCTGTACAATGTAATTTTTGTGTCTTTCTGGGAGTGAAACGTGAGACAGAGTCCAACAATAAATCACATCCCTGTTTAGAGCGGGCGTCTGGCACGACTGGCCGGCTTCAGCTCCCCAGACCACCTCCTCCTCCTCCATTGCCGCCGCCTCCTCCTCCTCCTCCTCCTCCTTCTTCTTCTTCTCCTCTCATGCTCTCCATCCCTCATGCCTGTTAAAGGCTTGTCCTGCAGGGCCTGGATGCACTTGTGTGGTACAACAACAGAGAAACCGCCCAAAGCTCTTAACAGCTCTTCCTCTCCACTTCCTCCCTCCCTCCATCTCCACTGCTACCACCACCAGCTCCTCTCTCTCCCTCTCCACTCTGCTCTGTCTTTCCCAGCTGCACCGGCGAGCTGTTCCGTATGAACTGCTGCCAGCTGAAAGCCTGCTACTCCTGTGAGATTGCTATTACTCAGTGCAAGCAGGGCTCTGCGTAGCCAAAGGGCTGCTCTCCGAGCTGTAGATCTCCATGTTGTGACTTGTCAACACGGGAAAAATCGTTACCAAGGCTGAGGCACTTCCATTCCACACAGAGGGGGATCTGATTGAGACCAGGCAGGCAGACAGGCAGGTACTGTACTGGAGGTATTAAGACAAACACCGTTACCTGATTTGTGCTGCAGAGGATTGTCTGCTCAGAAAATACACTTTGAAATGACTGGAGAACAATAAAAATGCATTTCCACTGTGAATTTTGACTTACGTCATTGATATTGAATTAAATAACGTGTAGCCAGATGCTATAAAAAAAAAAAAAAAGATAAATCACTATTTCATCTGAGATTCCACGTTTTAAAAGTTGACCATTTTATTTATTTTCTTATTTTATATTGGTACAATTTGAACTAACCTGTGGTGTAGAGCACCATAATGGATTTTTTTAAGATGCAAGGAGACAACTAATAAAACTGCATAGAGTTTTCTCAGCCATCACAGGTAGCAGGACTGTGTGTAAGTTATTATTATTTCAAATAACTTGGCGGCATCACTGTTCAGTATTTACAACCGTATGTCTACAAAAGGAAACAGCACAAAATGAATGAAGGCATAAATCTGATAAAAAAGTGAACTACACTCAGAATGTGACCAAGCATTCAGTAGCAACTTCTGTTTGACAGTTTCTGATAACTGGTGCTACGAACACATTTCAGTTGGTATTCAAAAAGTATTTAGATTAAATATCTAGTCTGTCAAACTATCATTATGACATAATATTTAACAAATTAAATGAATTAATTCAAAATGGTCAAACCTTGAAGCACAAGATTAGTTTTCTCTCAATACTGAGGCCTTGTTACTTATTTGATGCTTCGCCATTAAATATGTGAGCAATTTAATACTTGGTGCGAGTTGATTTATGCTTGTGGGACACACCTAGCCTCTCAAATGCACATCTTCTACTGAAAACACAATTGTTGATCCTTCTAGTGAACTCGAAAATGTGTAAGAGCAACAATTTAGGGGTCGAAGTCAAGTCCATTTATTTATAAAGCCCAATGTCACAAATACCTTTCGCCAACTTGGGTTGAACGAGGTAGACACAGACTGCAATTCTTAAGTTCACAGCACTTACTGAGGCTAAAGTCCTGAACTATGTATGTATGTATGTATGTATGTATGTATGTATGTATGTATGTATGTATGTATGTATGTATGTATATAAATAAATAGAATATATATATATAAATAAATAGAATATATGTATATATATATAAAAATAAATATAATATATGTATATATATATATATAAATAAATAGAATATATATATAAATAGAATATATATATATATATATATATATATAAATAAAATGGGGAGAGTCTCCTTCAACAACTATGATCAATGTGATGATGAACAAAGTACTTAAGACAACTTAACCAACACTTAACGAAAGTTGTTGTGATACTCCCCAGCATACAAGGATCTTCTCCGATATTCAATTTTCAATTTCAGGCATCAGCATAGTTCTATAGTGACACTGCAAGGCGCTGTGTGAAATAAATGGGCACTCAAATTCAAATGAATTATTCAACGGAAATGTGAGAGGTAAATCTGAGAAAATTCCTATTACGCGTTATTCTTGGGTAACATACAGAGCTTTGATTCTTAAGTGGCATTTATTTTTAAGTTGAATTAACTATGAAATGTATCACTGACATCACGATGATAAACCACCCAGCACTTATCGGCCTGGCCAATTGTCCAAAGCAGCAAATGGGGTTAACGTTTGTGTAGAAGATCCACACCCTGAGACTTAGCCAGGCCCATTAAACCGCATCCAACTACCTGTTTATTCAAATCAGTGTTTTCATTTACCATCAAGCAAAAACACAAAACACCAGAGTCCAGTTTTGCCACTGAATAATCAGTGAAAGCAGGTTTCTCCGCTGTATGTTACACTGTATGGTGAGCGAAGCATCCACCACCTTTCCCCTGCCCTTTAATTCATTTCTAAGTTAAAGCCTGTGTATCATTATTCGCTTGAGCTCCACTCGCCCGACACCGCCAGAGCACCCAAGCCCCATCAACTTGAGGGAGGGGGGGAGGAACGTAGCAGTGGTGGTGAGGTATGGGATTCTTGGCAGAAATTCCCCACAAATTTTATGCCAAGAGCGAAATGGAAACCTCCTCTAATTTTCCTCTCCCCTTAATCCAATGTTTTTCAAGCCCCAGCCCCACCAAGGTCATTATAATCATAGCAAGTGGAAGGGAGCCAGTGACCCGCCATTACAGTAAGGTACAGAGCCACCCAGTCAGGAGGAGCCCATATCTGTCTAGAAATGTTAAACATCTCTCCATCTCAAATGTAGATTACCGTGGGGGGTGGGGTGGGGGAGTAAGTAAGCAGAATACAAATGTCCCCCCCAATACACTTAAGGTTGTCATCCTTAAGATATGGACTCCCTCTCAGTCTATATTTTTAGCATACTCACCAGTTTACTTCTAAAGACTTCTGAGGAAAATGTTGTGGGGACTTGTTTGATCTAATAACACAGGCTGTGGTATGAACATTTGGGACATGATATACCAAAACAACCCTGAATATTTAGGCCTATTCTGACTTATTTAATGTAATTTGTTTAAAAACACAAAGTCACAAACACAAAACCTTCCAGGCATTTTCGCTAACCCTAACTTTAAAGAGTGAGCAATAAGCCGGTAGAAATTACACAAACAATAACACACTGCAAGGTCATAAAGAATGGCAGTTTTCATTGTGGCACCAAAGGTCATGTTTACTTGTCAGATTGAAGGCGCCATACTGTACAGTGACCTCCATAGCTGGCTTATGTACCCACGCAAACACAAACACACTGTTCACTTTTGCATGTGCATGCCACACACACACACACACACACACACACACTTAAGGAAGAGTCTCCTCTCACAAGCTGTGCCACAGACAATAGGACAGTGCGCACACACTGGGCAACACAACCCATATATCTGGGTCTGTGATAAGATAAAGCACCTCCAGCATTAAAGCCAGTGTATTAGTTTGCCCTTTTTCACCACAGATGAAGAGATTTGAAGCTCGGAATTGTGCTTGTTGGCTGGCACACCACCAGGGTGTTGTTGGCTGAATAATGAAAACACACAGACTGACAGCAAATGGCATGAGGTGACACTTCCATTCTAGAGTGGGAAGATCCGAAACAAAGCGCAAAAAGCTTCTGACAAATTCATACTTTCCTGTGACAGTTTGTTGACTGAGGAGGAAAACAACTCCTAAATCAGAAAAAAAAAAAAAGGCTTTCATTTCAACCCAGGAACACAGGCACAGCAGTGCTCCACTACAGTGCCTACACAGGAGTACATGATTTTAGATACGAGGGTGAAGGCTATTTTTGGTCCAGACAATTACAAAAGCAGATTAATTGAAAGGTTGGCACGGGTTATCTTTGGATTTCTTGCCTAAAAGACAGCAGAATACCGGACTTCATGTTTGACTGATCCAGACAGCATGATGAGGACACCATGTGAATACAGCTATAATAAACACAATCTCTCAAACATTTTCTTAATATGCTACAATGTCTTGAAAATATAAACTCCAGGCTACATTTCAATGTTGAAATGGACAATCTGTTGCCATTACAGTAGGTGCTAAAACATGTCATTTATAACAAAATAAAATGTATTTAAATGTTGCTATACTGAGTCGTATCATAAATACATTTTAAAAAAAAACATGTAGCTGTGTCCAGGTTAACTGTAAGGGTTGCCACTGGAAACCATTGTGAGAAATTGGCAACTAATTCTTGGCCTTTAGTTGCCAACCACTTTGTGACATATATAAAATAGGGACAGCGAACAGCAAAGGGTGGCCCCCAGTCTCTTCAGCTTTATGTGAGAGGGGATTCGGCAGAAGAATCAATCAAGGCAGATTGGAGGTGATCTCTGAAAGTTGAGATGACGGACAAGCTGATCTTGGAATCTGTGAAGAACACGACAAAAGCTGCACAATCCCTGCCTTGTAACACAATAACTCCAATTAACTTTAAAGACAGGTTGTGTTCCCCTATTTGGAAGAACAATGTACAGCTCCAATAATCCATAAACCACACTGTGCTCTGTGTTGTATTCTGAATCTGATCATACACAAGTGAATGAATGTCACTAGCAAAGAATGGAAAACACAGGTACTGAAGACTGCATGTATTTCATGATTACACTGCACTCCAAACACTTGATAAAACACATATTTTGGTAACTGATGAGAAAAACATATTCAGTGAACAAGTTCACGAAATGATGACTACCTTCTGCCGTTGTGAAGAGTTCTAGTAAAGATTCTGCAACAGTGGGTTATATATATATATATATATATATAACAAAAACACTGTTCAACCATATAGCTTACATTCTCCTTATGTCGCATATCACTGTCCAAATCTGCCTGTCACTTAGTTACACACACACACACACACACACACACACACACAGTCACTTAACACTGTCACCCAGTTTCCACCTGTATGCCTCAAAGCCAACCCCTGCTATTTACCAGGTTCAATCCTAGGTCAAACACCTGAGCAGCAAATCAGTGAATATTACTACCAAAAAAAAAGCAGTTCTGTATATTGTGTGTGACGCTACGGGGATAATAACTCCATAATGTACATTGGAGTTAATGTGCCAGGCATATTACACTGTGACAGGTGCAGCAGGAGCCCATTCATTACTCAAACCCTTTGAAATGAAACGAAAGCCAGTGTAAGAAAACTGAGGAAGAGAGACAACTTCGTGCCTGTGTTCACGGTGGCTGGCTATGATGAACAGCTGGCACGGTCTGACATTTAAGAAACGAAGAAGATAGTGTCATAAGATAAACGCATCAAGCCGTTGTTGATTTAAAGATGAATCACCCAAGTATTCATTCTATTTGCATACCAATATGACTAATAGAGCTGTTTGCTTACGCATGTATTGAGCAGAAAATGATCAAGAGCAGGAAATGTCACTCTCGGGATAAATCCTTTAATAATCGTTGTCATTGCCCACTACCGTGTGAGCAATCCTCTAGTGGCCGGTGTGCGTTATCGCAGCTTTTCATTATCTGGACTGATAAAGCACAATACGAACATCCAAGATACGGAGGGTCAAATGTACAAAAGTAAATCAACCTCCGACCAAAAATCAGACTGCACGGGCTGTACAGTACGTGTCCGCTGCGGCACGCCGTTTATTTCCAGCAACGTAGTAGGAGCACAACTGTCGTTTCCCTTTTTCTAACTGCGTTATTGATCGTAGTCTGTCTGCAATGAATGGCTGCAAAGGGGAAGGGGGGGGGAAACCCTGAACTTCAGGTGACCGACCATGGCTCTGACATAGCCTGCATGCAGACTGGGAGGGGTAGGAAAAAAAATGGTATATATATTTATATATATATCGGCTTGAGGTTGAGGGTGGTGGAGAGGGGGGAGAAAGAAGAAAAAAAAATCTCTACACTTTTTTTTTTTTTTTTTTAAAGTCGACGACAAAACAAGCGCGAACAAATTCGGTTCCGCGATCCGGAGCAGCAAAACTATGAGGCGAAAGTTACACGTTTATCGCCGCGGAAATGAAGTTTACCGAGCGTTGCTAGATAGCGCTGTTGCTAACTAGGAACACCAGGCTACGGGGAGCCAGACTCTGGCTCGTCTGATCCGACTGACCCTTCATTTTATTGCGGCCAGACTCCCAGATCCTCCCCTTTCTACCCGAAAAGCGACATAGCGGCGGCGAACACATAACCCGCCGACGCTCGGCCGTTATTCCTCGCACACGCAACCGACACGCATGCCAACTGACCGCAACCTTTAAGCGGAACCGGACCTCCTATCGATTGTACTCTTAATAAAAGCCACGTATCGTTTATCCACGCACTGCCTAGCTACCGTTACCCATCGCCAACAACATGGCTGCCTCGCTCGGACCTAAAAAGGGAGAAATAACCTACGCCGAGTCTTTTGTCTGTTTCACCTCTTTAACCCTAAACTACTGCGCAAAACATACGGAGAGCCGTTAAAAATGGAACAAATCGAGTGAAGGACTTACGTGAAGGCAGGCGCTTGGGTTGCTCCTGCTTCCTCCTTGGCATTTTCCCCCGTTTTTAATCACATTCTCGTCCTTGTTTAGGGATAAGAAGAAAAAAGGTTTTTCCCATTGAGACTGGAGGCGCCAGTGATGGCAGGGACTTGGTCGTGCACCTGGCTTTGCTCGGTTTAAAGTGTATTGTTGGGGAATGGGAACACAGGCGGAGGAGGTGCCGCTGTTGTTGTTGCCGTGTCTTGACTATGGCTGCTCTCGGTGCAAGTGTGTCTCCGAGCCCCTAACTAACACTAATGCAGGGATCAAAGGGCAGCAACAGCAGAGCAGCCACACACACACACACACACGCGCGCGCAGGCAGGCACGCACACACATACACTCACTAACACACACATACACGTTCACACGCTCACGTGCACTCTCGAACACGCTCTTGCGCGCACACGCACACATTCGAGGAGCTCGCCCCCGAGAGCAGCGGACGGACAAGGTGCCCCCAAGCTTTCAGGGTGTATTGCTGAAAAGAAAATGTATTTGGGGAGGAAAAAAAGAAGAAGAAGAAAGAAAAAAAAAAGCAAAGAGGGTATAAATCTGCAGAGGGACCACATTGATCGAGTCGTATTACATTAACGGAATCTATTTAATTAACTTCAAAAATAATATAATGGTGGGTGACGATAATGATTTATGCAATAATGCGATGTTACAAATATGAATGTACACGTCAGTTTAGACGCTATGAATACATAACGCAGATATTAAACATGCATTTATCTTGCTTTAGCAAAACAGACAATGAAGCACTATGACAAAATCTGTATCTTAATTAAAAATAGGAATCCCAAATGCAGCAAGGTAAAAAAATATGTTGAGCTAAAAAATGAATTATTATTGGCTAATTTTGACTGGATGACATTTTTACACCCTGATTTTGCAAACTTACATTACATATATTAAACATGTGGTGCTATGTTTTAATATTAATACTATGGATTTTTAAAACTATATAAGTATGATTATCCACAGTCTTTGGCTTATTATATCCACTCTCTGCAGAAAAGTTTCTACTAGGCTGTCATTTCACCATGAATGCTGAACTATAAAAAGTTGCATGAGGAAAAACAACTAAAGGCATCAACTGTTGATTGATTAGTAACAAAAACATAATCATGATCAAACATCCTATATTTTAATTTGGCTTATACCTGTCATCACCTCCTCCTGCCCCCACGTCTCACACACAGGTTTCATACATGTCAAGCTGCTAATTTAAAAACTGCCTGCAGAGTTAGACCTACAATTTGTCTATTAAAAGAACAGCAAAAAAAAAAAAAAGTACATCGAGTGGGAACCAGTATCAAATCAGGTGGGGGACAATAACAGGTGTCAGTGTCAGAAAAATGTCCAACAATTATCAAGCCCAGTGTAGTCATCTCATCATCAAAGTTGAGAGACCAAAACTGGCCAGAGCTGAATCCTCCTCCCTCTCAGCTGGGAGTTGGGGCTTTTTCACAGCGCAGGCTGTCCCCCACTCCCTGCTGTTGGACTCCTCCAGGCTGCGTTCTGTTGGCCTGCCGCGTTCTTTCACACCTCGGCCGTGTGTGAGGAGAGCTGTGTCTTCATCCCTCCATCCTTCCATCCTCCAGTCCTCCTCCTGCCATGCCTTCGTTCCACCCACCCCCAGCGGAGGCGCAGGAGGCTCGTTACCGTGGCAATTAGTGAAAAGCCTAAATTAGCCCTCTTGGCTGTCCACAGGTGACAAAGACACTTTGCATTTCTGCTAATTAGGAAACAGAACAACATGATTAAATGGGGCCTATCAGGAGGAGAGTGGACAAACACGTTCCACAAATAGAAAGGAGTAATATTTTATTGCATCTCCTGCATGAAATGATTAAGACATCCCATTAGGTTTTTCATTTGTGGAGAGGGTAATGTTGGGTTGTGATACTGAATATTATAATGGATTACATTGCAATCTTAATAGTGTGAATGTGTTTGTCTATATAAGCTGTGTTTCTCACCTTTACCTGCAGACGGATGGTCTGTGGGCAGTTGCTCTGACCAAAGAGGGGATGAGCTGCTACAAGCGAGAGGTTAAACCCTTTTTGCTTTTTGCATTTCTTGCACATCGTCTTTTTTTTCTGTCAGCACAAAATATGCATATGGCAGGACCTCGAGATGATTTCTCTAAGTACTCAGGGGGAAAGTACTCTGATATACGCTATAGTTCTTCTGGTACAACGATCAACTCAGACAAAGAGTTTTCAATTAAACAGTTTGTCCAACATACGTGTGTTTGTGATTTCATGCTGGTGCACAGATAAGCTAGAAATAAGATTTTTTTCAAAGCTGACTATAAATATAAGACATTTTCTGGTTCAGATCAGTGAACTCGTCTATGAAATGCAGTGCAGTGGGAACGAGATGTGTAATATCCCACTAAATCATCGTAATGCAGCAGCTCTGGTGTGTACGTCTTGATGAAATAACAGATGAATGCCGTTCTGTGTGTCTAGATTTCTGAGAGCGAAGTTAACGCAGACAGATTTCATATTAACAATCCAGGGAAGCAGAAATTGTCCTGCTGGACGGCTTAAACAGTGCTAAATCCTGCTCTGTGTATCCAGCCTTTGCATATTACACCACATTAGGGCTAATTAATGATCGCAAACTCCATGTAATATCAAACTTCATTTACCAGACTGACTTATTTCAGATGCAAATCCGCGTGGAGCTCTTAAACCTCTGCACAGTGCTATCATTACACAACCATTTTCATAAACAACAAAAAATGATCTCCACTAGTGTCTTGATGGTGTTTTTGGAGTTTGGTCACCACGGGGAGGTCACAGCCTGTACCCTGACCCCGACAATGCCAGGCAGCTGAGGTAATGCCGGCAACAGGGCAGTCTGCTGATAGTAGCCATGGCAACACTGCCATGACCTCAGCCGGGGGTTGAACCTAAAGGTCATTCCTCATTGCTCCGGGGAAGAGTGCTCCAGCTATATTACCAGGGACAGCGCTCCAATTTCCACGCTGGAACACTGTCCACTATGCGCTAACTCAAAATGGCTTTCTCCGTAAACCCCTAAATAACACCACAATAAAGTGCTGTTCATTCGGGTCTTCATGTAGAATACACTCACGTTCAATTACAATGGCTTTGTTTCACTCACCAGTAACTGCCGCAGGTTCCCTGCGTTGAAAACTGCTCATATTGTCAGTCGGCATTATTACTACTTATTAAAATGGTTCCCTATAGTGGCACAACGGTTAGCGGAGGCTAAATGAGTTTCAGGTGCTTCGGTGGAGGATGGAGCAAACCGGAGAGAAATGAGCTAACCTGCCTCTGCGCCTCGGGGGCAAACTGAACATCCTCCAGTTTCTTCTCCTTTTCTCGCTGCCTCTTTTTCTCCCTTTCCTCCACGCTCTCGGCCCCTTGTCCTGTGCGGGCGAGGCTGGTCAGGCTAACGTTGGGCTCGGCCAGTCAGATGTTGCCATGGGGTAAACAGAAACATCTGTCCCCTGCCCAGCCGTGACTGTCGCTGAGTGATAAATCCTGGGGTGGCTTGTGCCAGTGCTGTCCGGCGTGCCACCTGTCCCCCCCCCCTTCTACACAATATCCCTAACCGTGCACACACACACTTCACCCTATTTGCACTTGTTCGCCTTCATCCTGACAGTGTGACAGAAGCAGGTGGTTCACACCCTTTTTTGCCCTCTGGCCTTCTACGCTCTCGTCCTCGGTTGGCACATTTAATGCAGGGAGCGAGAAGGGTTGTCGCCTCTAGCAAATACCAGCGGAGAGATCCCTGTAGGTTATTCTGCAGTGGTCCTAGGAAACTCAAAAACATTAACTTTAATCAGACATAAAGTCTGCAGTTCAGATCAACGGAGTTTCAGTAAGGTCAAGAAAATGAGTGGAAAAAGTGGAAAAACATTAGAAAGTGCTGTTTCTTTACCCGAGGATGCCACTTCAATTGCAAAGATGTCTGACTTATTTCAGGATTGTTAGGCTATAACCCATCTGACCTTCTTGTAAATTCAACTGCCAGACAAAAGCCTAAACAAATACTGACTTTCTCTGTCTGTCATGTCTTCCCTTTCTCTGCAACCACTTCCTCTCTCTGCTACCACTACTTTTATTAAAGTGAGGCAGGTGGCCAACTTCCTGGCCTTTGACCTTCAACAGTAAGACGCCAGCGCAAACACACACACACATACACACACACACACGGAGGAGGAGCCTATAGGTTGGCCTGGGTGAACTGGGGCAGAGGTCTTGCAAAAGGCCCTGGAGGGAAGCGAAGGTCCTTCAACTCGGGGACAAGAGTTATTTTCGCTGTGCCAAACCTGACAGGCTGAATGATAATCCCCGCAGTGCCAACGCCAAAATTCACATCAGAAAGAAAGAGATATGCCCAGTTTGAATGCAGCCCTGTCTAACTAAATACTGACTAAAAACTGAATTCAGTGTGATTAGTGGCACAGTCCTAAAAACAATGTGCTCTTTTGTCATTTCAAGCAGTTTGCAAACTCAATTGCAGTAAATTTCTCTCAGAAAGTCACAAAGCACTGTAACACTGTCTGCCAGCTTCCTCTAAATCACTTTTTTTTTTACTCCAGAGGCTGTGCGAGCAAAAATTATTATAATATATAATATGATGATTACAAAAAGTGTTATGAACAGCTTTTCATATGTCCACCCATCTGCCCTCGGCTGCTTGATAAACCTTTTTTCTTTACAATATGCCTGCATTTATCTGATTCATACCATTAGAAATAACATCAGACGAAGGAGCTCTTCAACTCTCAAAACGTGTGTTCTTTTGAGGTGCACTTTAGGCGTGTGCATCTGTGTGTATGATTTGAATGTTTGTTTTTAATGCGTCTATGTGTGTGTAAGAGGACCCCCGCTGATTAATGTCACTTCGTACCGTAATGGAGCGTGTTGAACATGTCCTGATATCTGTAATGTGTTACCAGTCGCAGCTTGATTTTATTGCTGTGGTCTAATAGGTAATTGCCACTATCACAATTTGGATTAACTTCCATATCACTGCTGTTAAACCGAGAGATATTTGTATGTGCGTGCGCACAAATGCCGGAGAAGTGGGGACGTCTATCAGGGTGGGCCGCTCTGGTCGATTAATTTCACATTCGGCACCTCCTTCATAAAGTGTGTCTTCTGTTTGCCACCACAATCATTTTCATTATAACAAGTTACAGCTGCTGTTTTTTCCCTCTCATTTATGTTTTTGACCCCGTGTAAAACAAGGTACTGCTGTCTGAATTTGCTACAGGGGACATTGCACTGGCAAGTGCTTTCGTGTTTTTTTCTATTTTTTTATTTTTTTACCAGCCTTATATGATTGGCTTGCATCTGACGCACACACACAAACACACACACACACAAACACGCACACACACGCAGGTATAACGAACCCTAGTAAAGAGGTCTGGCATGCTTTTGTCTGAGCATTTTTTTTGCCAGCAGGAAGCAGGGAACTCTATGCAGAGGAGGCTGCCCTTGCTCTGTGAGTCCTTTGTCTCCCTACATCCCCAAGCTCCACCTCTCTCTCAGCCAGCCCTCCAATGAGAGAGCCTTCAGGTGTTGACCTTATCGGGTGGAGGTCAAAGCCAGGTCAGGGATCTGTTGCTAGGCTACCATCAGATAAGTGGCGAGGGTAGGCAGCAGCGGATAGCTCTGTCATTCAGGGCTTGTCATGTAATCTTGTTCATTTGCAGACAATTGTCTGGACGTCAGAGAGGCTATCTGGCCCATACTGTTGTAATGAAACACATTAAAATATTAAAACCAGCCATGCTGAGCATTGGCAGCGCCGCTTGGCACATGCCTTTTTTTTCACTGTCATGCCAACTGTCACGCAGTAACATGAACCCCTTAAATACGCTAGTGTGGCTGGCTGTGTAGAAAATGTGATAGAGGACAGGATGCAATTCATTTGGAGTTTCTTTTCTTTTTTTATTTCGCTCCGCATCGTTTGAATGTTAAGCAAATGCAATAACATGAATATTGAAATGAATAAAACCTTGCAATGAAGCTTAATTTCAGCAGAATTATTTATATAATCAGAGATTAAAAACTTGAAATCTTGATTGGGAAAGAACAATGTCATCCATCTGTGGACAAAGAGTTTGTCTGCATGTTTCTTGCAGACACTGTACATAAATCAAGGAACGCGTTCGTGACTCGTGACTCATTTAGGGGTACAGGTGGGGAGGCATCTTGTTGTTTGCTAACCTCCAACCTTTAAATAGAGTACAAAGAGTGCTACAGCAGTCCGACTGAAGAGGGAGCGGGAGGGGGAGGGAGGGAATAAGAGAGAAAGAAAAAGAGAGAGAGAGATAGTTGTTGCATCTTCACACAAACATGGTCTGTTCTCCCACTCTGCCATTCCACCACCTGGACCCGAGCTATGTGGGAGACTGTGCCACGCAGTGATGAACGACACCAAACAGGACAATTTCTGTTCACACTGCGGGTCATATGCAGTAAGACGGGTTGACACGGCATCTGTGTCATATCACAAGTCCCTCTTTGGTGACACCTGCATTCTGTCAATGTCACCCACTCAGCCGTTCAGGTTAACCGGCCAGGTCTGGGAGGAAGTGGCCTTCGAAGGGCCGTTTGAGGAGCGAGACCTCAGACGGTTAGACATAAAGAGACCTAGATAAGGCACGTGGCAATTTATCCATGCCAGTCCTTGTACTGCAGCTCCAACATGGGATCTCGTCTGTTAGATTGGCGCATTGTGAAAAGAGGTTCTCAGTGTCTGGGCGCTTGCCAGCTGACATTCCACGGAGACAAATTGAGAGAGAGGCTCCGGCAGATTTATCGGGCCATTGGCTCGCCTCAGGAATTCTCTTGTAACATGGCACTCCTGTGAAAGGGATAAAGAAATTAGTGTAAAACAGCCCCCCCACGCCCCCTCTCCCACAGCACCCGTTTAGATATCCAGTACTTGTAACCCCCCCCTCCCCCCCCCAACACACACACACTTACATATATACAAATGTGGATGAATGCAAGGTGGACGGGTCTGAGCTCGAGTCCTCTTATTTCTATGAATATTCAAGAGGGTGGGCAAGAGAACGCTGCTGTATTCTGGCTGATGAGTCACAGGTCCTCAGTGGCAGGAAGCACTGCTGGTCAAATGACAGAGAGAGAGAAGGAGAGCGAGACATGGTCGAGAGAGGGAGATCTGTGTGTGTGTGTGTGTGGGATTTGAAAGGAACTGCTCCTGGCTGTCTTGGATATTTATTCCTTTCTAAAGCAATGAGGTGTTTGGAGAAAGAAGCCAGTTATGTGTTCAGTGAGAACAGAGAGCATTCTTTTGCACTTACCCTAACAGACTATGGTCGGTGAATGTAAGAACACGTCTTTGCTTCTGACCTGTTGTGGATCAATAGAGACATTTAAATTGGCTTTTTCCAAGTAAATGTCTGAAGAACACGATCATGCAAATACACAATGCTTTTTAAAAATATATATATTCAGACGAAGCATACATTATATATGAAATAATAAGGATGAATTAATAATTACTGGTATAAGCGCCCCCGTTGGAATTTCACTTCCTGGTTTTGCATACAATGGCGCCCTAATGCCATCCCCCATATCATCTGTCAGCATCTAGAGGTTATCTGCCAAGTTGATGAACAGAGAGATTGGCTATGAAACACAAGGTGTGACAGTATGGCAATATGTTATAGTATGCAGGCAGAGCTCATCAGGAAAGAGAGGACGAGCGGCTTTGTTCCAAATGTCACGATGCATATTTATGGGCGCGCTGGAGTGGCTCCTTGTATAAGCACCATTCACCATCTATCAAGCAAAACCACTACAGTGTCTCTTTGACAACTTGGTAGGATAGTGTTGTGTGACAAAGTGATCAAACTGGGCGATCTGCTCATGGCTCGAGCCAAGTTTTCTTGCGAAACTGAGTGTCATTTAGACAGTCAAGACAATAAAGCATGCTGAGGTTAACAAAGTGTAATTATTAGTTACTGTGCGCGCAATTATTTTCATGACAGGAGGCTTCTAGGCAAACGTATACACGCACGCTTGTCATATTGTTGAACATTTTGTATTTTTGCATAATGCTCTTTTTGTCTTTCTAACGCGACAGAAGGGAACACTGGCTGTGGCGCCTTAAAATGCATCGCCTCCTTTGCCTAGGATTGAGATATTAAAGGGACGGGAGGGAAATAAGGTGACAGGGGAGGCTTGTCAGACAGAAAGAAAGACAGACAGACACGAGCAGCGTAAGCTCCACTGAGCTCTCTTTCCACTAAGGAGGATCTCAGGAGAGTTGTGCTGGCTGGCTGCGCCCGGGCCATATAGCAGAGGATGGGCAGCCTGACTGTCTGTCTGCGGTGCCGCTCCTTGGGGGAAAGAACGAGGCTCCAGGGCTGTAGCTGATTTGAGATGGTCCCAGCACTAACCCCTGGGGGACACCAACCAGGGAGAATTGGTTCTCTGAACCTCTCTTTTCAGGCTTTTGAAAGCAGTGGAGCTTGGTGGCTGCAGAGAGACGGAACAAGAGGAAGGCTTTCATTTGGACTGTGAGCAGCTCAGTGGATTTCCTCCAAATTACAGGGAGTGATTACATCCCACCTTGTCTGCCTCGCGCCACCCCCTTCTCTCAGCATGGGGCCCCTGGGCAGCCATGCCACTGTCAACTGTCAGTGCTCACAGCTGAGTCATTAAGTGTAAGTTGAGCGATGTGTCATTGGCGCAGAAATAATAAGGAGCAAAACCCAAAGCACGGGGACACTGGGTTCAGCCTGTGGGTAATTCACCGCCGCTTATACATGTCCTTTACTGCACAGTCGCGGGCTATGACGAAGGAATTCAGAGCGCTTATGGAGGATGGAAAGTGGATGGATGTGGAGGTACAACCACCTAGTTTGGCGAGCTCTTTCGCTGCTGCAGTTACATGCGCCGACATGGAGAGAGAGTCACGGGAGCTTTGAACAAGTGAGCCATTTAAAACAACCCTGGGTGCCACAAAGGCAACTGATCCAAGCATCCAGCCATGCCGCTGAGGTTCCCTGGCCCCTTTTTGATGGAAGAAAGGTTTCCCATCACTTCCAAGCTATTACCTCCATACAGTTAGGGATTACATAGAAGCAAGAACAGGGACACTCTGTCTACCAATCTGTTTTTTATTTGAAAACTCCCCCAAGCTTTTCCATTATCTTCTCCATATCAAGCTTGACCTGAAGAGAAAACCTGGCTTCAGAAGGGTCAATGCAGTCTAGACTCTCTCCTCATCCTGTACAGCCGACCCCCACCTCCACCTCCACCCCCACCCTGCATATTGCTTTAGGATACAAGAGGGATGTGGCGCCCATTCTCCCCCTTCCTTATTTCCACTCACCTCAAGCCTCTGCCTCCTTTGGTCCAGTCCCCCATTTCCCACCTACAATAGCATCTCCCGTCACCATAATCTTTCTATTTCACGAGCCCGCCCCTTGGGCTTAAGGGGTCTAGAGATGGAGATGGGATTTGTCTCTCAATTGACAGCACTGCCGGTGTGCTTTCTGACTGTCCACTCTTATACAGGATGGTCAGCGCATTCTTTTAAAGAAAAGTAATTCGCTGTTGGTAGACAACGTTGTCTTAGGTGTTTAGGGAACTGGCCTCATAGAGCTGATGAGTAGTAGAGCCACACTGAAGAAAAGAGTTAAAAAATAACTCATATACTGAAAACTAAGATACTATTAATAATAATAATTACTCATAAGGATATAAGGATATAAGGATATAAGGATGCTGTTAATAAAACAAATGCTACACCATTACTGCTGCTGCTAATACTTCTGCTTAAAACTACAACTACTAAGAATGCAAATATGTGGTTATACTGTATGGGAACCATTTAATAAAATATAACAATGATAATATCTTAAACATTTAAAGTATACTGAAAGCAACAGGTATTTAACCTGCATTAATTGATTATGTTTTGGCCACTCGGGGGCGGTTGTAATAAGCTGCGAACGCAACACCTATTATCTATTATCACCTTTTATGCGCGTTGACATTAAATAATTTTATTTTTTTCAAATTCAATGTATTTATACAGGCCAGAAATCCCAAATTTGCCTCAAAGGGCTTTACAATCTGTACAGTATACAACATCCTCTGCTCGGGACCTTTGCATTGGAACAGGAAAAACTCCCCCAAAAAAGGGTGAAAAAGGAAGAAACCTACGGGAGGGTGATAGAGGAGGGATCCCTCTCCCAGGATGGACAGAAGTGCAATATGTATATGCACAGAATGAACAAAACAAGTTATTGTTTCCATATACAGGAAGATCGTCTCTCATTTGGAGTTGTGTTTCTCTCTACCTGATGAGTGTAAGTTTAATACTCTTTTAGCTCTGTATCTGGCTCTTACGCTTATGCTGCACTTTTCTCTCCAGCTAGTCGCTAACTGTGTCAGGTCGCTGTTGTCGTACAGTGGGGGTTTTAGAGCTTTTTTTTTCTGTAAACTGCATGCTTAAAAGAGCAGTGAGAATTAAAACAGTTCAGTTGTGTGCCTTTAACCCAAAACCATGAGCTGAAAGACGCTGAAAGACGCTGAAAGACGCTGAAATGCTCCACATGCGACGAAGAGGAACTCTCTGTGGATTTTTTCCTGCAAGGAGACCTCTTTCCCATTAAAGACAAAATAACAACAAACAATCATAAAATATAAAAAAAATACTTTTTTCCCACCTGTTGATAACTAATACAACATTATAACACATTAAGACAGAAGAAATACCAAAAGCAATTGACAAACAAAACAACAAATTAACAAACTATTTAATGGGGTTGTAAACTGGTCTTTAGAAATAAATCATTGATATATACATGTAAATGATATCAAAATGTGTCAATAAAGTTAAATAACATATTTTAAATACTGACTGTCGACCATTACATGGATCAACGCCAGAGGCAACAAAACAAAGCCCACTAATGCTTATGTATTAAACTGCTATTACAGGGCATGTAAAAATGGTTTGGCATTTTAAAGGTGTACTCCTACGCTCTTCCATTCTAAATAATGTATAGGCTGCAGAATGTGTGGCCATCATTGCTGACATGTGATCCGTGGTGAAATGGGATGTGATGTTGACGATGAATTTAGAGCCCAGTGGCAATGTTTACAATTAACCCTGAATCATTATCTATCCTTGGTGAATTGTCTGCAGTTTACAAGCAAAACACACTTATCTCAGGGCCTCTGAATGCTGTGATTTCTCTAGGATTGCTCGGTATTGTCTCATTGCCTGCCCAGTTACCAAGCTGCATACACATTCACATATTCCAGTGAGGATGTAGCCGTGGCCTTAAGTTTAACTTGTATTTTAAACTTAAACTTTAGGACCTGGGGAAAAAAATCCCTTTATTAGCATTATTGGTTTTATTGAATTAAGCAATCAAATTATGGGTAGTTACATTTGGTGCATTCAGGGACGGAGCTGCATAATGAGTGTGGAACATTTCAAATAGCAAAAAGCCACTTTCTATTAGGACTAAGGCCATCTATTATGATAACAAAGGACGAGTAAATGTAAGTGCACAGAGGTCATTTTTGAAGGCTACAGAGATAAACTGGGATTTTTTTTCTTTCCAAAAAATTCCTTCAAAGCCAGAAACAACGAAGGGAACGGGGGACAAGGGAGGAAAAAAAAATCTTCATTGAATATTCATTAACCGGTGCCTAGGTGTATATATGGCTCTTAACCACTCTTGTTTATGACTTAAGGACTTGTAGTACTGACCTTAGTTTAACACAGCAGCAGATACCAAATTAACCTCTAGCCTCCACAGGGCTAGCCATGCCCTGCTAACAAGCAACCTGTCTAGACACACAAGAGGTACTTTATGATTCCACCTCTCACAATCCCCCTCTCTCTCTCTCTCTCTCTCTTTCTCTCTCTCTCGCAACCTCTCTGTCTCTGTTAACACGTACTGGCACATCCTCCCTCCCTCTGTCCTCTTCTATCTTTCACCTCACCATTTCATCCCTATTTTGCCCATGCACCATTTTTCATGTACCTCCCAAGCTGTGCAGTGTTTGGGTCATGCACCCAGCAACCAGAGTTTTATCAGATGTTAGACTTTGTCTTATCCTTCACAACACAGCCTGGCCACCGCAGAACAGAATAATGAAAATAGCTGACACCTCTAGGGTGCTTCATTTCAATAACACCTCGCAAAATAATAAGAATCGTACAATAATGCATTTTTTTTATTATGAAACTATTCAGATTTCAAAGGCAATGTCCCTTTAAGAATATTACAAAACTTGGAATATGAATTCCATAATAGATTTTAAAACCATATGTAATCTAAGGAGTAATAAGGTCACTATACTCCAGTTTGGGTATCATACACAGCTACATTGTTAAAACAATTGTATCATAAGTTATGCTAAATAAATAAGATCAAGCAAATAAGACAACAAATGAGAAATCTGTAAAAGTTGAGGGAAATACAATGTAATTATCTGTCAAAAAGACAGATATTGAGGTACATTAGTTGTACTGTTATTTCTTCCCTGAAGAACAACATACTGAACTTTGGTTTAATATTTATGTAAAAAAATAAAATGCTTATTATAATTCCCTCAACCCAAGGTGAAGTATTGTTTGTTTTATTCGACCAATAATTAAAACCTCAACATATTCAGTTTACTATCATACAATGACTAATTTGTACAGCTCGACTGTACTCGCAGTCATATAGGATCCAAACATTCCCCCTTTTATCTCTGGCAGCTCAGACATCAGTGCAGTATGTACATCTGGTGACCAGCAGCCAAAGGTTGTGAAAGTTTGCACAGGTTCATGGAGGCTGTGCTGTAAAAACTGAGCACAGTGCAGGATCACATTTCTCTGTGAGAAACTAAAAACACATCTTTTCCGACTATACCTTGAATAAAGGATGTAGCACTATAGTAGCACTGAAATGGCTCTTACTGATAGCACTTTGTAGTTGAACTTTTGGACGAAATTGTACCTTCTTGATTCTTGTTGTTCTGATTCTTGTTTGTAACCGTAGAATGCACTTATTGTAAGTCGCTTTGGATAAAAGCGTCAGCTAAATGAAATGTAATGTAATATGGTGAAGGTACAATACGGCAGGGCAAATTGTAACACTAGCTTCTATCCTCTTTCCATATTAAAATTTGACAACAAAACTGTCCTATTGAAATGTTATAGTTCACATTTCAATGTAAAACAATGATGAGTAAAATGTAAGATCATACATTAGTATTCCTATAGGATTTATGGTAAATTAGGAGAAATTATAATGTTAGTTTGTACTATGCCCTTTAATCAAGATAATGCTGTGTTTATGATTCCCATAGCAATTGTGTCAATATCCCAGCCATTTCAATCTACATTTTTAGTAGATTTTGGTTTCAGCTGAAATTTACATTTGTTTTTCAGGTTTTTAAAGGATATGTCAGTTATGATTTATTTTCCGAAATATATGTATAGTTGGAGATGGGGTTATAGTGCTGCTACATGCACAACTTCAGGATCAGACAATATAAACTAATGATATTTTTGAATATTTAAGAATAGAATATAAAATATAATTGGACCCCTCTCATATTTAACCAATTTTAGGTGGAAACATAGGCCCAGACTTTACATCGGTTTGTGACGTGTACAAAGAGCTGTGGTAATCTGCATAAGTGCAATGCTACTGTGTTGCAAATTAATGATCTGTTGACTGAACACGTGTCCTAAACAGGGAAATGATCTCAATCTCTCACTTACTAGTGTCTGTACGGTGTTCTGTCTCTCTAGCTCTCAACTATTTCACAGTGTACCACTGCGCTCTTCGGGTTTTTTGTCCTCACCCGGTCTCCGTATAGTGCTCGTCCCTGATTGGTCAATACGCGGTCCATGCCAAATACAATCGTTTGGAAAACGTCTATCGGGTAAGTAAAATGCTACTTAACACGTAGCCACTGATAACAACTCTAAAAAAGCAAACGCCTCCACCGAGTCCAGTAAACGTATAACACGTAGTCACACGTTTGACGACACTCTCGCATCATTAAGTTTAAGCACATTCATTGAAGAGTTTGCAGTTAGCAGGTTAGCTACAACAATTAGCTAGCAGCTAACGCTACTTGCCCACACAGTATTACGCCAATTAACAATTAGCTGTATACCACTACATTGGTTTTGGACACGTCAGAATTATAGCTACGTGTCGCTACACTCACAACATAGTGTAAACAAGACTTCGTTGGTGTGAATGAATGAACGCCATCGTGCACGAGCTAGCTGGCACGATGCTAATTTAGCTGTTTGAAAGACACTGAGCATTACATGTAGCTAACTCGCAGCTCATCCTCAACCCTTTCAGATCGCAGTCAAGATGAGTCTGAGAAAGCAAACCCCGAGCGACTTCCTGAAGCAGATAATCGGCAGACCAGTGGTGGTCAAATTGAACTCTGGCGTCGATTACAGAGGTAATGACCCCGGTTGTGTCTAACCAATCCACTTTTTTTTTCTTCCCATAATGCCATTTAAAAAGAGATGATGTTCTCGTTTGCCAAACATGTTTGATGTGTGTAACGTTACAGGTGTCCTGGCCTGCCTCGATGGCTACATGAACATTGCCATAGAGCAGACCGAGGAGTATGTGAATGGGCAGCTCAAGAATAAGTACGGAGATGCTTTTCTCAGAGGAAACAATGGTAAGATTCTGTTAATATATAATGATATCTCCAATTTATAGACACTTAGGCCATTCAGGACTTGACAAATAGTGCATGGTTCTTGTTACAAGGTTACATGTGTTGTCCGTAGACACATACTCTGGCCTTTTACACAGCAGACATTTTGACTTCCATAGTAGAAAAAACACTAATGACATTAAAGATGTTTCAGTTCTATTCAAGTGTCCTATTGTAAAATTTAAATATAGTTATCCTTTTAGATTTCTTATTTTTTTTATAAAATCACTGAAGTGCCCAACATGAGTATTTTACTGCCAGTGACGCATTACGTGGTGCCAGTTAACAGCTTGAGTGACAACACAAAGCTCTACTGTTGAACAAACAAAAAGTCCAATGGCAGAGAAAGCCTTCATGGGTAAATCAACTATAAAAAAAAAACACACATTGTATTCTGATGTTCCTTAGTTTTAAAATGATTCTTTGGCTCTCCTCATTAAAAAAGAATCAACTGTCCATTTAAACAATTACTCAATAGGCTTGTAATATTGATAATGGGAAAAGCTTAAATCAACTGTCGTTGGCTCTCCTGCTTATTGTTTTAACCTTTGTCTGTCGATCCTTGATAGATAAAGGATTGTAGTACGTGAGTTTCATATGATCTTTATCGACCATAACAGTCAGAAGAACATACCTTCTACCCGCTGATGTCTAGATTTTTCCTTACACCAGCCATGTGCGGTATTTACAGTCCGATTCCCTCTTGAATATGAGTCATGCTGGCCAGTGCAGTTCTCACTGTGATAAAAGGGCCAGCAGCTGAAGATAGGGTTATTTTAGTCCAAGCACAGCAGGTTGATAAAATTAGATTTGAGTAAAAGATGATATTTACCTGACTGCTGTTCTGTACAGTCCAAGCATTACACCTTAAATGACCAGTGCAAAACAATTCCACATCTCGGGTGAGAAATGTGACTCACAATTGTGTTTTCACAATAGGATCTGCGTCAGTGGGTCAGTATTAACCCTGGAGAATTGATTTATTTGTGGTGTATCATGGGAAGTGAAGGGTGGGGTGAAAGAAAACGGAATTGAGCACAAAGAGTCGGCTGTAAAAACATAACTCCACTGTATTTGGTACAAATCTTTATCTCTGGGAAGCATGATCACATCAAATGAATCAAAACAATAAATGCAAATAATTAATTTCAGATTTGTCTCAGATGTTATTGTTTCTCAGCAAAACTACAGCAATGTTGTTAATATTTCTTTCCCTGTCTCCCCAGTCCTTTACATCAGCACCCAGAAGAGGAAAGCATAGTGAAGACCTTTCTGTTTTTCATTTTTATTTTACAGTGGTTGATGTGTCAGTGGATAACTGTCCTGTTTTTGGTTTTGTAAAGCCTGATGTCCTGAAGAATATAGATTTTTGTAAAAGTGGAATTAGTTAATAAACTCTGAGTTTTGATTTGTCTGATATGGTTCATATTATTCACACATTTTGGTGTCAACATCACAAGGAAAATGATAACGAGTATTTTTTCCTGTACACTATTCTTTGTAAAAATGTAGATGAAAGTAGAACTAAGAGTATAATTTCAACAGGCTTCATTTTGCAAAGGAATTGTCCTTCCTGTGCAGAGTGGTTCATATTGTAATATCTTGTGATTTAATTCTTGGCTGTATCAGGCTTCTCAGGCAAGCAAATCTACCACTGTTTTACCACAAGGCTTCAAAAGGATTAGAACATAATTTTGTAATTTGTCAGTACTAATGTGCTAATTGTGTACTTGATCTTGATACGACTTGCCTGCAGAAACCCATTACCGAATGGCCTGTGTACAAATGTACTCATCATCCTGCGTTTACTTTACATTACAAGTCATTTGATGAACAGCTGTTTGTACAATAATGCAAAAAAAACAACTGTTCAAGCAATGTTTCACATATAAAAAGAAACTATTTCAATTGTAAGCTCATTTTTTTAAAGTAGCTTTTCAGGTTGCTTGTTTTCATTGAGCATGAGTAATGGAAGTATTCTTGCAGCTCGAGATGACACTCCAGTAATGTACCTGCATCTGAACTTTGATGGAGCGCCCATACATACAAAAGTAACTTGTTGCTGGCTGCTTTAATGCAGGATTATGGAACAATTCAACATGCACATGTGAAAGAAAATCCTTCACTTACTGGCCATTTTAAATATCCACTCCTGAATAAAAGAATGTGACTGCAGGACTAATCCATAAATGGTGCCACCTGCAGGCTATGTCAGGCTGCATTAACATGTAAACAGATCTGTCAGATCAACTCCCACCGCCCTCTGCAGCAGACTTCCATGTTTTAGTGCCTTTAAATGTCGCAGAACACACAGCTTACCTTTCGTCATCTGTGGCTGCACTGAGGCGCTCTTTGTTCGTACGGTTGGCGCTGACGTTGCCCCGTGAAAAATAAATGCAGCGGCATGTATGCAAAGAATTGGAAGTTTATTTCATTTTAGTGTGGCCTGTGGTAATTTAGCAAATGAGTTCAAAAGTGGCAGCACCTCATTACGCTAAGATAAGAACGCTATAAATATATGATTCATTAGGCTCTTAATGAGAATGCTGTAGTGTGGAGGGGAATTCTTTCACGTCCAAGGGTGGATTTTTGAGAGCCTTGTTTTCCAACCTGTACATGCGCACTCTGGCCCCTGGAAGGAGACAAAAGGCTGCCAAGGTCAGGCCCGACTTGAGAATGAAGGACACGTTATTGATCAAACTGCCGAGCTGCAGCTGTAGAGAGGGAATGTTGGGGGGGATTGAGCTGCAACACACACACACTGGCAGACATAGGCACCGAGTGATCTGTACACAGAAACGCATTGTACACAGTGCAACACACAAAGAATCATTATGACACCTAGTGAGGGTTAGTACAAGCAAATATTTACCCACTGGAATCATAACTGAGCCGCTGGCTGTGTGGCCTCGCAGGGAACCCAATTAATACTATTCACGCAAATGACCTAGTGGCAGACGTCACGCTATTGAACCAAGAGCTTTTCTTTTTCCAAAAACACTGAACTGATGCCGTCACTTTTTCATTGTGCATGTCCATGTCAACATCACATTATTGATTTTCATCCCCCAAATTTTTTTCCCCTCCCTTTTTTTAAATCATTATTATAATAATATATATATATATTTCATATAGGTTGTTTCAAGGTGCCGTAGTTTGCGTCGGGCACCCGTTCGTCCCCACACACCTCATAAGCGCAGACGGCTGGCGGAGGATGCTGCAGTGGCTCAGCGTTGACGTATGGAGGTGAGTGATGGAGGGGAGAGGACAAAGGAGGATAGAATAGGTGACAGCCTTGTTATGGGAGGAAAAGCGAGGGGGAGACTCAAGTCTTACAGCACCACCAGCTGCCGGAGCCACACAACTACAGTGGAGTCACAGAAGGGAGGAAGGATGGAGGAGGGAGGGAAAGCGGTGTATGACTTTGACCCTGACTGATCACTGCAGCATGACTGTCTAGCCTTTTCACAAGGGATCAAAGGATGACAAGGACATCCTGAAAACCTGTGATTTTCCCCATGTTTGGCTGCACCATATTTTCAATTAGACAAGGACACATTTTGGTCTTCTTCTATGCAAATCTATTCAGAGTGGATCTTTTCATATGAATGGTTTTGCCAGGGTTGAGAGTTTGCTGCAGATCAGGAGCATTCAAGTTCTGTTTCTCTCCCTCCTCCCATTTATTTCTCTCTTGTTGCACATATTCAGCAGCAGCAAGGTGAATCGCCACACGGTAAATGAACGTGTCGCGTGTGCCCAGAAATAATGTCGACAAAATATAAAAAATACACCGTAAATGCAACTTAAAACCACCAAAGGTTACAGCCTCATAACTTACCATTTGGCTCAAGCAACACCTCTCTTGACTCTGTTAAAAACACACAATAAGTTAAACAAAAATCCCGCTTCTTGCAGTCCATTATACTATCTTTGCACCCACTGTATGTGTGGATGTACGTAACAAGCAGTTTTTGCATGTGTAAAGAGAGCTCCCTCCTCACAGCGTTTCGGTATCTCGACAGTCCTGTGTGAACTTGACCAGCTCTGACCTCTGCCTGACAGCCTGTCATGTGTTTAGGATGTAAATGATGGCGGTGACCTCCCGCACTGTGTCTCTGCTCTCGCATTCCACTGGCTGGGTCAGAGGTCCTGTTAGGTTAGTGCAGAATAAACAAACACCTTAGAAACAGCCTAACAATGGCTGACTAATGTTGAAAACAGCTGCTACTGATTAATAAGCTGAACACTGCTTGTTGGTCTGTTAATCCACTAGTCAGATGTGGTTATTCCCTTTAAAATACATATCAGGGTGACTTGTGTGTCACTGTGCGTTGCTGCTCCACTTCCTTGTCTTTCAGTAACCCAAATCCAAGTTCAAGTGTGACGGTTGTTTTGATCCTAATTGAGTGTGAGGGCCTGTGCTTGTCTCTGGCGCTCTGCAACCCCTAGGTTCTTTATTTAGCCCCGAGGACAGTCAACCTTGGCCAAAAATGTGACCCCTGACCTTCTTATCTGGAAGAAGCTATTCCCAGCATGGACAGGGGCTTCTGTGATTTATCTTGGCCCCAAGTGGCAGCGTGATGCAGATGGTAAGGTTAGGGGAGCGTAACTAGGTACCCTTCAGGAGGCCAGAGAGCAGTGGCGTTGCACTCAGAGAGCATTGTATGTGTTGAGCAACGCTATGAGCAACAACGGCCAGGACAAAGCCCGGTACAGTAACATGGTCCGCGTGAGTCCATGAACCTTGAACCCAAAAGGCTCTCCAGCTGTCCCACAACAGAAGGGTCTATTTTGGAAACACACTTGCTTGAAATCTCTGACTAGATTATGACCATATTGTATTATTGACTATGACCTGACCCACTTACACCCCCAATACGCTGGGTGGATGTTGACACAGGCCAACAGTTGTTTTGTTGATTGCATGTTTGCAAAAAAAAGGTTTTGAGCAATCTGCGGAGCAAACTCCTGCTCCTGAAAAGCCTCTAAACCAACCTTGAGGTGAGATTTGTTGATTTAACTTTTTAGGTTTTGGCATGCCTGAGCAATAACAAAAAAATAGCAAAGCCAGGTGGGGCTTGAAAAGCCAAAAAGTTTGAATATTTAATTATTTGGCCCATTCATTCAGACGACCATGCCTCAACTTTGTGAATGCAAAATGCTGAAATGTCATGTCATTCAGAGATCTGAAAGAGATTTTACTTGATACAGGCTTTGGCAAGATTTAAAACTTTCCCCAAAATGTCATAATATCCTAAAGTTAAATTAAAAAAAACTTTCTTAACCTGAAAGGCAAGTCCACACACAACATAATTATCATATTATAAAAGCTTCTGTTGACATGTAATAATTCTGCTTTTATTTTTCTCTTTGAAACATAAATGTATGTAAACTGTCTGCCAGTGTGTGTGTGTGTGTGTGTGTGTGTGTTACAGGCACCACACACTTGGTAGAATACAATACAAGCTTATTGAATGGTCGTCTTGGGACCTTATCTCATGAAATAGTATATTTTAAAATGAGGTCATCAATGCTTGTGAGCAATAATTAGTGAATATGAAGTAATCAGCCCATGTCACAGAGCCATTTTCAATCGCCTTTTTGTTTCAGAAAGGCTATTGCTTGTTCTGTTTGTCAGCCAAGTCTCACTACTATGCACATGAGATTTGCATGAAATACAAACTAACCCTGCACTCAGGCAATTAGCCTCCATTATGCCGGCGTTCCAATTGCCAATTTGTCTGCCGTGCAAGGTAATCCGGAGTGTTGCTGGCAAGCACCCAAAATGGTAATAATGGTATTGCAAGAGTCTTTTGTTGTTGTTTCCTCTCAGACTAACGGCCACAGGCGGCTGGCGTGTCACTGGATGAAATGTTGAGGAAATGGAAATGTCTGAGCGGCAGTCAGGAGTCAAGACATGACCCTTTGCCCTCAAATGCTACAGTCGAAAGGCTTGTAGGCTGCCGTTTAGTTTTATTTAGTCTTTATTCAGGGTGTGTCTTGTTTTATGTGTCTGGTTTTAGGAGGACCAAACAAAAAACAATGGATCAAATGACAATGTGTATGCGAAAGATACTGCTTGTAATGACACACCCTCAGATATTTAATGATCACCCAATTGTGCTGCAAAAAAAACAAAAATGTATTGTCGTATGTATTCTGACTATCGCTATATCCTAAAGTATATAGGAGACAAATCTGATTCTTCTGCCTTGTGACCGGGCCACCATGTTGAAAACAAAACTGAAAACGTTCTAATTTTACAGCTAAACGGTGCCCTAAAATATGTGTCTGAATGCATTGAGGTGAGAAACAGAGGATGCAGCAACAGCATCTCGGTGCAGCAACAGCATCTTGGTGCAGCAACATCATCTTGATGTAGCAACAACATCCTGATGCAGCAACAGCATCTTGATCCAGCAACTGCATCTTGGTGCAGCAACAGCATCTCGATGCAGCAACAACATCTCGATGCAGCAACAACATCTTGATGCAGCAACAGCATCTTGATCCAGCAACAACATCTTGATGCAGCAACAGCATCTTGATGCAGCAACAGCATCTTGATCCAGCAACTGCATCTTGGTGCAGCAACAGCATCTCGATGCAGCAACAACATCTCGATGCAGCAACAACATCTTGATGCAGCAACAGCATCTTGATCCAGCAACAACATCTTGATGCAGCAACAACATCTTGATGCAGCAACAGCATCTTGATCCAGCAACTGCATCTTGGTGCAGCAACAACATATTGATGCAGCAACAACATCTTGATGCAGCAACAGCATCTTGATGCAGCAACAACATCTTGATGCAGCAACAGCATCTTGATGCAGCAACAACATCTCGGTGCAGCAACAACATCTCGGTGCAGCAACAGCATCTCGGTGCAGCAACAGCATCTTGAATCAGAATTAACGAGCAGTGATTGACAGCTGAGTAAGACTCCTCGGCTCTGATTGGTTGTTTTTCTTTGAGTTTGATGGAATCTTGAATCTTGGAAATTTACTACTTTAGTAAACTAGCTTCAGAAACCCACTGACACAGTTAGCAACTAGCTCGTGAACGCAGTGGAGACAAAACATAACAAAGAGAAGAGTGAATTTGGACTAACCCAAACTTATTTGGACAAAAAAAAAGGTCAAAGGTTTAAATGATTACCTAAATTGTCTGTTGTAAACATCCATTAAAGTTGACACACTAACTTGTCCTCACAGTGTTCAATTATGACTGATGCTAGTGTGGCGCTTAATTTCAGGCTGAGGTGTTCAAAGTTATCCCAACCTGCCTGAACACTTTGTAGTAAGACCCAAGTTGTTATAAATTGGAATTACCCTTTAATGGTACAGCTTATATGGTAAGCCTGTTATTATTGGGATGGTTGACAGTGCATGCCTTTGTGTTTGTTTCACTGTGTGTCTACAGTTATGGAAAGAGGCTCAGTGGTCTGACTCGCTGCACTCTGAGTGCCTGTGATATTGCTCAAGGGTAAAACCAGACAGGAGAGTTATGACTTCAGCCCATCTCTGGCCATCAGGGAGGTCATAAGGAGGCTACAGACACACACATTTACCTAATACTCAGTAACACACTCTAAGCAACCTAATCTATCACAAACACACACACACATGCACAAACGCACACACTTGGACACTGGACTAGGGCCAGTATCGGAGTCAGGGCACTGTCATAAACACAATTAGAGACTTTCAGTCCTGGGCCAGGGCGAGGCCTCTCTGTTGCTGTCCGTTTGTGTGTGAGGGAGAAGCTGTGTGTGAACATTTGCGTCACAACATATTATGAGGCGGACGAGGAAGAGCACCTTTCACATCAAGATATGACTTCCCGTACAGGAACAAGAGGCCATTAAATTCAATGTGACACTCCCCGGGTTAGCCACTGATGCTTTTTTATGTGGGCGTGTCATTTTAAGAGTTTTTAACGACTGTCATGGAGAGTGGATGCTCTCCAGCTCACACACACACACACACGCACGCACGCACACACACACACACACACACACACACACACACACACACACACACACACACGCACCTCCTGCAGAAGGTGCTGGTCGGATTGGAGGAGCATCTTTTATAGGTAAGACATATAAAAGCAAAAGCTGAGAGAGACTTTTATGCAGTGCCAAAAGGAAAGGGGCACGGCTTTTAACTGTGCATACAAATTGCATCTTGAAACATATTGTTTATTGTGACCCTCTATGCAATATGCTCCTGAAGCAAAGCTCGTACAACCTTTAGTGAGATGTGTATGGAGATGTTTTCAGCGTTATCTGGGCCGTCAGCGGTCCCTCGGCTGGTGCTCTGCATTGCTATGAGATGTGCTTTCTTCATTTTCGAGACATATCTAAGCCCCTTGTGCCCTCTTGTGGCCGACCTAGGTGGTGATCTCACTCGCAGCCAGCCACTCAGCCCTCTTGTTCCTTATTTTAATTGACCTGGATTTGTTCCTTTGCTTTGCTGTAATGAAAAAGCGAGCGGCGCCTCGGGAGTGAAAATCCTGTCAGCTTCGCCCTGCAGCAATTCCCACACCCCAAAACTGGGTCCCCTTTACAAGATCTACTGTTTGAAGCTGAGCAGAAATAAAAAATTTAAAAGACCTGGGTGCTTCAATGCCTTGTAATGAATAATTAAGAAATATGCATTTGCCACATAATGGAGAAGGGGATTTTAATGCAATTGGATGTAAATTCATTGAAGAAACACTTTGGCATATATTTGTGTGGGGCTTGTACATGAGTTTGTCTTGTATCCTTATTTCTCTGTGTGAAGAGATGGTGAAATATTCATCCAGCATTTCACACAGTTTCCCTCTATGTTGAACATAGAGGATGACTTTTTAAAAACAGAAACCTGTACAAATGGGACATGTGCTCATTCGGGTCCCGCACTAAGAGAATATGAACAGGGACACCACCACCCACCAGCCTGATGCACATATTAATGTGTCGACTTCTCAACGTGCTGCTGAGAGACTCGTGTTATCAATACGAGGCAATCAATAATCTATGTCACGAACAAGGCCATTCAATCAAAACATGTTGGATTAAACATTGCAAATTATGAAATTTGCTTCCGAGAGAGACACAGAATCAAGCTCGGTAATGAATGGATTATGCAATGATTTTATAAAAAATAAAATACCATTTACGCACACAAAATTCTGCATACATGTCTGATTAAGCACAAAAAAAGATTTTTAATGATATAATTTACTTCCTCTCTCTCTCTTATTGATCCAAAATGAATAAATCATTACAAATTGATTCGCTCATACCTTTCGCCATCTCCCTCTGACAGCGTTATATCACATAAAAAGCACATTTAAGGATGAATTTGTTTTGTTCTCCCCCTCCGTTGTCATTAAAGAGACGAGCTCCCAGCTCCCTGTGCAGTTACAATCATGGTCCGCGGGCCTGTTTGATTTTACACATGATGACTCATCAGAGGTTGAACTCTTTACTTTAAAGCCCGCTGACAAATTTACGGCCTCCATATTGGAAGAAGAGTGAATACGTGGCGTCGTGCTGCAACAGAAAGCTCTCTGTCTTCATCACTCATCTCCTGTGATGCCAGAGCCGGGTCTGAATCATCTCTGCTCGGGGCTGGTAGCAGAGAGCCTGGCAGGGCCGGGGCCTGAGGTGTGCGTATGTGCGTGCGTATGTGCGTGCGTGCTGTTTGTTTGTGTGTTTCTGTGTGCGTGTTTCGTCCTAATTAAGCATCAGCAGCTTCTTGGACCAGGGGGAGGCAAGACTTCACAGCCATTAAATCAGGACAATGCTTTTTGTGTCACTGGTGCTGGCGTAAGAAGCCCTGCTTCCCCTCCTTCTCCTTGCATCTCCTCTCCCTCCCCGCCCCCCCACCTCCTCACCCTCCGTCAGTCTCACAGCTGCCATGCAGCCTAGGGCTCCAAAAATAAACGATGGCTTCCCAAGTGCATGGTCAAGGCCAGGCGAGTTGGCAGGAGCAGTAATTTATCTCGTGCACGCCCTCTACTGGTGGATTGTGGTAACTACAACTACTCTGTAGGAGGCACACACATGCACAGGGGTGATACAAAGTAATAGAAAGCAGTCCAATGCAACAGCAAAATAAATCCTGCTTCATTAAATAAAGATAGAAAAGAAATGATCCGGTGTGCACCGACACTAAGGAAAGAGTTTTCTGGAAAAGTTCACAAAAGAAGAAAGGTCCAGAAAGCTGTTTGTGTCGCTGTGTGTTGTACCCCAACTCTATCTTAACATGTATACAAGCATCGTCTATGTTTTTAGAATAGCAGTTTTTTTATTTTTTTACTTTTTGCTCGAGATTGCTTTTGACTTTTCTTCTTTTTTTAACTACCACTTCATTGTTGCAGCTTTTCAGCTTGTCAGCAAACATGATGACTTACTTCATGAACTGGCCCCAGGCGGCATATTGAAAGCATTGATTTGTAATTGTATTTAATGTGAACTTTGTTGTATGTGTAGGCTATATGCAAGTTATATCCGTTATATAGATGAATTCATCACTCACAGTTTTATCTAAGATTTGGTTATTTGTCGTTATTTTTATATTCCTGTGAAGTTCTTTGTAATATATGATTTATCTCTGTAACTAAACCTAACAACGTCAAAAGCTTTACGATGCTGTTGGACTGGACTCATTGTACATCGTTCATGTTATGTCCATTCAGCTTTGCACCCTTGGATATGGATACTCAACCCTAATATGTCTTTTAGAGATAGATAATTGATCAGTGTACACCATAATAACTGGTCTTGTGTTTGCATGCTGTATGTCCCAGCAGATACTAAACCATGTTCTCATGTGACCCTGGTGTTTGGCACCTGTATGTCATCAATGTGTAACCTGATGAAAACAAACTGGTCGAGTGAAGACCGTCTCCTCTCTTCATCCAAACTCTCTCTGGGTGACAGGGAAGTGGAAGTGAGGGCCTGACCACTCAAAGTGGGTCAGCTGGTTGCTAACACATGACCTCAGGCTCAGTCGCTCTCAGGAAAACAGTGAGGTCAGCAAAGGACTAGTCTGTGTGGGAGATGGAGAGAGTATTTAATTTATCCAACTGGACACATCCATAACACACGACGAGAGCTGTTATTGTTATTTAATCATTGATTTGACCATTGACAGTTGTATTACTAATTGCTACTTATTCTACAAGCAGAAAACCAAACATTTACAGATTCCAGCTTCTCAAATGTGTGTGTGGATCTGCTGCTTCTTTCTGTTTTAACTGATTGTAAATTTAAAAATATTTTGGTTTGGGACAGTTTATTGGACAATTTGGGACATTTGAATGTGTCATCGTGAGTTGTGGTAAATTGGGGGCGGGGCATTCTTGTTCTATTTCTTGAATAGACCAACCAATTAATTGTTGAATTGAGAAAACTAATCAACAGATTAATCAACAATGAAAATGATCATTAGTTGCAGCCCCACTTCATACAATCACTGTTGCATTTCCACACTTAACTAGCACAGCTATTTGAGATAAGTTAAACCTGTGAAATTATTGGGGACATAAAAAGGGTATTCAATCTTACAAGAACACTTACAGTACAATATTTGACATCAAAATCAGCAAAATAGTTCAACTATAAGGTCATATTTGTCTGGCATTGCATGTGTTCGTATTATTCTGTCCACGCAATGCAAGGTGACTCATGTTCCTCGGCAGTGTAGCCATCAGATGATGGACAACATTACACCATCACAGAAAAGTGTCCTTCTTGTATCAGAATAAAGATGCACCCACGAAAAACAATTGAGCACAGAAGCAGGTACACACACACACACACACACACACACACACACGCACACACACACACACGCACACACACACACACACACACACACGCACAAACGCAGCCTCATCTGCCCTCCATCCAAACTCAGAGTTTTCGAGTATGAAGTGGCTGAGAGGCAAGTCCTTTTAGTCTGGTATTAATTTTGCATACTCTGAGGAGGCCATACATATCTTTTATCCATTTAATTAATTCAGCTGTCTCTAAGTTGGTCGGATCTATTTTACCCATATAGGCTGGTCCAGTCAGTCATAAAATTCATCAAATATATGCATTGCATCTCTGAGGACTTTCCGGGCTTTAATACATATTCAATGTCTGAGTTATTGTTGTCGAATGCAGACGCACTGAACTGCAGTTGAAGAGAGAATTGAGAGCAATATAACTCACATTTCTGTACCGCCCGTTATTGACTTTGGCATGAAACATAATGAATAATGACTTAGTCTACTTAAAAACAAATACATGTTCATAGACAGAGGCCAGTGCTCAGTGCCTACGGCATTATAGCTTGAATACTTATGGCAAAAACAATTCAGGTCACGTGTTGCCTGTGAAATGCTATCAAAACATCACAAGAGATGATTTATTCATTTTAACAAAATGTGTCCAAGTTTTATAGATGTTTTCCTTTTGCGGTTTTTGTGCGACGCCTCTGTGAAAGGGATGGCGGTGCAGCTGCAGGTCACCGGGTGTCCACTAGGGGTCAGGCTGACACAAAACATTCAGCACCCGCCGCGTGTGCTGAAATAACTCCACACAGCACGAGATGTTTGAACAATGTGAAATAATGTAAGAGCCTAACAGAAAAACATCCCAATTAATGTGTACATTTTGATCAAAAGACACTTTATTTATGTTCAAATGTGTTTACAGAAACTGTTAGAAACGTTTGGCATATTTTGTAGTGATATGTCCCATAAAGACAAATTTCATAATGACCTGGAGATAAAATAAATGTTTAATTTCCAAATAAATATATTCAAGTAAAATCCATGATCGGTGGCCAGAGCCTCATTATAAGTTTTTTTAATCAAACATGTATTTATACTTTGTTGTTGATCCTCATCTATCAGTCAAGTACTGAGCAAATAGCAGCACTATCAGAAGTTACCGTTATATTATGTTATGAACTGTCTGCTCTCTTCATAACAACCCTCAAATCTTTATATGCAATCCAATATAGCAAAACAAATACATTCCACAATGTCAGTGTTACTGATCAAAGTTGGGAATCATAATTAGTTTCAAAGGTGAAGATAACACTAATCACAAGAATAGACCATTAGAACATCACATTTCTAATATTTCAGGCTTTTCTTGATCCCTAACATTAAAGTCACAGTTCAAATGTAAACTATAATTGGTCCTGCCATTCAAGGTGTACGTGAATATTTTCACAATATCTGCTGTGTAAAAAGACTTTTTCTGTAAATCAAAAATGTGATCCGGCGAATCAACAATGTTGTTTTGCTGAAACGTTCCCGACTCGTTAACGTTGCAGTTTTCTAATTGTGCCAGTTGTTATGTTGAGGTCTGCAGGTGAAGAGAAGGGAACAGCTTCCTGTCCCAACAGAGGTTCAAAGGGGATGTTTGCAGCTTGTTTGACATTTAAAACGCTCTCATATTCTTAAAACAACAGAAAAAATGTATGTCAAATGTACAGAATATAGTTTATTTTGAACAATACAGTAACACTGTTCAGATTTATCAGGGCGGTCGGCAGCACTTAGCATTCATTTTATATATTTATCTTTTTTTTATCACATATTTGGTATGTCCAGATAAAAGTGATGGACCTTTGGAATTACTTGGTTTTTAAAATGTATACTTATGCATTTATTATATCTGTCCTTATGTATACTATGTTTTAATGAAGGCAAGCACTGCCAGAATTTGGTCCATCATTCTTTCATTGACAACAAATATAATCAAACATAATCAAAAGACCGAACAGGAACTAAATATAAGGTGCGTAAAGAAAAGAAAATGCATGAACTTCTACCCTTCTACACTTTACACTCTCACATGTTTGCAAGCAAGAATCTGTGTGTCCGGTATGTGTGTTGGAATATGTGTTGTGTATCGCAGGGTGCTAATACATAACACAGTGGGAGCAGCTCCAACATGGTGGAGTCTTTAACAAGCTGTCAGGGGCCATAACATTGTTCTCCTGCAACAGTTAGCAACCGCACACCGGCCCCAGGTAGTGACACCCTCACTGCACTACAGAGCACCTTTGTGGCACACACACACACACACACACATAAAAGTGTGTCCGTGCAGACTCCCGCTCGTGTTCTCACTTCTGGCCCCATACACACCCAAGCAGCTAATAGGCGGCAGTGTTCTTGCTTAATGGAAGTGCAGAGAGAGCTCTGCTGTTGAGGTAGATAGGGCCCTCTGGGCAAAAACACATTAACCTATTTGGAGGGCGTGAATTCTAGATGGTGTTATTAGCAGAGAGTCTGAGCACCTTGAGCCGAGCTGCTCTTACACTCAGCGCGAGTTTTGTGTTTGTATGTCAGAGAAAGAGAGAGAGAGAGACGAGGTGAGAGGAGGAGAGAAAATTCTCGTTTCCGTCGACTGTCTCAGAAAAGGAGTGAAGGTCTTTGCACAATCCATCTCTGCGGTGAGAAGCAGCCGGTCGGAGGGAAAGCTGGACTTCCTTCACGGGTTTTATTAGCCGTTTGGCCGCTGCACAACAAGTCAACGCAGTGCAGAGAGGAACATTTGAGTTTGACAGGAATAAAAGTCGAATGGCCGTCAGGTTACGTTGTCTCGCCCTCACAGATAGGAATGAAATCTCTTCACCGCCATTGCAATTTTGCCCTAAATGCTTTGAAAAAAAGGGGCAATTACGCTTATGCCATCCAACGATTCTATCCAATTAGCCAATTAAGCCTAATTACAGTTTTAGCTTTGGCACAAGGGTTTTCATAATTAACCATTTATCAAATCTCCATCCTCTTTTTCTCCAGAAGACGCCCAGGCAGCGGAGCCGGCTGCCTCCTCCTCCACGCACCCAAGTCCACCTTTCCCCACGGGAGGGAGGCTGTAACTGGGCTGCAGCTTGCATCATATTCCCCTGATTACCTTGCAGGGGTTGTAAATACATGTTTATTTGACCTCTTTTAACAGGAAATGTTATTAATTATTGAATGAATTATTCTATACACATTAGCAGCCTGGATATTGAGTATATGGTATGAATCTGACTGAACATAACATTGGCACCTGCACAGTTTGATCCCCTGGTCAGCAGGGTCTCTCTGCCACACACACACACACACGCACACGCACACGCACACACACACACACACACACACACACACACACACACACACACACACACACACACACACACACACACACACACCACTCTATTGTCCTACTGCATTATCTACTTTTACTTAGATTCTCCAGTTTCACAGTGTAAGTGAATTTCTTCGAGTTGTGCATTATTAAAGGGCAGAAATTATTTATCTAATATTCATTATTTATATTTATACAAGGAGCTTGTCCGCAGGGAGCAGGTCTCATTTTCAGCCTCATATTTTGTAAACAGGCAGTCACAGAAGCGACAGTTCCTCTGATTTAAAGAGACAGGCCTGCTTAAGGAGAATGATGCCTACCTTGAATTCAAATGGAAAGGTGATACATTTTTTATACATTTGTTTCATGCAGCATTTGCATTGACTCAGATTCTGCCGCTGCTCCACCTTTCAAATGGCCGATGAGGGCAGACAGGTGAGCTTGAAGTGGAAAAAAAGGAAAGAGAAAAGCCATCTGCGCTGCAGCCGCCTGAAAAAAGACTGGACGACCCGGGCAGAAAACGGAATTATACCGTCTTTGCTTCAGAAAATAAATGGGGACATTAGCGGAAAGAGAGCAGCTTTTTGCTCCACGCTCACGACCTTTTGCAACTTGAAAGAATTATTGATAAGTCATTAAATTGATTAAACACAATTAATTATTCAGATTCTTGGTTTCTTTACTTTTGTTTAAAATAATGTCTGCGGAGAGTCACATTTGCGGAGAGTCACATGTCCACAAACATCCAAAAGCCAACCGTCTCAGCAACAAACTCAAAATCTGGTAAAGTAAAGTTCTGTGCTGAGAACTTGGAAGCCTGCGCTTTCAAAAAAGCAGCGATGGGTTGGTGGGCATTGTAACATTCCCTATGCATCTTTCCATGTTAACAGCACACAGCAGACAGACAGAAGGGATGGCAAGGCTAGACTACCAAGTGCGTGTTTGTTAGCCCGAGCGTGTGCGCCCGCACCTCCACACCCGGCGCGTCTGAGTAGCTTTAAGTACGAACAAAATCGCTTTTCAAAGGGAATAATGTAGAACAACATCATGTCAACTTTGGGATATATTTATATATTTCTTTGGGCCGGCATTAATTTTAAAGCAGCATTTTAAAGTTGAGGAAAAGGGAATGCCGAGACGAAACAAGAGACACGGGGAGCAGTTATGCAAATGAATGAAATAAATGTCAAAATGGCAGTGAAGAATTGATGAGGACAGAGAGCGCTTGTCTTGGATGCGAGCGAAGTGGATGACTGAGAGGACAAGTGACATTCATTTTCAAAGGAAAGTTTCACGCCGCTATCATGGCAGCCATTGTGACTCGCAGATAAATTTTAATGCCCCACTCTGAAGATTCTGTGTCACTCTCCCTCTTCCTTTCTTTCTTTTTTTTTCTTCTTGTGGGTGAGTACCCATTGCTTTCTCCTCTCCCTATCTCGCTGCGATGACATCCGAACAGACACATGTGCATGTGGTGCGCCAGGACCCAGAAAGCCTGTGCACATGGAAAAGAAAGATGGAGAGGGGGGGGGGGGAGAAAGTCTACATAAAAGATTCATCACAAATGTCTCTAATCCACTACTGCATTGTCAAGGAGATGTTATAAAGCACACATTGTAAATGGATTCTTCCCTCACTGACTAAAGTCATTTCTGCAGAGGGATGGGGGAGTGGAGCCGGGGCGACAGGGGGCATCCTTGTGTGGCACCAGACAAGTACATAGTGTGAGCAGATGAGCAGCACTCTCTGGGACTGCATTACTACCTGTCCCCAGTGCTGCGCTGCCTGTAAGCCCGGCTCTAATGTACAAGCCGGCCACATTCCCCTTGTCAAGGCCTTGACGTGCACGTCAAAAATTACCCAACCTAAAGTGACAGCCCCCCCCCCCTTTCTTCCCATCCCTCCCCTCTCGGCAGCCCGGCCCGCTCTCCAACCCGCTGGAAGAGTGCTTTGAAAGCCGAGGCTGCCGATGCCACTCTGCGGCGGCCACCTTATTTATTCGTCACTGCAGGCAACGGGAGGTAAAACAATATGGATGGCACTGTGGAAGCTCATAATATTAGCTTTGGCTGTGGGCGATTGGCCATAAATATCACACTTCCTGGCGGAGAATATGATTGGAGCCACTTGAGGTATCACGGGTTTGAGCAAAGGTCTGAAGAAAATGGGGGAGCGGGGTGTCACTACCTTTCTTTCATCTCTTATCAAATCACCCTTCAGCTGCTCCATCCTCCCAGCGCAAAGTGACATAAGTCTCTCATGCTTTTAGTGGCACTTTGAAAAATAAGACCTCAGTGAAGCAAAAATAATCACTCTTTTCAACACTTCACTTCATCTGGCGATGCTCTTCACTCCTCCATTTCAGAGCCCCCTCAATCACATATGATGATATTAGGAATTAATTATTTATTTTCAGTTGGAGAGGTTGAATAAAAAAAAAAGAGGAAGCGACGACAGGGAGGTGAAAAGGGAGACCCGTCCCGCCACACATGCACACACACAAACACACATAAACACACACAAACACACACAAACACACGCAATCTGACACATTTTGTTCAGCTTTGATCTCTTTCACTGTTTGACTTTTACATTAGTAACAACGTGACATTTTATGATCTGAAGTTCTTTTTAACCTCATCGTGGTAATTTTTGTGTGTGTGTGCGCATGAATGTGTGTGTGTGTGTCAGGAAGAGAGAGAGAGAGAGAGAGAGAGAAAGAGAGAGAGAAGAGGAAAGAAATGCTTTGGTGCCTCTTTGATTTATAAAATGGTTAAAAAAGCAGCTACTGAATGGTGTATTAAAACACACACACACACACACACACACACACACACACACACACACACACACACTGTACATCCTGCTGAATTTCCCTGCTCCCTGAAGACACGTTCATTAAGATAAGAAAACAGACTGGATCAAGGGAGGACATGTATATGGACACCTCAGCCTGATCTGTTCCACTGATCAATAATCTTTTGTAGCTTTGATCTTGCCTCTGTTCTGCGCTACAGACGGTCTATTCTTTGTACGCTTTAGAGGAAAACAAAGAGAATGAAAAGTTCAGGAGTACACACATGACACAAGGGACAATAAACAGCTCACAGCAACTTAAAGGTATCAACAATACAATAAAATACAGACACGTTTACAGATGACAATAATAGGAATGACCATTATGTACTACTATATTATAACAATTGAGAAAAGGATGGCAAACTGAGAAAACCTTCCTGAGAAGCCAAATATTGCATCAGCATCAGCTGTCCAACAATATCTGAAAAAAAAAACCCTCCAAAAAATAGATAATTTAATACACAGTAATATTTCATTGTATGGGTGCCTCAACACATTTTATATGTCCAACACCTTGTTTGCGTTGCATACTTTGTTTAATTCACCAGTGCATTCATTGCCGGTTCACAACGGGCTGAATGCTTGGCCTGTGGTTTTGCTTCAAAAAACAAAAATATTAAAAACATCTCAACACTTCCTCTGGTCCGCAGCGATACACCTGCCATGACAGAGTTGCTTCACACACCCAAGTTGTGTGATTTGATACTTCCCGTCAGTAACACCAGGGAAATAAAGGAAAAAACACCAGAGGCAGACTTTACCGTTGACCTTTACAAAACTAGGCAACAGCCTGGGATAAGATTCATTATGGTGCTTAGATATGAAGAATATTAAAATACGTTCCTATTCTAACACATTCAACCCCAAAACAACGTTCAAAATATGCATCTCAAGTGTATACTTACTTTGTAATACGTCTACTTTGGAAGAAAACATTGTTCAAATATTAGAAAGGATTACTGGTTACTAAGAAAATATAACAATTTAAAAGCGATGCACTTTAAATCAATAAACTATCCGGTGTCATACTAGAATCGAAAGCTCGACCTTGAACAAAGTTGAGTACATTTGTTTACATTGTGCTCTTAATGCTGGACGCTGCCTGCAGTGCTGTTCTCTTGTTTATTCAAAGTTTACTTGAGGAAGCAAATTCCTTGCTTCGTAGTTCGCTTTCTATTTTTTATCTTGACTGCCATGTTGAATTGAATTTCAGTTTCCTTTCTTTTTTAAACGTTTGGACAAGTATGTCATTTGTATATTTTTTTATAACTCCTGAAAATGACTACATCATTTGGTGCAAATGATGTAGGAAAGTGGAGATTGTGATAAATTGGTACATATTCACGTTGAAATTTGCCTTTCCGTAAGGAAGTTAATCACGGACAAACATACCATTTTTTCACAAATATGATGCAAGTTTAAAAATGTCATCTTTTCAATATTTTCGCCGTTCTTCAAAGAGAGAAAAAACTCACTAAATGTAAACGGATATCTCAGAACTAATACGTATCAAGCTGGCAAGGAAGTTCTAAGAAAATGACAGTAGCTTAAAGTGTTAAATTCACTCTGTCTAGTTTTTTTATGTAGCATAGACTGAAGGAACAACTGCAAGGCATCAATAGTTCATCATTTGTATCTAAAACAATAACAATCTGGTATTTCAACACAATCCATTGTTCACGCAAGTTTAATTTGTGGCAACTTAGTTTGAATTTAACGTCGAAGCAAAGCAAAGAATGAGTATCAGCCGCGTCTCTCTTCCTGTTCGGCAGCAGCATCTGAGCCGGGTCACTTAGGACCTCTGCCTCATCACTTTAACTAAGTTACACAATCCTCTCCTCCGCTGTCTTTTAATCCCCACTTCCCCTCCTCTCATCGCACCCTCCTGCACTCGCATCTGTGTGCATCTGCGTCCCCAACTGCCGCGCAATTAAAGAGAGATGAGCAGTGCTGTTAGTTTATAAAAAAAAAAAGGGAGTGAGAAAACATAATGTGGTTTGTGTGTCACCGCCAATTTACTGCATGCTGAAATTTTAACAGAGCAGATGAATAATTCGAGAGGAGTGGAAAGGGTAGGAAGGGCGGCGGCGGCGGTGAGAGAAATAGACGGAACGGAGGAAAAGAAGACGACGGGAGAAAGGGGGGAGAATGTAGAGAAAATGACATTGTTATTCATCCGACTCTTTGTCACAAGATGAGAGTGAAAGATGCAAAACTTCAAGCACACGGTCTCCCCTGGGCGAGATACTGCAGTTCAAACAAAGTAAACAACTGTTTTACTCTGATGCACACTTTAGTCTTGCTGGAGGCTAAGCTGCCTTCCTGCTGCAGCTGGTACTGTGGCACACTTTGCCGGCAGGGGAGAGCGCGGAAAATTGTTGCAAAGATCTCCGAGTATTCTCACCAAGTGTGGCACGCAGGAGACTCTGCCTTGTTGTTATTAACATAAAGAGAGCAGGTTGTCTTTCATGTACGGGGAGCTGCGCTGGTAGAAAAGGATGCGACAAAGTGGAGATACTCGGCGCTCTTAGAGGAAACTTTTACTGTCGGAGATGAGGATGTACATTTGGAAAGAACAGAGGCGTTAACGGAAAGTTTCCCCATTTCCCCCCAAACTTTAACGCAGTTACATAAATGACAACTGGAGCTGGATATGTATATATATATATATATATAGCCCTGCAATAGACTGGCGACTTGTCCAGGGTGTACCCTGCCTTCACCCAATGATAGCTGGGATATATATTATTAGAGGAGATTCCAATATCCAAAGTTTCCCAAATCTTTATTCATCAAAGGAAGCAAATATTCTCAAATGTTAATGTTAAATTGTCTGAACACAAGCAACTATGGAGCTGGACGGTTGCTTGAAAATTTTGTAATTTTCCCGACCAATAATGCAATCATTTTTATAAATTCACATATCCGTATGTGTAAATTATTAGTCAATTAAATAATTAATAGTCATTATAGTCAGTGAAATCAATGGTTGTCATTGGAGAATTGCACTCTTTTAAATTGCGCTTTCCACATGATTATTTGTTGCCCTGCAACCAAAACGTAGGCAACTGATGTTTGATTCTCAGCCCCAGCAGACACACAAAAAAAATCCATCTTTCATGGGTGATTCGATTTTATGATAATTAGACAAATGTGAAAAAAGAATGGATGTGAATGGATGCAGAGCCCTGCGTTACAGCTGTTTGGTGAAACTATGGCTTTAATGTTTTACCTGGTCCAGGAGAGAATCCCCCACAAGAACATCAATCAAAGCTTCTGTTACAACTAGAGGATTACACAGAAAACATGAGAGAGCTTGTGCAGCATGCACGTTGTTGATCTGAATCATATCATCAAGTCTAAAGTCTGGAGGCATAAGCAACATTTATTTGAGCTATACTACAACATGCCTTCAGCCTTTCTATTGTATCAATTTCACTTCTAACAAAAACACACAGGTTGAATGTGGGTTCCACATTGAACAGCAAGACAAACAAGGATTAAAGCTTTTGAACAGTAGCTACTCGTTATAGGGGATGAGGGATTAACAGATGGACATATATGAGATATATATGATAAGATATATAGAAATCGTAACATGTAGCTGAACGTTACCTTCAAGCTTACGGCAGCTGAAGTACAATGTGTCTTGTACATGCCCACATATCAGATGAAAAAAATAAAAATAATAACAATTCATTATTATTATCTTAAATTTTCTTCCAAGATTTTAATTATTATATAAACTAGCTCAATATTGTAGGGGTATCTGTGCGAAGTTTGGAGTTGATTGAGTGAAGTTAAGTATTTTTAATAATTATTTTAATTCGGACATGTCAAGAAGTGTGGAAATTCAGAAAGTTTTGAAAGCACCACAGCTCGGTCCTTAAATGCACCTCGCTTCACTGCAACTGTCTGCAGCCGGGTCAGACCTACAGTTTGCACTCAAACACTAAGAGATTATCCATATTTCAGCAAAAAGTAAGTCAATTTTCATAATTTTTGCTGGACACAAATTACTTTCTTGTGCATATTCTTTGTGTGAGAGAGGAATGGTTTTGGTGGATTCTGTCGGTTCTCAGGATTTCAAAACCGTTGAGTATAGCATTCTAGCTAGTCCCTAACTTCTTCTATCAACATTTAAAAAAAACAAGGGGGTGCATTTTGAATCAGTTTGGGGGTAACTTTGAGTCATACTTATGGTTTATGTTTATATTTATTGTGTAATAGTGTTATAAACATGACACAAATTACTTATATTGACTTGTTGGGTCAGGATCAGACTTTTTTCTTCTTTTTTTTTATTTTTCTTTTATTGTCTGATATGCTCTCATATGTCTCAGATGGTGAACCCTCGACCTCCCCATATGGAGAGCTATCGTGCTTTTAAGACTGCATGTTCATGATGATAGCAAGAGGGTATAATATTTTAAACCGGCATGTATACGCATGCACGCTCAGCACATTCATCGGCAGAATTACCTCAGACATTTAATAACAACATGTGCACAGAACCTAATTAAAATAAAAGTCCTCACAAACAGACAAATGTTACCACACACAACAAACCGGTGCAATGCTTTCTGCTCAAATGTACACACTGAATAAGGAATAAGGGAAAATGAACCCATTTCCCCTCTCCTTACTTTTAAATGCAAATTGGGTCCTTCATTAAAATGTGTGGCTAAACTTCATTAGCAGCAGATATTGATTTTCAGGCAGCGACGGTCTGATAGGCCCTATAGGCAAGCGGAGGTACAAAGGTTTGTCTAAATGCTAACTGCTAGTATGTGGCTCAGGGGCTAGTTGGAGTTGTGGCTCTGAGAGCTATAGAACATCTGGAGAGGTAACATTTACATAAGCTTCTCTTTGTACATGGGAACCTTCATTAACATCACGCTGCTTTGAACTCAGGATGAGATGGTAATCCAGACGAAAGAGAAGTAGAGGAGAGGGGCGCCGTGTGGGATTGTTGCATCGATGTGCTGCTTTTTTTCTGACGGTGTTTCCTGTTTTTGCACAATATTTCAGGGAAAAAGTGCAGCAGCTCCTGGGTAATTCCACAAGAACACAACATTTCTCGAAATTTATTCCAAGATTTTACACATAACATTCATGAGGCCTGCCCGAAATCCAACTTTGCTGACTTCAAGGCTTCCGGGAGGACACGGACACCTGTTATCACGGATTCACTTTACTTCATGTTGTTGTTATTGTGACTAATATCCGGCTCCACTGTACACTGTAAAACATGTGTATACTTATGACAGTGGCTCAGTGGTTAGCAGGTCCGTCTTTCAATCAGAGGATCGGTGGTTTGAACCCCGGCTCCGCTAGTCCATGGCGCTGTGTCCTTGAGCAAGACACTTAACCCTAATTGCTCACCATTGCTGTGTCTACTGTATAGCATGTAAGTCGCTTTGGATAAAAGCGTCAGCTAAATGTAATTTATTCACACATTTATTGATAGCTTGGCCTAGCTATGATGCTAACTGGAGTTACAAACTAGACAGGGTTTGGAGGGTTTGGAGGGTTTGGAGGATGGCCACTCAGCCACGGAGCGTCTTGTTTTTGTTCCAGTCATCTAAAGGTAAAGTGTGAATTTTTCCCGAGAAACGGGAAGTTTTTGCATACCATTTCATCAGTAAATTCTTCTTTCTGCTTATTGTCCCTTATTGTTTTTGAGGTCTTCCTTGTGGCCCCCGAGGCGTTCTTAGGCCGGACCAGATATATTATCCCTCCATCGTGTTCTGGTCCTCTTACAGTTGGACATGTCCAGAAAACCTCTAAAAAGGTCTCAATAAACCAGCTAGTTGCAGAAGTGTGTCTGTTAGCCGTTTGGTGCAATGCACATAACGTACAGTTTCTTTTTCCAAGCTTTTCATTACGAATGGCTGCTGCTGGAAACACGATTGATGAGAGCAGTGCACGTGAACTAAACACCAAAGTTGCAGTTGAAAAACCAAAACAATCACCTGGAAGACACTAAAGCTGAGGAGAACGGCAGCGTTGGGTGCTAATTCGCTGTGGGTTCATGAGTGACCTCTTTCTCATTAAATTAAACATTTAATCCATTGTTAATATGAACATATTGATTAGAGCAGCTTTAAGTCCCACTTAACTGAGCTGTATCAGCCTCCACACACACACACACACATCATATTTACCCGAGGTCATCTAAGAATTAAGTTACAACTCTAAAGCAACCTGGCCACTTATATTTGTAAGCTGAATAACATTTTTCTTTTACCAACTGTAAAATAAAAGGCAGCAACTTGGCATGCTAGGAGTTTCACATGATCACATATTCACCTCTCCTGCTCTCACACAGCTGGATAGTCCACTTGTTATCCTCCTTCTCTGACCCTCTCTTCAATTCTTCCACCCCCCCCTCCCTCTCTGTTACCCGGGTCCCCACCATAGACTCTCTGTTAATTCAATCTCATTATTTCCCAAACATGGTCATACTGTTGGGCTCCCCCTCAATCACTGGCCGGCCTAACCCCCTGATCTCTGGCAAATGGGGGCCCAGTCGTGTGCCACTCCGCTCACCGTGCGCGGCACACAAAAGGCCATGACCCAAATTGCGGGGGATTTAGACCCTAATCTGTCTTTACTCTGCAGAAAAATGGAGGGCTTGGATAGAGACCAGAGGAAAAGAAGGAGGAGGAGGAGGCGAAGGAAGAGAGGAGGGTTTTATAGGATGGTTGGTATAGAAGCATTAGGAGCATACCCCCAGTTGTGAAAACAGCTGCTCTTTATCATCTGGTGTGTGTGTGTGTGTGTGTGTGTGTGCTTGGAGGTTGTGGTCGGTGGGCAGAGACTAACATGGCCTGCTTTACATTTTTAAAAAGCAACACACGAGGCGTCTCCAACAATCACGTAGAGTGTAAATTATTGAAATTATCCTCAGTGTCAGTGGTCTGAGACGAGCGCAGCGTGATACTCAGAGACGCGACGTGGCTCTACCTGCCAGGCCCGCTAACACAACTTGTAAACAACTGTAATTCTCTGCAAAGCAAGTACAAGTACACTACGTCTGTGTGTAATTTATTTATCTGCCTCCCAACAGGCGGTTGGAAGTGAGCGATGCTGTATGTTTACCCCTCTGCGAACACACACTCCCTCACACACTCACACTCTTCCTCTAACCGCAGCATGTTTCTGATGAAGAGGGAGATGTGAATTGATGGGTCATTGCCGAGAACTGGGAACACGCTGATATCACTCCTTTAACGGGGAAACCTGCAGCCATACAATAGGTGTTGTGTGTACAGAATAAACCAAAATAACACATTTAGAACATGGAACATCAGGCTGACAAAATTATAGAAACATTTGATGTATACATGAAGAATATGATCCGGGAGTGAGTGACATGCAAGTGCTGCCAAAAAGATGGATAAAAGCTGCACAAAAACACAAGAAGTGATGTTGCCACCAGATCTTAGCAATTAGCTTGGGATTAGCATGTTATTATTACCAATATGAGTGATGGGCAATGACTATGTGATCCAAGTTGTAAACACACTTAATCATGGTTTAAATAAGATACATTTTCTTTCTTTTTTTTCAATAACAGCTACTGAGATTTTCTCCCGTCCACTTGACCTCCATCTGCCCCGGTCAACAGGCTTAGCGTAGCTCTCAGACATGAACGGTGAGCAAATACAAAGCCCGGTGTCTTTAAGGAAAAAAGGACGTTGAAGAGAAGAATTATTGTAAAGGCCAAAACAAGATACTGCTCACATGAGATCATGATATGTTTTCTCTGTAGGGACTGCGATACCGTCCGGAGCAGGAGAGCCATGCTTAACCAGCCCTGGGGAGCAGGGATTATGAAGAACAACCATCTGATTTCCTCCTCCTCCTCCCCTGCCTTTCCCCAAAAACCTCCCATCTCATCACCGCCCCTCACTCACCCCAGCCTCCTCTCGCTCGTATGATTAAGGGTCAAGCGTGCCACCTCGTCTCCAGGCCATCATTAAAGGGGCGACAGAAACGAGAAAGAGAGAGAGGGAGAAAGACACCCTGGCACACGGGGCTAATGAAAGCCATGAATCACAGTGTGGTCTTTAAAGAACATATTAGTGGCATCATTAACTCTGCACAAAGGCCAGGGCCGGGGTGAGCAGACAGGTCGCTCCACCAGCAAAGCCTGCTGCCCCACCCCCCTGCCACCCACCCCTCTCGCTCTTGCCTTTCATATCCCCTAGAGCCGCCTCTCATTAGGGAGGCACCCACACTGCCACGCACGGCACGCCGCTCGGCCCTCGACTATTCCCCCCCCCCAGACGGGTTTGAGAGATCTAAGATTGCGGCGTGAAACAAATGATAGACCTGCGCCGTAACAACTGGCTCATTGTGTTTAATTATTGGGAAAAGCCCAAAACAAAAGGGGGCGCCGAGACATGAGCGAGCGGCGAAAACGTGCTTTCGGAGTATCCTGGAACAAACTCCGAGCACAAAAGCCTCTACTTCTGTACGAGCAAACAGCAGACATATTTTTTGATGGACACGCTCCTCTTAACCTGCCACTTCCTGTTTGAACAAAAACAACTCTCCCTCCGGACGCCCTGCAGCGGGGGCCTGTGGGTACTCCTCACGGGCAGTGA